>CM060912.1:937300131-938550131 GCA_030737875.1 Allium sativum | reverse complement strand
TTCAAAATCATTACCAAAGTGCTTGCAAATCGTCTTCAATCTATCATTTCCCCCTTGTTGGTCCTGAGCAGTCAGCTTTCATTCATGGCTGAAACATTTTAGACTGCATTGCAGCAACACAAGAAGTGATGTCCTTCTGTCATAATACCTCAAACCCTGGAGTTCTCTTGAAATTGGATTTTTCCAAAGTTTTTGATTCTATCAATTGGGATATCATTATGCAGATGATGAAACATAGAGGCTTCCCAGCTAGATGATGCAATTGGATAGAATACATTTTGAACACAAGTTTCTCATCCATCACAATCAACAGTGGTTCAGGCATCTTAATCAAATCAACCAAAAGGCTTAGACAAGGAGACACATTATCCCCACTCATATTTGTCCTTATAACTGATGTAGATGAAAAAAGCCATTGCTTGTCCTTATAGCCGATGTATTCAATCAAATGATGAAAAAAGCCATTGCTAACATGCAGATGATGAAACATAAAGGCTTCCCAGCTGGATGGTGCAATTGGATAGAAAACATTTTGAGAACAAGTTTCTCATCCATCACAATCAATGGTGGTTCAGGAAGCTTAATCAAATCAACCAGAGAGCTTAGACAAGCAGACCCATTATCCCCACTCATATTTGTCCTTGTAGCTGATGTATTCAATCAAATGATGAAAAAAAGCCATTGCTTGTCATTATAGTTGATGTATTCAATCAAATTATGAAAAAAGTCAATGCAAACAATCTCTTTGATGGTATTCATCTCCCAAATTCTACAATTTCAATCACTAACTTGCAGTTTGCGGATGATACCATCATCTTCTTCTCTCCTGACCTCAAGCACATTCACTGCCTCAAAGTCTTTCTGGTTGTTTTTGAATTGATCTCTGGCCTCTCAATCAATTTCTCCAAAAGTTCAATAATCATGTTGGGGAATTCTGATCACTTGAGTCATGCAATATCCTCTCTCCTTAACTGTCCAATTGAGAATTTTCCCATTTCTTATCTTAGCATTCCTCTTAGACCCTCAAACTTACTAAAAAATGATTGGTATCCTCTCATTCATAAGATAGAATTAAGATTATCTGCATGGAAAGCCAACTCTTTATCTTATGTTGGACGTGCTGTATTTGTAAAATCGGTGCTTTCTGCAATCCTTACTTATTAGATGTCTTTTCATAAGTTACCTAAATGGATAATTAACAAAATTGATTCAATCAGAAGCTCTTTCTAATGGAATGGCTACAATATCAAGAGACTTGCTAACCGGCGAACTGTATGCTTACATATAAATTAGGGAGGTTTAGACATTGTTAACCTATCAAACTTCAACATAGCACTTCTTTTAAAATGGATATGGCGCCAATCTCCCTTGGATCTTTTATTTGGAAATCATCGATTCTTTCTCTTTATTATTCCTCCAATCCCCCACTTTGTTTTGTATTTCTCCCCTTCATCTAAACCATCTCCTTTCTGGTCTGATGTTATTTCATCCTTACCCAGAATCAAAAATTTGTTTCATGTAAAATTGGGCAATGGTTCTTCATGTCTATTATTACTTGACATTTGGCATGAAGAGCTTCCCCTATATGTTCATTTCCCTGCTCTCTTCTCCACTGCCACTGATTTGTGTAGCTCTGTTGCTTCAGTCACATCTTCTTGTCCTTTTTGCCTCTCTCCTTCTTCTATCTTTGGCACCCCCATTTTCCTTAACCTTCTCTCGGTGGCAAGTTTGTTTAGCCAGACTCAATTAGCTATTTCTCCTGATTGTTATTTTTGGGCTTTATCCCCCTCTAAAGGATTTTCTGTTGCATCTCTATACCATTTCCTTAACTTTGCAGGGAGAACTTTTAACCGTTCAAGAGTTTGGAAGTGTAAACTACCCCCAAGAGTTATCTTCTTTCAATGGCGCCTCATTCATGAAAGAATTAACACTAGAGCTAGTCTCTATATGCATAATTTAATATCAAAACCTAATTGTGCCCTATGTTGCAATCAGGAAAAAACTTTGTATCACTTATTCTTCGACTGTGATGTATTATATCCAATATTTGCTGCAACTAGTGCACATTTACTAGGTCGAATCCATGATATTTCTTTAGTTTTTGATTACTGGCAGTATAACCTGATGGATGCCTCTCGGGATTCTTTTTTAGCCATTTATTGTTGGTGCATATGGAAAGAAAGAAATGCCTCAGCATTTGATAACGTCGTAAACACTTTGATGGATTGCAGACTCATTATTCATCTCTACTATAACTAGACAAGTTCGGCATCTTAGGCACGATTCAGGCTGGCTGTGCCTCTTCCAGATAGCCCCGCTGAGTCTGTTGGATCCAACCAAGGAATCTCCAGCCTAGATTTGCACTGAAGGAATACACAAGTGCAGCTTGAAGGATTTAGTGGTGAAGTGCATTTTATCTATGTACATTATATTATGCATATATGTGGTGTGTAGGTTTTTGAGGGGTTGTTATGCTTTAAACATTGCTCGTTCAATTTGATTTGCCACCAATTGGGCTTGTCAACTGGCTTATCTGTTATTTATGTATAATATATTAATCGACTGGTTAGCTTCATGCTACTCATTTGTCTTCTTCAAAAAAAAAGTCCGATGTAACTGCATAACTTGAGGATATGTTATTAATAATGTTAATATGGTTGTTGTCATCAAAATCAATACCTAAGTTATTAACATGTAGGTGTAGAGCTTCATTTTTTATTCTCGTTCTTTTTCTTTATGGTTGCAGAAGATCCACAATTTTTATATATCTTCTACTTTTCCTAAATTTATATTTATTTTAGATTTAATCTATTTGGGTTTAGATCTAAAATAAAAAGGATAGAAATAATAGGATTTCAAATGTGTTAAAATCAAAAAGCTATAGTTGAGATCTAGTAGGTTTATGTGTGTATGTTGGTTGCAAATCCGAAAAGGGCATTACAAGGAAGATGAGTATAGATAGGGAAAGCATTTTGATCTAAAACATAACTGTTTAGCAGGCGTTACAAGGTGAGTGGATCAAAATTATATTTTCTTATTATAAAATATTATATCGTTTGATTACTATAAGAATTTATAATATGTTCTCTGCTTTTTTCCCGCTCTCTATGTCAGAATACATAGTTTATATTGAATTTTAGTTATGCACAAAATATACATGAACTTGAGATGTTGGCATATATAATTGAACTATGCACTTAATCTATACGACTGATTATAATTCCTTTTGTTTGCGCATGTTAGAAAAAATAATTTAATTGGAATTGTGAACAAAAAGGGAATTTTTTGATGATATTGGGTTAAATGAATGTATAATGCCAAAAATTACGATGAAAGAGGCATTAGGATAAAAAGTAAACGAACATGACATAATTAATATTATGCACAGTTAACTTAAGGTTAAATGGTAAATCACATAATCATATTATTTGTAAGAAATCACCTTTCAGATCTAGAATGGAATAAATATAGAAATTATGGGATTGAAAGAAAAAGGCTTATTTTAAACTTAGTTTAATAAGAAAATTTATATGGTAATGGTCTAATGGTGAAAAATGAACTACAACCAATATTTGCATAAATATAATAATTGGGTAATCATGATAAACAAATGTAGTTTATTTGCAAATATGAATTTGACAGGAAATGATTGAAAGAACAGTTAGGATTTAATATGTACATACTGATTTAAAATGAATGGGTAAATTGCAAAACATATTGACTTAAAGAGGTTGTTAAGTTACGAGCTTAAAACTAAAATTTTATGGTAAATAATAAAGTTCATTAATGAAAAAAAATATTCGGATTAAATGGATTGATGAATATGATAAGTCAATGAAAAGGATGGTAAGTGAAACACATAATGGTAAACTAGGCATAGGTTTTAATTAATATAACGAAATTTGTTTAGTCCTATCCATAAGGGTGAAGTGCCCATCAGAGAAAATCATCAAAGGTGTCAGAATACATGGTGGGAGCACATACAACTTATTTCATGGGACTGGAAGGAAGTGCGGGACTTCTACAGGACATAAGGAAACTATGTGATGGTCCTCTATGGTTGGCCCTGAGATGTACCCATAGAGGCATGCTCTGTATGGTACCATCATGTCAGTATTCCTTAGCTGCATATGTCATTATGTGTAGCCTAAAGACTTATTGGGATGATTTCATGGATTATTCGGTGATTTCCCAGGTTGGGAGGCTTCGTGGTCAGGAGACAACAAAGAATAGTAGGTTGTCGGACACTAGTCACCGTTAGTCGGAGCGTGTGCAGGAAAGGATGGAGCTAAATCCAAGAGGTCAGTGATCTTTTACTATCGAGACATTGGACGAGGGACCACATAATTGTTAATATTGTTTGTTAGGAGCGATCATTAAGCTCTTTAAATGGTCTTTCATTAGCTAGCTGGTAGGTTGGGTGGGGCCTAGAAGAGCTATAAAAAGTGACAAAAAAATTGATATCTTTAATTTGGGCTTTATGAAGCCATCATTTTTGGCATAACGAGGCCATTCTGAACAGATATAGCAAAGGCCCCGACTGAGTTCCAATAAAGAACTCAGGTTTTGGGCGCCTTTATAGTGCAATAATAGGAGTCTATTCGCTTTCGTAGCGCGGCTTAGTACACTTTCGTGACGTAGTGATGAAGGCATAGTCCGTTTTCGCAGCATGGTCTAGTATGCTTTCGTAGTGTGATGATGGAGGTCTCGTATATTGTTGCAGTTCGTCGATGGAGACCACTTGAGGAGGGTATTTTCGAGCGTACCTCTATATACTTGGCATATAGCTACATTTATAGTTTATTAGGTTAATCTACTGGGGCGTAGATGTATACGATTTATGCATGAAATCAGAAGTGTAATGTGTAATAAACCTAAAGTAACTCAATAAAGATAAACCAGTGACCGAACGCTACATGTAGTCATTTATAGAGAGTATAATTTTTTCATTCTGCATAACTTTTTTCCGACCCCATCCACATAACAAACCAGCAAGTTAGACAGGTGGCAGAGATTACAGCTTAGAGACTCTTGTTAGACAATGTCATTATTAGAGTAATTATTTACTTACTATTATATTTTATTCATTCCGCTGTGAGATATTTTATAATGAGTTTTGATATAATTTATCTTTGTCATTCTATAGGATAGCATACAAACCAACTTGGATTTTGATGGGGATTTTAACATTTTTGCGAAAAAATCATGCCCGCTGAAATTTGGGTTGTTACACTTGATACCTCCATTCCAAAAATAGGTTACGCTTTTAAATTAGTTCTTTTTTAGTTTCTTCTTTTGTATAGGACGCGAGCTCTACAACCACTTAATACCTCATTGCTTGAAGTAAACCTTATTTTAGAAAACAATCCTTGTTATGCAATTAACTATCGTTATTGGTTCATATGGTTAATGTAACACCCCGTATTTTCTATAAATGTCAAACTGACAAATTAACGTATAATTAATTTTTAGAAGAAGAATTAAGGGAAACAGGTTACGCCACTGCGTTCGTCTCGGAATTCTGCTTGAGATAGAATCCGAGTTTGCGTAAGTCGTACACCGTATGAAGGAGTTATGACCTTCAGAAGATTCAAGAATTTAAATAAACAGCTCAGATTAAAGTTTAGAAAATTCAAATTTCGAAATCAGAAGCAGAAGCGGGATGGGCGGGAATTTTCCCGCCCAAGGCTAGGTCGACCAGGAGGTCGACCAGGGGGTCGACATCCCCGCATACAGGTCAACCAGGGGGTCGACCTCCCCCTCGGGCCAGACCTGAAACCTGACGTGCTTCTTTGTGTGACGATTTGCTATGTCATTAGGGATTGTGTGGCAAGTTCTGGTTGGTTCTCTTAGGTTTGAATGGCTTTGATTGGCCCTAAGTTGATCTGACGGCTCCTATTAAATCAAACTTCTATATAAGAAACCTAAATCTAAACCCTAAGCCACACAAAAATATTCCTAAGACCGTCACGCTGTCAATACTCAACCTTGAGTAGCCTCCATTCTCCTGCAACTTGAAAGCAAGATTAAAGCTATGAATCAAAACTTACTTAGAGAAATTGATAGTCCTATTCAAGGGATTCTTTTTCAAATTCAAAAAACGGATCCTAGAAAAACAAGACTTCCTTTTCTTTGTAAGTCCTGTTATTACTTAGATGTGAACGATTAAAAGTTGTGATTTGTAATAAAATGGAAACTAGAATAATTCCTAGTTGTAAGATAATGACGATGCTGATTTATACCTATTCTTGTAACGATTCAATCGTATATGCTTGTGAGATTATTGTGGTTATATGTTGATGTTAAACCAATCGTATATTATGTAAATTTGGTGACTTTTTCATGTTATGAATCATGCAAGTTGTTTAGATCTACATTTAGATCTATATTTATTGAATCATGCAAGTTGTTTAGATCTACATTTAGATCTATGTTTATTGAATCACGCAAGTTGTTTAGATCTACGTTTAGATCAATGTTTATTGAATCATGCAAGTTGTTTAGATCCACCTTTAGATCTATGTTTATTAAATCATGCAAGTTATTAGGCTAAGACTTGTATTATGTTTAGACTCACATTTAGATCTATGAAAAGTGGATCCAAAATTAAAGATCATATTTACATGCCTTGTTAAACTTGTGTAAAACTGTATGCTTAAGATTCATGTTTGTTGGATCGAAGATAAAATTTCATATTTCCATGCTTTGTTAAACCTGTGTAATTCCATCTGTTTAAGATTCATAATTATTGGATCCAGATTAAAGTTTGCATTCATATGTCTAGTTGAACTTGTGCAATTCCATATGCTTAAGGTTTGTGTTCACTAGACCCAAAATAAAAGTTTACATTTACATTCCTAGTTGGGTTTGGGTAATCTCATATGCTTAAAGGCTCATGTTAGTTGGATTCCAAAAATGCAAGTTCATTATATTATGCCACGTTTACATGACACATGTTTAGTTAGTTCCTTATCATTTTATGTTGTGTGAATAGTACATGCTCCCTTCTTTCCCCTTTTGTATATAAGTTAGGCTAAGCTATGAGCCTAACATTCTATGTGAATTGTGCGAACGTATGACCGGCGTAACGTTGGGAAAACCTTAAATTCATATTAATGGCATAATTTGGCCCATAAATATATGAACGATTAGTGGCATTAAATTGGCATAATCTACATACCTAAAATTATGAATATGATTTAGAGAGGAATTGGGCATGACTTGAATGGCAATAATTTACATAAAAGGTAAATATGTAAATTTAGAAAAAGATAAATATGCCTAACTCGAGGTTAGATTGAGTTACGGTGTAAGACTGCCCGAAACCGCCCGGCACATCCAGTAACTATAACAATATATATCTAATGTGAGAGGTTAGTGCATCAAGCCCAAAAGAACCTGAGGTTAGACTGAGTTGTGGTGTAATACTGCCCGGACCCGGCCAGCACATCCAGTAAACGCAACAATACCTGTCTAATGTGAGTGGTTGGTGCTTTAATGAATGAATTAAAGCTAAGACAGGAATGGTAAGGTTAAGTTAATATGAGAGGGAATCACTTAACCAATATGACTTGATTTATGGTAAGGTTAAGTTAAAACAAGAGGGGTTAAATGAATGAATTAAAGCTAAGACAGGAATGGTAAGGTTAAGTTAAAACGAGAGGGCAACACTTAACCAATATGACATGATTTATGGTAAGGTTAAGTTAAAACAAGAGGGCAACATTTAACCAATATGACTTGATTTGTGGTAAGTTTAAGTTAAAACAAGAGGGCAACACTTAACCAATATAATAAGATGAATGACTAGGGTTATGTTAATAGGAAACACTTAACCAGTATAGCATGATGAATGGGTCGGGTTAAGTAATAAGAATCACTTAACCATTATAACTTGATTTGTGGTAAGGTTAAGTTAAAACGAGAGGGAAACACTTAACCAATATGACTTGATTTGTGGTAAGGTTAAGTTAAAACAAGAGGGCAACACTTAACCAATATAACTTGATTTGTGGTAGGGTTAAGTTGACACAAGAAGGCAACACTTAACCAAAGTAACATGATAAGTACGTGGGTTAAGTAACTTGAATTGATTGATGACACTTAACCAATGCAACATGATGAACACGTGGGGTTGAGTTAACAAAGAATGTTTGACCAATATAACCTGACGGACGAACAAGGTTAAGTTAATAGGAAACACTTCAACATGATAAGTGAGGAGGGTTAAGTTAATAGGAAACACTTAACCAATATGATAGGATGAATGAGTGGGTTAAGTTAACATGAATGGACAACACTTAACCAATACGGCATAATGTACGAGAGGGTTAAGTACATATCGGGTTGGTGGGTAATATTACTACTTATAGGCCCACAAACTTAACCGTTAAATAAACATTCATGAATCGATGGGAGGGTTAAGTACATCTCGTGTAGTTGGGTAATATTAGTGCATATAGGCCCATAAACTTAACCATTAAATAAACATGCCTGAATCAGTGGCAGGGTAAAGTACATATCGGGTTGGTGGGTAATATTAGTAAATATAAGCCCACAAACTTAACCAGTAGTAAACCCTAGTAATGGGGAGCCATTTCAGCAGTAACCCACATATATGTATCATGGTACCCTGAACTAGGCAGGGTGGGGCACGATTACTAGGCTGACTATAAGCGGTCAAAACAACGGCATGGGGTACGTTAGTGTAGGTTCCAATGGTTTACGCGCGTGCACGCACTCCGGAGTGGGAAAAAGCAGGCACTGGGTACCAGTATTTATACACTGTGCATCTTGAGTCGTGTCGAGTTGCTATCACAAGGATTGATACACCTTATGGTGGGACCAGCATAGGGTATCTACATGCAAAGACGGCCGAGTGACACAGACCCATGGAACATGACTAAAAGTAAGGGAGCCGATCGATAGGGTATTAAGGGTGCATCTAACATGTTCATGGCAATTAGGCTGGCTGAGGTGGAATCCTCATAATAGATGTACACCTGAAGGGTACCATAATCGTGGGGATTGTGATCACGTTATCATTTTATAAAGATTACTAGTTGAAACACTTGTAAGGGGGTACAGAGAAGTTGAAATGAGTGTGATAGCATATTCAGTCTTATTATCTTACTTCTAGCATGTTATCCTAGATTCAGTTTATTCATACCATAATCCTTTTCTTGTTTACATGTTAAATAGTCACTGGACTTACCAAACTCATGTCTGACCCATTTTCCTTTCATCTTCTTTTCTTCCATTCCCTCCCCCCACCCAGGTCTGCAGGGAGGGAACATCTCAGCTTAGTTCAGACCTTTTGCAAGCTTGAAGAGAATAGATGTATTGCTTGGACTTTCATTTCTTGGGCTATTGCTTTGGATACACTATTAATGGGGATTACGCTACTTTATTTTTGTTTTATGCTTCTTTATGTTTTAATCAAGACATAAGTTCTATGTATTACTTTTAAGTATGAATGAGACAACCCTTGTAAAAGCTTGACTGAACCACATCATTAATAAAATGACTTTATTTTCCGCTGCTTTATTTTTCTGTCTTGTAATTTATCTGCATCTTTTACCTATAATGCTCCACCGAAGTTAAGGCATTCCCTTTATGGGTGACCTTAATGGAGGTGGGGTGTTTCACTTGGTATCAGAGCTGAAGTTTACCGGATCATATAAAAGATTTGAAAAATTATTTTCAAAACGGTTTTAAAAGATGCATTTTCAAAATAAAAGTTTTGTTTTAAAGGCATATTCCCCAAAGCCATATGCACTATCTTTCGATCCTCTGTTTTAACCCTTGTTTTCTTACTTTACTGAGTCTCCGGGGCTCCCGGCTTTCTGGGAGGTAACCTCATCGCGGCATGGTTCCGTAGGCTTGATGAGACTACGATACCTATCAAAGGGAGAAGAAGTGCCCAACTTCCATCTATAGCCGTTCTAGTTTCACCTACGGCTAATTTTCTTTTGAGCTTTGTAGGATTATCCTTGCGATGGAGGCAGATTTCGAGAGACTTGTCAACGTGTTACACAAGGATGGCAAAGATGAGAATGAGGGAGTTTGGCTAAGGATCACAACCCAAGGATGAAGAACTCATGGATATAGACTTGGTTCATAAAGGAGGGGAGGAAAGAATAGTAAAACCTAAAACAAGAGGAAGTATCTTTATTATGGTATAACGAGACGTATAATTAAGGACAAGGGCAAGAACAAATGACAGGATTTTCAGGAGGGCAAATGCTTGCTCTCACTGCCAGCATACCTGAGAGTAGTAGTAAAGTTTCTGTTCAAAGAGTTTAGTCTTTCCTTTTTGATCATCCTGTTAGTACTCTTTTTGATTTTAGCGCTTCACATTCGCCTATATCTGCTTCAATAGTTGAGTCTCTGCACCTTAGTACTTGTACAGTAGAAGATCCCATTATTGTCTCAAATCCAATTTGTGGTTCGGCTCATTTATCTTTGGTTTGTAAGGATTTGAGATACTTATGTTTTTGGTTTCATGGGCAATGAGTTGATTCTAGGCATGGACTGATTTGCTAGTAATTGTGAATGGAGGGTACTTAGACCTTTTACTTGCTTCGGGAATAACCTCGAGATTTCGTTCCATCCTAAGGGATCAGTTAGGCTTAGCTACCTAGAATCACTTGATGCATCTATCGATGATTTGCGATCCGTTAGAATAGTCCATGAGTACGAGGATGTTTTGATTAAGTTAGGGGTTTTCCCCGTAAAACTCGAGATAGACTTCCGCAAATATCTAGTGGACAATGAGAAGCCAGTTATGCAATCAATGATAGTTTTGGAACAAGATTGGCGTGGATAGCCAGAGTCGATTAAGTGCTTAATTGTTTGGTCGTTTTGCTAGTATCATCTCACATAAATAGTCCAAATTCATAGGAGGTATTCCTTTGTTGCTTTTCTAATATTGGTTTAGGCCTTTGGGGCTTGTACTTGAGGGATGTCGAGTTCGACAAGGATGGTTTGCGTGAGAAATAAATGGTTGTTGTAGGCGCCCTAAGTAAGACTCACCTTAAGAGAGGTAAAAAGTACATAACAACCTTTAGCTTTAGACCCTCAGAATTGTGACCTGGTAAGCTAAGTAGAAGAGAGACCTCTAATCATCTTAGTATGTACACTTGGTATCATGGTTAACATCTTTTTATCTTGGAAAGATAGTTCGACTACATTGGATACCCTCTAGCATAGTAAGTGACCGAGGTCCTATCTTTACTAGTGAGTTTTGGAAATGGAGGTCAAGAAGCTTAACAATAGTGAAGTTAAATTAGCAGTGGAGTGAATCTCAAGAAGACGCGACATGGGAGACTGAAGATAAGACATGCGCATCATACCCTTTTTCTTGAGGGTATATCCTTGGTCTCTTTTTCTAGGAATTCTAAGCATTTTTGTTTCTATCTTTTTAGGAATATTCTCTAGCTCATATCTTCAATTCTTAGGTAGGAGCCAATGGATGTAAACATGTGTTTGAGACATGTTATGTTTGGTGGATGCAAGTGGTTGCAAGTGTTTACTAGCAGTTGCTCGTGGATGCATATACACATATTAGGCACCAGATCGGCTCAGACACATTCATATTGCATATGCATGAGTGAATTTTTATATATATGGATTGAAATTTGATGTGTTATCATATGAATGTTGCATTTGTATGAATGATTATGCACACATGTAGAAGTTATAAAGTACGATTAGGAATAATTGCACACATGACGGACTCATGACACTAACATAATCCGCATTAAGGAGGTCAACTGAATCAGTAAACCGCCTGATTTTGCATTAGATAAGGACATGTACACACACTGTGCATATAATCATGAAGGCATTAGAAATCTTTTAAGGACAATAGACGCCTGTGATTGAATGGATGAGTAGATGAATGTTGGATGTTATGATATGCATTCTTCTTAACTTAGAGATTTCGGGAACGAAATCCTTTAAGGAGGGGAGAATGTAACACCCTGTATTTTTTGTGAACGTCGAACTAACAAATTAAAGCATACTTAATTTTTAGAAGAAGAATTACGGGAAACAGGTTATGCCATTGCGTTCGTCTCGGAATTCTACTTGAGATAGAATCTGAGATTGCGTAAATCGGACTCCGTATGGAGTTATGACCTTTAGAAGATTCAAGAATTTAAATAAAAAGCTCAGATTAAAGTTCAAAAAATTCAAATTTCGAAATCAGAAGCAGAAGCGGACTGGGAAGGAATTTTCCCGCCCAAGGCCTGTTCGACCAGGAGGTCGACCAGGGGGTCGACCTCCCCCCCCCCCCCCATACAGGTCGACCAGGGGGTCGACCTGGTGGTCAACCTCTCCCTAGGGCCAGATCTGAAACCTGACGTGTTTCTTTGTGTGACAATTTGCTGTGTCATTAGGGCTTGTATGGCAAGTTCTGGTTGGTTCTCTTAGGTTTGAATGGCTTTGATTGGCCCTAGGTTGATCTGACGGCTCCTATTAAATCAAACTTCCATATAAGCAACCTAAATCTGAACCCTAAGCCACACAAAAATATTCCTAAGACTGTCATTCTGTCAGTACTCAACCTAGAGTAGCCGCCGTTCTCCTTCAACTTTAAAGCAAGATTAAAGCTATGAATCAAAACTTACTTAGAGAAATAGATAGTCTTCTTCAAGGGATTGCTTTTCAAATTCAGAAAACAGATCCCAGAAAAACAAGACTTTCTTTTCTTTGTAAGTCATGTTATTATTTAGATGTGAACAATTAAAAGTTGTGATTTGTAATAAAATGAAAACTAGAATAATTCCTAGTTGTAAGATAGTGACGATGCTGATTTATGCCTATTCTTGTAACAATTCTATCGTATTGTGAGATTATTGTGCTTATATGTTGATGTTAAACCAATCGTATATTATGTAAATTTGGTGACTTTTCATGTTATGAATCATGCAATTTGTTTAGATCTACATTTAGATCTATGTTTATTGAATCATGCAAGTTGTTTAGATCTACATTTAGATCTATGTTTATTGAATCATGCAAGCTGTTTAGATCAACATTTAGATCTATGTTTATTGAATCATGCAAGTTGTTTAGATCTACATTTAGATCTATGTTTATTGAATCATGCAAGTTGGTTAGATCTATATTTAGATCTATGTTTATTAAATCATGCAAGTTATTAGGCTAAGACTTGTATTATGTTTAGATTCACATATAGATCTATGAAAAGTGGATCAAAAATTAAAGATCATATTTACATGCCTTATTAAACTTGTGTAAAACCATATGCTTAAGATTCATGTTTGTTGGATCCGAGATATAATTTCATATTTCCATGCTTTGTTAAACTTATGTAATTCCATATGTTTAAGATTCATAATTGTTGGATCCAAATTAAAGTTTACATTCACATGTCTAGTTGAACTTGTGCAATTCTATATGCTTAAGTTTTATGTTCATTAGACCCAAAATAAAAGTTTACATTTACATGCCTAGTTGGGTTTAGGTAATATCATATGCTTAAAGACTCATGCTAGTTGGATTCCAAAAATGCAAGTTCATTATATTATGCCACGTTTACATGACACATGTTTAATTAGTTCCTTATTATTTTATGTTTTGTGAATGGTACATGCTCCCTTCTTTCCCCTTTTGTATATAAGTTAGGCTAAGCTACGAGCCTAACATTCTATGTGAATTGTGCGAACGTATGACCGGGGTAACGTTGGGAAAACCTTAAATTCATATTAATGGTATAATTTGACCCATAAATATATGTAATATTAGTGGCATAAAATTGGCATAATCTACATACCTAAAATTATGAATATGATTTAGAGAGGAATTGGGCATGACTTGAATGACAATAATTTACATAAAAGGTAAATATGTAAATTTAGAAAAAGCCGAACATGCCTAACCTAAGGTTAGATTGAGTTACGGCGTAAGACCGCCCGGAACCGCCCAGGAGGTTAGTGCATCAAGCCCAAAAGAACCCAAGGTTAGACTGAGTTGCGGTGTAAAAACTTCCCGGACCCGACCGGCACATCCAGTAACTGCAACAATACCTTTCTAATGTGAGTGTTTGGTGCTTTAATGAATGAATTAAAGCTAAGACAGGAATGGTGTAACAACCCTGAATTTTGGGCCCAATTTAAAATTTTTATATTAAGTTATTTTAATAAGTTTTTGATATTCAAAATAATTTAATTTAAATAATAACGATTGAAATTTTATTTTATTTGAAGTAAGACTTTAAATTTTATATTAATTCTATTCCTAGCCCGAAAAGGCATGGTAATTTCAAAATTCGTTTTTCAACTTTGGAAAAATATATAAAATTCATTATAAGTCAAAATTAGATGAAACAAGAAACGCTAGAAACGTATTGATGATATCTTTATAATGAATTTAAGAAATTTAGATTTTAGTTTGTAATTTGTAAGTTATGTCCAGTTTAAAATTTAGAAAAGTCGGTGTAGAATTTACATATATTTTATTATAATATATAGCCCTTAAAAATAGCCATTTCACAAACGACCTCTGTTTTCGACGTAACCACTTTTGTTGGAACTGGAATGTCAAATTATTATTAAGTTAAATTTTCCAGAATTTTTTGAATTAATATGCGAGCGTGGCAAAAGAAAATGTGTTTTGTCTATTTCGGTCAAATTTAATCGATTTAAAAATAGCCATTTTCAAACAGTCTCGGAATTCGATGAAATTAGTTTTGTTAGGACCGTATCGTCATAACAAAGCCAAATATAATTTTTCTGTAATTTTTAGAAGTCGTATGTGGCCCCGGTGAATTTAAATGTAAGATTGAATTAATTAAATAAATGGTTAAATGTTAAATTAAATAAAAGTGGGCTGAGATGATCAAACAGGCTGACGAGACCTAGCCCATTATGTCCCGAAGGGGGGTATTTGCCTAGGGGCAACTTTCGTTGGGCTGGATTTGGAGATCGTATAGAGTAATAGGCTTTTTCTTTGAATTAAACAATTAAATAAATATAAAATACACTAAATACGGTACAAATACCAAGCCCTAATCCTAAATTATAGTAGCCGCCGTATGTATGAATTCATTGGCCAGAACGCTCCAGAATTGATTCCAAAAAACTTCTAATCCACTTCGAATTAGAACTAATTTCCAAATATAAATCGAAGATCTAGGAGTGGGCTACGAACTCAACGGAGGAGATCGGATATGTTGATGCATGGAGTTCGAATTTGGCTCGCAAACTCCACGATCGCTGGCGTTTCCTGGCCAGGTGGGACCGGCGAGTCGGCCGTGACTCCGGGCGGAGGTAGAAGGCACGAAGGTGGTCGGAGTGAGATGTTTGGATTGGAGTACAGTGGACCACGTGGCATGCGATTCGAGGAGGAAGGTTACAAAGGAATGGGTTCGGTTTTGACAGTGGTTCCAGAATGTTACGATGAAGGAGAAGGGATTAAGAAATGTAATTAAGGTTAATAATAATTAATTTAATTATCTATTTAAATAATCAAATGTTTAAAATGCGATAACTTCTTCTTACAGAAACGAAATCAAACGATTTCAGTTGCGTTGAGATCGTGTGGACAAGATATACAGCATGAAACTAACCAGGACCAAAACAAAGAACTTTGGAAATTTCAGATCTGAATGGTTAGGTTAGATTCTATTTTAAATAATTAAATCAATTTAATTATTATTCTTTAGCTATTTAAATAAGCTAAATTGTCGTTGAACTAGATCTGCGAAGTGATAAGTTTCTGATTGATGATCTGTTATTTTGTGATATATGATGCAAGATCTAATAGTCAAAATTTTAGATCTGTGTATGATAGTAATTTTGAACCAATTATTTGTTTAAGTATTTGGTCGAATCATGTTTTTTGACATTCGGTAAATCATGAAAAATAAAAATATCACCTTGTTCATGTCTTTGGATTAAACTAGAATTTTCTATTCAATATCATCCTGTTGTATTTGGTTGGACTAGATCTTTTTAGTTAATAAAATATTGTCCTGTTTTTGTTAAATTGAAATATAACGGTATGGTAAAGATTGGATTTTTATTTAAAGAAGAAAAATATGTGAACGTTATGAAAAAGATGTACCTTTTTATTTAAAATTAAAAAGGAAAAGATGACAGTATGAAAAAGATTTACTTTTTCTTAAAAGTAAAAAAGATCGTATTTTGTACATAAAAGAAATTACATTTATTCTTAATGTAATTAAGTATGTCTTTACACTGTAAATAAAATTACACTTTATATGTAATTAAAGAATAAGAATTTGCAGTGTAAATAAAATTACATTTTTATATGTAATTAAAGAATAAGAATTTGCATTGTAAATTGAAAAACAAGATTTGACATGTAATATTAATTACATTTTCAATGTAATGAAAAAGTAGAATTTGACGGTGTAATTAAAATTACATTTTTAACGTAATTCAAAAAGGTGGAATTTTTCGTTGTAATGTAAATTACATGTTTTAATGTAATTAAAAAGTAGGATTTTTCATTGCGAACAAAATGACAAGAATTGACATGCAACTAAAAGACAAGAATTGACATGTAACTAAAAGGCAAGAATTGACATGTAATTAAAAGATAAGATTTTGACATGTAATAAAACGATAAGATTTTAACAGGTAATTAAAAGATAAGATTTTGACGCCGTAATGTTAATTATATTTTTAATGTAATTGAAAGGGAGACTTTACATTGTAATCAAAATTACATTTTTAATGTAAAAAGAAAAGTTTACATTTTTAATGTGAATAAGATTAAAAAAAAAAGTTACATTTTTAATGTAAATTAGATTAAAGAGAAAAGTTACATTTTTAATGTAGTTTAGATTAAAGAGTCAAGTTACATTTTACAATGTAAATTAGATTAAAAAGGAAAAATTACATTTTTCATGTAATTAGACTAGAAGTGAAATTTACATTTTTATGTAAATAGATTTTCATTAAAAAAAAATAAAAAGTGAAACTTACCTTTTTATGTAAATAGATTTTCATAAAAGAATTAAGAAGTGAAATTTACGTTTTTATGTAAATAGATTTTCATTAAAAAAAATTAAGAAGTGAAATTTACATTTTTATGTAAATAGATTTTCATTAAAAGAATTAAGAAGTGAATTTTACATTTTTATGTAAATAGATTTTCATTAAAAGAATAAGAAGAAAATTACATTTTTATGTATTTGGATTTTCATTAAAAAGATTTAAAGATATGGAATTTACATTTTTATATAAATAGGTTTTCAATGAAAGTTATAACAATGGAAATTTACATTTTAATGAATTTGATTTCCTTAAAAAGATTAAAGATACGAAATTTACATTTTCAGGAGAAAAGATTAAAACACAAGATTATCATTTTGCTTGTAAAGGAAAGATTGACACAAAATTATCCTTTTAGTTTTGCATTGAAAGATATAAACATTTTTTTTTTTTTTTGCGTTGAAAGAATAACAAAGTTATTATTTTTGTTACATTGAAATTAAACAAACAAAAATATATTCATTTTTGTAGAATTGAGGTCGACACCAAAATATATTGCATTTTTATTAGAAAATTGAAATGACACAAAAATCTTCATTTTTGTTAAATTGGAATGATACACGAAAAATACATTTTTGTGTGAATTGAAGGGTAAAAGAAAAATATACATTGTTATGTTTAGGATGTGTATGTGAATTAAAATAAAATAAACATTATTGTGTGTTATGTTATATATCAAAATCTTATGAAACCAAGTGTTCTTTACTTGTTATGATAATCACAATAATGAAATGGAAGAAGGAATTATATATAAATATATATAAATCAAAAATTAAACGAATCGAGCGTGGTAGTTTCGCATTTTGGAATCATGCCTTTAAATGATTATACCGAAATATCCGACCATTGGATTTTCCCAAAACTGAAACCGTTAGGTTCGCCTTGGGAAGATCTTTCCAACGATATGAATTGCGTTAAATTCCAACGGTTAGATTTAGAGAAATGTGTAAAACAAATTTGGGAGAAAACAGCGCCAGGGTTGCCCATTGACCCGAAGCATCGTTAAACTAATTTGGGCTATTTTTATATAAATAAAAATAGCGATAGATTGTTATTAAATACAAATAACGATATGAAATGATTTTAAATTATTTATATACGAGGATCATTTGAAAAGTCCGAGTTCAATCTCATTTCAAATGATTGCACGTTGATCTAGGTCAAAGAGTTGAACACGGTACAAGACCGACGATCTTCACGTCGAATGGATGAGTTACCATTGACGCCCATGATTGGAGTAGCTACCATGAAGGGGCTACAATGGTGGCCGTCCAGACTACTTGTTTATTTGTTCGGATATGCGAGGAATAAGGTGCCTTCGGTTTCGTTTAGACTTAGAACGGACTTGTAAATGGATGTGTGTCCGACGTTGAATTCCATTCCATGTAAATTAAATTGATTTCTATTTAATATATAATTGTTTGGTGGCGGAGGATTTATTCTCTTGCTTAACACCATCTTATTCATTGATGGTTGTTGATCGCATGACGTGAGTTGTCAATGTGGCATGCCAAGATGCAAATGATCAAGGCTTTTGTTGAAAAGCTGGCCTTGTGGTTGATGATCAAAGCATAGCTTGAATAAGCATAGCTTTGTGTATTACGTAGCTTCACGAGCCTCACAACCCGGTTGAGTCTAAAACGGAGCAAGGGAATGCAGGGAGAGTAGCACATTTCTTTCTAGCTAGAAGTGGTGTTTGGGTTTTACATAGCCCGACATTTTACTTATGTGGATGATGGAATGAGGCGCCTCGGATGTTAGGTCCTATAGGACCGGGAAACATGTGTTCAGGAATTGCCAATCCACAAACCGCAAGTGTGGATCGGCCCTGCAGGATCCAAGTGTTCTCTGAGGGAAATTCTGAGACATTAGCTAGAGTGTCTCGAATCGGTAAGGAGATCATTCCTAGCCTTGACTCATGATGGAAACCCAATTCCCAATACGACCCTACGGACTTGATTGTATTACTAGTATGGAGGCATAGTATATGGTAGCTTTGCTTCCTAGGATTGATACATTTACTTTGAAATGTTTTTGAAACACATATACACTAATAATAATATCAAATTCGTTTTTATCGTACCAAGCATGTTTAATCCTTAAAAGGTAAAACTCTATCCTCTGGTCTGCGCTGCATTGTGTGATGGGACTTGAGTCTTATGATGATCCCATTTTTCTAAAAAGCATTACGTTATTTAACGATTTACATTTAATTATGTACTGGCAATCCAATGGAGTAAACCCGTTCCACGTTAGCGGCGTGGTCCTGTGATTAGCCTTTTTATTAGACTAGTTAAGTTAGACTTCTCATACCAGTCCCATGACTGACCTGTAGTTTGTTTCACTGGCAAACTCGGGTGCCCATCTTTTTCAAACGGGCAGTCGAGTAGGTTTTTGCAGATATTTATCTTTAGCAGGATCCTGGATCGAAGCCTAATGCGTTGTCCAGAGCATAGTTGTCTTCCGCTACCTTAGTTATTTTACTTTTGCTGTGTATTGTATTAAATTACTGTAATTTATCTTCCGCTGAAATTTTATTCGATGTACTCTGATATTCTGTACTCTGATGTAACATTATTATGATGTTTATAAAAGTCTGCTGTTATTGTTCTAATGTGTTGTATTCCTAGAGTTAACGTATTCGGGTTTTGAACGGTCTTAGTCAATTTTGCGATCAATTGGGTCCGGGAAAAATCCTAGCCGTTACAGTTGGTATCAGAGCTCTGGTTAGCTCAAATCTTTGGGTTACAACTCGTTAGAACTGAACAAAAGATTCATCAGAGATTGGAGTAGTAATATCCAATAAGGATACTCATTAGTGATAGGATCAGTAGTATCCTAGAATGCGAAAACTCATTAGAGATGGGGTTAGTAATGCCCTAGAATGAGTTAAGAGTGACAAGTTTATAATTAACGTATATGTGATTATATATAATCCGATCTTAGAAAATATGATTTTCAAATATATGAAAATAATATATATTTTAGAAGTTACTCAACAAATAAAATTATTGAAATCAATAAAAGAATGAAAATTTAGTTAGTTAATTAAACAAATTTTTAGCTTCGTTCCTTTTCGAGGATGAAAAGCTTTTAAGTGGGGGAGATTGTAACAACCCTGAATTTCGGGCCCAATTTAAAAAGTTTATTTTAAGTTATTTTAATGAGTTTTTGATATTTAAAATAATTTATTTTAAATAATAACGATTAAAAATTTATTTTATTTTAAGTAAGACTTTAAAATTTATATTAATTCTATTCCGAGCCCGAAAAGGCACGGTAATTTCAAAATTCGTTTTCCAACTATGGAAAACTATATAAAATTCATTATAAGTCAAAAATTGATGAAACAAGCAACGCTAGAATCATATTGATGATATCTTTATAATGAATTTAAGAATTTTATATTTCAGCTTGTAATTTGTAAGTTATGTCCAGATTAAAATTTAGAAAAGTCGCTGTAGAATTTATATATATTTTATTATAATATATAGCCCTTAAAAATAGCCATTTTACAAACGACCTCTGTTTTCGGCGAAACCACTTTTGTTGGAACCGGAATGTCAAATTATTTTTAAGTTAAATTTTCCAGAATTTTTCGAATTAATATATGAGTGTGGAAAAAGAAAATGTGTTTTGTCTATTTCAGTCAAATTTAATCGATTTAAAAATAGCCATTTTGTCAAACAGTCTCGGAATTCGATGAAACTAGTTTTGTTAGGACCGTATGGTCATAACAAAGCCAAATATAATTTTTCTGTATTTTTTAGAAGTCGTATGTGGCCCCGGTGAATTTAAATGTAAGATTGAATTAATTAAATAAATGGTTTAAATATTAAAATAAATAAAAGTGGGCTGAGATGATCACACAGGCTCACAGGACCTAGCCCATTGTGTCCGGAAGGGGGGTATTTGCCTAGGGGCAACTTCTATTGGGCTAGATTTGGAGATCGTATAAAGTAATATGCTTTTTCTAATTAAATAATTAAATAAATATAAAATACACTAAATACGGTATAAATATGGTACAAATACTAAGCCCTAATCCTAAATTACAGTAGCCACCGTATGTATGAATTCATTGGCCAGAACATTCCAGAATTGATTCCAAAAAAACTTCTAATCCACTTCGAATTAGAACAAATTTCCAAATACAAATCGAAGATCTAGGAGTGGGCTACGCACTCAACGAAGGAGATCAGATATGGTGATGCGTGGAGCTCGAATTTGGCTCGCAAACGCCACGAGTTCGCTGGCGTTTCTTGGCCAGGTGGGACTGGTGAGTCGGCCGTGACTCCGAGCAGAGGTAGAAGGCACGAAGGCGGTCGGAGTGAGGTGTTTGGATCGGAGTACGGTGGACTTGGTGGCGTGCGATTCGAGGTGGAAGGTCACGAAGGAATCGGTTGGGTTTCGACAGTGGTTCCAGAATGTTACGGTGAAGGAGAAGGGATTAAGAAATGTAATTACAGTTAATAATAATTAATTTAATTATCTATTTAAATATTCAAATGTTTAAAATGCGATAACTTCTTCCTACAGAAACAAAATCATACGATCTCAGTTGCGTTGAGATCGTATGGACGAGATCTACAGCATGAAACCAACCAAGACCAAAATAGAGAATGTTGAAAATTTCAGATCTGAATGGTTAGGTGAGATTCTATTTTAAATAATTAAATCAATTTAATTATTATTCTTTAGTTATTTAAATAAGCTGAATTGTCGTTGAACTAGATCAGCGAAGTGATAAGTTTCTGATGGATTGATATGTTATTTTGTGATATATGATGCTAGATTTGATGGTCAAAATTTTAGATTTGTGTATGGTAGTAAATTTGAACCAATTATTTGTTTAAATATTTGGTCGAATCCTGTTTGTTGATATTCGGTGAATCATGAAAAATAAAACCATCACCTTGTTCATGCCTTAGGATTGAACTAGAATTTTCTATTCAATATCTCCCTGTTGTATTTGGTTGGACTAGATCTTTTTAGTTAATAAAATATTGTCCTGTTGTTGTTAAATTGAAATATAACGGTATGGTAAAGATTGGATTTTATTTAAAGAAGAAAAATATGTGAACGGTCTGAAAAAGATGTACCTTTTTATTTAAAATTAAAAAGGAAAAGATGACAGTATGAAAAAGATTTACTTTTTCTTAAAAGTAAAAAAGATCAGATTTTGTACATAGAAGAAATTACATTTATTCTTAATGTAATTAAGTTTGTCTTGACACTGTAAATAAAATTACATTTATATATGTAATTAAAGAATAAGAATTTGCATTTTAAATAAAATTTCATTTTTACATGTAATTAAAGAATAAGATTTTGCATTGTACATTGAAAACCAAGATTTGACATGTAATATTAATTACATTTTCAATGTAATTAAAAAGTAGAATTTGACGGTGTAATTAAAATTACATTTTTAATGTAATTCAAAAAGGTGGAATTTTTAATTATAATGTAAATTACATGTTTTAATGTAATTAAAAAGTAGGATTTTTCATTGCAAACTAAAAGACAAGAATTGACATGTAACTAAAAGACAAGAATTGACATGTAACTAAAAGACAAGAATTGACATGTAACTAAAAGATAAAATTTTGACATGTGATAAAAAGATAAGATTTTGACAAGTAATTAAAAGATAAAATTTTGACACCGTAATGTTAGTTACATTTTTAATGTAATTGAAAGAGAGACTTTTACATTGTAATCAAAATTACATTTTTAATGTAAAAAGAAAAGTTTTCATTTTTAATGTGAATAAGATTAAAAAGAAAAGTTACATTTTTAATGTAAATTAGATTAAAGAGAAAAGTTACATTTTTAATGTAGATTTGATTAAAGAGTCTGTTAGATCCAAAATTGGGTCTAACACCCAAACTATTCTGATTTACGGAGAATTATAACTACAATATGAAGAAAAAGCAGGAAAACACGTGAAATTTATAGTGGTTCGGTATTAACGAGTCTACGTCCACTTTATATGTAGTTGATTATATGCTGAATGCAAGTACAATCAAATGGTTTCATTCAATCTCGCTCAAATAATTTCGGGATAACTCTAAATAAAAACAATGGAGATATGATAATGGTGGAGTCAGAACTCCCAATTGCCAAAGATCCTTAAAAATGTCAAGTTCTGGGCTATTTATAGCTGATTTCTTCAGACGGATCGTGGTCATACGTGGCACACATCCCGAGGATCCAGTACTGGTTCATATCTTGATGAAGAATTGGTCAATATGACAGTTGTGGATAGGTGTCGCGAGATCCTGGACTATCGGATCGTGGAAGAGTTGGCCATAACCTTCATTTTCTGGCTCCTGGAGCTCGGATCGGATCGAGCTAGTGTTGGACGGATCGGATCATGAGACATGGGGCGATCGCGAGACATGGGGCGATCGCGATTGTGGTGAGGTAGGGCTATCCGATCGGGTCTTCGATGGCTAGAGGAGTGAATTTCCACATTTTCCTCGTGTGTGTAGACCTTGGTGGCTTGGTCAGAAAGCTAGCCAACATTTTGCCCCCTCGAAGTATGTTTTATCGAAGATGGAACATGCTTCGAAACTGCAAAAACATCTTTTCATAGAGCGATGCGAATTAGCGGCCATATCCATCTGAAATGTCGTGCTGCTTCAGAGAGCCATGTCCTTCGATTAGTATAAATATCTGGTTAAGCCTTCAATCATTTCTTTGTTCCTTGGATTATTCTCCTCTCTAGAATTTTTGGAGACTTCATTATAAAATTGTCAGGTAAACTTTATAATTTTCGCAAGCATTTCTGAATTTTCATTTTTGACAATTGTTTGTCGGATCGGGTCGCCAAAACACCCCATGGTCCGTGGGATGAGGCGCTCGCTCCGGTTCGATTTCCGTGTGGGCTTTAAGCATGATGGGCCAATTCTCTTCACGAGTCAATCGAGGGATCGGCCTCCTTTCTCTCCGCTGGGCTCGGATTCGTAGCCCACTAGGCCCCCACGGTTCGAACAAGACAAGAAATGGAAGATCAAAGGCCACAAATTTGCCTATATAAATCCGACCCCCTCCATCTTCTTCCCTTCTTCTTTCTTTGCACAGCCGCCATCGGTCTTTCATTCCGAACCCTAATTCGCGATCCCCAAGAGATAATTTTCTTTCGCGATTTTAGTTAAAACAAGATAGGTAATTATGCTGACACTTTACTGCATCTTCACTTTCGCTTCTCTCTGGGTTTCACTGATTTGAGAGGAGAGGGCTATGGAGTTTCATGAAAATCGAGGCTTTTGGGAGAACGGCGGTGCTGAGTTCGACCACCTGGGTTCATGAGTTAGGAGGAAAGATGAGGGAGAAGAAGGGAGAAAGGATGGGGACAGCGAATCGGATGGTGGCAACAATGGTGGATCGGATCGAGGAGAACGGACGGATGCTCGAAAATCTGACTCATCGAGGGGTTATTGCGGTCCGTTCTGGTTTCCACGATCCGACGCTCTTCTACGAGTTGGTGTTTCAGCTACAAGTCTGTGTTTGCTTTACGATTCGATGGCGCTCCGCGATCCAATCCGTAACTCACGATCCGAGGATATGTGCGATCCAATGAGACATGCGATCCGATTTATTTGTTAAATAAACATTGCAACTTGACCTTGATACACCAATGGACAGTTAGGTTAGAGCCTACGAGATGATCCCTCTGGACTAAATGATAACGTAACTTGATAGCGTTTTACGACCAATACCTTGCTTATGTAGCTAATCTTTATGCTTTTCTCCTATGTATGCACAGGCACACACTTGCACTTACACACACGGGGGACGGGTAATTATATTCTTATTTCTCATGTTTACTCCCCTAAACAGTAATGTCGGATAATCGTTCTTCTTCAAGATCTGAAACAGAGATGGACCCCGAGATGCCTGAGCACCATAGCCCCAAGGTCCTTCCAGTTAATCCAGAGGGTGAGGATTCTGAATCCGAATATGAGGCAGAAACGGAATCGGATTCATCTGAGAGTACCTCGCTTGATGAGGAGTCTGAAGTAGACGACCGAGCTCCCGACGAGATTCCTGATGCACTAGAAATAGAGAAATTCACTGACTCTTTAGCTTCCAAACTAGACGACATAAAACTTAAGAAAATCTGCTTGAAACACGGGATCCCCTGGGATGATGTGAGAACACCCGGTAGCGAAGATAGACCTCATCTGGCTACGGAGGGGTATATGACAGTCAGCCGACTCAAGTGCTGGGTAGGCGCTATTCCTCCGTTTCCTCCGATCGTCATTGAAACCTTAAAACGATTGGGTTTTCCTCCGATGCAACTTCAGCCCAATTCCTACGCAGCCCTATACACTTTATACATCGTATACACGGAAATCCTGCAAACTGAGCTCACGTTTAAAGACTTGAAATTCTACTACCTTTTCAAGCATCGTTCTACGGCAACCACAAATTTTTCTTTCTTCAAATCGATAGCAAATAGGAAGGTCTTATCTGACGGTTACAGCAACATAGGGGATCCTAAGGCCAATTGGTTCTATATAAAAAGACAAGCTGGGTGTGCAAGAAGATGGCTTAAATCAAGTAAATTTTAAACATTTAAATGAATAACCTGCTTAAGGAATCGAAGCGCTAACGTGCTTCTTTTCTCTATGCAGATCACACCTTTCCAAACACGGAAGGCTTGGTGTATAGTAATCGACTATCTCTCCTTCTAAAAAGCAAATCCGACTTCCTAAAGATCAAGAAATGTATTACTGACGAGAATCTTCACAAGCACCGCCTTCTGGATATAAGGTTTGGACTTGGCGCGGGTGGCAAACCTTACAAATACGTGTCCCCGGCCTAGGGAGAAGGAACGTCACAGGTAGAAGAGACAACTAAACTTCATAAGAGTCCTTCACCGATAATTAACCAGGACGACAAAGATTTAAATGTATATAGAGGAGATGAGGCCCGTGCTGATGAGTCTAAGGAAATCCCAACCTCTCCGAGGGGTTCCCCCTCAAGGGCCTCTCTACCGGTTGAGCCTGCTGCTCTCGATGATTTAACAGAGGAGCAGTTATTTAAAGAATTGAGCAAGATTCCTATACCCGACGATGTATATACACAGGAAGACTTCGAAGGGGAGCCATTTTTTCCTATCTCCAAGGAAACAACTGTTCCAGTTGAAGAACGAGAGACTACCCAGACGAGCCTAACTTCGGGCCCTGGTCTGTTAGGGGGAATTATATGGGATGCACAAATCACATGCACTGTCTAACCCCACACTTTTATACCAACAGTATTCAAGGTTTTAATATGTACTTGTTTTTTTTGAAGGAAAGATGTTTCACAAACGATCTTATTCTTATCGCTCTCTTCATGAAGGCACACATAGTCTTCATCCAAATCCTGCTCGCATCGATAGTCGGGGGAGGGACAGTTTTCGTCCTCGCGGCCCTCCTCAAACTTATCCTACACAATCTCGATCTCCTTCCAGGTGTGGTTCCGGGAAACCTCACAGTCGTCCACTGCCACCGGCAGGGGGTAAGCAACTTCCTAGGGACTTAACCCCTCCAAAAAGTACGCCCTCTCACGTCCAATCTTCCAAGAAACAATGCGAGTCAGAGGACAAAAATAAAGACAAGGGTAAGATTGCGAAGAAAGGAAAAGAAGCTCTGGTATCTCCTGACGATCACGACTCTGACAGTCTCATTGCACGAGATGCTACCCATAGTCCCGAGAATCAGGCTAGATTGGCACGCTTGCGCAAGGACTTCCCAGATATTTTCTTTGAGAGGATGATGTTTGTACCGGATCTTGAGCCGGTTCCTAAGGACTGGGATACTGAAGGTGATAGGATATGTGTGTCATGTAGCTAAACAGTATGAGGTAATGAAAAAGCACGTCGTTAATCTTTCGAATGCCATCCGTCATCTAGAAACGAATGCGGCCAGATCCAAAGTGAGAATTGAGAATAATGAAAGAGCCAGGAGCAAAATGGAAAAGAACTGGAGGATGCACAGGCTCAACTGGCTTTAGCTCAGCGGGACGCAAAGAACAACAAGACAGAATTGGAGGAAGCTAGGGAGCGTTTTCGTAGCGAGCTGGACTATAACAACCAAGAACGATGATCTTTGAAAAAGAAAATAGAGGATCTTAGAATGGCCAATGCTGATTTGAGGGCAGCGCAGAGTCATTTTGATGTTGAAAAGGCTTCTTGGGAGAAGGAGAGAGCGGACTTGAAAAACAGTCTTGCGGCTGCCCAGAAAGAAAAAGAGGTCTTGAGTGACCAACTCGTTCAGGCGGAGGGGCGAGCGGTGCTTGCCAAGACTAATGCTAACAGCATTCTTGAATCAGCTTTCATCACTGCTGACAAGCTTGCCGAAGCGAAAAAAGAAATAGAAGGTTTCGGGGAACTGATATTCGACTTCTTAGGCCAAGTCATCAAAACTCGGGACATTTCTTGGATCCCAGACTATCACGTTACTCTCGCCAACATATGGGATGCAATTGTCGAGGATGAGAAGCAGCGATTTAAGGTCAGTAAGATTGATGAAGGCCAATTAATGCACAGGCTCCTGAAAGGAAAAGAACCCAAGGATTTGGAGGTGGGGAGACGCCTAATCCGAGAAGAGGTGGAAAGGGATAAGACTGAGGCTAAAGGCAAGAGCAAACTTGATGAGGGTTCAAGCTCAGTGGCGGAACTCAAGGCCCCCGAAGTCGAGGAATATAATCCTGACGATCCGTTAATTCCCTTACGCCCAACTCCTCCGGCTGTCGGAGTTTCTGTTGCAAGCTTAGATGAAATATCAGCTAAAGGTATATCCATATTTTCCCCGCAATTTGCCAAAGCAGTTATGACTTTTCGCCATTCTGCGAAGCAACCCATTGAGTTACTAACGTGTGCCTTTCGCAATACAGGTGATACATTGACCGAGAAAAGGGGAGAAAAGAAAGCAGAGGCAGAGAAAGTCGATATCCCCCTTAGGCACTGATGCTGAAATTTCTGAGACTTCAGAGCGAACTGAGGGTGATGAAAATGTAACTATGGTATCTATGGTACCCAGCACTGATGTTCCTGCAGATGCCGAGGTCATTGCTGCTTTGAAGGACACAGAAGGTGGTCACGGGGATGAAGATGATGATGTTGTTATTACAGACGAAATCAAGGGTGGTGGTGAAACCTTGGCTGGTCAACAGGCTGAAGAGGAGAGGCAGTTGCTCCTTATGAAAGGGGAACAGGATCCAGTATATATGCCCCCTATTTCCGAGATCGATCCCAAAACCGGGTTGGTCATAAGATTTCCCTCCCGATCAATAACTTCAAAACTAGCCTCTCAATCCTCTAGTTCTTCGCTAGAGCCTCTTGTTGATAAGAGGAAGAGGAAAAAAGGTGATCGTTCGGATGTTGACAAGGAGGAGTCGGAGAAGCAGAAGAAGAGAAAGAAGCCAACATAGCCCCCCACCCCCCGCCAGCATGAGTAGGATGCAGATATTAATTCATATTTTGTCCTTAGGATTTTTAGGCTTTCCACTGGCCAAAAAATGTAATTGTAGGAATGGCCCTTACTTTTGTTTAGCTATCTTATCTCGTTTCCCTGCATCTTAGTAAATAAAAAATTTATTTTTGTTGCCTTTAAATTAATATGCAATGCAGTAATTCCAAGTTCCTTGTATCTCTGTGCAACTTCCTGAGTAGCCAACATAACGGCATGGGGGATGATTCGTCTTGGTCGACCTTGACTTTCATCCTTGTCACGATACGAACAAGAGTTTCCCTTCAAGATAAATTAGCCACATAAAAAAAGAGAACTAAACCTGCACACCTGCAATTTTAATTTATCGCATTAGCCACATATATTTAAATCATAACTAATCAAAAATTAATTCATGAATCGCATAAGGAAAATTTTAAAATTTCTGTGTAGAGATGTAATGTGCGTGTATATGCCCCCAATCAATCATTTAATATGGTGCCTGGCCAGGGCTTATTAATGATTGATTAGAGTCATGTGTGTTGCCCCCCATGAAAGATGGGGGGTAAAGATTCTTTTAGCGCTAAATTTCTGACGATTTTATACTCTCCCGATCCTTCAGCGAGTTAGAGTTCGAGCTCGTTCTAGGTCTGCTCTCCGATCCTTCAGCGGGGCAGAAATTCTGGGGGCGCTAAATCTCTGGCGCCTTTAGACTCTCCCGATCCTTCAGCGGGTTAGAGTGGTGGCAAGGCGGTTTTATCATAGTGCACCTTCACACCTTGCGGACGTCATCTTCGCGCCCTTTATACTCTCTCCTGATTCTGAGGAGTTAGAGTTTGATCATGGGATAATTTACTTTACCGCACCTTGTGGTCCTCAATTATGGTTCCTCTTTCACCACGTGGCAAAATGCATTGGGTGTTCCAATGTTGCTGCATAATCTGTGACAGACTGAGAAAACAACAATAATTTAGGTTAATCGAGATAAAGCAGATAGGTAATGGTGTAGTAAAGGTAAATGACACACGATATTTTATAGTGGTTCGGTCGAATCATGAACTACGTCCACTTTATAATCTTTTGTTCAAGTAACCAGACTATTCTAGGCAAGTCATGCCTTTCTATATGGTCCTAAAAACAAAAGAATGAAACTGACGATTTTACTTCAGGTAAGGCCGCAAATGCTGGTCATTCCACACTCTAGGGATTTCGTTTCCATCTATGGTTGCTAGCTTGAAGGTTCCATTATCATGTCTTCGCAGGATGGAATATGGTCATTCCCATTTCGGACCCATATGCTCTGAGCATGGGAAGATACGTTTTAGAACCAAGTCTCTGGGTTCAAAGGTTCATGCTTGGACTTTCTTGTTGTAATATTGAGCTATCTGCTGCTTATGTCTGAAGGCACATAGATCGGCGTCGTCCCTCTTCTCTTCGATCATATCCAAGGATTCAAGGAGCAACTCATTGTTGGTCATCGGGTCATAATAGGTGACTCTGTGAGAATGAAACACCCCACCTCCGTTAGGGTCACTCTCAAAGGGAATGCCCTAATTTTGGTGGAGGTTTATAAGTACAAGTCACAGATATACAAAACAGATATAAGAACACATATTTGTAAAACAGCGGAAGAACAACAAACTTTATTTCATTAAGTCAAATACGTGTTACAACAACATCCTTTCCAAAAACATAACATAACACTTTCATAATCTGTCTTGAGTACATTATTTAAAGAAGCATAAATAAAACATAGATAAACTGCAAAAGCCCCTTAGTGGATTGTCCAAAGCCATAGTTCAAAACAGGAAAGTCCAAGCAATACATTTCTCTTCTTCAAGCTGGATGTTGAGGCTGGTCAAGCTGCTGTGTTCCCTCCCTGAGGACCTGGGGGGGGGGGGGGAACGGAAGAAAGAAGACGAAAGAAAAATAGAGTCAGACATAAAGCCTGAGTAAGTCTAGTACTATTTTGTCTATGAATAAAGAACTGCGTGTGATAAGTATAAACAAGAAGTGGGCAAGCACTATAAACTTGGTTAAGTTGTCTAGGGTCGAATATACTATCGTACCCCATGTTAATCTCTGAACCCAAATAAACTAGTTTCCAATTTGCACCCCATAATCAGGGTGATGTGATCCATTCAATGATGATCGGCTCCTACTCGCATAGTTACATGTGTCTTACGGCCCCCGATGTCTGTAGTTACCTATGCTGGTCCCACCATGGGGTGTATCAAGTCCCATAGTGGCAACCCGACACAACCTTAGAGTGCACAGGTATGCTACTGGTGTCCAGTGCCTTATTTTTCTGCGCCGGAGTGTGTGCACGCCCGCACTTCGTTAGAACCTACACTGCTACACCACCGCCGTCGCTTTGACCTCTTACAATCAGCCCAGTAATCGTGCCCCACCCTGCCTAGTTTCAGGGTATCCTGATACACCTTTTAGGGTTACTGCTGAAAAGGGTCCCCCGTTACTAGGTTTTCTATCTCTAGCCAACATGCTAAGTTGGTTAAGTGTTTCCTACCTAACCCCCACCAGTCCGTTTAGTTTAGCATGTTCCAATTCGATTAAGTTTTTAGTCCACTTAATCCTAACAATCCTGACTCAGCCTTAATTGTCTTATTAAGGACCTGACCTCTCACATTAGACAGGTATTGTTGTGGCTGCCTGTTGCCGGTTGGTTCCGGGCAGTCTTACGCCACAACTCAGTCTAACCTCGGGTCCTTGCTGGGCTCCATGTTTAACCTCCCACATTGGATAGGTATTGTTGTGACTACTGGACAGCCGGGCGGTTCCGGGCAGGTTTACATCACAACTCAATCCAACCTCGGGTTAAACACATCGTATGTTCTACATTTACATATCTTGTCATTCTTCTTTATTTATATGTAAATATTTGCGGCCCATTATTAAGTTAATGGTGTAAAGGTTACACCAATCACGGGCCCAACCCATACTTGAATTTGGGCCCTTCTATTTTATATTTTCATTCATTAATTAATTTTTAACCCAACGTTATTTTCCCCCGTTTTACACGTCCGTTTATATATATATTGGGCTTAGCCTTTTTAAAGCCCAATTTAGCCATGCGAAAAGGGGAGGCTTATGGCGTATACACAAAGAGGGGAAAGTGAGCGCATGAACTTGCAATACGACGTTGGAAATACAAAATAGAAATTGGTGTACTTGCATAGTGGCAACATAAGTGACATGAATCAAAGCATGTGAACTTGCATAGGTTTAACTACAACATGAACCTATATTCTTATTTAGGCATAATGTCAAACATAAGCATGTCATAAATATTCCTAGCATAAGCATAGCATAATGTCAAACATAAGCATGGAATAAATACTTCTAGCATAAACATAAACAGGTCATGTTCATAAGGTTTCTACATGTTTACAAAGGGGATACTTTGTTACTAACACAAAAGCATAGTTCAACTTAATCATGGTTTAAGTCTAATCACATAACGATGGTATAAATATACTTATGCATAAATATTCCTAATCATGGTGTTTGCTTTAAACTTGCAAAAAGGGATTCTTGAGTCTAACCTAGCCATGTCTCACATATGTCATCATATAATTCTTTTAAACAAGATAGACTTAATCATAGATTTCAATTATGCCAAATATCATTCATAGCCTAGCCATATTCATAAGCATGACCTAATACATGGATTATGGTGTCAAAATTCCAACATAGTTTCATATGAACTATAACAACCAAACTTGTCTCAATTGCTTGCAAAACGATTTATGCACAAAGTTTACATCATGACGACATAATAACAAAGCCCCAAACTTGCATAAATTTCACTCAACTACATACATGTAGCTTCAACATAGATTACATAATTTGCGCAATATTCCAAACGTATATTTGCATAGAACTACCGCATGTAGTTCTTTATAATGAATAACATAATTTTGCACAAACATGAATTACTTCCATTGCCACAATTCAAGCATACACATCAACACAGTTGTTTATTATACCAAAGTAATACTCTACTTACAATGGTTGCGGCGAATACTCTAATTAAGAGACACGATTCCTTTGTTGAATTGATTAGCTTTAGGTTGCTTGAATTGCTTTAGGCTTTAGAACTTTCTTCCTAACTCTCTCTCTCTAGTCGGCGGCTACTCTTTGTCGTTCCTCAGCAACATGGCGGCTATAATCTTATTTTGAATGAATAGATTAGGGTTTAGTCTAGGGTTGTTTATATAGAGGTTAGGAATTGATTAGGACCATTGATGTTGCTAGGTTAGATCGTAGCCATTCATTAGGAAGAGAGACCAATAAAAACCCGCCACCTAGCCCTAATGACAAAGCAGACCACAGAAATTCGACCACACACCGACCTGGCCAGCCAGGGCTAGACCAGACCTGGCCAGCAGGTCATTTTTGACCTGGGCGCACTTGGCAGGTGCGCCAGGTCAAAAATGTACTGGCGCACTTCACAGGTGCGCCAGTTCATTTTTGTTCTGGCGCACTTCCCAAGTGCGCCAGTGCATTCTGACCCTTTTTCGGTTTTTCGCCCAACTTCGTTCGTCCATAACTTCTTCATACGATATCCGTTTTTCGAAAACTCGGACTCTATTTCGCGTATTTTTCCGAGACGAACGCAATGGCGTATCCTGTTTCCCTTAGTTCTTTGATTTGAATTAATTATACTTTAATTTGTGAGTTTCACAGTCATAGAATTCACGGGTGTTACATTCTCCCCCACTTAAAAGGATTTCGTCCCCGAAATCTTCAAGTTAGGAGGAATGTAAATCCTAACATCCAATCATCCATCTACTCATCCATCAAACACGAGCATCCATTGTCCTTAAAAGACTTCTAATGCTTCATGATCTTATGCGAGGTGTGTGTGTACATGAACTTATCTAATGCAAAATCAGGCGGTCTACTGATTCAGTTGACCTCCTTAATGCGAATTATGTAAGTGCCATGAATCCATTATGTATGCAAATTTTTCTATTCATGATTCTACATGAGTGCACAATCATTCAATACAAATGCAGCATCCACATGACAACACATTAAAGTTCAACCACATACGAATGCAAACATATATGCATATGCAATATGAAGTGACTGAGCCGATCTAATACCTAGATTGTGTGTGTATATGCAACCACGAGCAACCACTAGCAATCACTTGCAACCACTTGCAACCATCATACATAACATGTTTCAATTACATGTTTCCATCCAAAAAGATTCTACCTAAAAGATACGGTCGAGGAAATATACCTAAAAAGATAAAAGCGCAACTTAAGGAAAAGGAAAGATCAAGGATGTACCCTCGAACAGAAAAGGGTAGGCTGTGCGTATTTTAGCTTCAGTTTCCCAAGTCGCGTCTCCCTCGGCGTCGCTCCACTGAACTTTGACGAGCTTGACTTCACGGTTGCGTAGTTTCTTCACTTCCGTTCCTAATATGCGGGTTGGAACTTTCCTTATGGTTGCCTCGCGTTCCACTTCGACCTCTTCGAGGATATTTGGCTCTACCACTTCAGCAGACTCATGCAGACATTTTCGGAGATGTGAAACGTGAAAGACGTTGTGGACTCCAGCCAACTTCTCGGGTAGCTCTAATCTATAAGCCATTTTCCCAATTGTTCCTATCTAAAGGTATAGTCGAATGATAGAAGCAAGTAAAAACTTTGTGCCCATTAGGCAATGTCAAAACTGAAAACCTATGCCACATATATATTGATTAGGAGAAGAATTCTCTAAGCATCAGCCCCGAAGACCGAAATCAACATCAGACTGACACCCAAAGAGTTACTCAACCCAACCACCATATATGATTCTAGGAAACTAAGCATGATGGACTCCTTTTAGGTCACAAGGGAGTCCCTTCCTAAGACCAATCTGTATCCTATAAAACCCAAAAACTTTAGTCAAACCAATGAACACCCTCGAGCCCCAACATGTGTTACTAACAGATGAGTCATACTCCCTATGTGGTTTGCAACAGAAATTGGATTGAGAATGGGACCGAGTGGATATACAGAAAAGATACTATGCAAGTAAGCTCTACAGGAAGAGAGGGATCAAGGATATACTCTTAAGAAGAGATATTATGCCCGAATCTAGTCTTCAATCTTCTATGTCGCATTTCTTGAGCTTAACTCCATTATGCTTTGTCCGTTTTTAACTTCACAATTTCGTAGCTTCTTAATTCTTGTTTCCAAAATATGAGTTGGAACTTATTTCTCGTTCCTCTTTCACTTATTCTCCTTCTAGTATACTTGGCTCAAGCCTAACTGCGTACTCATGGTTCCATGCAAGCTCTCCAAAATTCACTAGTGAATCTTGGATCTTGTTTACTTACTAGAAGGTATCCCATATAGATGAATTATCTCTTGAAAATAAACAATTGTCAACTTCGTGAGCGGAGCTGAGATTTTCGCAAAATCCCTTATGAATTTTCGATAGAAACCTGCTAGTCCTAGAAAGCTTCGGACCTCAGTTGCATTCCTTGGTGTCTTCCAATCCTGTACCGCCACTACCTTCGCAGGGTCCACCGCTAACCCTTGTTTGGATACCATGTGCCCAAGGAACCTCACCTCTTCTCTCCAAAAGTGGCATTTGGAGAATTTGGCTTTTAGTTGATGGACTCGCAAAGTTTCCATGATTGCCCTTAAGTGTTGAGCATGTTCCTCTTCACTCTTTGAGAAGATAAGGATATCATCTACGAAGACCACTACGAATTTGTTGAGGAAATCTCTAAATACCCTACTCATCAGGTCCACGAAGTAAGCAGGTGCATTTGTCAAGCCGAAAGGCATGACAAGCCATTCAAAGAAGCCGTCTGGGGTTCTGAACGCCGTTTTATCGATGCTATCTTCAGCCACCCTTAGCTGATGAAAACCGGTTGCTAAATCGAGTTGGGAGAAAACAGACGCTCCTACAAGCTGGTCAAATAAATCGTCAATTCTAGGGAGAGGGTGCCTATTCTTTTTCGTTAGCTTGTTGAGCTCCCTATAGTCAACACATAGACGGAGTGAACCATCCGCCTTCGTAGCGAACACCACTGGAGCGCCCCATTCTGAAATGCTCCTCCTAATGAACCCCTTTTCTAGAAGCTCTTTAATCTGTTTACTGAGCTCTTTCCTTTCTCGTGGAGCCATGTGTCTAACGGGCAATGCAACGGGCTTTGCATTATCTACAAGATATATACGGAAGTCTATTTCCCGCTTCGGAGGCAAGCCCTTCACCTCTTCGATGACATCCGGATATTCCCGGACCACTTTAACTGATTTCAAATTTTCAACAGAGGCATCTAGCGATTCAAGATAACTAAGCATAACCGCATACGAGGGGTTACAAGAAATTTCCAAAGTATTACCGAGCTGGGTTAGGAGCCTAACAACCCTTTTCTCACAATCAAGGATGGCCCCATTACGGGATAGCCAATCCATACCCAAAATCAAACCATACCCCGCAAAGCCCAATACAAAGGCACTACATTGAAATTCAACACTTAGAATAGAAATTTTCAAATCCAAACAGATCATAGACAAATGAGCTGGGCCCCCAATTGGGTTTGAAACAATTAAGGGGTCCTCTACCATACTAGTTTTTAGGTGCAGAGATTCTACTAAAGCAGACGAGATAAAGGAGTGTGATGCGCCAGAATCAAATAAAGTGAGAACGGGGTGATCATAAAGATAAACTACACTTTCTACAGAAGTATTTATACCTCGCTGTTGCAGAGGTGGCGCTTCCAGCACATGAACCTGTGCCCCTGGGGTGGATCCAGCCCCTGCCCCTGTCCTCGTTTCCTTGGGCAGTCCTTAGCCCTGTGGCCTGTCTGACCGCATGAAAAGCACCCACCATTCTCCTTGGCCTTCTTTTTCTGGCAGTCCTTTACTAAGTGCCCCACTTTGCCACAAAAATTACACTTCCTTTTCTCTCGGGACTTGTTGTCTTTCCCGCCCTTCTCAAAGTCTGTCTTCTCAGGGCAGTCTTTGCTGATGTGTCCAGTCTCCCCTCAATGAAAACATTCACCTTGCTTTCTTTTCCTCTTTCTACAATCCTTGGCTATGTGCCCCTCCGTACCACAAAATTTGCATTTCCTTTTTTTCTCGTTTCTTATTATTACCGTTACGATCCTTTCTTGTTTGACTATTATTCGTCTTCCTACTCTGGGACTCTTCCGCTTGCTGGTTCACGTGGAGGAGGAGGAGTGAAAGCGTTAGCAGCTGGGGAGTAAGGTCTCCAGACATGCTGAAACAGAAAGGATAGATTCAAAACGAAGGATAAGAGATAATACCTATGGCTTTGGGGACTTTGCCTTTTTAAAATAAAATAATATTTTTCTTTTAAAAATGCTTCTTTAAATTTCCTTTTTGAAAATAATTTTTCAAAACTTTTTATCTTATCTGGTAAACCTATGCTCTGATACCAAGCGAAACACCCCACCTCCGTTAGGGTCACTCTCAAAGGGAATGCCCTAATTTTGGTGGAGGTTTATAAGTACAAGTCACAGATATACAAGACAGATATAAGAACACATATTTGTAAAACAGCGGAAGAACAACAAACTTTATTTCATTAAGTCAAATACGTGTTACAACAACATCCTTTCCAAAAACATAACATAACACTTTCATAATCTGTCTTGAGTACATTATTTAAAGAAGCATAAATAAAACATAGATAAACTGCAAAAGCCCCTTAGTGGATTGTCCAAAGCCATAGTTCAAAACAGGAAAGTCCAAGCAATACATTTCTCTTCTTCAAGCTGGATGTTGAGGCTGGTCAAGCTGCTGTGTTCCCTCCCTGAGGACCTGGGGGGGGGGGGAAACGGAAGAAAGAAGACGAAAGAAAAATAGAGTCATACATAAAGCCTGAGTAAGTCTAGTACTATTTTGTCTATGAATAAAGAACTGGGTGTGATAAGTATAAACAAGAAGTGGGCAAGCACTATAAACTTGGTTAAGTTGTCTAGGGTCGAATATACTATCGTACCCCATGTTAATCTCTGAACCCAAATAAACTAGTTTCCAATTTGCACCCCATAATCAGGGTGATGTGATCCATTCAATGATGATCGGCTCCTACTCGCATAGTTACATGTGTCTTACGGCCCCCGATGTCTGTAGTTACCTATGCTGGTCCCACCATGGGGTGTATCAAGTCCCATAGTGGCAACCCGACACAACCTTAGAGTGCACAGGTATGCTACTGGTGTCCAGTGCCTTATTTTTCTGCACCGGAGTGTGTGCACGCCCGCACTCCGTTAGAACCTACACTGCTACACCACCGCCGTCGCTTTGACCTCTTACAATCAGCCCAGTAATCGTGCCCCACCCTGCCTAGTTTCAGGGTATCCTGATACACCTTTTAGGGTTACTGCTGAAAAGGGTCCCCCGTTACTAGGTTTTCTATCTCTAGCCAACATGCTAAGTTGGTTAAGTGTTTCCTACCTAACCCCCACCAGTCCGTTTAGTTTAGCATGTTCCATTTTGATTAAGTTTTTAGTCCACTTAATCCTAACAATCCTGACTCAGCCTTAATTGTCTTATTAAGGCCCTGACCTCTCACATTAGACAGGTATTGTTGTGGCTGCCTGTTGCCGGTTGGTTCCGGGCAGTCTTACGCCACAACTCAGTCTAACCTCGGGTCCTTGCTGGGCTCCATGTTTAACCTCCCACATTGGATAGGTATTGTTGTGACTACTGGACAGCCGGGCGGTTCCGGGCAGGTTTACATCACAACTCAATCCAACCTCGGGTTAAACACATCGTATGTTCTACATTTACATATCTTGTCATTCTTCTTTATTTATATGTAAATATTTGCGGCCCATTATTAAGTTAATGGTGTAAAGGTTACACCAATCACGGGCCCAACCCATACTTGAATTTGGGCCCTTCTATTTTATATTTTCATTCATTAATTAATTTTTAACCCAATGTTATTTTCCCCCGTTTTACACGTCCGTTTATATATATATTGGGCTTAGCCTTTTTAAAGCCCAATTTAGCCATGCGAAAAGGGGAGGCTTATGGCGTATACACAAAGAGGGGAAAGTGAGCGCATGAACTTGCAATACGACGTTGGAAATACAAAATAGAAATTGGTGTACTTGCATAGTGGCAACATAGGTGACATGAATCAAAGCATGTGAACTTGCATAGGTTTAACTACAACATGAACCTATATTCTTATTTAGGCATAATGTCAAACATAAGCATGTCATAAATATTCCTAGCATAAGCATAGCATAATGTCAAACATAAGCATGGCATAAATACTTCTAGCATAAACATAAACAAGTCATGTTCATAAGGTTTCTACATGTTTACAAAGGGGATACTTTGTTACTAACACAAAAGCATAGTTCAACTTAATCATGGTTTAAGTCTAATCACATAACGATGGTATAAATATACTTATGCATAAATATTCCTAATCATGGTGTTTGCTTTAAACTTGCAAAAAGGGATTCTTGAGTCTAACCTAGCCATGTCTCACATATGTCATCATATAATTCTTTTAAACAAGATAGACTTAATCATAGATTTCAATTATGCCAAATATCATTCATAGCCTAGCCATATTCATAAGCATGACTTAATACATGGATTATGGTGTCAAAATTCCAACATAGTTTCATATGAACTATAACAACCAAACTTGTCTCAATTGCTTGCAAAACGATTTATGCACAAAGTATACATCATGACGACATAATAACAAAGCCCCAAACTTGCATAAATTTCACTCAACTACATACATGTAGCTTCAACATAGATTACATAATTTGCGCAATATTCCAAACGTATATTTGCATAGAACTACCGCATGTAGTTCTTTATAATGAATAACATAATTTTGCACAAACATGAATTACTTCCATTGCCACAATTCAAGCATACACATCAACACAGTTGTTTATTATACCAAAGTAATACTCTACTTACAATGGTTGCGGCGAATACTCTAATTAAGAGACACGATTCCTTTGTTGAATTGATTAGCTTTAGGTTGCTTGAATTGCTTTAGGCTTTAGAACTTTCTTCCTAACTCTCTCTCTCTAGTCGGCGGCTACTCTTTGTCGTTCCTCAGCAACATGGCGGCTATAATCTTATTTTGAATGAATAGATTAGGGTTTAGTCTAGGGTTGTTTATATAGTGGTTAGGAATTGATTAGGACCATTGATGTTGCTAGGTTAGATCGTAGCCATTCATTAGGAAGAGAGACCAATAAAAACCCGCCACCTAGCCCTAATGACAAAGCAGACCACAGATATTCGACCACACACCGACCTGGCCAGCCAGGGCTAGACCAGACCTGGCCAGCAGGTCATTTTTGACCTGGGCGCACTTGGCAGGTGCGCCAGGTCAAAAATGTACTGGCGCACTTCACAGGTGCGCCAGTTCGTTTTTGTTCTGGCGCACTTCCCAAGTGCGCCAGTGCATTCTGACCCTTTTTCGGTTTTTCGCCCAACTTCGTTCGTCCATAACTTCTTCATACGATATCCGTTTTTCGAAAACTCGGACTCTATTTCGCGTATTTTTCCGAGACGAACGCAATGGCGTATCCCCTTTCCCTTAGTTCTTTGATTTGAATTAATTATACTTTAATTTGTGAGTTTCACAGTCATAGAATTCACGGGTGTTACAGAGAAGGTACTTCCAACTCAACCGGGATGACCGCTTCAGTTCCTAAGGCGAGGGAAAATGGCGTATGGCCCGTTGCAAATTTATAGGTCGTTCTATAGGCCCATAGTGCCAAAGGAAATTTATCGACCCACATGGCCTTGGCCCATTTCATTCTCTTCTTCAGGATAGATTTGATCGTTTTATTTGCGGCCTCCACTTGGCCGTTTTCCTGTGGATATGCCACGGAGGTGGATCTTTTCTCAATGTGGTATTTCTGGCAAAAATCTTTGAACTCGGTGCTGTCAAACTGAGTTCCATTATCGGTTATGATGATTCTTGGTATTCCAAATCGGCATATAATGTTTCTAACAACGAAGCTGATTACTCGCTTGGTTTTTATTGTGGTTAATGATTCTGCTTCTATCGATTTGGTAAAATAATCCACGGCTACGATAGCGAATTTTGCTCCACCCTTCGCTATGGGGAGGCTTCCAATGATATCGATTCCCGACATAGCGAAAGGACAAGGACTCGTCACCATCTTCAGCTGGCTTGATAGGGCCCTATGGAACTTAGAAAATCTCTGGCAGGCGTCACAACGCTGCGCGTATTTGGCCGCATCCTTATTTACGGTTGGCTAGAAATAACCATATCGTATTATTTTCTTTGCTAATGTTTGGCCTCCCGTGTGATCTCCACAATCGCCCTCGTGTACTTCTTGCAATACGCGTTGAATATCACCATGGGCAATACACCGGAGGAGGGGCATCGAAAACCCTTGTCTATACAGGACTCCCTCTTGCAACACATACCGAGAGGCCTTCCGAATTATTGCGCGCCTCTCACTTTTCTTCGCAGGGAGCGTTCCATACATTAGGAAATTCTTCAAAGGGGTCATCCATGACTCCCTTTCAGGCTCAACATCTAGTACCAGATCAACTTCCATCTGATCTATACTAGGTGACTGTAAGACTTCCATCGGGACCAGTTCTGTATTTTCAGGACTATCAGAACTGGCCATTTTAGCCAATTTATCTGCTTTTTGGTTCTCTGTTCGAGGAATGTGGGATATGGTGTGATGGTCAAAATCACCCATCAACTTTTTCACTTTTTCAAAATATAATATCAGCCTAGGACTTTTGGCCTGGAATTTTCCTATGACCTGGTTCACAACTATTTTGGAGTCACAAAAGATGTCTAACTTCGTAATCTTCAACTCCTTTGCTAGTTTCAAACCAGCAATCAGGGCTTCGTATTCTGAGTCGTTGTTAGTTGTGCGGAACTCCAATCTGAGAGCATAGTATATCAGCCGTTGTTCTGGAGTTTCGAGCTCTACTCCAGCACCAGATCGTCTATCGTTCTTTGCTCCATCAGTGAACAACTTCCAGGCATTGGGGTCGAGGAGTAGCCTCGGTGGATCGACTTCTTCGCTTATTGTGTCATCTTCTGGGATGGTAAACTCTGTTATGAAGTCTGCCAGCACTTGCCCCCTTATTGATCGTCAGGGTTGAAAATTCAAATCGAACTGACTTAGTTCAATGTTCCACTTAAGTAATCGTCTCGAAGCCTCTGGCCTTTGAACAACTTGTCTTAACGGGTGATCAGTGTATATAGTAATCGGGTGAGCCTGAAAATAGTGGCGAAGCTTCCTCGATGTAATCAACAAACTGTACGCAAGTTTTTCTATCCTTGGATAATTTCGTTCAGCTGTCGCCAACTTCTTACTAACATAAAATACTGGTCTTTGCACCTTATCCTCTTCTCTAACCAAAGCCGAACTGGCCGCGTTAGATGGCACCGCCAAATATACGAATAATTTTTCATGATCTATGGGTTTAGACAAAATGGGGGGTTTTTCTAAATGATTCAGGAGATTCTGGAATGCTTCAACACAATCAAGGGTCCATTCGAAGTTGCGCTTTCCTCGCTTTATTAATTCAAAAAAGGGATACATTTATTTGTGATTTTGGAGATAAATCTGCTCAATGCTGTTACTTTCCCTGCGAGGCTTTGCACATCTTTAGTCTGTCTAGGTTTCTGAATATTTCGGATTGCTGCGATTTGAACTGGGTTAATCTCGATCCCACAGGAGTTGACGATAAACCCTAAAAAAATTCCCGATGCTACCCCAAATGAACATTTCAAAGGGTTCAATTTCATTCCATACTTACGTAGAATTTCAAACATTTCTTCTAAATCGGTAGTATGGTTGGATGATTGTTTGGATTTCACTAACATGTCATCGACATACACCTCCATCGTCTTCCCAATCTGGTTATAAAACATTTTATTAACCAATAGCTGATATGTAGCACTGGCGTTCTTCAAGCTAAAAGGCATCACTACATAGCAATACAATCCTAAATCTATAATGAAGCTTGCATGTTCTTGATCGGGGACGTGCATAGGGATCTTATTGTATCCCGAATAAGCATCCATGAAGGAGAGGAGTACATGGCCAGCTATCGAATCCACCAGTTGGTCAATTCTTGGCAATGGAAAACTGTACTTCGGGAAAGCTTTATTCAGGTCCAAGAAATCAATACAGGTGCGCTACTTTCCATTAGCCTTTTTTACCAAGACTGGGTTGGAAATCCAATCTGGATACGTTGAGTCTCTGATGAACCCATTACTCCTCAATTTCTCAACTTCTCTTTCAAAGAAGCCGACCTCTCCAGGCCAAGCATTCGCCTTTTCTGTTTGACAGGTGGATGCTTCGGGTTGATGCTTAGCGAATGACTCATGATCGAAGGAGATATCCCACACATGTCCGAGTGGATCAAAGCGAATACATCTAAATTGGCTTTCAAAAAAATCCGTTAGCTCTCTGGCTCGAATAGGGTCTAATTGGGATCCAATCCTCAGGACCTTCTCTGGGTCTCCATCATCGATTGGAATATCCACAGTTGTCTCATTGGGAGTCGCCATTCTGCCCCCAGGCTCTTCGTCCTCTCTGGGATCTATGTCCTCGGGCAGTTCTCTGGGCGGCTCTCCAATGGTTATTTTCTTTAGTTGCTATAACGTTTCCTCCCTTGCCGGGGAGGAAGCGCCTTTAGTTTCTACATCTTTTCCTTTACGGAGCATCTTCAACTCTGCAATGTAGCATGCTCGAGCCACAACTTGATCTCCTCTTATTGTACCTATACCAGCTTCAGTTGGGAACTTTATTAATAATCACCAAAGGGCTATACAAGCTCTGAACTTTGCTAAGGCCGGTCGGCCCAGAAATGTGTTATATGGGGATTCGACGTGCAGAATCATAAAAGGAAGGATTCTTACTCTCTGGCGCTCCCCTTCCCCAATGGTTACCAACAACTCTACATATCCCATTGGAGCAGTGGATGCTCTATTGAATCCATGTATCCACCCTTCGCATGGTTTTAAGCCCTTCGGCTTAAGTTTCATCTGGTCAAATGTTTTCTTGAACAAAATGTTGACCGAGCTTCTGTTACCTACCAGAACTTTATGGACTATGGCTGGACCAATTGCGGGTGTGATTACTTATGGGTCTTCAATTGGGGAGTGAACGCCGACGCTATTCCTGTCATGAAATATGATGTCATCGGTCATTGTCTTCTGTTGTTTGGCTGGAGCAATGTCCTTTGGGCTACTGCCTTCTCCTGCCATGAGGGGTTGTTTAGCTACGTTGACATACTGGTCCATTGCCCTAAAGCTATGCCCGGCCAAATGAAGCCCTCCTACTATGGTGTTAATGACAATGTTCTCCCCCTTTTGCTGAGCAGTCAGCCGGGGAGTAGGCTGGCTCTGATTCTGGTTTTGATTTTGGTTTGGGGCAGATGCGGCTTGCCCCCTGTCTCTGGTTGTGACCCTGTAGTCATCGAGTTTTCCTTCTCGGAGAAGCCTCTCGACCAGGTCTCTCAGATGACGGCATTCATTTTTGGAATGACCGTGGATTTGGTGAAATAGACAGAACTTTCTGGTTTCACGCTCTTTGTCTGTCGACTCTCTCGTGGGAGGCCTTTTATATGGAAGGACATTATAGGTATCCAGGAAGATATTTTCCAATGTATCATTTAATGGTGTGAAACTCTCAAATGGCCTGGGTCGAGATCTTCTCTGGGAATCATTTCCTCAGTTTCTCTTCCGATTGTTGCTATTATTGTTTCCCGGTTGGCGACCATTTCCTTGATTTTTATTCCCAACATTGACTTCAACCTTTCCTGAGCTATCTCCTGTCTGCTTGATGGCCACATTGCTTTGGATATCTTGCTTATCAGTGGCCTTCCTCTTTCGATTAGCATATATCTCTTCCTGTCGTAAACGAACATTAGCTTTTTCATAAAATATTTCTATGGTCGGAGGTGGTTTGCCGGCTAAATATCTTCCAAACTCGGTATCCTTATCGACACCATCAATTAAGGCCATTAACACAGTTTGCTCATGTGAATCTTTAACTTCTGTGACTGCTAAATTAAAACGATCCAAGTACGACCTTAAGCTTTCGTCCGGTCGCTGCTTAATAAGAGACAGCTCGATCACATTCTTAGATCTCTGAGCGTGAAGGCGGAATTGGTTCACGAACTTCTCACTCAATTCCCTGAAACTGGATATCGACCGGGCTGGCAAGCGGGTAAACCACACTAATGCCATATCTTCCAGAAATATAGGGAATGCCTTACACTTTATCTCGTCTGTAGCTGCGGCGGTGTTCATGGACCAGGAGTATCGCATCAGATGCTGGATTGGGTCAAATTTGCCCGCATAGCGATACGTTGTCGGCATATTAAAACGTCTCGAGAATGTGACCTCCAATATATCATCGGTAAAAGGCATATGACTACGATCTATGCCCCCATCTTTATATCTATACCCTCGGCTAGCTATTATGTTTTCCCTGATCATTACTTCAACATCTGCCCGGGTCAAGGTGGACTTAGGATCGACACTTCTTGCCCGATGGGCTTCTTCAGCATTTCTTTGACGTGCAACTACAAAGTCTGGGATTCGGGTGGAGCTTCCTTGCCCCCTGTTGCCGACGTCAACTACGCGACGAGCAGGGGGATTGGATCGATTCTGAGCAGGGTCAACCACGTTTCCATTCCTCAGTGGTAAAGCAGGTTCATTCAAGTTACGATTGCTAGTTCCCTGATTAAGCATTTCTTCTTCCCGAGATCGAAGTTGCTCTATGTTCTCAGCTCTTTCTAGCGGAGGCCAATGTCGATTTCTCCTGGGCTCCTTAGACGAGGGTGTGTGTTCTGGGGAAGGAAGACGGGTTGGTGAGGAAACCCTTTGCCTTATGAGGTCGTCAATTCGCCTGTCCATAGCAGTCAAATTCTGTCGCAATACTGAACTCTCTTGCCGCTGAGCAGCTAACTCATCAAATAGTCTCTCCCACATGTCAATAATGCGAGAGAGATCCCCTTCAGTAGCCGGGGCAGAAGGGTCAAATTGGTCGTCAACATTCTCTCTTATACGTAAAGAGCTTGTGCCAGGTCGAGCAGAGCGGGACAAAGGTTCCTTCCCGGGTCGAGTGGTGGTTCGCTTATCGGATCGGTTCGCCCCCTGCTGTCGATGGCACGTTGCGCCCCCCGGGATCGGGTCGTGGTGATAGGTGCAGGCGGGTTCGTGGAGAGGTCACGCGATCTAGTGGTCACCCCTTCAGTGGATTGGTTCGTGGCTCCTCCATCGATCGCGATTGCCCTCTGCGCAACGCAATCCGTGGGCTCTTCCTCGAACTGCTCGTGCACACTCTCTTCAATCGCCTTGTTTGTAGCCTCTCCGGCCTGCAATGCTCGTGCATCTTTAGACTTCTTTCCTGTCCTGATATCTGAATTTCACTGAAATCTTCAAAAACTGAGAGAGTGGGGTTTTGGACTGTCTTCTTCAAACTTGAGTATCCAAACAATGGAACAACAATCCAATGTGCTAAAAATTCGTTCTCAGGGAAAGCACCAAAATGTTAGATCCAAAATTGGGTCTAACACCCAAACTATTCTGATTTACGAAGAATTATAACTACAATATAAAGAAAAAGCAGGAAAACATGCGAAATTTATAGTGGTTCGGCGTTAACGAGCCTACGTCCACTTTATATGCAGTTGATTATATGCTGAATGCAAGTACAATCAAATGGTTTCATTCAATCTCGCTCTAATAATTTCGGGATAACTCTAAATAAAAACAATGGAGATATGATAATGGTGGAGTCAGAACTCTCAATTGCCAAAGATCCTTAAAAATGTCAAGTTCTGGGCTATTTATAGCTGATTTCTTCAGACGGATCGCGGTCATACATGGCACACATCCCGAGGATCTAGTACTGGTTCATATCTTGATGAAGAATTGGTCATTATGACAGTTGTGGACAGGTGTCGTGAGATCCTGGATTATCGGATCGTGGAAGAGTTGGTCATAACCTTCATTTTCTGGCTCCTGGAGCTCGGATCGGATCGAGCTAGTGTTGGACGGATCGGATCGTGAGACATGGGGCGATCGCGAGACATGGGGCGATCGCAATTGTGGTGAGGTAGGGCGATCCGATCGGGTCTTCGATGGCTAGAGGAGTGAAGTTCCACATTTTCTTCGCGTGTGTAGACCTTGGTGGCTTGGTCAAAAAGCTAGCCAACAGAGTCAAGTTACATTTTATAATGTAAATTAGATTAAAACGGAAAAATTAGATTTTTCATGTAATTAGATTAGATGTGAAATTTACATTTTTATGTAAATAGTTTTTCATTAAAAAAATTAAGAAGTGAAACTTACACTTTTATGTAAATAGATTTTCATTAAAAGAATTAAGAAGTGAAATTTACATTTTTATGTAAATAAATTTTCATTAAAAAAATTAAGAAGTGAAATTTACATTTTTATGTAAATAGATTTTCATTAAAAGAATTAAGAAGTGAAATTTACATTTTTATGTAAATAGATTTTCATTAAAAGAATAAGAAGAAAATTACATTTATATGTATTTGGATTTTCATTAAAAAGATTTAAAGATATGGAATTTACATTTTTTATGTAAATAGATTTTCAATGAAAGTTATAACGATGGAAATTTACATTTTAATGAATTTGATTTCATTAAAAAGATTAAAGATATGAAATTTACATTTTCATGTGAAAAGATTAAAACATAAGATTATCATTTTGCTTGTAAAGGAAAGATTAACAAAAAATTTTCCTTTTAGTTTTGCATTGAACGATATAAACAAAATTATTATTTTTGCTTTGCGTTGAAAGAATAACAAAGTTATTATTTTTGTTACGTTGAAATTAAACAAACAAAAATATATTCATTTTTGTAGAATTGAGGTTGACACCAAAATATATTGCATTTTTGTTAGAAAATTGAAATGACACAAAAATCTTTATTTTTGTTAAATTGGAATGATACACGAAAAATACATTTTTGTGTGAATTGAAGGGTAAAAGAAAAATATACATTGTTATGTTTAGGATGTGTATGTGAATTTAAATAAAATAAACATTATTGTATGTTATGTTATATATCAAAATGTTATGAAACCAAGTGTTCTTTACTTATAATAATCACAATAATGAAATGGAAGAAGGAATTATATATATATATATATATATATAATCAAAATTAAACGAATCGAGCATGGTAGTTCGCATTTTGGAATCATGCCATTAAACAATTCTACTGAAATATCCGACCGTCGGATTTTCCCAAAACTTGAACCGTTAGGTTCGCCTTGGGAAGATCTTTCCGACGATATAAATTGCGTTAAATTCCAACGGTTAGGTTTAGAAAAATGTGTAAAACAAATTTGGGAGAAAACAGCGCCAGGGTTGCCCATTGACCCGAAGCGTCGTTAAATTAATTTGGGCTATTTTTATATAAATAAAAATAGTGATAGATCGTTATTAAATACGAATAAGGATATGAAATGATTTTAAATTATATATATAAGAGGATCATTTGAAAAGTTTGAGTTCAATCTCATTTCAAATGGTTACACGTCGATCTAAGTCGAAGAGTTGAAGACGGTACAAGACCGATGATCTTCACGTCGAATGGATGAGTTACCATTGACGCCCATGATTGGAGTAGCTACCTTGAAGGGGCTACAACAGTGGCCGTCCAGACTACTTGTTGATTTGTTCGGATATGCGAGGAATAAGGTGCCTCCAGTTTCGTTCAGACCCAGAACGGACTTGTAAATGGATGTGTCTCCGACGTCGAATTTCAGTCCATGTAAATTAAATTTATTTCTATTTAATATATAATTGTTTGGTGGCGGAGAATTTATTCCCTTGCTTAACATCCTCTTATATATTGATGGTTGTCGATCGCATGGCGTGAATTGTTAATGTGGCACACCAAGTGCAAATGATTAAGGCTTTTGTTGAAAAGCAGGCCTTGTGGTTGAAGATCAAAGCACAGCTTGAATAAGCACAGCTTTGTGTATTATGTAGCTTCACGAGTCTCACAACCTGGTTGAGTCTAAAACGGAGCAAGGGAACGCAAGGAGAGAAGCACATTTGTTTCTGGCTAGAAGTGGTGTCTAGGTTTTTACACGGCCCGACATTTTACTTATATGGATGATGGAATGAGGCGCCTCGGATGTTAGGTCCCATAGGACCGGGAAACGTGTAATCAGGAATTGCCAATCCACAAACCGCAAGTGTGGACCGGCCCTGCAGGATCCAAAGGTTCTCTGCGGGGAATCCTGAGACATTTGCTAGAGTGTCTCGAATCGGTAAGGAGATCGTTCATAGTCTTGACTCATGATGGAAACCCAATTCCCAATATGACCCTACGGACTTGATTGTATTACTAGTATGGAGGCATAATATAGGGTAGCTATGCTTCCTACGATTGATACATTTACTTTGAAATGTTTTTGAAACATATATACACTAATAATATCAAATTCATTTTTATCTTACCAAGCATGCTTAATCATTATAAGGTAAAACTCTATCCTCTGGTTTGCGTTGCATTGTGTGATGGGACTTGAGTCTTATGATGATCCCACTTTTCTAAAAAGCATTGCATTTTTTAACGATTTACTTTTAATTATGCACTGGCAATCCAATGGAGTAAACCCATTCCGCGTTAGCGGCGTGGTCCTGTGATTATCATTGTTATTAGATTAGTTAAGTTACATTTCTAATACCAGTCCCATGACAGACCTGTAGTTTGTTTCACTGGCAAACTCGGGTGCCCATCTTTTTCATACGGGCAGTCGAGTAGCTTTTTGCAGATATTTATCTTTAGCAGGATCCTGGATCGAAGCCTAAAGCTGTGTCCAGAGCATAGTTGTCTTCCACTACCTTAGTTATTTTATTTCTGCTGTGTATTGTATTAATTTACTGTAATTTATCTTCCGCTGAAATTTTACTCGATGTACTCTGATATTATGTACTCTGATGTAACATTATTATGATGTTTATAAAAGTCTTTTGTTAGTGTTCTAATGTGTTGTATTCCCAGAGTTAACGTATTCGAGTTTTGAACGGTCTTAGTCGATTTTGCGATCGATTGGTTCTAGGAAAAATCCAAGCCGTTACAAATGGTAAGGTTAAGTTAAAACGAGAGGGCAACACTTAACCAATATGACTTGATTTATGGTAAGGTTAACTTAAAACGAGAGGGCAACACTTAACCAATATGATTTGCTTTGTGGTAAGGTTAAGTTAAAACAAGAAGGCAACACTTAACCAATATAACAAGATGAATGACTAGGATTAAGTTAATATGAAACACTTAACCAGTATAGCATGATGAATGGGTTGGGTTAAGTAATAAGAAACACTTAATAATTACAACTTGATTTGTGGTAAGGTTAAGTTAAAGCGAGAGGGAAACACTTAACCAATATGACTTGATTTGTGGTAAGGTTAAGTTAAAACAAGAGGGCAACACTTAACCAATATAACTTGATTTGTGGTAGGGTTAAGTTGACACAAGAAGGAAATACTTAACCAAAGTAACATGACAAGTAGGTGGGTTAAGTAACTTGAATTGATTGATGGCACTTAACCAACACAACATGATGAACACGTGGGGTTGAGTTAACAAAGAATGCTTGACCAATATAACTTGATGGACGAACGGGGTTAAGTTAATAGGAAACAGTTCAAGATGATAAGTGAGGAGGGTTAAGTTAATAGGAAACACTTAACCAACATGATAGGATGAATGAGTGGATTAAGTTAACATGAATGGACAACACTTAACCAATACGACATAATGTACGAGAGGGTTAAGTACATATCGGGTTGGTGGGTAATATTAGTACATATAGGCCCACAAACTTAACCATTAAATAAACATGCTTGAATCGATGGGAGGGTTAAGTACATCTCGTGTAGGTGGGTAATATTAGTACATATAGGCCCGCAAACTTAACCATTAAATAAACATGCCTGAATCAATGGGAGGGTTAAGTACATATTGGGTCGATGGGTAATATTAGTAAATATAGGGCCACAAACTTAACCAGTAGGAAACCGTAGTAATGGGGGCCCATTTCAGCAATAACCCACATAGATGTATCTTGATACCCTGAACTCGGCAGGGTGGGGGCACGATTACTGGGCTGATTATAAGCGGTCAAAACAGCGGCAGGGGTTACGTCAGTGTAGGTTCCGACGGTTTACAGGCGTGCATGTACTCAAGAGTGGGAAAAAGCAGGCACTGGGTACCAGTAGTTATACACTGTGCATCTTGAATCGTGTCGGGTTGCTATCATAAGGATTGATACACCTTATGGTGGGACCAGCACAGGGTATCTACATGAAAGAGAGGATCGAGTGACACAAACACATGGAACATGAATACAAGTAAGGGAGCCGATCGATAGGGTAGTAAGGGTGCATCTAACATATTCACGGCAATTAGGCTAGTTGTGGTGGAATCTTCACAATAGATGTACACCTGAAGGCTACCACAATCGCGGGGATTGGGATCACGTTACCATTTTATACAGATTACTAGTTGAAACACTTGTAAGGGGGTGCAGAGAAGTTGAAATGAGTGCGATAGCATATTCAGTCTTATTGTCTTATTTCTAGGCTGTTGTTCTAGATTGAGTTTATTCATATCATAATCCTTTTCTTATTTGCATGTTAAATAGTCACTGGACTTACCAGACTCATGTCTGACCCATTTTCCTTTCGTCTTCTTTTCTTTCGTCCCCCCCCCAGTCCGCAGGGAGGGAACATCTCAGCTTAGTTCAGACATTTTGCAAGCTTGAAGAGAATAGATGTATTGCTTGGACTTTCTTTTCTTGGGCTATGGCTTTGGATACACTCTTGATGGGGATTATGCTACTTTATTATCGTTTTATGCTTCTTTATGTTTTAATCAAGACATAAGTTCTATGTATTACTTTTAAGTATGAATGAGACAACTGTTGTAAAAGCTTGACTGAACCACATCATTAATAAAATGACTTTATTTTCCGCTGCTTTATTTGTCTGTCTTGTAATTTATCTGCATCTTTTACTTATAATGCTCCACCGAATTTAAGGCATTCCCTTTGTGAGTGACCTTAACGGAGGTGGGGTGTTTTAGTTAATGATATAGCATATCAGTTGTACATATATCTGACTATTGGAAAGTGCAGACTTTTATCGAATTAGGTAACTGACTTTGCATCATTAACCTACTAAGTATAATCCTTATTTCTAATTATATTAATTCTAGATTAACTAGAATAAAATTAGAAAAGCCTTTAACTTCCTATCCTCGAATGTTTTATTATTTATTTCCTTATTAGACTTGGCAATTATTACGAAAATTAATTTCCCATTAAAACCCTTAATTCGATTTATTATTTCTATTTAAGATTCTCTACCATTTATAACCCAAATGGTCTTAGTTTCTAGAGCATTAATTATCTAATTAAATTTCAATTATACAAATCCCATTTATATTATAATTTAACATTTTTAACTCCCAAGCCTTTCTATATTGATTTAATTCCATTCAATTCTTCTTTGAATGTATATATAAATAAGTTTATTACGTATTTATTTCCCTAGTTGGTGTTACAATCCCTATTCATAATCACAAATTAAACTGTAACCAACTAGGCATTTATTCCCGTTTTCAGTTAACTTTCCCAAAAATGTACATGGTTACCATAGTTATTATTTTATTCATTACCTTTTTATTATAGCAATAAATTCCATGTTTTTCGGTAGAATAGTCACAAGTATTTATTTTCAAATTTATTATGGGAGTTACTACCATACATTTATTACTATAAAATGAAAACACTTCATATTCAAGCATATATTAACCAACAAACATTTATTTAATATAATATCGTTATTTTCATAGTTTTGGATGGATAAGATTAATATATGTTAAAAATAATTTATTTTAAGTGCAGAGTTATGTAGTCACTAGTTTTTATTTTATTATTAATTACTATTTATGTTTTGGTCTAAAATAACGACCAAAACATCTTTTTTTTATAATCTTGTTTTATTTTCAAAATCTAACAAAAAGGTTATTTACTGTAATTATTGTAAATTTTGCCCAACTATTTAGGATGAAAATTGGCATATTTCAAATCCTAAGGAAATGGGTAAATATTTTATTTCGAATATATGTTGTAAATTACATGCAAAAATACATGAATTTGCAAAACACTTTTTATTTGGCTCATTTACATTCCTTTTAGATTTCAAATAATACCTTTTAATGCAGAAAGAGAAAAATGGAAAAAAATTACAATAATCCAATAAATCCTCAAGTATTGTCAACACAAGAAGGTTTATATTTTAAAAATCAAAACTGTACAAAACGAAAGTTTACATCCATAACCTTTTAATCTGGAATAACAACACTACAAATATGACAATATTTTGGGATTCATTTCCATATTTAAATTGTCTACAATAACCACAACAATCCAAGATAAACTGTAGGCAATATAAAAATAGTAAACTAAGAAGCCTACAAATCCATATCTAAATTTCATTCATAATATTTTAGTTTTGACAAAATCAAACAAATTCGATAAACTTTTAGGCATATAATTCAGATTCAATGTAAACGAAATATATAAGTAATTATTAACAATGAACATATTTCCCACTCACCTAAAACTTATCCAAATCTAAATCTGAACACATCTTTTAGGATTACAATTCCTAAACCTTACAGATCTACAATTTATTTACAAAAGGGATTCACAAACATAGATTTAAATTTGTAGATCTGATATATAGATAGGAAAAGATGAAGGAATTTTGATAATATAGGTTACCTATGCGTAAAAACAACCCTTTTTCGCAGATTTGGATTCAATATCTCCAATTCTGGTTTACTTGATTCGATTATATTTAGATTTTAGAATTTTAGAAGAGATTGGAAAACTAGGAAATACATGGTTTCGCTGCTACTTCCAGAAAATATGAGTAAAAGAGTGGGATCTAGCCCTTTATTTACAGGCAAGAAATGACCCTGAGCCGTTAGATTAAATTTATAAAGGTCCATCTGTTTATATAAATTTTTATAAAACAAAATCCTAGCCGCCACCGTCAGGATTGACCAAGGGTCGATCGGATTTTGTTCGCAAAGTTCCAAAATTGAGAGTTAACAAAATTCCATCACGAATGCAACACTTCAAGTTTTGAGGTCAAATTCCATTATTTGCATAAAATTCATTTTGGGGAATCTAATTAAATAACTAAATTAATTATTGCCAAAATTTTAGGTTGTTACATATTGCTACACATGCCTTGTTGTATTTTATCCATATATGAGCCCACTACGGATTGATTTATACTTAATATATGCTAAGGTAGGTTAATGTTAAGACTTAATTCTACTTTAATATTCACTTTACCAATAGACATTACATATATAGCTTACCTTATTGTATTATGATATATCTGGTTTAACAGATCCTTAGAAGATGGAAAATCTTGTAACATCTCTTAAGTTATTGCACTCATATTATGCACTGATATGAGATGGAATACCCCTAAACATCTTTGATGCTACAGTACTTATGTTACATTTGATTTGATTTGACTTACATTAGAGATTTTAGTCCTGACTCGAGTATATTGTTTCATTATTGCTTGGGTCAGCCTAAGTTGTTTCAATTTAGCCGAAGACGGTACGCTAAAGATGAAGACAGAGACTGACATTTCGTACATACTTTTATTATTCCACTGCATTACTTATTTTTTATTGTATAACTCTAATATTGCAATACAATGTATATTGTAAACAGCTTTATGATTTATTTTTGTGATTATTATATTTTTCTCCTTTCGTTGCGAGATTTTGTGGTTTGTTTCTTCTCATCCCTTTAATTCTTACATTTAAATATCATTAAAAATTCATATTTTTGAATGGTTTAGGTTAGACATGAGTGATTTATTGTTGATCTAAATCCTTTTAAATGGTTGGTCGTTACAGTTGGTATTAGTGTTGAGGTTAAGAGAGTACCAAAGCCTATTGGAATCAACTCATTAACATATAGGGTAATGGAATGCCCTATTAGAGTTTGAGAATGCGTGTCTATATATATGTATGTGTGTGTGTATATATGTGTGTGCATATATATATATATATATATATATAATATGTGGTGTTTATGTAAGCACATATTTGTTAGTGTTACAAAAATGTTCTATATTGTGTTAACATATTTCGTTGAGTATCAATGAATTTTGGTTGGTACATGATAATCCATAGAATCGATAAGGATTTCTAACTACTTAAGTAGGGCAAACCGGCATAGTATTATTTTCTAAAAGAGTAAATGAAATTGTTTTACCTATTATTATATTTTATGTAAAATATTTAATTCTGCAATTAATATATTTATATAGGATATGATAGTTTGCTATAATAAAAGTTTTCAACTATTATTATTATTTGTTATTGATTATTTATACTCGGTTATTTTATGACCATTATTTATTTTGAGTAATTATAAAAATGTTATTTATACCAAATTTAGAAGAAATTTACTTTATATAATATAAGTAAGTTATTGTAATAAGTTGTTAAATTCTTTTAAAATGTACCCTTAAATGGATAATCTTAACTTAACAAAAGTTTACATATATATTTGGATTGTAAATAAAAGTGCTTGGAAAGACAATATAATTGTAAGTCATATTTGAGTATAAATGAAAAAGGATGTATAAATAAGAATGATTTATAACTAGGATTATTATTACTTAGTTTAATTAACGATTGGCCTTAAATAAAATATTTTGAATAAGTATTTATGTAATAAATATCATAAAAGATGATTTGTAGCATTTAATAAATAGATTTTAAAAAGGATTTGTTAAGGATTTTATGTGAATGAAATTGAAGATCTTATGTTAAGGAATTTGTATTAACATGATTGATAATACGATATTTCAGAAGTAAAGGGTTTTATTTTGAAGAGAATTGATATTTAAACAAAGATTAATAATTACGCTTCTATTTAATTCATATAATGAAGATATATAAATAAAAATGAAGCTTATCTAAGTTTAAGGAAAATATTTTTCTCAAAATAGGTTTTATGAACTTGTTTTATGGTTTTCTAAGTTAGTTTCTTTTATCAAAGTTTAAAGTATATAATATTTATGATGATAATAATGATTTCGGTGTATATATGTAGGGGGTTTTATTGTTAAGGACAAACTTCATAGATTTTTAAAGTCCAAGGACAACCCATTAAAAATTTATTTTCAGGACAATACACACTGTAAAATTGATATTTAAAAACTGATAGCTAAATTCTGATATAGTACACACTGTAAAGCTGACACTTAAAAACCGGTAGTAAAATTCTATTATCATTCCGTAACTTTGTCCTTGACACTTTTTTCCTGTATAATGTTCATTTCATTTTTCATGGTTATAATATCTTTAAAATTATTGAGTTGATTCTAAGAATAGCATATTGAAGTATTAATTTGAATTCTGAGGAGGCTACTTATGAAAATACATTAAATTCTATTGTAGGTAAGAGGTTAGAAGTTTTGTCATAAAGATGATGATTTTAAAGAATACACACACACACACACACACACATATATATATATATATATATATATATATAAACTCTAAAAGTCAAGAAATTTATAAATATGATCCATAAGTATATGTGGACTAAGGAATATGATCGATATAAATAAATAAATTCCATGAGTTATTATTTAGCCGAACTTAAGTTTGATAAATTTGAGTTTAACTCTAGATTTTCGTACATAAGTTTTAATACGTAACTATGAATATAGATAGATAATAATATCAAAATATGGTATTGATTTGAATACTAAATAATGATGTTAAGTAAGATATGGGCTAAATTAAGATGACTATTTGATCACAAATTTACAATCGCAACTTAAACATAATCCATATAAGTGTGGATTTTGAGGATGATCCATAACATCCAAATTTAAACAAAACAATAATTAATTTAAATAATTGTTAATTTAAGAATATGTTGATAAATAATCGTGAATCGGGCAATGGGGGTTGCGTCATTGGGACCATCACGATTTTCTGGTTCGGATGGAATTTCGGTTTGCGTAAAATGGTCTTAAAATGAAAAATTATGGTCAGTTGAAGTTTTAATTTTAAGCTACAAACTTAAATATAAGTTAACAAATTAATTGATCTAAATTAACAAAGTAACTAAGGCGATCTAGCCCTAGTTGGGTCAACCATGGGGTTAACCCAGGACCTAAGTGGGTCGACCCACATGGATGGTGGGTCAACCCAGATAACAGTTGTAACACCCCACATCCTTTAGTGTCACTCACAAAGGGAATGCACTAAGTTCTGTGGAGCATTTAGGGTAAAAGATGAAGATAAATTACAAGACAGACAAAATTAAAAGACGGAAAATAAAACATTACTTTATTGATAAAATAGTTTGTACAACAATTGTTTTCCAATATCAGAGTATCATCTGTCTTACAAAATAAAGAAGAATAAAATAACATTTATATTCCCCAATGTAGCATAAGCCAGCCATAGCAGCAGAAAAAGAGAGTCCCAAGCACTTTGTCAAAGAATCTTCGAGCTTGGGAAGAGTGACTGTTCAATCTAACCTGAGCTATACTATTCCCTCCTCAACTACCTGAGGGGGAAACGGAAGAAAAGAAGACGAAAGAAAACTGGTTCAGACATAAAGTCTGGTAAGTTCAGTTACTTCTAGCATGTGAACAAGGAAAAACAAAACGAAATGAATTAGCTAAATACAAGACAATACCATGATGATGGGGCCAACAAGATAGGATAACATTAACACAAGATATTCTAAGACAAGATAAACTGGATATGCTTTAATACTTTCTCCGCTTCGCTATTAACCTGTTATTATGGTTTCTATGTCTCTACACCACCTATCTAGTGTCCCAACTAGTAATCTGTCTAAAATGATAACCCGATCCCAATCCCAGTAATTGTGGTTGCCTTTAGGCGTACATTTATTATTTATTACCTAGATCTAATCTAGGGTTTTATATCAAAGTACTTCCTAGATTCCACTCGGGTTTACGCGGCTTATCTAATGCTTCACAGATTCAGGGTTTATGCCACCTAGGTCCAAATTGGGATTACGCTACCTGTCGAACGATGCCCCTAGTCTAGGACACACTACCTAGAGCGGTATATGTTCCTAGACTTTCCCCACGTATGTGTCGTGAATCGTTATCGCTGTCTAGATGCACATGTCCTCTATATGTGCGACCCGAGTCCCGTGGCAGGGCAAATCAAGAAACACGGAACTCGGTCGGGAGCTTTAAGTTATCTGCCGATGCAGATGCTATGGTCTGTTTTTTTCCAGTGGCTATGGTCCCACTTGACCCCTCCCTCAACTATAGAAAGGCACGCCTGCAAAAATGAGAACTATACGCAGGCCCCTCTATGCCCCACTAACCTATGGCCATCCGCAACCATAACTAGATAGCAAGTATATGGTCTTTTGGAGTTCTCCGCCTTTCCGTATCTCGATTGACTCAAGATGGTAGGTAGACGACGTGTCGCTATCACAGGGCCATTTGTCCTGCCGAATCATGTTGGTCCATCGTAGTCTTTAGGTTGCCTTATATTGCAACCAAGGCATACCCTTGGTTCTCCTAACGCAGACCTTAACCTCTGTGAGCCCAGGAGGATCATCTGCCACCTCACAGAGGGATACCAAGAGTACCCTCACGTCCCCTCGAAGCCTCGGGCTTCGTAACCCAATTTGTTGGAGCCTTCTTTAAGATCGTTCGCTCCTTCTCGTGTTATACTAAGGATTACTACTTAGTTCTCTTTCTCATCAAGTTGGATTGGTTAAGTGTCATTAGTCGATACAAGTTAACTTAACCTATTCATTTGTCATGTTAAACTGGTTAAGTGTTACCAGTAATTTACGTTGACTTAACCCTACCAGCATCAAGTTATATTGGTTAAGTATTTACTTAACCCTACCTATTCATCTTGTATTGGTTAAGTGTTCCTTTTTAACTTAACCTTGCCTATCTGTTTTAACTAACATTTTATAATGGTTAAGTGTTCCCTTAGTTAACTTAACCCTAACATTGGTTTGATTAACATGTTCTAATGGTTAAGTATTGTCCCTTCATGTTTTTAACTTAATCCTATTCATTTATCACACTCTGATGGTTAAGTGTTCAAGCTTACTTAACCCTACGGTCTAGTCCAGCTAACAAATTAAATTGGCTAAGTGTATTAAATTTACTTAACCCCAACCTTTAGTCTAGTTAGCATGTTAAATTTGCTAAGTGTATTAACTTTACTTATCCCCAACCTCTAGTCTAGTTAACATGTTAAATTGGCTAAGTGTATTGAATTTACTTAACCCCCACTTTCTAGTCTGGTTAACATATTAAATTGGCTAAGTGTTTTTCTTAGTTACTTAACCCCTACAAAACTTGTCTTGTTACCATGTTAAGTTGGTTAAGTGTTCTAGTTAACTTAACCCTATCGTTCTAACTTAACTGTGTTAAGTTGGTTAAGTGTTCTTATGGACTTAACCCTCCCATTCTAGCTTAACTTTATTTGTCTTATTAAAGCACCAGCCACTCACATTAGACAGGTATTGTTATGGCTGCCGGTATGCCGGTTGGTTCCGGGCAGTCTTACGCCACAACTCAGTCTAACCTCGGGCCTTTATCGGGCTCAATGCGTTAACCTCCCACATTGGATAGGTATTGTTGTGATCACTGGACAGCCGGGCGGGTCCGGGCAGGTTTACATCACAACTCAATCCAACCTCGGGTTAAGCATATTCGTATTGTCTAAATTTACTTTTCTCATTTAGGATAAATTCTATAAGTAAATTTTCCCTAATTTACTTATTCCATTATTACTCTTTTAATGTACATTATCAACATTTATTATTATGGATCATTTTCCCTATATATCATATTTATAGTTTTTGGTATGTAAATTATACCAAATTAAGTGTCACTAACCATGATTATTCTAAACATGACAATTACTCACAATTATGACTAAATTCAAAATTTGTGCTAATATACTTATTATGCCAAATTAACTTTAATTGACCCAATTCTGATTTAACATCCTAATTTATAGTTTATGGCAAGACTAGAATTATTATTCTAGTTTACCGTTTATGCCTAAAATTTAGCTTACTTGCCAATACTAAATTTAATATGTCAAATTACATATTCCATAATTCATGAAAATTTTCAAATTTGCGTTCTAATAAACATGTCATAATACATGTTCTAAATTATGTCAATCATAATTATGTTCATGTTCCACATTATGCCAATTTCCAAGTTTACAACCATGTTTAAGTCAAATTTATGATTTGCCCAAATCGTATTCCCATCGTTAGTGTAATCGTGATTTCATCCTAGATTATAGATAAATCTAGATTCGTTGATAAAAAGGGAATGAACCAAAATGCCATGAAAAGATAGACATAATGACTGGCAGAAGATGATAATTCACTAATCACAGATCTAACAAATTACACTGAATAAATTGATTAAAGCATCGAAGGCCTATAGATTTGATAATATTATGACATAAAAAGGGTTGAACAAATAACATAGCTTCAAGTATATGGGTAGATCTAACTTAATAGATAAATTCCCATAATCAGGATCCAAGGATAATTAAGAATATACTGAATAGATAATCAAGTTTAGATCCAATCTCACAGTCATAATCCTAGGCAATAATATCATGTTCATGAATCATAGATAATTATCCACTATTGTCCTTGTCATAGTCATAGGCATTTGTTTATGCTCCTAGTCAAAGGCTTATGTTCATAGTCAAAGGCTTATGTTCATAGTCAAAGGCTTATGGTTTCAAAGGCCACAGTTCCATAGTTATAATCTTAAGCATTGGCAATTTAGTCACAATGTGTTCTAGGTCATAATCAAGAATCAGATCCAAAGTCATAAACAAGCATAGATTCAATGAAATGATAAGGAATATTTCTTATATTCTTTTAATTTCATGTCACAAATAGGAAAGGCGTTCAAATCTAAAAAGTAACCGACTTACATTGATTGGATCTAGAAAAGAATAGAAAGATAGCGTTGCTTGAAGCCGTTGAATCTTTATTTGAATCCTAGCTTGTTTTGAATCTTCTCTTGAAAGACTTGAGCAGCATATCCTCGTCTTGATTTATATTTTATTTTAATCTATTTATTTAGATTTAGAGGAAGAAGAAGAAGCCATGTCCATCAAGAATTTGTGCAACATAAGGTTAGAGAAGAATGGTGCAAAGAGAAGGAGACTAAGGGGCTGTTTATATAGGATTGCAAGTTAATTTGAGCCGTCGATGAAGCCAAGGTTAATCAAAGCCATCAGTTCTAAAGAGAAGCCAATTATGTTCACAATTACTTTCTTAATGTACATTATTAACATTTATTATTAAATTTGTATGCACATTAGATACATCCCCCCTTTACACATTTATTATTAAATTTATATGCACATTAGATACATCTCCCCTTTACACATTTATTATTAAATTTGTATGCACATTAGATACATCTCCCCTTTATACATTTATTATATTAAGCATTGGTTATTCTTAAATTAGAAACTTTAGTGTTAACAGAAATACGGGGTGTTACAACAGTGCCAAGCACGATTTCGTATCTGGCACGAGACGAACGTGTTGGTTGGTTCTAAAGATTTCTTGCTGACGTGGTTCTGAGCATTGTGATTAAAAAGCTAATAATGCTAAGGCTTAGATTTTCCTTCCATGCCTATAAATTGATATGTACTCCACCCCTTCCCATACACTTCACCTTCTTCATTTTCTCATCCTCCACTTCACTTTTTCTATAAAATAGAAAATTATCGGGGCACAAATTTTAGAGTATTGTCTATTTGTAGAATCGAAAAGTTATTCTACCGAGACCTTTTTGGATTAGCACTCTTTAGGTGAGTTTTTAGTAATTTTAGATTTCTTTTAATATTGGAACCAAAACTATAAAATAGTAGTTGGATCTGAATTATTCTCTATTCTTGATTCGGATGACATTATTATTCTAATTCTTTTCTGAATTCCTCTAAAATTTATTTGGAATTCTTATGATTTGTTACTCAAAATCTCTTTTCTTCTTTCTCCTTTCTCCTTTCTCCTTTCTTTCCTATTGGATTTTTGCAGTCATGCTAAACATATGCCTAAAAAGAGCATATGAATACATCGAAACAGTTTTGACCTTATAAGCCTTATATTTGCGTTAGATCGCCTTTTCTTCCCTTTTTCTTTGTCTTACGTTCGGGTTGGGGAATGAAATACATGAAATTGAAATAATCAAAATTTTGACTAAATTCTGGACATGTCCAAAAATTGTAAATTGGAAAGAATAATTAGACTAAAGGAAATTGAACTAAATTAGTGCATATTTAATAGAATTGACTGTAACTGAGAAAAATGACATAATTGTGAGAATTAGAATGTAAGCATGCTTATTTGTAAACATGTTAACCAAGTGCTCCTTATCGTCGGTCCGCCTATAAACATGTTAATTTGTAGTAGGAACCTAGTACTCCTTGTTATCGAGTTTTAAAGCTCAGTATTCCTTGTTGTTGGATTTTTTTGACGTGAACATAATAAAAATAAATTTTAAGCTCAATACTCCTTGTTGTCAGGCTTGACAAAATAAAATTGTTTTGGGGCCCAAATCAAGGGTTAGGGGATTTGAGCCAAGTTGTTTGGGATCCATTCCATATAGCATACCCTAGTTATCATTTTGAACTCACTTGAGGTAAGAACCTACACCGTGTTACATTGTGGATGTAAGTTGGTCCAATTGAGAAGTTGGAAGTGTCGTTCTGGCGAGTCTGTGTGTGTTCACTACCTCGATTTTGGGACGTAAGTCATTTTCAAATCTATGGACAAGGTTATGTCAAATGGGTGATGGGCTAGGACCTGATAAACCCAAATGTGTAGTGGGATAGGTTATCCATGATTTGACGCAGCCGATTGTTTGGGTAGTATTAGGGATTTATTCCTAATTTGTTCCAGTTGTAGAAGTGTAAATAGTCAACATCATTATTAAATATCTTGTTATAGCATCTTTTATTGTACCCCTACTTTATCTTGTTCACTTTCAGTTATACATTGACACTTATCCCCTTATTTATACTAGACTATTATTTTATTTATTTGTCTCCTTTTATTAGTTATGCTATAAATTACTACAGCTCACCAGATATTTTGTTTGACCCATCTTCTTTTTTTTCTTTCTTTCCTTTTCTTCCCTTCCTCGGCTCTTAGGGAGGAAGTACTTAGCTCAAATTGCTCTTTTGAATTCTTTTGGAAGATTCTTTGGGAGATGTATTGTTCGTTTTATTTTCTTTCCATGGCTTGCTTGTATTTTCTTTTGGCTATTTGGGGATACTTTTGTTTTATACTCTAATATTTCTTCTATGACTAAGATTGAGGCATGGTACTTTTATGACACTTTGGTATGGTTAATGGTATTTCATTTTAATATGAATTGTATTTTCTTTAGTTGTGGACTTTACTCTTTTATGTCTTTTGAAATCTTAATTAGTGTGATGTTTATTGTCCTTATACTTACAACGCTCCGCATTTCTTAATGAGATTCTATATTCAGAAAGCCCTAATGGGTGCAGGTTGTTACATTTGGTATCAGAGCCTAAGTTTTGCAAGATCACACAAATTTCTACTTTATATAAGACTTTTTGAAAGAAAATCTATTTTTCAAAAGACAAAGTTACTTTTGAAACTAATGTATATCCCCTCTAGTCAAATTTATCGCGTTCTTTGACTCCTGCGAATTCTAATTTTCTATTATATACTTTGTGCAGCATGTAAGGAGCTCATAATCTTCCTGAGGGCATTCCTATCCTAAGTTGGTTTCATAGGTATTTAGAAGCTACGATGCCTACTGAGGGACAAGAACATGCCCAAGTTTCAGCACCCATTGTAGTGGTTCCTCCTAACCCACCTGCAGCCTCAAATTTCTCTAAGCTTTGTAATGCCTTCTCTAGTTTGGGCGGCAAGACTATTTGGTTACCGAGACGTTCGTATAGGCGCTCACGTTGATTAGAAAGACCGAGAAGGTTTTTGGTTTGTTGGAACTTTGAAGATGGGATGAGGGTTCGACTTGCAGCTTGACAATTTAAGGAGGAGGCTTTGTTTTGGTGGGAAACTGTAGAGGCTGAAGGAAGGAATATGGGTTGGTCTGAATTCAGAAATAGGTTTGTAAGGAGGTTTTTGTCACCTACAAAAGATGGAATGCAATTAGAATGGTTTTTAAATCTAAAGCAAGGAGATACTTCAGTAAAGGAATACATCAATCTGTTTAACAAGGTATCAAGGTTTGGCATGGACTTGGTAAATACTGCTCATAAAAAGACTATTCGATTTGCAAGAGGGTTAAATCAACCTCTCCGAGGCTTGTCTATGACTCACATTTCCATGGGAGCGACATATAAGGCTTTGGTTGAGATGTCTTTGATGCATGAGGATAAGAAAGAAGGAGTTAAGGAAGAGATTAGGGAGCCTCCTAAGTTCTCTTAGTCCTAAGAAAAAGTTTTGGAATAAGAAAGACAAGAAGAAGCTAGGAGGGCATCTCAGAGGGACCGATCAATACTGAAATCAATTGTCATGGTTGTGGGGTGCCAAGGCATCTCATCAACAATTACAGGAAGCTTAAGGGAAAGTGTTGTAATAGTGTGCAACTGGGACATCTGAATGTCCACAGAATACTCGATAGAGTGCTAGTACTATAGCAGTGTCATCTCAGGTGCATGTATTGGAGGCAGCACCGACCAGTACTAGGCCTGATAGGGGAAGAAAAGTCTTTGTGGGAGGTTTGATCTCTATCTCTAATTTTCCTCTCATACTCTTTTCGATTCATGAGCTTTGTATTCATTTATTTCCAGTTCTTTGGTTGACCGTTTGCACTTAAAAATATCACTTGTTGGTGATCCCATTATAGTTTCAAACCATATAGATGGTTTGGCACACTTATCTACGATTTGTAGGGGTTTGAAAATTTCTATTTTAGGCATAGAATTTTATTGAGATGCCTATGCTTTGGGATTTGCAGGGTATGGGATGATTTTAGGGATGGATTGGTTGACCATGTATGGGGCTGTACTTGACTGCGAGAGGAGGGTCGTCCGTTTGATGACTTGTAGTAGTAGGATCCTAGAAATTTCTTGCGACGCGCGAGGGTGAGTCATGTTGAGTTATCTTTACTCCCTAGATTCTTCTATTGATATCTCTTCCTTGCCTGTCGTTTGTTAGTGTTCAAACATATTTAAGGGATTTAGAGGATTGCCATCTAGGTGGGAAATTGATTTACAAATTTATCTTAATGAGAGTGCAATGCTTGCGGCACTGCCAGTTCGGCATATGGCTACAGGGAATGTAAAGAGCTGAGAAAGCAAGTGGGCAAGATTTTGGAGAAGTGTTTTATTTGGCAGAGTATTTATAAGTGGCGAGAACCAGTTGTCGTCGCCAATAAAGACAATGGTTCCCTCCATCTATGTGTAGATTACCAAGAATTGAATAAGGTCACGAAAAAGAATCGATACCCACTCTCTCGGATAGATGATTTATTAGATCAGTTAGTAGGAGCATTATTATTTTCCCAGAAGGATTTCGCTACTATTTTCCATCAGTTGTGTGTGGCAGAGGATAGCATTGATAAAAAGAATTTCCAAACTCCTGATGGCTTCTTCAATTGGTTAGTTATTCCTTTTCGGCTAACCAACGCACCAGCATATTTTGTGGTTCTAGTGAGTAGGGTCTTCAGAGACATTATAAATAAGTTCGTCGTGGTTTTTGTAGATGATATTTTGGTATTCTAAAGGAATGAGGATGAGCATGCTTTGCATTTAGGAGAGATTCTAGGTACTCTCCGAGCTCACCAGTTGATGGAAAAAAATTCAAACGCCATTTTTGGAAGAAGGAGTTTATTGGGGCATATTGTCTCTAAGTTGGGTTGGTTATTGACCCCGCCAAGATAGTAGCAGTACAGGATTGGAGACCCCCAAAAACACAACTGAGGTAAGGAGTTTTTTTGGCTTGCGGGTTACTACAGGAAGTTCATTAAGGACTTCGCATGGATCTCAGCACCATTAACCCGACTTACTAAGAAGAATCCGGCTTTCTTATGGGATAAAGATTATGGGTTGCTTTCCGTAGGCTGAAGAATGCTTTTACCTATGCACAAGTTTTGACATTACTCAATGGATCTAAAATGTTTACAGTATATATTAACGCTTGTGGGATGAGTCTAGGTGTTGTGTTAATGCAAGAGGGTAAATAAGGGTGCCACAGTAGTAGGTAGCTAAGAGTTCAAGAGAGAAATTACCCTAAGCATGATTTAGAGTTAGCCACCATAATATTCGCACTTAAATCCTAGAGACACCATCTACTAGAAGAAGGGTTCAACTTCTTTACAGAACACAAATCATCAAGTATTTATTCTCTCAGAGCGATCTCAATTTGAGGGAACAAAGGTGGATGGAATTCTTGGTGTTATATCATTTCGTGATTTCGTATACCCCAAGTAAGGGAACATAGTGGTTGATGCGTTGAGCAGACAGAGAGTGACATTGATTCCTTTATTTGTTGAGTGGAAGAGCTTGGAGTATATGGCCAACTTCAATTTTCGACTGTCTATAGACTTCACACTAGGATTGCTGCCATCTTTAGAGGTTAAACCTACTTTATAAGAGAAGACTGGGGCTAAAAAAATAGAAGATCTCGAGTTTTTGGATATTTTGGATAGATTGGATAGAGGAGAAGATTCTAGATTCCTCCTTATGTATACCATGGATTGTAAGAGATGACTTCGTAGAATTGGAAGGTTGTGTGCTGCCCGCATAGATGATTTGGCGAGTGCGGTTTTAGTAGAACCTCATCACTCACGGATGGCTATACATCCGCGTAGTGATAAGATGTATCTCTACATGGGGAAAGTCTATTGGTCCAGCATTGGCATGACACTCTTTATGGCCTTGTATGGGTGGCCTTGTAGATCTTCGGCATGTTAGTGGGACTCGATAGACGGATTACTGCTAGGGCCAAAAATGACTAGAGAAATTTCAGCGAAAAATGAGTTGATTAGGAAGAGGAAGATGGCAGCACAAGATAGGAAGAAGGCCTATGCTGACAAAAGAAGAGTCGATTTGGAATTTTTTGTTGGAGACTTGGTCTTTATTAAAGTTTCACCGCTAAGGAACATGGTGAGGTTTGGCTCTGTAGGAAAATTGGTCCTAAGTTTTATTGCACCATTCCTAGTCACAAAGAGGATGAGGCAGATGGCTTATAGAGTTTGACTAGCCGATTGACAGTCAGGTGTTCATAATGTGTTCCGCGTATCACACTTGAGGAAGTGTCTGCATTATTTAGCGGAGGTTGTTGAGCCCATAGCATTGGAGGATGTGAAGATCTAGCGCGAAGCATCCATTAGATGAGCACCTTGGAGGATCTTAGATTGGGAAACTAAGAAGTTTAGGAATAAGGAAGAAAAAATAGTCACGGTACAATGGGGAGACGATGAGAGTGAAGATGCTTGGGAATCTAAAGAGTGAATGCGAAATTCTTACCCCTTTCTGTACGACAATACGATATTTTCCTTTTTCCATCTCTAGTCCTTAGGATTTATCTCTTGAATTCCTTTGAATTTGATCCTAGGAGAAATTTATGGTCAATAGGATATGTTCAAAACATGTCTTTAAAGCATGTCATGTTTGGTATTTGCCAATGGATGCAAGTGGATGCAGTGGATACATATAAACACACTAGGCACTATGATCGGCTGAATAGGTCACTTGCATATGCATATAGATGTGTGTGCATTTCATTTATATGGTTGTAAAATATGGATGTCATCATATGGTTGTTTCATATGGACAATGTTTGATGCACACATATAGAACTAGCTATTACCATTAGAGTTTTGCATACATTTGAATGCATGGCACCGACATATTTGTATAAAGAGGAAATCGATTGAATCAGTAGACCGCCTAATCTTTCGCATTAGTCAGAGTCATATACACTACACTAATTGCATTAATACATAAATTTCCATTAGATAAATAAATGAAAATGGTTGCCGGTGGATGATGAATGAGTAAATAAATGTAGAGAACATTTATAATATTCTTCAACCTTACAGATTTCGAGGGCGAAATCCTTTAAGGAGGGGAGAATGTATCAAACAAAAATTCAACAAAATAATAATTAATTAACAAATTGTTAATTTAAGAATAAGTTGAGAAATAATTAAGAATTGGGCAACAGGATTGCACAATTGGGTCCATCACGATTTTCGTGTTCGATTAGACTTTTACTTCGCGCAAAACAGACTTAAAAAGAATAAATTATGATCAGTTGATGTTTGAATTTTAAACCAGAAATTTAAATATGGGTTAACTAGTTAATTGATATAAATTAACAGAGTAACTGGGGCGACTCTGTCCCAGCTGGGTCGACCATGTGGTCGACCCAGGACCCAAGTGGGTCAACCCCTCTATCGACCCACATAGGGGTGGGTCGACCTCAATAACACTACCATGCATGATTTCGTGCCTGGCATGAAGCCAAACGTGTCGGTTGGCTCTGGAGACTTCTTGCTAACGTGGTTTTGATCATTGTGATAAAGAACCTAATAATCATAAGGCTAAGATTTTCCTTCCATGCCTATAAATTTACTTGTACTCCACCCCTTTCCCAAACACATCTCCTTCTTCATTTTCCCAGCCTCCACTACACTTTTTTTGGCAAAACCATCTGGTTATTAAGATGACCACAAACACTTTTTTATTATAACAAATAATAAAAAATATAATATGGTAAAGGTAATTGTAGTTAACAATCAGCTACATTAGTTTTTAAGGTAGACTGTCCACCGCTTACCGAATTATAATGTTTCGTCCACTCTACCTAACAAGCTTATAGTACTAGAGCTAGTCTAATTTATCTATTATACAATAAACTCCACGCAGGGAGCAATTACTTTCTATAAAAACAGTGAATTATATGACATAATCAAGCATTTAAGGTCAGCATCACATAGCCATTTCCTTAAGCCACTCCAAAGCAAGAGTACAAGAAAAAAGTTGTCCTAGCATCATGTGCTACATGAAAAGTGCATAGCTTCCATACTGCTACAGAAAGTTGGAGAAATGAACAGAGTTTTCTGTAGGATATTTCGAGCTCCACAACCTACCATGTTGAACAGTAGCGTAATGTGGAGAAGATTTCACATCAGAGATACTTGCGATATCTGTAATCATAGGCTTGACAAACTAGTGGACATGGCATACGTGACGATACAATATACGGTGACCATTGTTGGAACACTTAGATAGGCAAGCTCCACCCGAGAAAGACTATGATCAGGGCCAAAGCCTCTCGTGTGTATCCAACGAGTGAGAGCACAAACATCCAAACAAGATCCAATAGAGCCAAAGAATACATCAGTATCATAAATAGGAGTCGAGATCCAAAATTCAAGGAAAACAGACCAAACACCTCAGCAATGCATCAACCATAAACAAAAAACTATAAACAAAGTCTACCAACAAGATTAACCTACACAGCAAACATTAAAGACCAAAAATCCCGAATTGAACCATCATAGATGAAGTTGAAATGCAAATCAAAACAACAATTTGGAGTTGCTGATCATCGTGTAGCCTCCATGTTAGTGTCAAACACCCTTCATAAACCTCCACCACCAGTTAAATATCTTGTGTGAGAAAGAAGTTACCTGAAATGTCTACATCGTCTTTGAAGGAAGTTCTCAAAGTAGTAATTACAGGTAGATGAGCGATGAAGAGATAAGGTGAAGAAATTAGGGAAAACAGGATCTCAGTCGCTTGCATAAAAAAAAAGCTAAGATCTGTAATGTAAAAAAGGAACACATAGAAGGAACCACGCATGATGAAATCAAGGGAGTGAGGAGATGGAAAATTTTGCATCGGAAAGGAGAAAAGAAAAGTTTTAAAGAGGAAGGCACTGCGTGAAGATATGAAGAATATGGGTGTTTTTTCCTTGTCGCCATTTACAGTTCTCTTACTGTGTTTGAAGCTTTTTTACATTCACTTTTTATCTAAAATAAAATATTATTGGGGCAGAAATTATGGAATACTGTCTACTTGTAGACTCGAAGGATTAATCTATCGGGGCCTTTTTGGATTAGCAATCTTTAGGTGGGTTTAAGTAATTTTTAGATTTCTTTTGAGATTACAACCAAATATATAAAATAGTAGTTGGATCTGAATTATTCTTTATTCTTCATTCGGATTACATAGTTCTTCTAATTCTTTTCTGAATTCCTCTAAATTTTATTCGTAATTCTTGTGATTTGTTATTCAGAAACTCTTTTCTTCTTTCTTCTTTCTCCTTTCATTCCTTTTGGAATTTTGCAGTTGCGCTAAACATATGCCTAAAAGAGCATATGAGTACAGCGAAATAGTCATGAACCTGTAAGCCTTATATTTGCATTAGATTATCTTTTCTATTCTTTTTCTTTGTCTTAAGTTTGAGGAATGTAATACATGAAATTGAAATAATCAAAATTAAGGCTACATCTGGATATGTCCAAAAACTGCAAATTGAAAGATTAATTGGAATAAAGTAAATTGAACCGAATAAGTGCATATTCAATAGCATTAACTGTAATTGAGAAAAAAATACATAGTTGTCAGAATTAGAATGTAAGCATGCTTATTTGAAAACATGTTAACCCAGTACACCTTGTTGATAGGTTTTAGCTTAGTACTCCTTATTGTCGAGCTATAAACCTATTAATTTGTAACACCCCAAATTTTCTGTTAACTGTAAATTAACAAATTTAAGTATAATTAATTCTATATGAAAGAATTAAGGGAAACGGGTTACGTCATTGCGTTCGCCTCAGAATTCTGCTTGAGATAGAGTCCGAGTTTGCGTGAATCGGACTCTGTATGAAGGAATTATGACCTCCGGAAGTTTCAGAATTCAATTTAAAATTCAAACGATTCGAAAATTCTGTTCAAATTTCGAATTCAGACCTAAACTGGACTAGGCGGGAAAATTCCCGCCTAGGCACCAGGTCGACCCCCAGGTCGACCTGCCCAGCCGACCTGGTTTGGCCCTGACTGGCCTGTTCGGGTTCTGGTCGATTTCTGAGGCTTGGCTGTGTCACTAGGGCTGACATGTCACATTTTGGTTGACTCCTCTTGAAGTGAATGGTCTAGATTTTTCTGTGATCATCTGACGGCTCAAATCAATCTGAAATTCTATAAATACAACTTGAGTCTATACCTAAATTCACACAAATAAATTGGAGATTGAGCCGTCATGCTGTTGGAAGGAAGCCAAGAGTAGCCTCCACTTGTAGAAAAGCTTAGAGACTAGCCAAATTAATGTTAAAACAATAATCAAATCAACGTTAGTCTACCCAAAGGAAAGAAATTCAAATTCAGAATTTAGAAATCAGAAAACAAGATCGTCGTTTGTTGTAAGTATAGTGATTCTTCCGATGTGAATAAAATTAAGACTTCATTCGTTGTAAATTGGGAATGAAATTATGTTATTGTATAACAAGGATGCTGATTCATATGCGATGTAATGATTGTGGTATTGTGATGTTTGTGATATAATTGAGTTTATGTTGACCCTATTATACATGTAGAATCACATGCAAGTTGTATAGTTCATGTTGTAATTGACACCTAAATGTTTACATGATTTATATAGGTTGTATGTGATTAAGATTTCATGTATGTATATGCTAGAACCTCTATGCCTAAACGATTATGTTCACATACATGCTAGTATGTTTGTAAGAAAGTTGCAAGTTAATTGGATCCATGCCAAGATCCACTTTAATACATGTTTTCATGTTGTAATTAGATATATGATTGGATCTAGTTCATACCCTTGTCATGAAATTATACATACTTATGAAAATGTCATGTTCTCTTTATATGCTAGTGATGTTCAATGTTATGCCTAGATCAAAAACATGTTTAGGCTTATGTTATCTAAATCATGTGCTAATTTATGTGATACCTATTTGGTTAGATCCCTATTTCAAAGCAAGTTTACATGATAAGTTGAAACCCATGATTTAGTCTATGTTGCAAACTCACATATAGTATGTTGACTATTTTGCAAGTTCACACCTATGATGTTCATATTGACTATGCCAAAAATGCCAAGTTTACACCTATGTCATGTTTATGTTTATGAATTCCCTTATGCCAATTTGTGTGCACTAAATTAGGCTAAGTTTTTAGCCTAATATTATATGTTAAAAACCACGCGAACGAGAATTAGGCTAAGATTGTTAGCCTAATATCTAAACGAGGTAATGTTGGGAATATTGGTAAAACTTGACATAAGAGAATATATGAAATTGGCAGGTTTGTCACATGCCAAAATTAGTGTCACTTGAATGGTATAAATTCTTATACCAAAAATGTTAAACTTGGAAAGTGGGCCATAATATTTAATTGTTGACAAATTTACATATAATAAGTAAGAAAGACAAATATGTAAATTTACAAAATACGAATATGCTTAACACGAGGTCGGATTGAGTTATGATGTAAACCTGCCTGGACCCGCCCGGCTGTCCAGTAGTCACAACAATACCTATCCAATGTGGGTGGTTAAGCATTGAGCCCAATAAGGACCCGAGGTTAGACTGAGTTACGGTGTAAATGTGCCCGGAACCGACCGGCACATCCAGTATTCGTAACAATATCTGTCTAATGTGAGTGGTCGGTGCTGTAAAAAGCTAAGGACAGACAGTCAGGATGGTAGGGTTAAGTTAACTAAAACACTTAACCAATTCAACATGTTAATTAAACTAATGGGTAGGGTTAGGAAAATACAGACACTTAACCACTTAATATGTTTGACTAGAAAACCCTAGTAACGGGGACCCATTTCAGTAGTAACCCAATTAGGTATCATGGTACCCTGAAACTAGGCAGGGTGGGTCACGATTACTGGGCTGATTGTAAGCGGTCAAAAGCGACGACGGTGGGTGCAACAGTGTGGGTTCTAACGGAGTGCGGGCGTGCACACACTTCAGAGCAGACAAACAGGGCACTGGGGGCACCAGTAGTATAACATGTGCATTCTAAGAATTGTGTCGGGTCACCACCATGGGACTTGATACACCCCATGTGTAACACCCCTTATTTTCTAAGAATATTAAAATAAAAAATTAAAGAATAATTTATTCGAAAAAGAGGAATGAGAAAAGAATGATAGCATTGTTCTAAGGTTTGTAGGCAAAAGACTTAGTAGCTCATTTGGTTAGAACATGTGACTTGCATACAAGAGGTATAGAGTTCGATCCCCGCCAGCGCCATATTTTTGTTTTAGGGGAATGGATAACAAGTGGCTTAGTGTGAACGTAGTTCAAAAAGTGGTTTAGTGTGAAAATGGTTAATTATGAAGAAGTTATTAAGCCTTGAAGTTTGTATGCATATGAGAGAAATATATATAGATATATATATATAAATTAAATTAATAAATATGCAAAAAAGTTCAAAACAACGAATTGGGAGGGGGAATAACCGAACCGGCTCATTTTTGAGGTCGATTCAAGCCCCGCTGGGTCGACTAGGGGTTAATCTAGGGTGTTTGGCTGTCAACCCGTGGGCTGATTCGCTCAAATGCAGACTTTGCATCTGATTGGTTCTCATGGTTCAGGGTTAATCTAATGGTCCTAAATAACTTCCTACACCTATATATGCATCCCTAACCTAAACCTAAATCTCTTACACAATTCTCTAGCCTCCATTGCTCTCTTCCTCTCTAAAAAAATAAATCAATGGCGTCTCTACTCTGCTGAAACCTAAGCTAGGACTTGTGCTTCTTCTTCCTCCAATTCTGATTAGGATTAAAAGAGAACAGCTACAACACCCTTTTCTTTTAGAATCTAACCAAGGCAAGTACAGTTATTTTCCGATATGAAATTTAATTATGATCCTAGCATGATAATGAATCTGAATCTGAGGTTATGCCTTTTTCTGTTTATCAGATATGTTCTTCTGCTTTATTGTTATTATTCTGTTTGTTATGTATTCTTCCTTCTTTCTTTCTTTTTGTTTGATAGCCAGGCTACCACGAGCGTGAGCCAAATCTCATAAGAGATGAACGTATAAACGCTAAATTTTGGGAAGAGTATTGAATGAGGCATATTTGGGCATAATTGATTTGTAAATAATTTGAGGACACAACGCATATTGTAATTCTGGACATAAATTTGAGGCATATTGCATAAGATGACCTATGACTTGGAAGAAGAGGATTATTGTGACTTAAAACATAAAATAGGTTGCAACTTAGAAACATAAATCTGAGGCATATAATTGAATATAGTTTTGTGGTATAAAGAATATTGGACATATGACACGGGATTTGGGGCATAAAATTTAACTGTGAACATGTAACTGATTTGGACGCATAGTACAAGTTGTAATTCAAGATCTAGATCTGGACATACTATACATAATATAGTCTGTAATTTGGAAAAATAAAAGAGATTAATTTGCATATGACTTAGGTGTAAAAATCTATATTAAGATTTAATAACTATTAAGTGTGAATACACCTAAATGGGTATTTTTGGATATGTAGCATGCATTATAATTAATGGTTATATTTGGCATAATTTATGTGTGAATCATGATTGGGACTTTTGAGTATATTCTGTCTATGCATTTAACTAAAATTTGGGTATATGTTATATTATGAATCATGTCCATGATTTAGGCATGCGAATTTATGCCTAATTAATAATTAGGCAAGATTTGTCAAGGAAACCTTAAGGAATATTTAAGATTTGCTAAATCTGTTGAATTGCCTAATCTTCTAAATCTGTTATCTATTTAATCTGTTGAATTGCCTAAACTGCTAAATATGTTGAAACGCCAAATCTGCTAATTATGTTAAACTGCCTAATCTGCTAAATCTGTTGTGTCGCCTAATCTGTTGAAAAGCTGAATAATTGTAATTTGTAGGCAACCTAAGATTGAGTAAAACATGTTAATTTGATTAATCTGCTGCGACTTGAGAAGAAGTTAAATTTGTTAAATGAACGTAATTAGTCTGATATTTTCTGTCAGGGAATAAAGTGGCTATGACACGAGGTTAGACTCCGTTTGCAGTGGAAGCATGCCCGGAACCAACCGGCTTAACCAGCAACCACAAACTGACAGTCTAATGTGATAGGTCGTAGGCATAACTAAAATATGCTTAGACACGAGGTTAGGTCTGGCTTGTGGCAGAAGTCTGCCCGGAACCGCCAGACACATCCAACGGCCACAAGCTAGCGACCTAATGTGAGAGGTCTGTGCATTAATAATTAATTAATGCAAATCTAAGATAAATATGATGTCTAAAACGTGTTGGGTGGGTAGGGTTAAACAAACTGGACTAATGAATTTAATAAACCCGTTTCATGAATCTATAGGCCCAATACAAAGTTAGACAATCTGTAAGTTTGTTAAATCCGTATATCTGATCCATTAGTCTGAAAATTTGTTAACCGGATTGTCTGATCTGTGAACTAGTTGATCTGAACTCTGTATGTCTGAAACTTGTAAACAAGTTAATCTGAAATATGTTAGTCTGGGGACACAAGGTTAGGAGGGAAAATACTTGTGTCATTTGTTGTTTGGGACCCATATTAGTCAGTAACCCTTTCTGGTATCAAAACTATGACCCAACAATAGGTAGGGTCCGGGCACGCTTACTGAACTAATTATAAGCGGTTCATTCTGATAATGGCGAGGGGTGTTGATGGTGCGTTCCAACCGGGTCATGTGCGTGCATGGATCCCGGTCTGCCTCTGAGGATGTAAGACACCGTGACATCTATAAATAGGTCTGTTTCATTCAACGGTTGCCACTTTAGGGAATGATACACCCTTCTTTGGGGTTGGCACAGGGTATTTATGTATTAGGGAGCCGATCGCATGGGGTAGGACTTAGGGTACATATAACTCTGTCTGTTTCTGTGGGGTACCGTCTGTTTCTATTGGGTGGTAACACCTGTCTGTTTCTGCGTGGTACCGTCTGTTGGGGTGGTAAAGGCCCATTTACTAGTGTACACCTAATTCTACATTCTGTTTCCGTAGGGATTAATCTGTTTCTATTTCTGCACCTTCTGTTTGGGTAGTAAAGGCCCATTATTGGCATATTTTTTCTGTACCTTCAGTTGGGGCGGTAAAGGCCCATTACTAGCATTCTCTTCTGTGGAAATTATTCTGTTTCCGTTTCTGTTTTAGTTTAGACATTAGGATAACACCTAATCCTGTTATATTAGTATTAGTGCAGAGAAGCGAAAAGTAATAGCTTATATCATTTTGTTTCTTCTGTTTAACCTAAGTATATCTGCTACTCCTGTTACCGTCATCTCTCATCCAGTTTTATTTGCATGCCATGATTATTATTATCTGTTCATGTACTGAAAGTCACTGGACTTGCCAGACTTTGTATCTGACCTTGCTTGTTTACGCCCCTTCTCTTCCGTCCCCCTCCCCAAGGTTTCCAAGGAGGGAATATTTTAGCTTGATCCGGATTTCTTCTGCTTGAAGTACTTGAAGTGCTTAAAGTATGGCTTGACTTCTTATGGCTTCTTCTGTGGGGATTATGATTTTAAAGTTTTGTACTGTGAGGGCTTTTGAACAAGGCTGATATATATATGTACTTGAGTTTTGGTAAAGCGATTTTGAAAGATGAAACCAAACTGATTCCTATTTTCTGCTAACATAAAGTTATAAAATTTTCAAGTATTGCTTTACGTATCTGTTCTTGTAATATTCTGTTCTATCTATTAAAATGCTCCATCAAAGTTAAGGCATTCCCTTTGTGAGTGACCTTAACGGAGGTGGGGTGTTACACTTGGTATCAGAGTTGAAGGTTACCAGATTTGATAAAAAGTTTTTGAAAACTATTTTCAAAAAGGTTTTAAAAAGGAAGTATTTTCAAAAGTAAAGCTTATTTTGAAAGAAAAAATCCTTAAAAGCCATATATCTTTCTTTCGATTCTTTGTTTCGAGTTCCTTCCTCTATCCCTTTTTGAATCTCTTCCTCCGCGTATAGATGCTTTTTCTAAGATAAGTAAGGACTTCCGTGATATGGGTGGAAAACCGCTTTATGGGACTGAGACGTTGTCGAGGCTAGAAGTTGGCTCAATGGAGTGGAGAACGTATATGGGAGACATGGATAGGATAGAAATAGAAAAATTTCTGTAGGAGGTTTAATTTTCTTGTCTGATTTTTGAATTAAAACTCCTTTTGATTTTGGCATTTTTCTGTAATTGAGACTCTGCACTTTAATACTAGTCTTGTTTCTGATCCCCCTATAGTCTCAAAACCCCATAAGGGTTACGACTCATCTGTTTGTGATAGGTTGGGGTTTGAGGGAATCTGTGTTGGGCGTTAAGTTGACTATGACACATACATTCTGGGTTTTGTGGGATATGATGGGGTTTTATCATGCTTAGTTTTCCTAAGAATCATTTGATAATCTTATCCGTACCAGTAGTCTGTAAGTATCTGAATATTTCTGCAAAGGATAGGGGTTTTTTACTCGAAGCATGAAGTAAATTTCCAATTTTGACATTGTTTAACTGGAGTAATTCACTGAGTGTCAATCTGATGTTGATTTCGGTCTTCGGGGTTGATACTTAGGAAATTATTCTCTAAACCGACGTCTAATGGGAACAGAGCTTTTATTTTAATTGTACTTGCTTTTATCACTCGGCTGTATCCTATCGATCGAGTCTTCGACCTTTAGGTATAATCTAATGGATGTAAACATGTGTTTGAGACATGTTATGATTGATGGTTGCAAGTGGATGCAAGTGGTTGCTAGTGGATGCTCGTGGATGCATATACACACACTAGGCACTAGATCGGCTCAAAGACACTCTCATACTGCATATGGATGTGTGTGAATTTTTCAATTTTTGTGGATGCAGAATGATTGACTCCTCACATGGATGTTGCATTTGAATGTATGCTTGCGCACTCATATAGAAATGATATGTATCAATAGGGTTCTTTTGCATACATAATGGATGCAGGGCATTATCATAATACGCATTAGGGAGGTCAACTGAATCAGTAGACCGCCTGATTTTGCATGGGATAAGGAACATATACACACACTTTTTGCATATGTTCATATGGCATTAGAAATCTTTTAAGGACAATGGATGCCTGTGTTTGATGATTGAGTAGATGGATGATTGGATGGTAGGATATACATTCTCCTTAACTTGGAGATTTTGGGGACGAAATCCTTTAAGGAGGGGAGAATGTAACACCCCGTATTTTCTGAGAATATTAAAATAGCAAAATAAAGAATAATTTATCTGTAAAAGAGGAATGAGAAAAGAATGATAGCATTGTTCTAAGGTTTGTAAGCAAAAGAATTAGTAGCTCATTTGGTTAGAACATGTGACTTGCATACAAGAGGTATAGAGTTCGATCCCCGCCAGCGCCATATTTTTGTTTTAGGGGAATGGCTAAAAAGTGGCTTAGTGTGAACGCAGTTCAAAAAGTGGTTTAGTGTGAAAATGGTTAATTATGAAGAAGTTATTAAGCCCTGAAGTTTGTATGCATATGAGAGAAATATATATATATATATAAATTAATTAAATATACAAAAAAGTTCAAAACAGCGAATTGGGTGGGGGGATAACCGAACCGGCCCATTTTTGAGGTCGACCCAAGCCCCGCTGGGTCGACTAGGAGTTAATTCAGGATGTTTGGCTGTCAACCCGTGGGCCGATTCGCTTAAATGCAGATTTTGCATCTGATTGGTTCTCATGGTTCAGGGTTAATCTAATGGTCCTAAATAACTTCCTACACCTATATATACATCCCTAACCTAAACCTAAATCTCTTACACAATTCTCTAACCTCCATTGCTCTCTTCCTCTCTAAAAAAATAAATTAATGGCGTCTCTACTCTGCTGAAACCTAAGCTAGGACTTGTGCTTCTTCTTCCTCCAATTCTAATTAGGATTAAAAGGGAATAGCTACAACACCTTTTTCTTTTAGAATCCAACCAAGGCAAGTACAGTTATTTTCTGATATGAAATTTAATTATGATCCTTGCATGATAATGAATATGAATCTGAGGTTATGTCTTTTTCTGTTTATCAGGTCTGTTCTTCTTCTTTATTGTTATTATTTTGTTTGTTATGTATTTCTTCCTTCTTTCTTTCTTTTTGTTTGATAGCCAGGATACCACGAGCGTGAACCAAATCTCATAAGAGATGAACGTATAAATGCTAAATTTTGGTAAGAGTATTGAATGAGGCATATTTGGGCATAATTGATTTGTAACTAATTTGAGGACACAACGCATGTTGTAATTTTGGACATAAATTTGAGGCATATTGCATAAGATAACCTATGACTTGGAAGATGAGGATTATTGTGACTTAAAACATAAAATAGGTTGCAACTTAGAAACATAAATCTGAGGCATATAATTGAACATAGTTTTGAGGTATAAAGAATATTGGACATATGACATTTGATTTGGGGCGTAAAATTTAACTGTGAACATGTAACTGATTTGGACGCATAGTACAAGTTGTAATTCAAGATCTAGATCTGGACATACTATACATATTATAGTCTGTAATTTGAAAAAAAAAGAATTAATTTGCATATGACTTAGTTGTAAAAATATATATTAAGATTTGATAACTATTAAGTGTGAATACACCTAAATGGGGATTTTTGGATATGTGGCGTGCATTGTAATTAATGGTTATATTTGGCATAATTTATGTGTGAATCACGATTGGGATTTTTGAGCATATTTTGTACTATGCAAGTTTAACTAAAATTTGGGTTTATGTTATATTATGAATCATGACCATGATTTAGGCATGTGAATTTATGCCTAATTTATAATTAGGCAAGATTTGTCAAGGAAACCTTAAGGAATATTTAAGATTTGCTAAATCTGTTGAATTGCCTAATCTTCTAAATCTGTTATCTGTTTAATCTGTTGAATTACCTAAACTGCTAAATATGTTGAAACACCAAATCTGCTAATTATGTTAAACTGCCTAATCTGCTAAATCTGTTGTGTCGCCTAATCTATTAAATCTGTTGAAAAGATGAATAATTGTAATATGTAGGCAACCTAAGATTGAGTAAAACATGTTAATTTGATTAATCTGCTGCGACTTGAGAAGAAGTTAAATTTGTTAAATGAACATAATTAGTCTGATATTTTTTGTAAGGGAATAAAGTGGCTATGACACGAGGTTAGACTCCGTTTGCGGTGGAAGCCTGCCCGGAACCAACCGGCTTAACCAGCAACCGCAAACTGTCAGTCTAATGTGAGAGGTCGTAGGCATAACTAAATTATGCTTAGACACGAGGTTAGGTTTGGCTTGTGGCATACGTCTGCCCAGAACCGCCCGGCACATCCAATGGCCACAAGTTAGCGACCTAATGTGAGAGGTCTGTGCATTAATAATTAATTAATGCAAATCTAAGATAAATATGATGTCTAAAACGTGTTGGGTGGGTAGGGTTAAACGAACTGGACTAATGAATTTAATAAACCCGTTTCGTGAATCTGTAGGCCCAATACAAAGTTGGACAATCTGAAAGTTTGTTAAATCCGTATATATGATCCGTTAGTCTGAAATCTTGTTAACAAGATTGTCTGATCTGTGAACTAGTTGATATGAACTCTGTATGTCTGAAACTTGTAAACAAGTTAATCTGAAATATGTTAGTCTGGGGACACAAGGTTAGGAGGGAAAATACTTGTGTCATTTGTTGTATGGGACCCATATTAGTCAATAAACCTTTCTGGTATCAAAACTATGACCCAACAGTAGGTAGGGTCCGGGCCCGCTTACTGAACTAATTATAATCGGTACATTCTGATAATGGCGAGGGGTGTTGATGGTGCGTTCCAACCGAGTCATGTGCGTGCATGGATCCCGGTCTGCCTCTGAGGATGTAAGACGCCGTGACATCTATAAATATGTTTGTGTCATTCAAAGGTTGCCACTTTAGGGAATGATACACCCTTCTGTGGGGCTGGCACAGGGTATTTATGTATTAGGGAGCCAATCACGTGGGGTAGGACTTAGGGTACGCTTAACTCTGTCTGTTTCTGTAGGGTACCGTCTGTTTCTGTTGGGTGGTAACACCTGTCTGTTTCTGCATGGTACCGTTTGTTGGGGTGGTAAAGGCCCATTTACTAGTGTACACCTAATTCTACATTCTGTTTCCATAGTGATTAATCTGTTTCTATTTCTGCACCTTCTGTTCGGGTAGTAAAGGCCCATTATTGGCATTCTGTTTCTGTACCTTCTGTTGGGGTGGTAAAGGCCCATTACTAGCATTCTCTTCTGTGGAAATTATTCTGTTTCCGTTTCTGTTTCAGTTTAGACATTTGGATAACACCTAATCCTGTTATACTAGTATTAGTGCAGAGAAGTGAAAAGTAATAACTTATATCATTATGTTTCTTCTGTTTAACCTAAGTATATCTGCTACTCCTGTTACCGTCATCTCTCATCCAGTTTTATTTGCATGCCATGATTATTATTATCTGTTCATATGCTGAAAGTCACTGGACTTGCCAGACTTCATGTCTGACCTTGCTTGTTTTCGCCCCTTTACTTCCGTTCCCCCCACCCCCCCCCCCACAGGTTTCCAAGGAGGGAATACTTTAGCTTGATCCGGATTTCTTTTGCTTGAAGTACTTTAAGTGCTTAAAGTATGGCTTGACTTCTTATGGCATCTTCTGTGGGTATTTTGATTTTAAATTTTTTTACTCTGAAGGCTTTTAAACAAGGCTGATATATATATGTACTTGAGTTTTGGTAAAGTGATTTTGAAAGATGTAACCAAACTAATTTCTGTTTTCAGCTGTTGAGTTTTGGTAAAGTGATTTTGAAAGATGTAACCAAACTGATTTCTGATTTCCGCTGAAATAAAATTATAAAATTTTCAAGTACTGCTTTACGTATCTGTTCTTGTAATATTTTGTTCTGTCTATTAAAATGCTCCATCAAAGTTAAGGCATTCCCTTTGTGAGTGTCCTTAACGGAGGTGGGGTGTTACACCATGGTGAGGCCAACATAGGTGTCTACAATATTTGCGAGCCGTAGGACACAGATGATTATGCGAGTAGGAGCGGATCTTTAGAAAAAGGGGATCACTTCACCTCCTGCATGGGGTGCCAGTTAAGATAAAACAAGTAGATGCAAAGATATAGTGTGGGGTGCGATAGTATATTCGATTCAAACTGCTTTACCTTAGTTTATGACACTTTCCCATTTCCAGTTTATACTTGTCATGCCCTTTTTCTTATTCTCATACTGAAGATTCACTAGACTTACCAGGCTTTATATTCGACCCTATTTTCTTTCGTCTTCTTTTCTTCCGTTCCCCCCCTCCCAGGTCCACAGGGAGGAAACAACCCAGCTTAATCAGATTCTTTGCAAGCTTCAAGATAGTAGATGTACGGTTTGGACTCTCTTTCTTTGGCAATGGTTGTTGGACACACTCTATGGGGATTATGCAGTTTTAATTATGTTTTTATTCTTCTTTATTTAATAACCAAGACAGAAATGATGATGTAATGTTTTGGAAGATATTATGTGACAGTTATGGAAAGGCTTTGTATGAACACATTTTTATGAAATAAAAAGTCTGTTGTTTTCCGCTGCTTATATATATGTGTGTTTATATATATCTGTCTTGTGTTTATCTGTGATTTTTGCTTACAAACCTCCACCAAAGTTAAGGCATTCCCTTTGTGAGTGACCTTAATGGAGGGTGGGGTGTTTCACTTGGTATCAGAGTATAGATTTACCAGACTAGATAAAAAAAATTGAAACTATTTTCAAAAGAAGTTTAAAGAAGCATTATTTTTCAAGAAAAAGTATTATTTTTAATAAGCATAATTCCCCAAAAGCCATATGCAGAGATCTTAATCTTCCAGAAGGAGTATCGATCCCTGGCTGGTTGCGAAGGTACCTAGAGGCTAGGGCCAATGGTGCGGACCCAGCAGACATTCCTCCTCCAACAGTGGCAGCGGTTCCTCCTCCTCCTCCTCATGGAAATACTTTCGCTAAGACATGTAGAGACTTCAAGACTATGGGAGGAAAGGACTTTTATGGAACTGGATCATTTGTGGCACCTCTACGGGAACGAGGTAGAAATATTTCCGTAGAAAAGCTTAGTTTATCTTTATGATCATCCAATTCACACTCTCTTTGATTCTGGTGCATCACACTCCTTTATTTCATCATCTTTAGTCGAATCTCTTCACCTAGACACTAGTATGGTAGAAGATCCCTTGGTTGTTTCGAATCCAATTGGGAGCTCGGCTTATTTATCGATGGTTTGCTTGGATTTGAAAATCTCTATTCTAAGTGTTGAATTTAGATGTAGCGCCTTTGTTTTGGGCTTCTCAGGATATGGACTGATCTTAGGCATGGACTGGTTATCCAGTAACGGTGCCATTCTTGATTGTGAGAAAAGAGTGGTTAGACTCTTGACTCGGCTCGGTAACACTCTAGAAGTTTCTTGTAATCCCTTGAATGCTATTATGCTTAGTTATCTAGAGTCGCTTGATGCTTCTATTGAGAATTTGCAGTCGGTTAGAGTGGTCCGGGAATATCCGGATGTCTTTGAAGAGGTGAAAGGTTTTCCTCCGAAGCGGGAAATAGACTTCTACATATATCTTGTTAATAATGCAAAGCCCATAGCTCTTCTTGTTAGACACATGGCTCCAAAGGAGATAAAGGAGCTCAGTAAGCAAGTTAAGGAGCTTCTTGAGAAGGGGTTTATAAGGAGAAGTATCTCGGAATGGGGTGCTCCAGTGGTGTTCGCCACCAAAGCAAATGGTTCACTACGTCTTTGTGTGGACTATAGGGAGCTAAACAAGCTGACTAAAAAGAATAGACACCCGCTTCCCAGAATAGACGATTTGTTTGATCATCTTATAAGTGCGTCGGTCTTCTCCCAACTTGATCTGCCTACTGGGTTCCATCAGCTAAGGGTAGCTGAAGATTGTACTGATAAAAACGGCATTCAGAACCCCAGACGGTTTCTATGAGTGGCTTGTCATGCCTTTCGGTTTGACAAACGCACCCGCTTATTTCGTGGACCTAATGAGCAGAGTGTTCAGAGAATTCCTCAATAAGTTCGTGGTGGTCTTCGTAGACGATATTTTGATCTTCTTAAAGAATGAGGAAGAACATGCTTGGCATCTAAAAGAAATCATGGATACTCTCATGCACATCAGCTAAAAGCCAAATTCTCCAAACGCCACTTTTGGAGAGAAGAGGTCAGATTTCTTGGACATATAGTGTCCAAAGAAGGGTTAGCCATGGACCCCGCGAAAGTGGTCGCAGTGCAAGATTGGAAAACACCAAGAAATGCAACCGAAGTCCGAAGCTTTCTTGGGCTAGCCGGTTTTTACCGAAAGTTCATTAGGGATTTCGCGAAAATCTCAGCTCCACTCGCAAGGCTAACAAAGAAGAATCCGCCATTCGCTTGGGATTTAGACTGTGATATTGCTTTCCAACGCCTAAAAAGGGCTCTCACAACAGCCCAGTTCTAACTTTGCTAGATGGAAGCAAGATGTTCACAGTATACATGGATGCTTGTAGTACGGGACTAGGCGCCGTTCTTATGCAAGAAGGGAGGGTAATAGCTTATGGTGGAAGACAACTGAGAGTTCATGAAAAGAACTACCCAACCCATGATCTTGAGTTGGCCGCCATCGTCTTTGGGCTTAAGTCTTGGCGCCATTATCACCTAGGTGAGAAATTCGAATTATATACTGACCATAAATCGTTGAAGTATCTTTTCTCGCAAAAAGATCATAACTTGAGGCAGCAAAGGTGGATGGAGTTCCTTGCCTCATATGACTTTGAAATTTCCTATACTCCCGGCAAAGGCAACGTAGTAGTAGATGCGTTGAGCCGAAAGAAACTGACCTTAAGCTCTCTCCTTATGGAAAGACAAAGCTTGGAGTATATAGCCAGTTTCGACTTTAGGCCCTCCTCAGATTTTATACCTGGTTTATTGGCATCCCTAGAAGTACGTCCCACTCTTTTAGACTCAATAGGGGCCACACAACGCGAAGACCCTCAGCTTTTGGATGTGATTGATAAGTTAATTAGGGGTGAAACTTCCAGTCACCTCAGTAGGTACTCCATCGATGATAAGGGTTGGCTGAGGCGAGATGGAAGAGTATGCATCCCACAAGCAAGGGATTTGGTAAAGAATGTTCTCGAGGAAGCACATCATTCCAAGATGACAATACACCCAGGCGGGGACAAGATGTACAAGGACGTAAAGAGAGTTTTCTTTTGGGACGGCATGAAGAAGGACATGGCAGATTTCATTTCTAAGTGCATGATATGCCAACAGGTCAAGGAGGAACAGAAGAAGCCTGGAGGACTGCTTCATCCTCTAGAAGTTCCACAATGGAAGTGGGATAGCATTTCAATGGACTTCATTGACGGGTTTCCTAGGTCAAGAAGAGGCAATACTAGCATTTGGGTAATAGTGGACAGGCTTACTAAAAGCACCCACTTTTTACCTATCAAGAGTAGAAGGACTGCTTTGTCTTTAGCTTCTCTTTATCTTAGGGAAATAGTTCGAATCCATGGAATACCCTCCAGTATAGTGAGTGACAGAGATCCCATCTTCACGAGCGAATTTTGGCGGAATGTGCAAGAAGCCGTAAGCACACAGTTATGCTTGAGCACGGCCAATCACTCCCAAACTGATGGTCAGACAGAAAGGGTGAATAGAGTATTGGAAGATCTTTTGAGACTATGCGTTCTTGACTTTGGAGGGACTTGGGAGGATCATCTTCCTTTAGTGGAATTCGCCTACAACAACAGTTACCAAGACACTATCAGCATGGCGCCCTTCGAAGCTCTATATGGAAGACCTTGCCGATCACCAACTTGTTGGTAGGAGTCTACTGACAAGATTATACTTGGGCCAGACATGATTAGAGAGACCTCAGAAAAAGTAGACCTGATACGAAGGAGAATGAAGACTGCCCAAGATAGACAGAAATCCTACGCAGACAAAAGAAGGACCGACCTTGAGTTTGAGGTTGGGGACAAGGTTTTCCTTAAGGTACCTCCTTTAAGGAACGTCGTTCACTTTGGATCCGCAGGAAAGCTAGCCCCAAGATTTGTTGGACCGTTCCCTATCATCGTGGGAAAATGGCTTATAGAGTAGAACTGCCTGAAAGATTGGCTTGAATTCACAAAGTCTTTCACGTTTCTTATCTCCGAAAATGTCTACATGAATCTGTAGAAGTGGTGGAGCCAAACATGCTAGAAGAAGTCGAAGTAGAACGTGAAGCAACTACAAGGAGAGTTCCAACTCGAATCGTAGGAACTGAAGTGAAAAAGCTATGCAATCGCGAAGTCAAGCTCGTCAAAGTTCAGTGGAGTGATGCCGAGGAAGACGCGACTTGGGAGACTGAGGACAGAATACGCGCAGCCTACCCTTTTCTTTTTGAGGGTATATCATTGATCTCTCTTTTTCCTTAAGTCATGCTTATATCTATCTTTAGGTATATTTCCTCAATATTATCCTTTATCCTTAGGTAGAAACCCTTTGGATGTAAACATGTATTTGAAACATGTTATGGTTGGTGGCTGCAAGTGGTTGCAGGTGATTGCTAGTGGTTGCTCATGCATGCATATACACATACAACCTAGGTTTTAGATCGGCTCAGTCACCTCATATTGCATATGTGTATTCATGTTTGTATGTGGTTGAAAATTCATATGTTGTCACATGGATGTCACGTTTATATGAATGGTTGTGCACTCATGTAGAATTATGAATAGGGAAAATTTTGCATACATAATGGATTCATGGCACTTACATGATTCGCATTAAGGAGGTCAACTGAATTAGTAGACCGCCTGATTTTGCATTAGATAAGGACATGTACACACACTGTGCATATGATCATGAAGCATTAGAAGTCTTTTAAAGACAATGGACGCCTGTGTTTGATGGTTGAGTAGATGGACGATTGGATGTTAGGACTTACGTTCTCCTAGACTCGAATATTTCGGGGACGAAATCCTTTAAGGAGGGGAGAATGTAACACCCCAAATTTTCTGTTAACTGTAAATTAACAAATTTAAGTATAATTAATTCTAGATGAAAGAATTAAGGGAAACGGATTACGCCATTGCGTTCGTATTGGAATTCTGCTTGAGATAGAGTCCGAGTTTGCGTGAATTGGACTCCGTATGAAGCAATTATGACCTCCAGAAGTTTCAGAATTCAATTTAAAATTCAAACGGTTCAAAAATTATGTTCAAATTTGGAATTCAGACCCAAACTGAACTGGGTGGGAAAATTCCCGCCCAGGCACCAGGTCGACATGGGGGTCGACCTGGGTGACCAGGTTGATCATAGGGTCGACCAGGGGGTCGACCTGCCCAGTCGACCTGGTTTGGCCCTGGCTGGCCTGGTCGGGTTCAGGTCGATTTCTGAGGCTTGGCCGTGTCACTAGGGCTGACATGTCGTATTTTGGTTGACTCCTCTCGAAGTGAATGGTCTAGATTTGTCTGTGATCATCTGACGGCTCAAATCAATCTGAAATTCTATAAATACAACTTGAGTTTAAACCTAAATTCACACAAATAAATTGGAGATAGAGCAGTCATGCTACTGGAAGGAAGCCAAGAGTAGCCTCCACTTGTAGAAAAGCTTAGAGACGAGCCAAATTAAAGTTAAAACAATAATCAAAACAATGTTAGTCTACCCAAAGGAAAGAAATTCAAATTCAGAATTCAGAATTCAGAAATCAGAAAACAAGACCGTCGTTTGTTGTAAGTATAGTGATTCTTTTGATGTGAATAAAATTAAGACTTGATTCATTGTAAATTGGGAATGAAATTATGTTATTGTATAACAACGATGCTGATTCATATGCGATGTAATGATTGTGGTATTGTGATGTTTGTGATATAATTGAGTTTATGTTGATCCTATTGTACATGTAGAATCACATGCAAGTTGTATAGTTCATGTTGTAATCGACACCTATATGTTTATGTGAATTATATAGGTTGCATGTGATTAAGATTTCATGTATATATATGCTAGAACCTTTATGCCTAAACGATTATGTTCACATACATGCTGGTATGTTTGTAAGAAAGTTGCAAGTTAATTGGATCCTTGCCAAGATCCACTTTAATACATGTTTTCATGTTGTGATTAGATATATGATTGGAACTAGTTCACACCCTTGTCCTGAAATTATACATACTTATGAAAATGTCATGTTCTCGCCATATGCTAGTGATGTTCAATGTTATGCCTAGATCCAAAACATGTTTAGGCTTATGTTGTCTAAATCATGTGCTAATTTATGTGATACCTATTTGGTTAGATCCCTATTTCAATGCAAGTTTACATGATAAGTTGAAACCCATGATTTAGTCTATGTTGCAAACTCACATATATGTATGTTGACTATTTTGCAAGTTCACACCTATGATGCTCATATTGACTATGCCAAAAATGCCAAGTTTACACCTATGTCATGTTTGTGTTTATGAATTCCCTTATGCCAATTTGTGTGCGCTAAATTAGGCTAAGTTTTTAGCCTAATATTATATGTTAAAACCACACGAACGAGAATTAGGCTAAGATTGTTAGCCTAATATCTAAACGGGGTAACGTTGGGAATATTGGTAAAACTTGACCTAAGAGAATATATGAAATTGGCATGTTTGTCACATGCCAAAATTAGTGGCACTCTAATGGTATAAATTCTTATACCAAAAATGTTAAACTTGGAAAGTGGGCCACAACATTTAATTGTTGAAAAATTTACAAATAATAAGTAATAAAGACAAATATGTAAATTTAGAAAATACGAATATGCTTAACACGAGGTTGGATTGAGTTGTGATGTAAACCTGCCCGGACCCGCCCGGCTGTCCAGTAGTCACAACAATACCTATCCTATGTGGGTGGTTTAGCATTGAGACCAATAAGGACCTGAGGTTAGACTGAGTTACGATGTAAATCTGCCTGGAACCGACAGGCACATCTAGTAATCGTAACAATACTTGTCTAAATTGAGTGGTCGGTGCTGTAAAAAGCTAAGGATAGACAGTCAGGATGGTAGGGTTAAGTTAACTAAAACACTTAACCAATTCAACATGTTAATTAAACTGATGGGTGGGGTTAGGTAGATACAGACACTTAACCACTTAACATGTTAGACTAGAAAACCCTAGTAACGGGGACCCATTTCAGCAGTAACCCAATTAGGTATCATGGTACCCTGAAACTAGGCAGGGTGGGGCACGATTACTGGGCTGATTGTAAGCGGTCAAAAGCGACGGCGGTGGGTGCAATAGTGCGGGTTCTAACGGAGTGCGGGCATGCACACACTTCGGAGCAGCCAAACAAGGCACTGGGGCACCAGTAGTATAAACTATGCATTCTAAGGATTGTGTTGGGTCGCCACCATGGGACTTGATACACCCTATGGTGGGGCCAGCATAGGTGTCTACAATATGTGGGGGTCGTTGGACACAGATGAGTATGCGAGTAGGAGCTGATCTTTAGAAAAATGGGATCACTCTGCATGGGGTTCTAGTTAAGATAATACAAGTAGGTGCAGAGATATAGTGTGGGGTGCGATATTATATTCAATTCAAACTGCTTTACCTTAGTTTATGACACTTTCCCATTTCCAGTTTATACTTATCATGCCTTTTTTCTTATTATCATACTGAAGAGTCACTAGACTTACCAGGCTTTATGTCTGACCCTATTTTCTTCCGTCCCCCCCCCCCCCCCCCAGGTCCACAGGGAGGAAACAACTCAGCTTAGTCATATTCTTTGCAAGCTTCAAGATAGCAGATGTATGGTTTGGTCTCTCTTTCTTTGGCAATGTCTGTTGGACACACTCTACGGGAATTATGCGATTATGTAGTTTTAATTATGTTTTTATGCTTCTTTATTTAATAACCAAGACAGAAATGATGATGTAATGTTTTGGAAGTTATTATGTGACAGTTATGGAAAGGCTTTGTATGAACACATTTTTATGAAATAAAAAGTCTGTTGTTTTCTGCTGCTTATATATATGTATATGTGTGTGTGCGTGTGTGCGTGTGTTTATATATATCTGTCTTGTGTTTATCTGTGACTTTTACTTAAAAGCCTCCACCAAAGTTAAGGCATTCCCTTTGTGAGTGACCTTAATGGAGGGTGGGGTGTTTCATAATTTGTAGTAGGAACCCATTAATCCTTGTTGTCGGGTTTTAAAGCTCAGTACCCCTTGTTGTCGGGCCATTTTGATATGAACCTAATAAAAATAAAATTTAAGCTCAGTGCTCCTTGTTGTCGGGCTTAATAAAATAGGATTGTTTTTGGGGCCAAATCAAGGGTTAGGGGATTTGAGCTAAATTGTTTGGGATCCTTTCGATGTAGCATACCCTAGTTATCATTTCAGCCTCACTTGCAGTAAGGGCACGCACTATGTTACATTATGGATGTAAGTTTGTCCAATTGAGAGGATGTGAGTGTCGTTCCGGCGAGTCAGTGTGTGCACTCTACCTCGATTTGGGGATGTAATCCATTTTCAGATCTATGGATAAGGTTATGTCAAATCGCTGATGGGCTAAGACATAATAAAACCAAACTCATAGTGGGCATAGGTTATCCATGATTCGACACAGTCGATCGTTTAGTTAGCATTAGAGACTTATTCCTAATGTGTTCCAGTTGTAGAAATGCAAAATAGTCAACATCGTTCCTACTTTACCCTGTTCACTTTCAGTTATACATAGACACTTATCCCTTTATTTAGACTACACTATTATTTTATCTATTTGTCTCCTTTTATTAGTTGTGCTAAAAATTACTATAGCTCACTAGACTTTTTGCCTGACCCATTTTTTTCTTCCTTTTTCTTTCCTCCCCCTGGCTCTTAGAGAGGAAGTGCTTAGCTCTAGTTGCTCTTTTGAATTCTCTTGGAAGATTATTTTGGAGATGTATTGTTCATCTTATTTTCTTTCCATGGTTTGCTCATATATTTTTTGGATATTTAGGGATACTTTTGTTTTGTACTCTAATATTTCTTCTGTGACTAAGATTGAGATATGTTACTTTCATGACACTTTGGTATAGTTAATGGTTTTATCATTTTAATATGAATTGTCTTTTCTTCCGCGATGGATTTTACTCTTTTATGTCTCATGAAATCTTTGTCTTTGTAATGTTTATTATTTTTATAGCTATAACGCTTTGCATTTCTTAACAAGATTCTATATTAGGATTGCATTAAGAGATGTGGGGTGTTACATGATCAATATAAATGAATTACATCCAATGGTTATTACCTAATTAAACTTAAGTTTTATATTTTGAAATTTACTAGGAATGACACTAGAATGGATAGTAGTAAATTAAAAGTTAAGGATAATGATAAAAAGTGATTACAATGGCTATAATTGAGAATAATATTGGTTAGATACTGACTATATTACAATTTGGAGTACCGATTCAGACAAAAATTAATGATGGTTCTTAAAATTTTGATAAGTAATGATAATTAGATATAATATTTGAATATGAATTAATGATGCTGAATTGAAAGTTGATGAATTTAAATGCTGATTTCAACATTAGCTTATGTAAATGACTTAAATAATATGCTTCATAATGGATGTTATGATGCGAATGTTAACTTAAAAAGAAATTTTAAAGTCCAAACATTTGAATAAATTAAAGGTATAGGATTTGGATTATGAATTTGAAATTTACTTAAGTGAAATTCAAGGGTATATTAAGAAATTATGTAATACCTATACTCTGGTGGCATCACTTTATATGATTCTCATTATATTATAAGTTAATTTTATTTTGACTAAGCACTAAAAGAAGAATAGTGGTTTCCAATAGCTACCAACTATTAGCAATCGTTGGAAAGTCGTTATTAGCCATTGGAAACGTCATTGGTGTACGTACCAATGGCTCGTAACACTTTCCAACGATATCAACGAGGTTTTGCCGATGGCCTCTAATGATAAATTTGGAGATGTGACAAATACTGTAAATTAAGTAGCCATTGGGAACCATTAGAAACTTTTGGAAAGTACATTTGAAGCCGTTGGACACCAACAATCTTTAAGCAGTTGATATCCATTATAAGCCGTTGAAAATCTGGATATATTTTTATTTCTGTATTTTAGACCAGCTTACTTCCAGCCACCCACAGTCACATATGTACCATAACAGCTCCATTTCGAGCATACGTACAACAACAATAATCACATATATACTTAAACACAATATTCAATCCAAACCATACACATACAATCCAATATGCGTAACATAATTCAGTATATACAACATCCAACAAAACATAAAAAATCAACATCATTCAAACCAACATAAACCATCATCCAAACCAACATCTAAATCAATATCCAAACCAACAACATACACAATCCATTATAATGTACTAACCAAATCCTCACCCACTCAAAGCGTATATGTACATGCAACAAAACATACCTCAAATCACACTCCTCCTTGATCACCAGACGGAGAGAAGCTGTAACAACCCGGAAAATACGATCCAATTTAAAATTTTTAAATTGGTTATTTCAAAGGAATTTAAACAATTGAAATAGAATATTTCAATAAAATAGTGAATTAGAAATAGTGTGGCAGTTTTAAACTTTGAATTCAAACTTTGACTTATTGTACCGGGTGGAAAATATAACGGATTTTAGTGAAACCAAAAATATTTAAATCTGTTTATGAATATCTTTCTAACTAATCTGAAAAATTGAAGTTTCATAGCAGGAATCAAAAGTTATGGCCAAATGAATTTTCAGAAAGGTCGTTATAGAGAATATATAGCCCTTGAAAATAGCCATTTTGCAAACGACCTCGGAATTCGACGAAACCACTTTTGTTGAATCTGGGATGTCAAATTATTGCTAGGTTTCAAATTTCATAATTTTTGAAGCTAGTATGTGAGCGTGGCAAAAGAAAATGTGTTTGGTCAATTTCTGTTAAATTGGATCGACCAGAAAATGGCCATTTTTCAAATGGTCTCAAAATTCGACGAAACTAGTTTTGTTGGGACTGTAGCGTCAAAACATAGCTAGGTTTATTTTTCTGGAATTTTTCGAATCGGTTTGTGGCCTTGGCAAATTGAAATGTACGTTCAAATTGAATATAAAATGATTTATACTTTAATTTGAAAAAATAACTGACTGTAACAGTCGAATTGGCCTATGAAACATATCCCATTGTGTCCGGAATGGGGGTATTTAGCTGGGGGCGACAGTCATTGGGTTTGAATTGGGATCCGTGTGGGGAAACACTATTTTAAAATTTAATAAAACCATCGGCCAATTAGAATTCTCCATTCATAATTAAAAAAAACATCAGAAACCCCCGATTACCCCCCCCCCCCCCCGAATGACGGAAGTCACCCAAATCTTCCTGACCAAATCGTCGCTGCCACATCGATCTTTAGCCCCACCTCCAGTTGGTTTTTTGTTCGTCTCACTCCCCTCTTTAAATCCATACCCGATTTGTTCCCCCTCGTCATCTGTGCTTCGAGAACCACGCCCTCAAACACCCGAACTTTTCGCCGCAGCCACCTCCGCTTAAGGACATCGAGTTCGCCATCTCCGCCACCGACTTGAGTGCCCCTCTTCCCTCTACAACGTGGTGCCTTCTGATTTTGGTATCGCTACGCTGATCGAAAAAAATTGCAACCCTAGTTTCGAAGGTTTACAGAGGTGAACGGCTTGTTTTTTTTCTGAATTGAAAATAACACTTTTAAGTGTTGTCAACTTTGAAAAATCATATCTTTGTCGTGTGTTGACGAAATTCGATGAAACAGGAAACATCGTGACCGCAAGGAGGCTCTTTACATTCTAGAAGAGACCGCGGATTTTTCTGAGCTCGCTAGGATTTTTAGCAAAGCAACAACCAATGTGAGATTTCTAACTTAAATGTGAATGGAAATGTCATGTATAAATTATATAAGCGAAATATAAATTATACACGTATCGTATACCTTATGTACATGCGTTGTGTAAGTTATATGAGTGAAGTATGAATTATACATGCATTGTTTTAATGATATGCGTGTTGGAATGGTAATAATATGTATATATATATATACTCCCCTCGTCCACAAACATGGACGATATTTATTGTTTGTGAATTGTTGTGAAAAATTTGGTGAATAATGCGAATGGTTGATAGAATTGTTTGTGGTTGATATTGTTTGGTTGTGATTGAAAAATACCCATTGGTGATTGAAACAAATTTGAAATAATTGTGGGAAAGAAAAATCATACCCGCCTGCATGCGAATTAGATGTATGAAATCCCCGTGTGCCCGACAAATAGGTACATGTTTACTATTTTGCTTGGGTGATGATTTTATGAGCCTATTGGCTAGCCGCTTGGCTTTATCTTTTTCTTTTTGAGATAAGACGCCCGTGTGGCTATTTAGGAATTTTCCCAGCCCCTCCTGTACAAATGAGGTTATGGCGAAATTTTCCAAAATTTAAAGGCGGTATTGAAATATTTGAAGTGAAAACGATATGGAAATCGTCGAATGAACTATATTTATATATATATATATATATATATATATAATTAAAACGAATCGTGGCCGTGCAGTTCGTGTTTTGAGACCGTGATTTCAAACGACTAGTGTGGGAAATCCGACCATCGGATTTTCCCGAAACCGCAACCGTTGGGTTCGCCTTGGAAATATCTTTCCAACGACACCAAATTTGTAAAGATCCGACGGTTGGATTCTCTGGAATGTTTAATTCAAATCTGAAGAAAAACAGCGCCAGAATCGATTATATTTATATATAAATATAATTAAGTTAAATCAAATAACGACGCTGCAGTTTGTATTTTGAAATCGTACAAACGACTAGTGTGGGAAATCCGACCGTCGGATTTTCCCAAAACTGAAACCGTTGGATTTGTTTTGAAAGGATCTTTCTAATGAAACAAAATTTGTGAAGATCCAACGGTTAGATTTTCAGATATGTGTAAAACAAATTTAGTGGAAAACAGCGCCAATGCTTAGGCACGACCTGAAATGTCGTTTAATTAATATGGCCGTTTTTAAATAAATAAAATGGTGATATATCGTTATAAAATATTATAAACGATATAGAATGGAAATAAACCGATTTTGCTGGGTTTGCTTGATATGTGATGGTTGAATGTATTTAACATGAAAATTATACTAAGGAACTGAAATGTGAATGTTGAGTAATTTAACCATGTGAAGAATTGATTAGAAAATCTAAATATACGTGGATTATTTGAAAAGGCCGAGTTAATTCTCATTTCAAATAATCGATCGACGGTGAGAAGTCGAAGTGATGAAGATGGTTCAAGACCGACGATCTTCACATTGGATGGGTGGGCGCTACTGATGCTCGTGATTGGAGTAGCTACCTTGAAGGAGCTGAAGTAGTAGCCGTCCGGACGTATTGTTGATTGTGTGGATGTGCGAGGAATATGGTGCCTCCAGCTTCGTTCAAACCCAGAACGAACTTGTAAATGGACTGTGTATCTGACATTAGATTTTGTTCTGTGCTGATTGATCTCTATTAAATATATATCTATTTGGCAGCGGAGAATTTATTCTCTTATTTAACGCCCTTCTCTGAGACGTACGAGCTCAGAGGTTATATATCGATAGAAATTAGTCGCATAGAGTGAATTGCCTGTGGGGCATGCCTAAGTGGCATATGATCAAGGCTTCTGTTGCAAAGAAAATTCTTGTGGTTGATGATCAAAGCATGGTCTGCGTGACGTAGCTTTGTGTATAACGTGGATTCGCGAGCCTCACACCCCGGTATGAGTCAAAAAGGGGAGAAGGACCCAAGGAGTGCACGACATTTCTTTCTAGCTATGGTGGTGTCAGCGACTTACCAGCCCTGACATTTATATATACTTTTCACCTGTGTGGTTGTTGGAATGCGAGGCGCCTCGATTATAGGTCTGTAAGGCCCGGGAAACATGTGTTCAGGAATTGCCAATCCTCAAAAGTAAGAGTGGACTGGCCTTGGAGGATCCAGGGATTGCTGTGTGCGGTCCGGGGACATTTGCTAGAATGTCTCAAATGGAGAGGAGCTTGCCTCTTGCCTCGACTCATGATGGAATCCAATTTCTGATACGAAATTGCGGATGTGATTGTATTACTAGTATGGCGACATAATAGATGGTAGCTATGCCGCCTAGGATTGATATTTATGATTGAATTTTTTTTTGAAAACATATATACACTAGTAATAATATCAAACACTTTTGTTTTATACGTATGAAGCATTTTTGGCCATTATAAGGTAAAACTCTATCCTCCGGCTTGCGTTGCATTGTGTGATGGGACCTGAGTCTTATAATGGCTTCATTTTTATAAAAAGCATTGCAATGATTTAATCAATTACTTTATTTCATGCACTAGCACTCATTGGAGTAAACCCGTTCTGCGAAAGTTGCGTGGTCCTTTGATTTGCCTATTAATTGTGATTTAATCAGTTAAGTAGATTTCTCATACCAGTCCCATGACTGACTCATAGTTTGTTTCACCTTGCAAACTCGGGTGCCCTCATTTTCACATGGGCAGCCTAGTTACAGGTAGCTGACATACTTTGGCTTGGCACCGCAGTAGAGGTGAACTTTTGGCTCATGGCGAGGCTTGACTACATGTTGATGACTATGATTTTTCCGCCATTATTGTATATGTATTACGATTCCGCCACTGGCGATGTAGACTGATATTTAGTTTATGTACTCTCTATGTATGATTTCGCCACAGGCGATGTAGACTGGTTATGTATTGTTATGCACTAAGTAGTATCCTGTACTGTGCACTCTGATGTGGTGATATGTATATATATATGATTCCGCTGTCATATTTGTGTAAATTATTCTATTTCTTGTTTATGCTATTATATGCACTCTGCTAATGATGATTAATGTGTTATATTCCATTGATTATCCTTAACACCGTGGTACGGGATTTTGGATCGTCACAGAAGCTCCCGTCTTGCTCTACAAACTCCACCAAAAACTGGTTCAACTACTATATTTGCATGTCACATCGACGATAACGATCCTCAAGCTCGGTACTCTACACTCGTAGATTTGCAATCTCTACCTTGTCTTGAGTCCCCTGATATGCCTTCTTAGCTGTCTTAGCCTATAATCGAATAAAAATTATCATGGTATTTCCAATATTATAAACGTAGTTCACATAAATTTAATTAAAAACTACCGCTTGGTTCTCAAAACCATAGTGTCTGTTGTAGGTCGGTGGATCCATGACAACCTTAAAAATGGCATCCTCCTTGTTAGCAGTCAAATTAGCTCGTCCAATGTCCTCTAGTACCCACGCTCGTGCTTGTTGGAAATTTTGCTTTAATGCAAAAGGCAGTTGAATTTTATCTACATTATTTTAATTTAGTTATAACTTTTAAGTTAATTAATTACATATGCAGCATTTGCTTTCTCATCATGATCCCAAAAGTATGAAACTGCTCCTAAACGTCGGCCTGACTCATCACATAAGTATGAGTGAAAACGTCCCAATAAGACACAAGAGCACCGCATTCTCTTTCCTGAAATATGCACTTACAAATATACATTATATAATGTTATATTAACTATTTTTAACAACTTAGAACTTAAAATATAAAAATGTAATAATTGTTTATTATCTTAATTAATAAATTTACCAACAGTGATGCTGGATGGCTTGGAACCACCACGATGTGTAAAGAGGTTCTTGCTTCTGTTCATCGAGCTCCTCTCTGACTCTATCTGTAAATTTAAATTGTAAAAAATGTTTTACATTTCAAATTTATGTATTAAATGCACAGAATAATTTAAACAAATTATGTGGTAAATTTACCTGAAACTCCCCAATTGCTCCATCATTTGACTCAACCAACCCACATTGCAACGTCTATCCAATTTGCCTTCTTCCCCTATTTTTGATGCCAGCTATCGTTTCTCTATAATTCTTTGTGATTTTCTTGTTCCAGTGGCACTGTAAAAGGGTAATATCAACCTCTTGAAGGTCCACAACACCCTACACGTTTGAGGAAATAAAACTTATACATTTTTATCAATAGTATAAACATGGCAATGTTCCAGAAATAACAAGGCAATATATAAAGTGTTCAAGAAACTTGTGTGAAGGACAAAAAAAGCAAAAAGTTTGCCCAAAAGGACAAAAGCCAAAAAATTTGCTCAAAAGGCCAACTTTTAGTGTAAAGTGAAAAAACAAGGGCCCCCCTGAATTCCACCATTTCCACTACAAAATGTCCTTTTGAGTAAATTTTTTGGGTCTTGTCCTTTTGAGCAAACTTTTTGCTCTTTTTGTCCTTGTGGCAAAAATCCCCTAAAGTGTTATATAAGTAACACAATAATATATAAAGTGTTCATTGTAAACATTAATTGATATTTAAACCAAAGAAGTAAGATTTACAACAAATCAGTTTGCATGCCTATATAATGCAATAAATGATATATCACAATTTAAGGAAGAATTTTTTCACATGTTGTAAATAGCAAGGATATGTATTAAAGTATAAATTAACAATGCAAATTCACACTTATCAAGAAGTCCTTCCAATTGGTCTCTCTCACGTTATTTGGAATCCTCAGCCACTTTAACCAACATGCAGTCATGCGGCTCATATATGCATGCCAGGAGATTTCAAGAACTATACAAAAGGCTTAAGCTCAAAACCACTGTATTGAAAAGAAAATAATTATTTCATGACTACTATATATATAATAGATTGTAAAGAAATGAAATTTAACTTTGAAACTTAATACTTATCCTCCATTGGTTTTGGAGTGAAAACACACCAAAGGACGCGCTAGCTCTTGTGATGGGGCCATTGTCATCACCGCCTGCTAAAGGAGGACTGGTCCCTCTCTAAAAGGAAGAGGAAGGAGATCCAGAATGAGAATAGGTGCATCTACTGGATGAAATATATAGCACCTGTTACATATATATATATACACACACACACACACACACGCACGCACACACATATATATACACATATATATATATATCATATATGAGAAACATATCATTTAATTTTATGAAACATATATTATAGCAGAACATAAAAAGAGTACATGAAACATATATTATGGAAGAACACAAAAGGACTATGTGATACATATAGCATAACCTATCATTTTTAATGAGAACAGCATAATGTAAAAAGACATAAAAATTACTTTCCCAAAATGTAGATTATTAACCAGTCCACTTCACTTTGGGATTCAGACTCCATTTCATACTTTATGTTTTGTTCCTTTGTAGTCTCAAATGCTTCGATTAATGCATTTGATTCGTCATTTAGAAGTCCAAAATCGATTTGATCATCGTTTGTTATTATTCTATATTTTCTTGGTAAGCTTGTTCCTTGAAAATATTTTGTCCGTCAAATGTAAACCATGCCTTTGCCTTTTAAAAACAAACGACAAGACGGTTTTATCTCCTCTTAGAGATAGGTAAGAAGCATAATAAACTTGAAAAGATTATTTGATAAGTACAAAAGGATTGTACTTGTAATAACATGAAGAATATTTTATTTCTATAAGATTATGTTGACTCCAGAACTTGAAATGTTGCTAAACCAATTGCATTTAAACAAAAACACTTCTTCTGCAGGTCTTGTGAAATATACCAATCGTAAAACCTAGGTTAGCACACCATAAAAATGATTGGAATGATAATTTGGATCATCGCAACCTTCAACAAATACACCAGTGTTGTTAATTAATTTTTAGGTATAATATTCGTTGGTATTAAACTTATATCCATTGACGAAGAATATTAGATAGGCCTTGACTTTCCTTTTTGGTCTTAGGTTTAAATGTTTCAATCCGTCCTCTACCACACAATTTTTCACATCAACAAATGAAATATTTGTCAATATCACCATTTAGATGTTGCATTCGTAAACATTGCATTATAAAAGAAATATCACATCATAATTATATTACGCATATGTAGATGATATAATGCTTTGCGACGAATATAAATGTATTACCTAACACACGGGGAAACTTCAACCTATGTAGTTAAAGCCACGATAAAGTTCCATAAAATCCCTGCTATAGCTCATAGCACTCTTCGACCGCTATGCTATTTCAATTTAGCGCTAATGAATAGTAGTTCCCCTTTAAGCCCCGCTATTTCTGTTGCACCCGTTAAATCAATGCTATTTAGCAGCTGCTTTAGTTATATTAATATACAAATGATGATTAGAATAGTTCTATTTTAAAATAAATCAAAAAAGTTAATGTAAAAAGCTAATTTTAAGTCATAAGTGCCTTATATAAGATAGAAATCTGTAGTAATCCTTGAATCTCATGTGCATATCCTTAATATTCTTGGATTTTGTTATTTAACATTAATTAATATTCATTTCTCCTACACAAATGATTCAAGAATGTTATTTAATTTTAATTATATAGTTTTACATCTAATTAACGTTTTTGCACCGCCGCTATATCCTTGTTATTTCCCTGTGTTATCCCCGCTACAACTTCTTTCACCATTACCGCTATAGAACCGCTAAGCGCTTTAACTGCACAGACATCAAAGCTGTTGATAAGACTATATGTGTGTGCTACCTGGTAATCTCTACCATCCAACTATATTTTCACGCATTTTACCAGAATGTCGAACAATTTTTAAAAAAATAGATAAAGTCACTTGGCAGTCATTTTGGTCAATGCCTTCATCATTTACCACACTTTCAAACAATAAGTTTACATGGTCATTAAAATAATGAAAGAGAGAAAACGAAGCTTCTTCTTTGATATATGATTTGCAAATAGTACCTTCAATTCGAGCTTTCTTTCTCACTTTTTTCTCTAGATTGTTTAAGTGCATGTTAATAAATTTTTCAAATTTTTTTATATACACTCAATTAAACTAATATTGAATGAACTAAATATTAATACCTTTTGAATGGGACAACCATCCATATTGCACAGGCCCACAAAGACGTGCTTCAAATGAAAAATGAATGGGTAAATGCTCCATTACACTGAAAATACCTGAAGGAAATATTTTCTCCAGTTTGTAGAGGTATATAGGTATTTCTTCCTCAATTTTACATAGACGATCAACTTCTAATATAGTAAAACAAAACACTTCATAAATCAGATTAATTTCTGTTACAACCATCCAAACTTTTATTCGCAATAATTCTTTGAAAGCAACGGGTAACAAATTTTCCATCATAACATGACAATCGGGGATTTTTAACTGATTAGGTTTATTGTTCTTATAGTCGACACATCTACGAATGTTAGAAGATATACCATCTGGGAATCTTAATGCTTTCATCCATTTTAAAATTATTTTAACTTGAATATTATCTAGTCATATCATGCTTTTGGTTCTTTTTGTGTCATTTGGCTTCATATTAAGCTCATGATGATTACATATTACTTCTATATCATGTTTTGATTTCAAATCATCGTTCATCTCTTCCCTTTAACATTTAAAATTGTATTAAACACATTATCAATAAAGTATTTCTTGTTGTTCATCGCATAAATATTGTAATGAATGTGGAGATTTTTCCACTAAGGCTACTCCCAAAATATATTTTATTTGTACTAATTATGAATTGATGATTTACATTGAATTTCATTTTGTTCTTTTTATTTTATGTATCTTTAGATAATCCTTTATAAGTTCATAAATATCTTCGCTTGACAAAACTTAGGTGGTCACAAATTCTTATGTCTGTTAGCTATAAAGATTTTCTTATCTCTTCTGAAAGAAGGATTAATGTGAAGAAAACATCGATGACAGTCAAACCTCGAAATTTTCTTTCCATGAGATTAAAAAATATGATTGTGTTTCTCCAATGCAATAAGGACAAGCTAGGTGATCGACTATACTTCAACCTAAAAGCATTGCATACACTAGGAAATCGGTAATTGTCCACAACAAATAAGCAATCATGCGAAAGTTCTTTTTTTGGAACATCATATGTCTTTATTCCTTCGTACCACAATGTTTTTAATTTTTCAATCAAAGGTTGTAAATAAAAATTGATTCCTTATGTCAGGTCATCACGACCAGGGACGACAACTATGAGAAACATATATGGAGTTTTCAAACACACCCATGTAGGTAAATTATAAGGTGTGACAATTACAGACCAGGACAAATATTTGGAACCAAATGGAGAAAATAGTGAAAATCAATTCGTAGATAAACCAAGTCTAATATTACATCTCTTGGATGCAAAATCAGGATATTCCTGGCCAAAATGCTTCCATACTTTCCCATCTGTTGGGTGTGTAAAGGTATCTTCATCTCGTGTTCTCACACTATGCTATCTCATATGATGCATCATCAAAGAAGATGCATATAATCTTTGAAGCTTACAAGTAATAGGTAGATAATGCATACACTTATATGGGACTTCCTTTTCCTTCTTCTTTCTTGGTTTGTACCTTTCCATGTTATATATTTTACGATTTCTAAGGTTGATATCTTCTTTCCAAAACAACATGCAACCATTTAGACATATATCTATTTTTTGATGTGGTAACCAAAATCTGTAACACCCCACCTCCGCCAGGGTGACTCTTGCAAGCACTCTGACTTTGGAGGGGCGTTTGAATCAGGTAAACATGCATAATGATATATCAAGGCAGAACAAGAACATGTATATATATGTAACCAGAGTAAATAACATGGATAAAACAGCGGAAGATTTTCAAACCATTTCAAATCAAGTCTTAGTACAACATCATGTCAATTTTCCAAATAAAATAAGTCTAGTACATAAACAACATCATCTGAAAACTGAAAAGAAAACATAAGTAGCTATCCCCAAAGCAGAAAAACCATAGCGAGCTCAAGTCCAAAGCATACATGAGCTATCCAAGAAAGCGGGTAGGATCCAAGCTAAGCTCCTGTATTCCCTCCCTGAGAACCTGGGGGGGGGGGGGGAAACGGAAGAAAAGAGGCGAAAGAAAACAGGTCAGTCAAAAAGACTGAGTAAGCCCTACTACAATCAATGTAAACTGATAAAGTTAACTGACATGAGCAGCAGGTATGAACATAAGGATAACAACATGATGATTAACTATCAAGGTAGATAAAGGTGTCATCGCATAATCAGGGTTAAGGTTTTGCACCACGGGTGTACTAGCAAACTAACATAACAGGTATTGATCCCTCAGCCCAAACTTTGGCCCAATAACATGAGGTGACCTTAATACAAGGTCCAGCCCAACGGTCTAGTCGATCGGCTCCTTATAAACCTAACACGTCAAGTGTTGGTGTCCATACGGCCCACATATGGTTGTAGTCAGACTGTGCTGGGTCCACCTTCGGGTGTATCAAGCCCTCGGGTGTCAACCCCAGACACTGAAGCAATAATGCACAGTCTAAACCTACTGGTACCCGTGCCTCGAGTTTGTCCAATACCGGACTACGTGCACGTCCGTAACCCGCCTGGACCCGCACCGCTGTACCACTCAGCCATCGCTTTGGTCGCTTACATCAGTCCAGTAATCGTGCCCCGCCCTAGCCTAGCCTCTAGGGTTGTGATGGTACCAAACTGGGATTACTACTGGAACAGACCACGTTGCTAGGGTTTCCTAAGAGGGTTAAGTGCGATTTAACCCTTCACTAATCATGGATCAAATTGGTTAAGTGTAACCGACAGTTCACAACTTAACCCCATTTCAATCCCTCGAATCCCCAAATTGGTTACGAATTAGTGGGCCATGACTTAACCCTAATCATGAGGCATTAATTAATTTAATTGTGCCTTAACCTCTCACATTAGACTTTGTTGCGGTTACCTAGTTAAGCCGGTGGGTTCCGGGTAGATTTACACCACAACTTGGTCTAACCTCGGGTCTTGGCACCACATGACCAACTTCTCACATTGGATCCTATTGTTTGTAGCCACTAGTTAAGCCGGTAGGTTCCGGGTAGAATTACGCTACAAACTCAACCCAACCTCGAGTTGGCCACACTTATGTTTTCTAAGTGTCATGTCCACCATGTTTCCAAAACACATTACAAGTTTAACAAATACTTGGGTAGACCTAACTTAATAGGTAAATTCCCAAGGGGTAGACCTAACTTAATAGGTAAATTCCCAAGCTCATGTTTTTATGTCTTTTAAGTTTACCCAACCCCAAACGCAATCCCATCGCTTACATATCGCAAAAGCGCATAAAGGATAGAAAGAGGGAACTTGGCATAATCATGACATAAAAGTGTTAGAGCCACAAGTTCAACATGGTGGCATATGAAAGATTCATGTGTTCATACACTTGCATATTACATTTTTAGGCCCAAAAGCATGCATAACATGTTAACATGAACCACATGACCATCCCAAACTTGCATAAGCATACTTGCATATCATATGACAACTTTGCATATCAAACTTGCATAATAAAACTTGCATAACATATGTCAACTTGCATAAACAAACTTGCATAACTTATGGCAACTTGCATATCATACTTGCATAAATAAACTTGCATAAACAAACTTGCACAACATATGACACTTGCATATCATACTTGCATAAATAAACTTGCATAACTTATGACAACTCGCATATCATGCATTTAACTTCAAAGTTCAAGTATGAGAGGAATAGGGCTTACAATGCTTATGCGGACTCAATTGAGTATAGCAAATGTAAGAAACCCCTTATGCAACAAATTAAAACCCCAAAAATGCAAGCAAACTTGATCAAGACTCCTCCTTTATGATGACAATAGAGAAACAAGACTTTAATGCAAGCTAAAGAGGATCATACAAGCCTAAATACACTTGTATGCATGGAAATCTCTTAGGAATTTGTTTAGGAATTGTATGAAGAGAGTGGAGGCCATGAGAGGTTTGATTTTGACATAGTTTAGTTGCTAGAATGAATAATGAGTGATTTAGGGTAGGTTAGGGTCTTATTTATAGATTAGGCTAGTGATTTAGACCATAGGATTAAACCCTAGTTGAATTAGGTCCATCAGATTTCGGAATTCTCCAGAACCAAGCCACACAACCAAGCCCAGATCAGAAATGGTGCGCCAGGCAAAACTGCCCGGCCACCCCGTGTCGACAGGGCAGTCGACACCCTTAGACCCCTGTCGACATGCCTGTCGACTTGGGGGTCTTGGCGGGAGTTTTCCCGCCTGATGCCAGTTAGCCCTAATCCTTGTTTTTGAACTTAAAATTTAAATCTGTTTTTACTTAGGAATTTTTTGAAAACTTCAATGGGCCTTAACTGGGTCATACGGACTTCGATTTTCGAAAACTCGGACTCTATTTCGCGTATTTTTCCGAGACGAACGCAATGGCATAGCCCGTTTCCCTTGATTCAGATTTTAGAATTAAATTCTGCCTCGATTTATGTTATAACAGGTTATTGAAAATACGGGTTGTTACATTCTCCCCTCCTTAAAGGAATTCGTCCCCGAAATCTTCAAGTTAGGAAGAACGTATCCTACCATCCAATCATCCATCTACTCAAAGCATCATCCACGAGCAATCATTGTCCTTACAAGATTCTAAATGCTGGATGAACATATGCGAAGGTGTGTGTATATGTACTTATCTAATGCAATATCATCAATGCGGATTATGTTAGTGAAATGAATCCATATGTATGCAATTCCTAACATAATGTATAACATCTATATGTGTGCACATAACATACACCCATATGCAACATCCATGTGATAACACACAATTTTCATCCATGAATAGGCATAAACACTCATGCATATGCAATATGAGGAGTGTGCGAGCCGATCTAGTGCCTAATCGTGTATAATGCATCCACGAGCAACCACTTGCAAACACTTGCAACCACTTTCAACCATCAAGCATAACATGTCTCAAACACATGTTTCATCCAAAGGATTCTACTTAAGGTTCTCATGATAAGATAGACACGATGAACTAGATAAACTAGATAGACATGGAAAGATAAAGAGATTGAGAGTGTACCCTCAAAAAGGAATGGATAAAGTCTACGCATCTTCTCCTCGGTTTCCCAAGTTGTGTCTTCTTCGGCTTCACCCCATTGAACCTTCACCAACCTCACCTCTCGATTCCTTAGCTTCTTGGTCTCCGTCCCCAAGATACGAATCGGAGCTCTCCTCAAGGTAGCCTCTTTCTCCACTTCCACATCTTCCAAAACATTTGGCTCCACAATCTCTGCTGATTCATGCAAACACTTCCGGAGATGCGAGACATGAAAAACATCGTGTACTCCGGCAAGCTTCTCGGGCAACTTCACTCTATAAGCCATCTGCCCGATCCTCTCAACAATGGGGAATGGTCCAACAAATCTCGGGGCTAACTTCCCAACGGCTCCAAATCGGACCACATTCCGTAAAGGAGAAACCTTTACGAAAACCATATCCCCAATATCGAACTCCAAATCGGATCTTCGCTTATCAGCATAGGATTTCTGTCGGTCTTGGGCCGCTTTCATTCGTCTCCGAATCAACTCGATCTTCTCGGATGTATCTCTGATCATATCAGGCCCAAGTATGAGCTTATCTGTAGTCTCCCACCAACATGTAGGCGACTTGCACGGCCTCCCATATAAAGCTTCAAATGGTGCCATCCCTATGCTTGCCTGATAACTATTATTATATGCAAACTCAACGAGAGGAAGATGGTCTTCCCAAGTACCACCAAAGTCCAGAATACAAAGCCTCAATAGATCCTCGAGTACTCTATTCACCCTCTCGTTTTGACCGTCCGTCTGTGGGTGATAAGCAGTACTTAGATTCAACCTCGTGCCCATAGCCTCTTGCAAGCTATTCCAGAACTGACTTGTAAAGATTGGGTCACGGTCACTGACAATACTAGAAGGGACTCCATGAAGTCTCACAATCTCACGAAGGTATACGGACGCTAGCCAAGATGCGGTCCTCTTGCTCTTCACCGGAATGAAATGAGCACTCTTCGTAAGTCTATCTACAATAACCCAAATGCTCGTATTCCCTTTTCTTGACCTTGGAAGCCCATCAATAAAATTTATGGAGATACTTTCCCACTTCCAAAGTGGAACGTCTAGAGGATGCAATAGCCCACTGGGCTTCTTTGACTCGGCCTTAACTTGCTGGCAAATGATACATCTAGAGACCAACTCTGCCACATCCTTCTTCATCCCAGGCCAAAAGAAAATACGCTTCATTTCTTTGTACATCTTATCTTCGCCTAGATGTATAGTCAACTTAGAGCGATGCGCTTCCTCCAGAACTTTTCTTACTAAATCTTCTACCATGGGAACACATAACCTTCCATCTCTCCTCAGCCAACCCTCGTCATCAACAGAATATCGAGCGAGGTGACTAGACGTCTCTCCTCGAGTCAGCTTATCCATAATCTCAACTATGTGAGGGTCTTCTCTCTGTGAAGCCCCAACTTGATCAAGAAGGGTAGGCCTGAGTTCCAGAGATGATAGAGAACCGGTCATCGACTCCATCGCCCAAGAGAAATCAAAGGTTGCCACATACTCTAAATTCTTCATCTCAATGAATAGAGGACTTAGGGTCAACCTTCTTCTACTCAATGCATCAGCTACGACGTTCCCCTTGCCGGGGGTATAAGCTATTTCAAAATCATAGGACTCCAAGAATTCCATCCATCTTTGCTGCCTCAGATTCAGATCCTTCTGAGAAAAGAGATACTTCAAAGACTTGTGATCGGTTCAAAGCTCAAATCTTTCTCCTAGAAGATAATGGCGCCACGCCTTGAGTGCATATACTATTGCCGCCAACTCTAAGTCATGAGTGGGATAATTCTTCTCATGCACTTTGAGTTGTCTACCGCCAAAGCATATCACCCTTCCTTCTTGCATCAGAACAGCTCCCAACCCCGTGCCACACGCATCGGTGTATACCGTAAATAATTTCCCTCCATCGGGCAAAGCTAGAACGGGTGCTGATGTGAGAGCTCTCTTGAGCTTCTGAAAAGCAAGCTCGCACTCTAAGCTCCAAGAAAAAACTAAATTCTTCTTCGTCAATTTAGTGAGAGGAGCAGAAATCTTCGCGAAGTCCTTGATGAACTTCCGATAAAAACCCGCAAGACCTAGAAAACTTCTCACCTCGGTTGCATTCCTTGGAGTCTTCCAATCCTGAACTGCAACCACCTTAGCGGGATCCACCGCTAAGCCTTGCTTGGATACGATATGCCCAAGGAATCTAACTTCCCTTCTCCAAAAGTGACACTTGGAGAACTTGGCCTTCAACTGATGCGCTCTAAGCGTATCCATCACCTCCCCGAGGTGCCTTGCATGCTCTTCCTCATCCTTAGAGAAGACCAAAATATCATCTACGAAGACCACGACAAACTTGTTCAAGAACTCTCTGAACACCCTACTCATCAAGTCCACGAAATATGCGGGTGCATTCGTCAAGCCGAATGGCATGACAAGCCACTCAAAGAATCCATCCGGAGTTCTGAACGCAGTCTTGTCTATACTATCCTCAGCTACCCTGAGCTGATGGAATCCAGTAGCAAGATCAAGCTGAGAGAAAACAGAAGCACCGACAAGCTGGTCAAAGAGATCATCGATCCTCGGTAACGGGTGTCTGTTCTTCTTAGTCAGCTTATTCAACTCTCGATAGTCAACACAAAGTCGGAGAGAACCATCCGCCTTGGTAGCAAATACCACAGGCGCTCCCTATTCAGTTATACTTCGTCTAATGAAGTTCTTCTCAAGCAACTCTTTCACTTGCTTACTCAGCTCCCGCCTTTCACGCGGAGCCATGTGCCGAACGGGCAAAGAAACAGGCTTTGCATTATCCACCAGATAAATGCGGAAATCAATCTCTCGCTTAGGTGGCAATCCCCTAACTTCATCAAAAACATCCGGATACTCTCGAACCACTCTCACAGACTGAAGAGTCTCCACTGACGAGTCGAGTGATTCAAGATAGCACAACATGACGGGACCTCTCGGATCACATGAAATCTCTAGGGTGTTCCCGAGGCGAGTCACGAGCCTCACAACCCTATGCTCACAATCAAGAATGGCTCCATGTCTGGATAGCCAATCCATGCCCAATATCAATCCGTATCCCCTGAAACCAAGAACATAAGCACTGCATAAGAACTCTACACTCAGTATAGAGATCCTCAAATCCCCACATATCATAGACAAATGGGAGGAACCCCCAATAGGATTTGAGACACAAACGGGATCCTCTACCAAGCTAGTACTAAGGTGCAAACTACCAACAAGATCATATGAGATAAAACTATGCGATGCACCAGAATCAAACAAGGTACGAACTGGAAAATCAGAAATATATACAAGGCTCTCAACAGAAATACTACCTCGATCGGGAACTGGAGCGGTAGCGAGAGCATGAACTTGCCCTCCTGCAGGTCCAGCACGCTGAGTCTGACCCTGGCCTTGCCCTTGCTTCTTCGGGCAATCCTTACTGAAATGTCCAGTCTCACCGCAGAAAAAGCATTCACCATTATTCCTTTTTCTCTTCCGACAATCCTTACTAAGATGCCCAACTGAACCGCAATAATGGCACTTCCTCTTGTTGTTCTTGCCCTTGTTCTTGTTCTTATTGCCTTGACTGCTCTGACCGCTTGGATTACCCTGATTTCCTTTCCAATGGGAATCAGTCTTCTTGGCTTGAGTATCATTCATCTTGATCTCCTCCTTGTCACTCCTACTCTCTTCATTAAGTAGGGCCATATTCACCAAACTCTCAAAAGTTGCCCCCAAGGGTATATGAGTCATGGCCAAACCATGTAATGGCTCGTTTAATCCTAGAGCAAAGTATAGGGCCTTCTTCTGAGCTGTGTTAACTAAGTCTAAACCGACCTGAGCCAGTTGATTAAACTGATCTATGTATTCCCTAATAGTCATGTCCCCTTGCTTCAGTGATAGGAACCTTAGTCCAAACTTTCCCCGAAAGTCTTCCCAAGTCTCAATTGGCCTAGTAACGGTGGTGACCACCCACCAACGTGCAGCTTCTTCCTTTAACAACCACACTGCTAATAAAACCTTCCTACGGTCATCTATATTAAAGAAGGTAAAAAGATCTTCGGTTTCCTTCAACCAATTCCTTGCCTCCACATAAGTCTCGGTTCCAAAGAAATTTTTGCAACCCATCGCCTTAAAATCTTGGCAAATCTCTGCGAAGTCAGTTTGAGGATGCCGAGGGGAAGGAGGAAGAGGAACCTCAGCGACAGGAGGAAGAGGAACATCAACTACCGGAGGAGGAGTAATATTTGCGGGGCCGGCTTCGGTCGCCCTAGCCTCCAAAAGTCTCCTATACCAAACAGGTACGTGTACTCCCTCCGGAATGGCAAAGTTATCGGCCATACTGAAAACGAAGAAAAAGATAGATTCAGAATGGAGAAAAACGAAGGAATTTTGCTAATGGCTTTTTGGGGAATAGCCTTTAAAATAAACTAGACTTTTCTTTGGAAAATACTTTATACTTGGTTTTGAAGATAGTTTTCAAAAAGTTTTCTAAAAACCTTTTTGTTCCTTCTCGTAAACCATATGCTCTGATACCAAATGTAACACCCCACCTCCGCCAGGGTGACTCTTGCAAGCACTCTGACTTTGGAGGGGCGTTTGAATCAGGTAAACATGCATAATGATATATCAAGGCAGAACAAGAACATGTATATATATGTAACCAGAGTAAATAACATGGATAAAACAGCGGAAGATTTTCAAACCATTTCAAATCAAGTCTTAGTACAACATCATGTCAATTTTCCAAATAAAATAAGTCTAGTACATAAACAACATCATCTGAAAACTGAAAAGAAAATATAAGTAGCTATCCCCAAAGCAGAAAAACCATAGCGAGCTCAAGTCCAAAGCATACATGAGCTATCCAAGAAAGCGGGTAGGATCCAAGCTAAGCTCCTGTATTCCCTCCCTGAGAACCTGGGGGGGAACGGAAGAAAAGAGGCGAAAGAAAACAGGTCAGTCAAAAAGACTGAGTAAGCCCTACTACAATCAATGTAAACTGATAAAGTTAACTGACATGAGCAGCAGGTATGAACATAAGGATAACAACATGATGATTAACTATCAAGGTAGATAAAGGTGTCATCGCATAATCAGGGTTAAGGTTTTGCACCACGGGTGTACTAGCAAACTAACATAACAGGTATTGATCCCTCAGCCCAAACTTTGGCCCAATAACATGAGGTGACCTTAATACAAGGTCCAGCCCAACGGTCTAGTCGATCGGCTCCTTATAAACCTAACACGTCAAGTGTTGGTGTCCATACGGCCCACATATGGTTGTAGTCAGACTGTGCTGGGTCCACCTTCGGGTGTATCAAGCCCTCGGGTGTCAACCCCAGACACTGAAGCAATAATGCACAGTCTAAACCTACTGGTACCCGTGCCTCGAGTTTGTCCAATACCGGACTACGTGCACGTCCGTAACCCGCCTGGACCCGCACCGATGTACCACTCAGCCATCGCTTTGGTCGCTTACATCAGTCCAGTAATCGTGCCCCGCCCTAGCCTAGCCTCTAGGGTTGTGATGGTACCAAACTGGGATTACTACTGGAACAGACCACGTTGCTAGGGTTTCCTAAGAGGGTTAAGTGCGATTTAACCCTTCACTAATCATGGATCAAATTGGTTAAGTGTAACCGACAGTTCACAACTTAACCCCATTTCAATCCCTCGAATCCCCAAATTGGTTACGAATTAGTGGGCCATGACTTAACCCTAATCATGAGGCATTAATTAATTTAATTGTTCCTTAACCTCTCACATTAGACTTTGTTGCGGTTACCTAGTTAAGCCGGTGGGTTCCGGGTAGATTTACACCACAACTTGGTCTAACCTCGGGTCTTGGCACCACATGACCAACTTCTCACATTGGATCCTATTGTTTGTAGCCACTAGTTAAGCCGGTAGGTTCCGGGTAGAATTACGCTACAAACTCAACCCAACCTCGAGTTGGCCACACTTATGTTTTCTAAGTGTCATGTCCACCATGTTTCCAAAACACATTACAAGTTTAACAAATACTTGGGTAGACCTAACTTAATAGGTAAATTCCCAAGGGGTAGACCTAACTTAATAGGTAAATTCCCAAGCTCATGTTTTTATGTCTTTTAAGTTTACCCAACCCCAAACGCAATCCCATCGCTTACATATCGCAATAGCGCATAAAGGATAGAAAGAGGGAACTTGGCATAATCATGACATAAAAGTGTTAGAGCCACAAGTTCAACATGGTGGCATATGAAAGATTCATGTGTTCATACACTTGCATATTACATTTTTAGGCCCAAAAGCATGCATAACATGTTAACATGAACCACATGACCATCCCAAACTTGCATAAGCATACTTGCATATCATATGACAACTTTGCATATCAAACTTGCATAATAAAACTTGCATAACATATGTCAACTTGCATATCATACTTGCATAAACAATCTTGCATAACTTATGGCAACTTGCATATCATACTTGCATAAATAAACTTGCATAAACAAACTTGCACAACATATGACACTTGCATATCATACTTGCATAAATAAACTTGCATAACTTATGACAACTCGCATATCATGCATTTAACTTCAAAGTTCAAGTATGAGAGGAATAGGGCTTACAATGCTTATGCGGACTCAATTGAGTATAGCAAATGTAAGAAACCCCTTATGCAACAAATTAAAACCCCAAAAATGCAAGCAAACTTGATCAAGACTCCTCCTTTATGATGACAATAGAGAAACAAGACTTTAATGCAAGCTAAAGAGGATCATACAAGCCTAAATACACTTGTATGCATGGAAATCTCTTAGGAATTTGTTTAGGAATTGTATGAAGAGAGTGGAGGCCATGAGAGGTTTGATTTTGACATAGTTTAGTTGCTAGAATGAATAATGAGTGATTTAGGGTAGGTTAGGGTCTTATTAATAGATTAGGCTAGTGATTTAGACCATAGGATTAAACCCTAGTTGAATTAGGTCCATCAGATTTCGGAATTCTCCAGAACCAAGCCACACAACCAAGCCCAGATCAGAAATGGTGCGCCAGGCAAAACTGCCCGGCCACCCCGTGTCGACAGGGCTGTCGACAGGGCAGTCGACACCCTTAGACCCCTGTCGACATGCCTGTCGACTTGGGGGTCTTGGCGGGAGTTTTCCCGCCTGACGCCAGTTAGCCCTAATCCTTGTTTTTGAACTTAAAATTTAAATCTGTTTTTACTTAGGAATTTTTTGAAAACTTCAATGGGCCTTAACTGGGTCATACGGACTCCGATTTTCGAAAACTCGGACTCTATTTCGCGTATTTTTCCGAGACGAACGCAATGGCATAGCCCGTTTCCCTTGATTCAGATTTTAGAATTAAATTCTGCCTCGATTTATGTTATAACAGGTTATTGAAAATACGGGTTGTTACAAAATCCAACATCAATTTTATCACTTTATAATGATTTTCGTATATTAAATTTTTAGTAGGCATATGTTGCTTCGCAGATTGTATAACAATTATTAATCCAGCTTCAGGGAGGTTGTATTTAGATTTCATCGTAATGTATTCAGCAGTTGCTGATAATTGGGTTCCGCTTGTACAACCTTCTCAAAGGGATTTCTTCACAACATCTAATAAATCATGTATTTTTTGGATTCAATATTTGGTTCTTCTTCAGCATTACAATCATCATCATCAAATTGATCAGTAGCGAATATTGAACTTGCAGCATGTTCAACTATAGCAATTTCATTACTCACTACCTACTTAACTTGTACAAGAATATATGATAACAGTTTTCCATGACGATCCTAAACCAAATAATTCAGCGCAAAGCCGATACTGATGAAAATAAACTCTAACCATTTGCATCTACTATAAGGATAACAGATTTCTTTGTTGATCCCATTATTACTTAAATAAAAAACATTAAATAAGCGAACACCATTATTAAAATATTCACTTTTTGAGCCTCCCATTTCCCTTTGTTGTTGATACATCCAACTCCAATCATTACAATAACTGTTCTTTTCCCTGATGTACTAAAAATTATGATAAAAATCAAAATTGCATTGATTATTTATTAAAAAGTTTATAAGTTAATGTTATATTAATTGATTATTGACACTTTGCTAATGGGTCATCCTACCTTCCATTACAAATACAATAACGTAACTAAATCGGGTAAATCTTTTCAATTTAAATGATTCAAAAAAATTCGACAGCAATGTGCTTTAGTTTCATGAATAGTAAACAATTGTTGTACACAAGGAACATAAAGGAAGCGCTATTAATATTTTGTGAACCATTTAAAAGAAATGATTTATGAGATTTAATTATGTTATTGTTTTCATAACTCGTCCAATACAGTGATAAATCCAACAAATATTGTGTATAATGAATATAGATGTTCGTTCTGTTAATAAACACATATCCACATGATGATCTTACACAATACTTATTAGACAGGGCCAAAAGACACTCTAAGGATTTTATGAATATAAAATATTGCATATTTTATACTTATTTAAAAAATTGGCTTTCGAGTTATACTGTGAAACCCCACGTTCGTTAATGTCACTCATTAAGAGAATGCATTAACTTTCGTGAAGCGTTATAGGTAAAAAGAAACAGAAACATTACAAGATAGATATAAAATAGCAGCAGAATTTAAAACTTTTATTGAGAAGAAAACAACGTGCTTCAAAACATAGTTACATCATGAGTCTAAAATACATAAAACCCAGTACATCAACTTAAAATTTCTGTCTTGTACTAAAATCATCAGAGTACAATAATAAAAGAATCATAATCCCCAAAATATATCCATAGTAGAGAGAGATATGAAATCAAGTTTTACATCTAAGTAGCTCCAAGCGAGATGAAAGTAGAATCCTGATCAAGCTTGAGTTTCACACCCTGAGAACCTAGGGGGAAACGGAAGAAGAGGAAGAGAAAACAAAATGGGTCAGACATAAATTCTAGCGAGTCTAGTTACTTTTAGCATATAAATAAGTAAAAGCATCATGACAGGCATATAAAGTGGATAAGAGAGATAACATCACAAAAGGCAGGTATGACAAGGTAAATATGATATACATGATAGAATATATTGTGTTTCTATAGTACTTTCTCTTTCTCTGCACCAATACTAGTATAACCAGAATGAGCTGATCCCAAAAACTACAAGATGGTAGACTTAGGCGTAATTCTGGTGAGAGGTTCAACCCCATACAATCAACAGGCAGCCCAACATACCGGAGTTACCCCTAAGGATAATAACGGGCCCCTAAACATACTGAAGTCTAGATGTACCCTAATTACTACCCCCAATCGATCGGCTTCCTACTACGCAGATACCCTTGCTGGCCCCACAGTAGGATGTATCACTTCCTAAAGCGGCAACCCTTCATTTTCAGAATGTGCACAACCAAATCTACAGGTGTCACGGCGTCTAAACCTCCTCTGTCGGATCCATGCCTGCACATGACCCTGTCGGAATGAGCCTCCCACACTGCCCCCTCGTTTGAATCTCTTACAATCAGCCTAGTAAGGGTGCCCTAACTCTGGCCTAGTTCGAAGTACGCGTTTGTTACCTATATATGGGTTACTGACTGAAACGGTTCCCACACACAAGACGATACAAGCTTCCCCTTATGCTCGCATCCCCACTACTAGGTTTTCCAAAGATTATGCCATACCATAGTAAAAAGATTGCATAACCCCACAGGTTAAGTTTGCGGGCCTATGTATAAATATTACCCACCACCCCAAGATATACTAAACCCTCCCACTTTTTCAAGCAAGTTTACTTAACCCTTACCAAAGTTAACATGTTCTTGTAATCCCTATGGATTCAACTAGGTTAAGTATTCAAGTTTATTACCATATTCTTTTATGGTTATAATGTGCTAGACCTCCCACATTAAGCCTACAACTTGTGGATGTTGGATATGCCAGGCGGGTCCGAGCAGACTTCTTCCACAAGTCGGGCTTAACCTCGTGTCTTAGCACGTCTCGTCCTTATGCACTTAGACCTCTCACATTAGATTCACCATTTGGGGTTGCTGGATATGCCGAGCGGTTCCGGGCAGACTTCCACCACAAGTGTAATCCAACCTCGTGTCTAAGCGCGGTTATAGTTTTTAATTACTGTAATTCTAGGCATTTCCATTATTAACCAATTATTCCTATGTCATTATAGGTTTTCATGACCCTTCTTCCAAGTCATATTTGTCATGTACTATATGCTCCAAATCCATATTCATGTATTACATTCAATTTATGCCCAAATTTCCTAATACAACTCTTGCCCCAATTTTTAATGTTTTCCTCTCGTTCCCAATTTTACGCGTTCGCATATTTCAGCGGCATGCCTAGGCTTGAAGGTAGCCTGGCTATAAAAATAAAAGGGAAAAGAAGAAGGGAAGAGGACAGAAATGAACATAATAACAAGATCGATACATAATGGAAGAAATAGGCATAGAAACTAATTAATATACAGTGACAAAGTTTGGCATAATGACAAGGTATGCATATAGGAACAGATCTGATGAACATGTGATAGTAGAACTGATTCTCACACAATAGGGACATCATAAATAGACATGATGGGATCTAAACAATGAATTAGATCAACAAACAATGGTAGATCTGACATGATAAATAGGTATAGGCTTAGATCTAGTTCACAGTCATGTTAGAATAACTTAGATACACTGGTTATGGTAGATCATATATGATTCAAATAGTCATAGGCTTAGATCCAAGTTATAGTCATGTCAAGATTAACTTTTAAGTATTTAGATCTAAAAATAACGTAGACTCGGTGTGATCGGATCTTAAAGAACAGAGAATTAATCACAGATGTTACAGCATGGATCTCTGAATATGAATAACTTGTTGTTGAAGAAGAATAGGCTTGATTTAATCTGGGCAGAGGTAGCATCTAGTTCTCCATTGGATTTGGTGTGGAAAAACAAGAAAATGGGGTTTTATTTATAGCCTAAAGCGAACGAACCAAGCCAAGAAAGGAGTCCACGTTCAAACAGAAGAATCTGCCTAGATCCACAGTGAGGGGGTCAATGCCCCCTCCCCCTTGGTTAGTCGACCAAGGGGTCGACACACTCTTGATGGGATCAAATCATGGGTCGACACCCTCTTGATGGGGTCGACACCCATGGACGGGATTTTTCCAGCTACCTCCAGCTGCTCGATTTTGAATTGTTTTTAATTTTCTGGACCTATTTTATGCATATATAACTGGCTTATATGTATACAAACTTCAACTTAATATCTTCTTCATAGGTGTCCGATTTACGCAAACCAGGTGCCTATTTTGACCAGAATTCCGAGACAAACGCAATGGCACACTCTGTTTAACTTAATTCTGAATACTAAATTAAGTATTCTTTAATTTATCATCTTTAGTATTGTTAGAATTACGGGGTGTTACATTCTCCCCTACATAAAGGAATTCGTCCCCAAAATCTCTAAGTTAAGAAGAATGGATATCCTAACATCCATCTACTCATCCACCAATCATAGGCATCCATTGTCCTTAAAAGCTTATAATGCTTATATGAATATATGCAAAGGTGTGTGTATATGTCCCAATACTAATGCAAAGATCAGGCGGTCTAATGATTCATTCAACCTCCTTAATGCAATGTATGTTAGTGTCATTTGTCCAACATGTATTCATATAATCCTATTATAACATGTAAGTTCTATATGTGTGCACAATCATCCAACCAAATGCAACATCCATATGATGATATACCCACTTTTATCCGTTTAAAAGAGAAAAATAATGCACACAAATCCATATGCAGTATGAGATTGATTGAGCCGATCTAGTTCCTAATGTATGCGTATATGCATCCACGAGCAACCACTAGCAAACACTTGCATCCATCAAACATAACATGTCTCAAACACATGTTTACATTCATGGGATTCCTACCTAAAGGTCGAATATTCGATCGATATGATATACTTAAGTGATAGAAACAAGTATGAATAAAAGCTTTGGAAAAGGAGTTAAGAACATACCCTCGAAAAGAAAAGGGTACAAAGCACGAATCTTGTCTTCGGTCTCCCAATTTGCATCTTCTTGGTTATCAACCCACTGAATTTTCATCAACTTAACTTCTTAGTTGCGTAGCTTCTTAAATTCTGATCCAAGAATATAGGTAGGAAATCGCCTTAATGTCGCCTCCCGTTCCACCTCTACTTCCTCAAGCATACTCGGCTTAACTACTTCTGCGGTATCATCTAAGCACTTCCGTAAATGAGAAACGTGGAAAACATCGTAAACACCAGACAGTCTCCCTGGTAGTTTTACTCTATAGGCCATTTGACCGATCCTTTCTATTATGGGAAATGACCCTGCAAATCTTGGTGCCAATTTCCCTACAGATTCAAAGCGAACCACATTCCTTAATGGTGGTATCTTTATGAAAATCATGTCTCCCACTTCAAACTCAATGTCAGTCCTTCTCCTATCTACGTAGGATTTCTGTCTATCTTGAGCTGTCTTCATTCGTCGTCTAATAAGATCAATCTTTTCAGAAGTTTCTCTAACTATATCTGATCAAAGTTGAAGTCTTTCTGTAGATTCCCACCAACAAGTTGGTGATCTATAGGGTCGCCCGTACAATGCTTCGAAGGGTTCCATGCCAATGCTAGCATGATTATTGTTGTTGTAGGAGAACTCTATTAAAGGAAGATGCTCTTCCCAAGTCCCCCCGAAGTCTTGGATACGCAGTCTTAAAAGATCCTCAAAAACTCTATTCACCCTTTCCGTCTATCCGTCGGTTTGAGGGTGATAAGCGGTGCTCAAACACAACTGTGTACCTAATGGTTATTGCATGCTCCTCCAAAATTCACTAGCGAAAATGGGGTCATGATCACTTATGATACTGGAAGGTACTCCATGAAGATGGACTATTTCACGAACATAAACTGCTGCCAACCATCCTTCCTCCTCTTACTCTTAATTGGGATGAAATGAGCGTTCTTAGTAATTCTGTCTATTACAACCCAAATACTGTGTTGCCCTTCCTTGATCTAGAAAACCATTGATGAAATCCATTGAGACGCTCCCCCACTTCCACTATGGGGCCTCCAAAGGATGAAGTAAACCACCGGGCTTTTTTTTTGCTTAGCTTTGACTTGCTAGAAAATCAAACATTGAGAAACAAACTCCACGACATCTTTCTTTATCCCAGCCTAAAAGAAAACTCTCTTCATATCTCTATACATCTTATCACCGCCTGGATGAATAGTCATCTTAGAATGATGGGATTCCTCTAGGACTGTCTTTAACAAACTCCCAAATCGGGGAACGCAAAGCCTTCCATCTCAATGAAACCATCCTCTATCGTCTGTGGAATATCTACTAAGGTGACTAGAAGTCTCCCCTTTACTGAGCCTATCCAAGATGTCTGAAATATGTGGATCCACTCACTGCGAAGCTCCTATCTGATCCATAAGTGTAGGTCGCACCTCCAGTGATGCTAATAAGCCAGGAAAAAACTCGGTGGAGGGTCTAAAGTAAAAAATCGATATAAACTCCAAGCTTTTCCATTCCACAAACAGAGGACTTAAGGTCGTCCTCTTCCTACTCAGTGTGTCTTCCACCACATTACCCTTGCCAGGGGTATAAGCAATCTCAAAGTCATAAGACGCTAGGAACTCCAGCCGCCTTTGTTGCCTTAAATTAAGATCCTTCTGTGAGAACAAGTAGTTGAGAGATTTAAGATCGATGTACAACTTGAACTTTTCTCCAAGTAAATAATGGCACCACGTCTTAAATGCGAATACTATGGCAGCTAGCTCTAAGTCATGGGTAGGGTAGTTCTTCTCATGAACTCTTAAATGTCTACCTCCATAACATATTACCCTTCCTTCTTGCATCAAAACTGCACCAAGCCCTGTACCGCATGCAATGGTGTATACTGTGAACAATTTGTTTCCCTGCGGGCAAGGTTAAGCCCTCTTCAATCGTTGGAAAGCAACATCACAATCTATATCCATGAAAACGTCAGATTCTTCTTCGTCAGCCTGGTAGTGGGGCTGATATCTTTGCAAAGTCCTTAATGAAATTCTTCTAATAGCCTGCTAACACCAAAAAACTACTCACCTCTATTGCATTCTTTAGGATCTGGCAATCTTGAACTGCAACTACCTTTGCGGGATCTACTGCTATCCCATCTTTAGAGACCATATGCCCTAGAAATCTCACTTCTTTTCTCCAAAAATGACATTTAGAGAACTTCGCTTTAAGCTGGTGCGCACAGAGAGTTTTCAAAACCTCTCTTAAATGTCGGGCATGCTCTTCCTTGCTCTTCGAGAAAATCGAGATGTCATCAACAAAGACCACAACGAACTTGTTTAGAAACTCCCAAAACACTTTACTCATCAGATCAATAAAACAGGCGAGTGCATTCGTCAACCCAAAAGGCATGACGAGCCACTTGAAGAAACCATCTAGAGTTCTAAAAGTGGTCTTCTCTATACTGTCCTCGGTCACCCTCAACTGATGAAACCCAAAAGCTAAGTCTAACTGAGAGAAAACAGATGCACCAACAAGCTGGTCAAATAGATCATATATCCATAGGAGTGGGTACCTGTTCTTCTTGGTGATTTTATTCAATTCTCTTTAGTCTACACATAAGCGAAGTAAATCATCCTCCTTAGTAGCGAATACCGCCAGAGCACCCCATTCAAATATGCTTCGCCTAATAAACCCTTTCTCAAATAGCTCCCCTACTTGCTTGCTGAGCTCCCTTCTTTCTCTTGGAGCCACATGGCACACAGGCAATGCAACTGGTTTTGCATTGTCCACCAAGTATATATGAAAATTGATCTCTCGCCTCGGAGGTAAGCCTTGAACCTCATCAAAACATTAGGATACTCACGGACAACTGGTACAGATCGTAGATCATCGATAGATGCATCAAGTGACTCTTGGAAACTAAGCATGACAGACCCCATTGGGTCACAAGAAATCTCGAGGGTCCTCCCATGGCTAGTCAAAAGTCTAAACGACCCTCCTCTCACAATCCAGAATGCACCATACATGGCTAGCCAGTCCATCCCTAGGATCAAACCATAGCCCATGAAACCAAGCACATATGTGTCGCACTCAAACTTAATGCCTAACACGCATATCCTCAAACCTCGACATATCATAGACAGATGAGTCGTACCACCAATGGGGTTTGAGACAACTATGGGATCCAAAACCATAATAGTACTAAGGTGCAGAGACTCAACCACAGAGTCAAGTATAAAAGAATATGAAGCACCAGAATCAAAAAGAGTTCTAACATAATGATTGGAAAGAGAAATCAAACCTTCGACAAAACTTTCCTACCTCTATCTGGTACACCGGCCATGAGAGCATGCATTTGCCCTCCAAAAGATCCTGCCCTTTGGCCCTATCTAGCTTCTTCGGACGCTCCCTAGTTTAGTGTCTGACTTTTCCACAGTTGAAAGAAGCTTTATCCCTTCTTCTACATTGCTTGACCAAATGACCCAAGTGCTCATGGCATTTCTTCTTATCTCGGGCTTTGTCGTTTTACTGCCCTTCTTTTATTATTGTTGTCCTTTCTTAGGCAACCCTTTTTCCTATCCTTGTGTTGCGCTCCTCAGCCCTAACTCCCTTATTCTCCTCTTCACCATCCTTGTGTAACATGTTAACAAGTCTCTCGAAAGCTGCCTCCATCGTATGGTAAACCTTACTAAGCTTGAGAGAAAATTAGGCGCAGGTGAGACTACTTTGGCTACAGACGGAGGTTGGGCACTTCCTTGCCCTTCGACATGTGCCATTGTTTTAACATGCCTACGGAACCATGCCACAATGGGGACACCCTTTGGGAAGGATCAGTTCCCCAAGTAGAAAAAAAAGGAAAAGAGATTCGAACAAAGAATCAAAAGATATTACATATGGCTTTGGGGAATATGTTTTTCAAAACAGACTTTTCTTTTGAAAATGCTTTCTTTTAAAACATTTTTGAAAACAATTTTCAAAATCTTTTATCGGATCTGGTAACCTTCAGCTCTAATACCAAGTGTGACACACCACGTCCGTTAATGTCACTCATTAAGAGAATGCATTAAGTTTCGTGAAGCGTTATAGGTAAATAGAAACAGAAAAATTACAAGACAGATTAAAATAGCAATGAAATTTAAAAAGTTTATTGGGCAGAAATCATCGTGCTTAAAAACATAGTAACATCATGAGTCTGAAGTACATAAAACCTAGTACATCAACTTAAAATTTCGGTCTTGTACTAAAATCATCAGAGTACAATAATAAAAGAAGCATAATCCCCAAAATATATCCATATTAGAGAGATAGGAAATCAATCAGTGCATCTAAGTAGCACCAAGCAAGATGAAAGAAGAATCCTGATCAAGCTTGAGTATTCCCACCTTGAGTTCCTAGGGGAAACAAAAGAGAAGGAAGAGGAAACAAAATGGGTCAGACATAAAGTCTGGCAAGTCCAGTTACTTTTAACATATAAATAAGTAAAAGCATCACGACAAACATATAAAGTGGATAAGAGAGATAACATCATAAAAGGCAGGTATGACAAGGTATATGGGATACACATGGTATAATATATTATGCTTCTCTAGTACTTTCTCTTTCTCTGCAACAATACTATTATATTAAGAATGAGATGATCCCAACAACTACAAGATGGTAGACTTAAGCGTACTTCTAGTGAGAGGTTCAACCCCATACAATCAACAGGCAGCCCAACATACCGGAGTTACCCCTAAGGATACTAACGGACTCCTAAACATACCGGAGCCTAGATGTACCCTAATTACTACCCCCAATTGATCGGCTTCCTACTCCATTTATACCCTGTACCGGCCCCATAGTAGGATGTATCACTTCCTAAAATGGCAACCCTTCGTTTTCAGGATGTGCATGACCATATCTACAGGTGTCACGATGTCTAAACCTCCTCTGCTGGATCCATGCACGCACATGACCTCGTCGATATGCACAGCCCACACCGCCTTGTTGGAGAATGGAGTTTTGATGACAACAACCTTATTTCAGTTATCATTGATTATTAAATATATACCAACATCTCTATCTAGAATATATAGACATATATATGCAGGATTTGCATACAGGATTTAAGTACTAAAGACTGTACAGTTTTAAAGTTTCAAGAGATTTAGAATCCAAGATAGGTTCAAGACTCAAGAGTTATCAAGCTTTCAAGAGTTCAAGATAAAGTATTAGAGTTTAGTTTATGTAAGACTCTGAATAGCACTCCAAGTTCAAATTCTACTTTTCTAATTAATTGTTTTCAAATTCAAAACTATTTTCAAATTGATTTCAAACTTCTCTCAAAATAATTTTTAATCTTCCAAGAATTTCTAATTTATGATTTCAAATATATTTCCTAATTAATAAGTATTCTTATTTTTATAGTTTTATTAAATATGTTTTACTAAGTTTATATTCGATTATTAAAACTCCAAGTTTTCATATAACCTTTTGTTTATATATAGTTTATAAATATTTCTTTATAAATTCCTATATATATGTTTATAATTAGATTATATATGTTTATAATTATATTTTATATAGTTTTCATATCACATATATATTAAGCATTTAATCATATGTTTAATTAATATTTTTATGTTTTTATACTTGAAAACTAATGTTTTAGTAAGTAGTTTTGTTTCAGGAATTTCCAGAATTTAAATGTATATTTACATACTTAAAAAATCATAAAAATGATAAGTACGTCGACATGTAAAAAAGGGTATGTCGAAAAATAACCGTCAGAAATTCAAATTTGAAAGGAAGTGTCTTTTCACTATTTGAAATGTTTCAGAAACATTGCAACCTTTCACACACACTATAAAAAGGGCTTGAATTTAAATTTTTAACCATCTCTTCTTCTCCACTTTCACTCTCTTTCATTATATAATTATATAATTATTCTTAATCATTTTTATGATTTCTACACTTATACTCTACTGAATTCAATTCTGTTTTGATCAAACTTCTTCTCTCTACACTCTCTTCTCATCTCTCTCTAAATCAAGTGCTACTGAAGAGTTATAGGGCTGTTTGTAATAGTTTGGGTTGAGTAAAAGAGGAATCAGTGGTATCCTTGTAGTCGAGAAATCAAAGTAGTAATCGGTGTTTCCTTGTAGCCGAGAAATCAGGGAAGTAGAAATCAGTGGTATCCCTTGTAGCCGTGAAATCAAGGAGGGTGTACTTGACTATTGATATAGTAATAAAACTATGCGCAATCGAGCGTTGTGCAGGACTGGACATAGGAGTAATCCGAACTAGTATAAAATCTGGTGTGTTCTTTCCTTTTTAGCATCTTTATATCTGTTTATTTTGTATCTGTGTTTGAATTTGTGTCAGTGATTGTGTTTGTGGTGTTTGATTCATCCCGTAGTTCACATAAGTTTTAGATTTTGTTTAAATTCTCACAAACACTATTCACCTCCCCCTCTAGTGTTTGCTTTGCCTTAATGATCCATTCTGCATTCTCTAACCCACCCCCTCATTTGGATCTCTTACAATCAACCCAATAAGCATGCCACGACTCCGACCTAGTTCGGAGTACTCGTTTGATACCTATATATGAGTTACTGACTGAAACATGTCCCACACACAAGATGATACAAGCTTCCCCCTATGCTTGCATCTCCACTACTAGGTTTTCCACAAGTTATATTATATCATAGTAAAAAGATTGCATAACCCATAGGTTAAGTTTGTGGGCCTTTATATAAATAGTGCCCACCACCCTAAGATATACTTAACCTCCCTCTTTTTCAAGCAAGTTTACTTAACCCTTACTCAAGTTAACATGTTCATGTAATCCTTATGGATTCAAATAGTTAAGTATTCAAGTTTATTACCATATTATTTTATGGTTATAACGTGCTAGACCTTCCACATTAAGCCGACACCTTGTGAATGCTGGATATGTCGAGCGGGACTGGGCAAACTTCTTCTACAAGTCGGGCTTAACCTCATGTCTTAGGACGTCTTGTGCTTATCCACTTAGACCTCTCATATTAGATACAACACTTGTAGTTGTTGGATATGTCGGGCGGTTCTGGGCAGACTTCCACCACAAGTGTAATCTAACCTCATGTCTAAGCGCGGTTACAGTTTCTAATTACTGTAATTCTAGGCATTTCCATTATTAACCAATTATTCCTATATCATTATAGGTTTTCCTTCCCCTTTTTCCAAGTCATACTGGTTATGTACTATATGCCCCAAATCCATATTTATGTATTACATTCAATTTGTGCCCAAATTTCCCAATACTAGTCTTGCCCCAATTTTAACGTTTTCCCCTCTTCCCAATTTTACGTGTTCGCATATTTCAGCAACATGCTTAGGCTAGAAGGTAACCTGGCTATAAAAATAAAAGGGAAAAGAAGAAGGGAAGAGGAAAAAAATGAACAAGATAACAAGATTGACATATAATGGCAGAAATGGGCATAGCAAATAATAAACATACAGTGACAAAAGTTGGGCATAATGACAAGGTATGCATATAGGAACAGAACTAATGAACATGTGATAGAAGAACTGATTCTAACATAATAGGGACATCATAAACAGGCATGATGAGATATAAACAATGAATTAGCTCAACAAATAATGGTAGATCTGACATGATAAATAAGTATAGGCTTAGATCTAATTCATAGTCATGTCAAAATAACTTAGATACACAGGTTATGGCAGATCAGATATTATTCAAATAGTCACAGGCTTAGATCCAAGTTATAGTCATGTCAAGATTAACTTTTAAGCATTTAGACCTAAAAATAACATAGACTCACTTTGATTGGATCTTAAAGAACAGAGAACTAATCGCAGATGTTGCAGCATACATCTCTGAATATGAATAACTTGTTGTTGAAAAAGAATAGGCTTGAATTAATCTGGGAAGAGGTAGCATCTAGTTCTCCATTGTTTTTCATGTGGAAAAACAAGAGAAATGGGGTCTTATTTATAGCCTAAAGCCAACGAACCAAGCCAAGAAAATAGTCCACGTTCAAACAAAGGAATTTACCCAGGTCTGCGGTGAGGGGTTCGACCCAGGGGTGACACCCCCTTGATGGGGTCGACCCATAGGTCGACACCCCTTTAATGGGGTCGACATTTTCCCGCTCCCTCCAGCCGCTCGATTTTGAACTATTTTAAATTTTCTGGATCTTTTTTATTCATATATAACTGGCTTATATGAATACAAACTTCAAACCTTAATATCATCTTCATACATTGTCCGTTTTACACAAACCAGGTGTCTGTTTTGACCAGAATTCCGAGACAAACGCAATGGCGCAGTCCATTTCACTTAATTCTTAATACTAAATTAGGTATTCTTTAATTTATCATCTTTAGTGTTGTTAAAATTAAGGGGTGTTACATTTACGAAATCATGAGAATTTCCTAAACTAACATGTGTTTCTTTATAGAAATAAAATAAAAATCATGGAAATTTTCCTCTTCTATAGTTTCCAGTAATTTAATAACATGGATGTGTATATCAAAAATCAACATATACTATTCTCACTCTTGTTATCAAATGTCTACGTCAAGCTGCAAATTTTTAACTAAATAAGCCTTGAACTACTTAATTCTAATCTAAATGTATGTATACACAGTTTGTCATGTACGCACGTATGTTCAAAACTTAATTAACTAACCGTACATTATATAAAATTAAACATTGTTTTCGACATTTTCTAAAATATATAAACTTAATTATGCTCATACACACTTAATAACCCAAACAAGCCTAAAAGAACTAAAATATTCAACTCATATGCACACTAATCTATAATCACACAAATTATAAACTTGCAATATTTGGGCTAACAACAATAAATAGTCCTTAGTAAACTATATTACATATAGAATAAGGCAATATAAACATGCAAATTAACAAACTAACCCTAAATTAACAAATTTAATTAAACCGGGTGTAGGGTTAATACTTGTAGAGGAGATTAGAGGTTAGAAAGCAAGAGAGGCAGGTTTCCAGGAGTTGGAGAAGATAACGAGAGGGTGAAAAAGGCGAGTGGTGAAATTTGAGATGAGGAAGGGATGTGGCTGAAAATTGGAGAGGAAAATTGGAATAAGGAAGAAAAAGCAGGTCTTAATTGTTTGTTCATGATTTCGCAATGGCTATAAACGGTCGCAAACGTCATATCCTCAATGGTTTTTGTAACATCCCAGATTTTTAGTTGTTATATAAATATTTAAATTAGATTTAAATATTCAATTGGAAATAAAAATGAATTTTTATATGAATATTATCGATTTAATAATTGATATACTATTTATTATCGGATATATCGAGATATCGTAATAACGAAAAATAATTGGATTTTAAGTTATAACTGAATCTAATCAATTCAGTGGATCAATATAAATTTTATATTGAATTTGAACAATAATAATTATTTATTATAGACGAATTTAATTATTTGAAATCACTTTATATTTCAATCGAATTTAATTTCTAAATTTGTACTGTTGATTTCAGAATAGCATTTTAATTGTGTAACGTCAGTGGTTGGGAAGAAATAGTGGTTCAGGATTTTAAATTAAGGGACCACAAGAAATTTGGTATATTTTATTTTAAAATCATTCTATCAGCCGACTTAAAATTTAAATATGCCACCCTAAAAATAAAACATTGTAGATCTGTTATTTTTTTGAGCCAACTATTCTGTCTCTTTCCTTCACTACAAAGAAGAAACAATGCTTTAATGGGTATGTATGTGATGTTCCTCCTTTTGCTTCTATAAAGTATACCCCGCCCTTCATTTTTCCATCCAGAAACCAACAAATCGATTCCAATCATTTCCTCTTTTTGTTCCTTATTTTTCCCATATATCAAAATCGATTCCACCGCAAAAAATAAAATAAAAAAGGAAATCAAATCGTAATCGACAGGGCGAGTTGCTGAAGCTTTAGAGGCGCTCGCGATTGTAGAAAAGAGATAGGGTTTCAGTCAGGGTTTGTTCGAGGATCCAGAAGAGGACTTCAATGTTGTTATGAGGGGTGATTGAGGAGGTCGCGATGGTTGTCAGCATGTGTGAGTTCAAGATTTTTTATTGAAAGTGGATACTGGGAAGTTTGGCAATGGAAATTGTGGTAGTTCAGAGCTGCTATTTGAGGAGAATGGTGTGTCTACGAGTTGTTTGATGAATTTCCGAAGAGGGATAAAGCAGAATTTTGGGCTGATTTAAACGGAAATGGATCAACGATTTTTGTTTCCATTTATAGTGATCGAAGACAGCAAGGTATACGAAATTTATAAATACATAGAATTTCTTTATTTGGTTGTGAATAGTTAAGTTTCGTTAATCGATAAATAGAATAAATAATAGCTTAAATGTTTGATAAAATTTAACAATCTTAGGTATAAAATAGATTCATGCGAATGGATTCGTAGCTGCGATGATATGGAAATAAACCTAGTATTCAGCGCAAATAAAATCAAGTGAGTAAATCTCACTTAAAATTTATTTTTATCATTAAAAATAAATTGTTGGTAGTTTGGATGCATGCCTGAATTATTGAATTACTGTGCTTATATATATTAGTTATTTAGGCTTGGTGATTGTGGTTATATATATATATATATATATATATATATATTGGATTTCCTGCAGTACCATTAGCAGATGCCCGCAATATCATTAGCGGACGACCTTATTACCCCACGATATATGAGTAGATGACCTTCAATACCGCGATATCCTGCCTTGAAGCAGGATTGGTATTATCTATGTTGTTTGACATTTGTGAAGGTTGGAGGAATCCAACTGGATTCCTCAAATTTATTTACTGTTTTTACATATTTATATATGTGTGTGATGTGTGAATTGAATGGATGATTTGTGTGAATATCATCGGCCTTAGATATTAATATTTAAAAATATAAAAAGGGATTTTTGGATTTAAAAGGGAAATTTTACTTTTTGAAATGGAAATGGAATTTCGAATGGATTGAGAAATATTAACTTGTTTTTAATAATAAAAACAAGTAGCTGAATTTATAAACAATGTTATAAATGGAAAGAAAAGTTATCGTTTGATAATATTAGATTTTTAAATTCAAGTGTGAATTTAAAAGGAAAATTTATTTTCCAGAATGGGAATTGGATTTCAAATAAGATTTGAAATAAGGACTTGTTTTAAATAATTTAAAACAAGAAGTGGAATGTATAAAGGATGTTTATAAACGAATAAAATTTTATTATCTTTGAATAATCTAGAAAAGCATGATTTTAAAACGGAAACTTTATTTTCCAATGTGGGTTTTCAAATGGAATTTGAAAGAGAAACTTTTCTAATATTTAAACCAAGAAGTGAAATGTATAAACGACGTTTTAAAATGAATGTGAAAATTATCATTGGATAATTTATGAATTAAATTCAAGTGTGGGTTTAAAAGGTAAATAGAATTGTTTTGAAAAGAAATAATGAAATTTATTTCCGATGTTAGGAATGTAATCAAATTGAAGTAAATCTATTTGGATTTATAGTTGGAATTCTAGCATGTCAAATTTATAGAAATAAATTTATTTCCAAAGGATATTGGAACTGTATTGAATAGAAAATCAGAATTTTATTATGAAAATAGATTATATGCTCATATATATATAAATTAAAATAACAAAATATTTCAAATAAGGTATCGAGTTTTAAACGGAATTTTAAATGGAAGGTTGTTAAATATAAAATAAGGATTGATTTATAAACAATGTTTATAAATATATTGAAGTAATCTTCATTTGATAAATTGGAAATAGATTTTTCCAAATATAAGGGATGCCATTTAAAAGTCATATCTTTTAAATGAAATAGAAGAGGGGATTAAAATTAAATATAGAAATCGAGTTATGTATAAATTCATAACAGAGTTATGGATATGGAATAAAGAAATCGACGAGTTGAATCAATATGAATTGTGAAGTTAGATTTGGATAAGGGGCTTAATTATTTTTAATTTATTGAAAATGGAGTTAGAATTATTTTATAAACGAATTTTTTAAATGGTATATATAATTTAATTAAAAACGAACTCGCCGCCGCGTGGTAGTTCATAATTTAGCGTTTTGAACTTAAATTGAGTATATAAAACTCAATATAAGCCAGAATTAGATGAAACGTCAGAACTTATTGAATGGTAGTTTTCTAATGGAAGAGAAAAATCTGGATTTCGTTTTAACGATTTTGAGTTAAGTTAAAATCAAATTTTCAAAAAAACAACGCCATAATCGTTTTTATACCATAAAGGTTTATTTAATAAATTAAAAGGATTTTTAGTAAATAAAATTTGAATTTCCATTAGAAAAATCAGATTTGAGTTATAAAATAAATATAGACTCAAGTCGAGAAATGGATTAATTTTTGTAACAAAAATCGGATTTTTAATTATCGAATGAAATTAACTAATTTCTTTGAAATTAGTTACTATAGTTTTAGCCGAATTGAACTTTGTTGAAGTAAATTAAATTTGTTATTTGAATTTGGGAATACGAATACGGAACTTGAGCTAAATTGTGGGATTTGACATGGAGGTTGAATTCAACTTATAAATAAGCGAATAAAAGTATTTTTGAACGTGAGAGGTCAAACTGAAGGTGGATTAAGTAAAAAGGGTAAACTGGAAATAAAGTGTTAAATAGAATGAGATTAAAATCTTAAAGCGACGAATTAATTATAAATTGTGAATGGTTGGGTAAATTGTGAGACAGGTGTAGGATGAAGAGTATGAAGAGAGTACAAAGATTATAATTTAAGTGCTCGACAAAAAGGTACATGTTTCAATTTCCATATGAGATTTTATAAGCTTATTGGGCAAGCCACTTGGCTTTCTGATTTTCTTTTTGAATGGAAAGGGCCTAGAGAGGCGAGTTAGGGTTTGAACTATTGACCGGTACAAAGGAGGTGCTTGTGAAATTTTACGGAAATTTAAGGAGTTAGAATATTTTTAAGAAGTTTTGATAACCAATAATCAATATAACAATATATAAAGAATTCAATAAGGAAATGAACTTAAAATAAAATAGTAGAAAGGGCCAGCGATTGTTTTGATTGTTTGGATGGATGTTTTTTTCCCTTGATAGTTAAATCATCGGCTATCAAAGATTTTTGACCATCGTTGCCAATACGGGGAGACCGGTTGGATTTATTATCTGAGAACCACTTTGTATAGGCATAAGCGTTGCGAATTAGATTATGCTGATGATAAATTGAAGACGGTGTGGAATGCAAGGGCTGTTATGTTTGTCCAGACCCAGGACAACTTGTATGGACGAATGTCTGACAGAGTATTCCTACCAGATCACATAAGACGATCTTTTCAAGGTATTACGTCTAATGGCGGAGAAATTTGTTTCTCTTAGCTTTTATACCCGTAGTATTTTAGGAAGATCAACTAGTGATTTGACGGTTTGACGATGTGGCATTCAAAGTGTATGGTGCCCAGATGTTCTAAAAGATAGACATATCCTCAAGCCTCACAACCGTGAAATGATAAAAATCGGGCAGGCAGCATGGCTAGTTGGGTCATACCCAAGAAGGGTATATTTGTCACCGATCTATAGAAAATTCAATTATTTGTTCTTCTTTCGATTTTGTATCTTGCGGTTGGATGGCCAACAATCGTGAGTGACAATATATTCGCTACACTCATGCTAAATGAGTAGGCAGTCATGCATGTCCGGGTTGCAAGACGTTCTTGCTGAACCCCAGTGTATCCTCTCTAGAGTACATTGATCGAGAGGTGGTCCCATACCTTATCATAGTTGGAATCCAGTCTCCAATAAGCGCCCTGCGGTTTTTGATTTTATGCTATGTAAAGCGTGAGATGCAAGCATTCTACTATTTGACTATTTACTTGATTAGGCGTCATTATAATATCACCATATTTCATGTCAAAATGTTTCGAGTTATAGTAAGGTGAAAACCGTCCAAGTTTATGTGTGGGTTGGTCTTACTATTATACTTTTCATTCAAAATATTTTTTCAAAGTTAAACAATATGGTTGGAGTTTACTCACACTAGTCCCATGACTGACCTAGAGTTTATTTTGTTTGTTTTTTTCCTAAACTCTTGGGTGCCCAAATTTGTACGGGCAGCCAAGTGTTTCAGGCTTTTACATATACACTTGGAGGAGCTTGAAGCAGGAGGCTTCACCATTAGTTATTTAAGTTATTTCCGCTGTTACGCTGTATTATACTTTGATGATGGTATGTACAACTAATACAAAAATTTTTGTATTTTAAATGTTATGTTATATATTATATTTTATTTGTTCCACTGTGAGATTATGTGTTGTTATTTATATTCTATCTTCTATTTGTTTCTATTTCTTTAACACTAATGACTCGTATTTCTGTATTATGTGGGTTGGACGTGTGTTGTTTAGTCAATTCAGATAGTACAGATTTGCGTGCCACTACAGTTCTTATCAGAGCCAGGTTTAGCGAACACCTAGGCTTTGTTAGGGGTTCACTCATTAGAGATAGGGTTAGTAGTACCCTAGAATGATTTGAGTGTATATACGAGAGATCGTATTTATAAATTGATATAAAAAAATTTATATTGTGTTGATTGGTTTGTCGAGTGGTTTATGAATTCTGGCCGACACAGGAAGTACAACTGTATCAATAGGTGTTTCTAAACACTTAAGTAGAGTAATTCGACACAATATTGTTTCAAAAGCTAGGTAAATGAATAATTTTACCCAAAATTCTATTTTGATATAGAAAGAATAATTTTTTAAAATTATTATAATATATGGATACGGATGTGTTGGTTGTTATTATTGTAATCAAATGAGATGAATTAAAATTGGTTTGAAATCAGAATTCAGAGTTTAAATCCATGGAAATTGAATAATATTTCTCTAAAGTATATTAAAATAATATAGATTTGATTTGTAAGGATTTTTGAATCAAATCATTTTGAATGAATTTTAAAAATGATAAAGCATTGAACTCACTTTGGTCATTGGAAAATAATTCCGATGATGAACCGCGGCATTGTTAGTGTTCTGTAACACCCCGAAAATTCTATAACTGTGAAATTCACAAATTAAAGTATAATTAATCTGAAATCAAAGAACTAAGGGAAACGGGATAAGCCATTGCGTTCGTCTCGGAAAAATACGCAAAATAGAGTCCGAGTTTTCGAAAAACGGAGTCTGTATGAAGAAGATATGGCCTTCGGAAGTTTTGAATTAAATTTAAAATTCAAACATAATTCGAAAATGGGGCCCAATGGGCCAGGGCAGATAATCACCCGCCTAGGCCACCCAGGTCGACTGGGCTGTCGACCTGGGCTACCCATGTCGACAGGGCTGTCGACAGCCCTGTCGACAGGGGTGTCGACCTGGTCGAGCCCAGTCAACCTGGCTGGCCAGGTCGGTGTGTGGTCGAGTTTCTGTGGTCTGCTTTGTCATTAGGGCTAGGTGGCGGGTTTTTATTGGTCTCTCTTCCTAATGAATGACTACGATCTATCCAAGCAACATCAAGGGTCCTAATCAATTCCTAACCTCTATATAAACAACCCTAGACTAAACCCTAATCTATTCATTCAAATTAAGAACATAGCCGCCATGTTGCTGAGGAACGACTAAGAGTAGCCGCCAACTAGAGAGAGAATTAGGAAGAAAGTTCTAAAGCCTAAAGCAATTCAAGCAACCTAAAGCCAATCAATTCAACAAAGGAATCATATCTCTTAATTAGAGAATTCGCCACAACCATTGTAAGTAGAGTATTACTTTGGTATGAATAAACAATTGTATTGATTTGTATGCTTGAATTGGGATAATAAAGTAGTTCATATTCGTGCAAAATTATGTTATTCATTATAAAGAACTACATGCGGTAGTTCTATGCAAATATACGTTTGGAATATTGCGCAAATTATGTAATCTATGTTGAAGCTACATGTATGTATTTGAGTGAAATTCATGCAAGTTTGGGGCTTTGTTATTATGTCGTCATGATGTATATTTTGTGCATAAATCATTTTGCAAGTAATTGAAACAAGTTTGGTTGTTATAGTTCATATGAAACTATGTTGGAATTTTGACACCATAATCCATGTATTAAGTCATGCTTTTGCAAACTTATGAATAGGGCTAGGCTATGAATGATATTTGGCATAATTGAAATCCATGATTAAGTCTATCTTCTTTACAAGAATTATATGATGACATATGTGAGACATGGCTAGGTTAGACTCAAAAATCCCTTTTTGCAAGTTTTAAAGCAAACACCATGTTTAGGAATATTTATGCATAAGTATGTTTATAACATCGTTATGTGATTAGACTTAAACCATAATTAAGTTGATCTATGTTTTTGTGTTATTAACAAAGTATCCCCTTTGTAAACATGTAGAAACCTTATGAACATGACTTGTTTATGTTTATGCCATGTTTATGCTAAAAGTATTTATGCCATGCTTATGTTTGACATTATGCTATGCTTATGCTAGAAATATTTATGACATGCTTATGTTTGACATTATGCCTAAATAAGAATATAGGTTCATGTTGTAGTTAAACCTATGCAAGTTCACATGCTTTGATTCATGTCACCTATGTTACCACTATGCAAGTACACTAATTTCTATTTTGTATTTCCAACGTCGTATTGCAAGTTCATGCGCTCACTTTCCCCTCTTTGTGTATACGCCATAAGCCTCCCCTTTTCGCATGGCTAAATTGGGCTTTAAAAGGCTAAGCCCAATATATATATAAACGGACGTGTAAAACGGGGGAAAATAACGTTGGGTTAAAAATTAATTAATGAATGAAAATATAAAGTAGAAGGGCCCAAATTCAAGTATGGGTTGGGCCCGTGATTGGTGTAACCTTTACACCATTAACTTAATAATGGGCCGCAAATATTTACATATAAATAAAGAAGAATGACAAGATATGTAAATGTAGAACATACGATGTGTTTAACCCGAGGTTGGATTGAGTTGTGATGTAAACCTGCCCGGAACCGCCCGGCTGTCCAGTAGTCACAACAATACCTATCCAATGTGAGAGGTTAAACATGGAGCCCAATAAGGACCCGAGGTTAGACTGAGTTGTGGCGTAAGACTGCCCGGAACCAACCGGCAACAGGCAGCCACAACAATACCTGTCTAATGTGAGAGGTCAGGGCCTTAATAAGACAATTAAGGCTGAGTCAGGATTGATAGGATTAAGTGAACTAAAGACTTAATCAAAATGGAACATGCTAAACAAAACGGACTGGTGGGGTTAGGTTAGAAACACTTAACCAACTTAGCATGTTGGCTAGAGATAGAAAACCTAGTAGCGGGGGACCCTTTTCAGCAGTAACCCTAAAAGGTGTATCATGATACCCTGAAACTAGGCAGGGTGGGGCACGATTACTGGGCTGGTTGTAAGAGGTCAAAGCGACGGCGGTGGTGTAGCAGTGTAGGTTCTAACGGGGTGCGGGCGTGCACACACTCCGGCGCAGAAAAATAAGGCACTGGACACCAGTAGCATACCTGTGCACTCTAAGGTTGTGTCGGGTTGCCACTATGGGACTTGATACACCCCATGGTGGGACCAGCATAGGTAACTACAGACATCGGGGGCCGTAAGACACATGTAACTTTGCGAGTAGGAGCCGATCATCATAGAATGGATCACATCACCCTGATCATGGGGTGCAAATTGGAAACTAGTATATGGGTTCAGAGATTAACATGGGGTACGATAGTATATTCGACCCTAGATAACTTAACCAAGTTTATTGTGCTTGCCCACTTCTTGTTTATACTTATCATACCCAGTTCTTTATTCATAGACAAAATAGTACTAGACTTACTCAGGCTTTATGTCTGACTCTACTTTTCTTTCGTCTTCTTTCTTCCGTTCCCCCCCCCCCCCCCCAGGTCCTCAGGGAGGGAACACAGCAGCTTGACCAACCTCAACATCCAGCTTGAAGAAGAGAAATGTATTGCTTGGACTTTCCTGTTTTGAACTATGGCTTTGGACAATCCACTATGGGGCCTTTGCAGTTTATCTATGTTTTATTTATGCTTCTTTAAATAATGTACTCAAGACAGATTATGAAAGTGTTATGTTATGTTTTTGGAAAGGATGTTGTTGTAACACGTATTTGACTTTATGAAATAAAGTTTGTTGTTCTTCCGCTGTTTACAAATACGTGTTCTTATATCTGTCTTGTATATCTGTGACTTGTACTTATAAACCTCCACCAAACTTAGGGCATTCCCTTTAAGAGTGACCCTAACGTAGGTGGGGTGTTTCATGTTCATTTTTGAGTTTCTACGTGACGGATTGCTACCTTAGAAAAGTTTGTGATGAAAATTGGTTGGAAGAAATGAAGTTGTTTGAAAAATTCAAATGTTTGAATTTGAAATGATTGTAAATATATGTATATGATTTCGAAAAGATGTGAAATAAAAACCCGGGAATTTGAATTCTGGAATTTAACTTAAGCAAGTTAAATAAATCAAAATGATGGAAACCAGTTAAATGAACTTAAATTGAATATTCCCATGAAAACTTAAAATTGTATGGGACTTGAGTTACAGAATTTGAAATGCTAAGTTATAACAAAGTGGGCTCTTGAAATGTTAACGGGTTTGTAACATTGCTTCTACCTTAATAATTTCGAGGACGAAATTCTTTTAAGGGGGAAGGAATGTAACATCCCGGATTTTTAGCTGTTATATAAATATTTAAATTATTTTTAAATACTCAATTGGAAATATAAATGAATTTTTATATGAATATTATCGATTTAATAATCGATACACTATTTAATATTGGATATATCGAGATATCATAATAACGAAAAATAATTGGATGTCAAGTTATAACTGAATCTAATCAATTCAGTGGATCAATATAAATTTTATATTGAATTTTAACAATAATAATTATTTATTGTAGACGAATTTAATTATTTGCAATCATTTTATATTTCCGTCGAATTTAATTTCTAAATCTGTACCATTGATTTCAGAATAGCATTTTAATCTTGTAACATCGATGGTTGGGAAGACATAGCGGTTCAGGATTTTAAATTAAGTGACCACGAGATATTTGGTATATTTTATTTTAAAATCATTCTATCAGCCGACCTAAAATTTAAACACGCCACCCTAAAAATAAAACATCGTAGACCTGTTATTTTCATGAGCCAACTATTTTGTCTCTTTCCTTCATTACAAAGAAGAAACAATGCTTTAATGGGTATGTACGTGATGTTTCCCCCTTTTTTCCTTTAAAGTAGGCCTCGCCCTTCGTTTTTCCATCCAAAAACCAACAAATCGATTCAAACCCTTTCCTCTTTTTGTTCCTTATTTTTCCCGTATACCAAAATTGATTCCACTACAAAAAATAAAATAAAAAAGGAAAACAAATCTCAATTGACAGGGCAAGTTGCTGAAGCTCTAGAGGCGCTCACGATTGTAGAAAAGAGATGGGGTTTCGGTCAGGGTTTGTTCGAGGAAGCAGGAGAGGATTTCGACGTTGTTATGGGGGGGTGATTGAGGAGGCCGCGATGGTTGTCAGCATGTGTGAGTTCAAGATTTTTTGATTGAAAGTGGATACTGGGAAGTTTGGAAGTGGAAGTTGTGGTAGTTCGGAGGTTCTATTTGAGGAGAATGGTGTGTCTACGAGTTGTTTGGTGAATTGCCTAAGAGTGATGAAGCAGAATTTTGGGCTGATTTAAATGGAAATAGATCAACGATTTTTGTTTCGCCTTATAGTGATCGAAGACAACAAGGTATACGAAATTAATAAATACATAGAATTTCTTTATTTGTTTGTTAATAGTTAGTTTTCGTTAATCGATAAATAGAATATATAATAGCTTAAACGATTGATAAAATTTAACAATTGTAGGTATAAAATAGATTCATGCGAATGAATTCGTAGCTGCGATGATATGGAAGTAAACCGGGTATTCAGCGCAAATAAAATTAGGTTAGTAAATCTCACTTTAAATTTTATTTTTATCGTTAAAAATAAATTGTTGGATGTTTAGATGCATGCATGAATTATTGAATTACCGTGCTTATATATATTAGTTGTTTAGGATTGGTGATTGTGGTTATTATATATATATATATATATATATATATATATATATATATATATATATTGGATTTCCCACAGTACCATTAGCGGCTGCCCACGGTATCATTAATAGATGAACTAATCGCCCCATAATATATGAGTTGATGACCTTCTATACCGCGATATCCTACCTTGAAGCAGGGATGGTATTATTTATGTTGTTTGACATTTGTGAATGCAGGAAAACAGGTTAGAGGAATCCAACAGGACTCCTCAAATTTATTTACTGTTGTTTACATATATATATATATGTGTGTGTGTGTGTGTGTGTGTATGATGTATGAATTAAATGGATGATTTTTGTGAATATCACTGGCCTTAGATATTAATATTTAAAAATATAAAAAGGGATTTTTGGATTTAAAAGGGAAAATTTACTTTTCGAAATGGAAATGGAATTTCGAATGGATTGAGAAATAATAACTTGTTTTTAATAATAAAAACAGGTAGCTGGATTTATAAACAATGTTATAAATGGAAAGAAAAGTTATCGTTTGATAATATTAGATTTTTAAATTCAAGTTCGAATTTGAAAAGGAAAAATTATTTTCCGAAAAGGGAATTGGATTTCAAATAAGATTTGAAATAAGGACTTGTTTTAAATAATTTAAAACAAGAAGTGGAATGTGTAAATGATGTTTATAAATGAACAAAAATTATATTATCGTTGAATAATCTAGAAATGCAATTCAAAAAAGGAAACTTTATTTTGCAAAGTGGGTTTTCAAATAGAATTTGAGAGAGAAACTGTTCTAGTATATAAACCAAGAAGTGAAATGTATAAACGACGTTTTAAAATGAATGTGAAAATTATCATTAGATAATTTATAAATTAAATTCAAGTGTGGGTTTAAAAGGGTAAATAGAATTGTTTTGAAAAGAAACAATGAAATTTATTTCCTATGTTCGGAATGTAATCAAATTGAAATAAATCTATTTGGATTTATAGTTAGAATTTGAGCATGTCAAATTTATAGAAATAAATTTATTTCCAAAGGATATTGGAACTGTATTGAACAGAAAATTAGAATTTTAATATGAAAATAGATTATATGCTTATATATATAAGTTAAAATAATAAAATATTTCAAATAAGGAATCGAGCTTTAAATGGAATTTTAAATGGAAACTTGTTAAATATAAAATCAGGATTGATTTACAAATAATGTTTATAAATATATTGAAGTAATCTTCATTTGATAAATTGGAAATATATTTTTCCAAATATAAGGGATTCTATTTAAAAGTCATCTTTCAAATGGAATAGAAGAGGGGATTGAAATTAAATATAGAAATCAAGTTTTGTATAAATTCATAACAGAGTTATGGATGTGGCATAAAGAAATCGACGAGTTGAATAAATCTGAATTTTGAAGTTAGATTTGGATAAGGCACTTAATTTTTTTAATTTATTGAAAATGGCGATAGAATTATTTTATAAATGAAGTTTTTAAACATATATATAATTCTATTAAAAATGAACTCGCTGCAGCGCGGTGGTTCGTAATTTAGCGTTTCGAACTTCAATTGAGTATATAAAACTCAGTACAAGTCAGAATTCGATGAAACAAGAAACGTTAGAACTTATTGAATGGTAGTTTTCTAATGGAAGAGAAAAATCTGGATTTCGTTTTAACGATTTTGAGTTAAGTCAAAATCAAATTTTCAAAAAAAACAGCGCCATAATCGTTTTTATACCATAAAGGTTTATTTAGTAAATTAAAAGCATTTTTAGTAAATAAAATTTGAATTTCCATTAGAAAAATCAGATTTGAGTTATAAAATAAATATAGACTCAAGTCGAGAAATGGATTAATTTTTGTAACAAAAATCAGATTTTTAATTATCGAATGAAATTAACTAATTTCTTTGAAATTAGTTACTATAGTTTTGGCCGAATTGAACTTTGTTGAAGTAAATTAAATTTGTTATTTGAATTTGGGAATACGAATACGGAACTTGAGCTAAATTGTGGGATTTGACATGGAGGTTGAATTCAACTTTTAAATAAGCGAATAACAGTACTTTTGAATGTGAGAGATTCTAATTGAAGGTGGATTAAGTAAAAAGGGTAAACTGGAAATAATGTGTTAAAGAGAATGGGATTGAATTCTTAAAGCGTTGAATTGATTATAAATTGTGAATGGTTGGGTAAGTTGTGAGAAAAGTATGGGATGAAGAGTATGAAGATTATAATTTAAGTGCGCGACAAAAAGGTACATGTTTCAATTTCCATATGAGATTTTATGTGTCTATTGGGCAAGCCGCTTGGCTTTTTGATTTTCTTTTTGAGTGGAAAGGGCCTAGAGAGGCTGAGTTGGGGTTTGAACTATTGACCGGTACAAAGGAGGGGCTAACGAAATTTTCCAAAAATTTAAGGAGTTAAAATATTTTTAAGAAGTTTTGATAACCAATAATCAATATATCAATATATATAGAGCTCGATAAGGAAATGAACTTAAAAATAAAATAGTAGAAATGGTCAATGATTGTTTGGATGGATGTTTTTTTTACCATCGTTGTCAATACGGAGAGACTAGTTGGATTTACTATCCGAAAACCACTCTGTATAGGCATAAGCGTTGCGAAATAGATTATGCTGATGATAAATTGAAGACGGAGTGGAATGCAAGGGCTGTTATGTTTGTCCAGACCCTGGACAACTTGTATGGACGAATGTTTGACAGAGTGTTCCTAAAAGATCACATAAGATGATCTTTTCAAGGTAATACGTCTGGTGGCGGAAAAATTTGTTTCTTTTAGCTTTTATACCCGTAGTATTTTGGGAAGATCAAATAGTGATTTGACGGGTTTGACGATGTTGCATTCAAATTGTATGATGGCCAGATGTTCTAAACGATAGACGTAGCCTCAAGCCTCACAGCCGGGAAATGACAAAAATCGAGCAAGCAGCATGGCTAGTTGGGTCATACCCAAGTTGGGTATATTTTTCACCGATCTAGAGAAAATTCAATTATTTATTCTTCTTTCGATTCTGTATCTTACGGACTATAGTTGGATAGCCAACAATCATGGGTGACAATTTATTCGCTACACTCAAGCTAAGTGAGTGGGCAGTCATGCGAGACCGGGTTGGAAGACGTTCTTGCTGGACCCCAGTGTATCCCCTCTAGAGTACACTGATCGGGAGGTGGTCCCATACTTTATCATAGTTGGAATCCAATCTCCAATAAGCACCCTACGGTTTTTGATTTTATACTATGTATGTAGAGCGTGAGATGCAAGCGTTCTACTATTTGACTATTTACTTGATTAGACGTTATTATAATATCACCAGATTTCGTATCAAAATGTTTCGGGTTATAGTAAGGTAAAAACCGTCCATGTTTATGTGTGGGTTGGTCTTACTATTATCCTTTTCTTTCAAAAGAGTTTATCAAAGTTAAACAATATGGTTGGAGTTTACTCACACTAGTCCCATGACTGACCCAGAGTTTATTTTGTTTGTTTTTCCCTAAATTCTTGGGTGCCCAAATTTGTACGGGCAACCAAGTATTTCAGGCTTTTACAGATACACTTGGAGGAGCTTGAAGCAGGAGGCTTCACCATTATTTATTTAAATTATTTCTGATTTTACGTTGTATTATACTCTGATGATGGTATGTACAACTAATACAAATTTTTTTGTATTTCAAATGTTATGTTATATATTATATTTTATTCATTCCGCAGTGAGATTATGTGTTGTTATTTCTATTCTATCTTCTACATGTTTCTATTTCTTTAATCCTAATGACTCGTATTTCTATATTACATTTGTTGGACTTGTGTTGTTAGTCAACTCAGATAGTGCGGATTTGCGGGCCACTACAGTTGGTACCAGAGCTAGGTTTAGCGAACACCTAGGCTTTGTTGGGGGGTTCACTCATTAGAGATATGGTCAGTAGTACCCTAGAATGTGTTGAGTGTATATACGAGAGAGCGTATTTGTAAATTGATATAAAAATTGTTTTATATTGTGTTGATTGGTTTATGAATTCTGGTCGACACAGGATGTACAATTGTATCGATAGGTGTTTCTAAACACTTGACTAGAGTAATTCGACACAATATTGTTTTAAAAGCTAGGTAAATGAAATAATTTTACCCGAAATTCTAGAAAGAATAAGTTTTTAAAATTATTATAATATATGGGTACAGATGTGTTGGTTGTTATTATTGTAATCAAATGAGATGAATTAAAATTGGATTGAAATCAGAATTCAGAGTTTAAATCCTAAGAAATTGAATAATATTTTCTAAAGCATATTAAAATAATATAGATTTGATTTGTAAGGATTTTTGAATCAAAATATTTTGAATGAGTTTTAAAAATGATAAAGCACTGAACTCACTTTGGTCATTGGAAAATAATTCCGATGATGAACCGCGACATTGTTAGTGTTCATTTTTGAGTTTCTACGTGACGGATTGCTACCTTAGAAAAGTTTGTGATGAAAATTGGTTGGAAGAAATGAAGTTGTTTGAAAAATTCAAATGTTTGAATTTGAAATGATTGTAAATATATGTATATGATTTCGAAAAGATGTGAAATAAAAACCCGGGAATTTGAATTCTGGAATTTAACATAAGCAAGTTAAATAAATCAAAATGATGGAAACCAGTTAAATGAACTTAAATTGAATATCCCATGAAAACTTAAAATTGTATGGGACTTGAGTTATAGAATTTGAAATGCTAAGTTATAACAAAGTGGGCTCTTGAAATGTTAACGGGTTTGTAACATTGCTTCTACCTTAATAATTTCGAGGACGAAATTCTTTTAAGGGGGAAGGAATGTAACATCCCATATTTTTAGCTGTTATATAAATATTTAAATTATTTTTAAATATTCAGTTGGAAATATAAATGAATTTTTATATGAATATTATCGATTTAATAATCGATATATTATTTAATATTGGATATATCGAGATATCATAATAACGAAAAATAATTGGATGTCAAGTTATAACTGAATCTAATCAATTCAGTGGATCAATATAAATTTTATATTGAATTTTAACAATAATAATTATTTATTATAGACGAATTTAATTATTTACAATCATTTTATATTTCCGTCGAATTTAATTTCTAAATCTGTACCATTGATTTCAGAATAGCATTTTAGTCTTGTAACGTCGATGGTTGGGAAGACATAGCGGTTCAGGATTTAAATTAAGGGACCACGAGATATTTGGTATATTTTATTGTAAAATCATTCTACCAGCCGACCTAAAATTTAAATACGCCACCCTAAAAATAAAACATCGTAGACCTGTTATTTTCTTGAGCCAACTATTCTATCTCTTTCCTTCACTACAAAAAAGAAACAATGCTTTAATAGGTATGTACATGATGTTTCTCCTTTTCGTTCCTTTAAAGTAAGCCTCGCCCTTCATTTTTCCATCCAATAACCAACAAATCGATTCAAACTATTTCCTCTTTTTGTTCCTTATTTTTCCCATATACAAAAATTGATTCCGCCGCATAAATAAAATAAAAAAGGAAATCAAATCGCAATCAATAGGGCGGGTTGCTGAAGCTCTGGAGGCGCTCACGATTGTAGAAAAGAGATGGGGTTTCTGTCAGGGTTTGTACGAGGAAGCAGAAGAGGACTTCGACGTTGTTATGGGGGGTGATTGAGGAGGTCGCGATGGTTGTTACCATGTGTGAGTTCAAGATTTTTTTATTGAAAGTTGGTACTATGACGTTTGGCAGTGGAAATTGTGGTAGTTCGGAGGTGCTATTTGAGGAGAAAGGTGTGTCTACGAGTTGTTTGGTGAATTTCCCAAGAGGGATGAAGCAGAATTTTGGGCTGATTTAAATGGAAATGGATCAACGATTTTTGTTTCGCCTTATAGTGATCGAAGACAGCAAGGTATACGAAATTTATAAATACATAGAATTTCTTTATTTAGTTGTTAATAGTTAATTTTCGTTAATCGATAAATAGAATAAATAATAGCTTAAACGATTGATAAAATTTAACATTCGTACGAATAAAATAGATTCATGCGAATGAATTCGTAGCTGCGACGATATGGAAATAAACCGGGTATTCAGCGCAAATAAATTCAGGTGAGTAAATCTCACTTAAAATTTTATTTTTATCGTGAAAAATAAATTATTGGATGTTTGGATGCAAGCATGAATTATTGAATTACTGTGCTTATATATATTAGTTATTTAGGCTTGGTGATTGTGGTTATTATATATATATATATATATTGGATTTCCCGTAGTACCATTAGCGGATGCCAGCAGTATCATTAGAGGATGACCTTATCGCCCCATGATATATAAGGGGATGACCTTCTATAACGCGATATCATGCCTTGAAGCAGGGTTGGTATTATTTATGTTGTTTGACATTTGTGAACGCAGGAAAACAGGTTGGAGGGATCCAATTGGATTCCACAAACTTATTTACTGTTGTTTACACATTTATATATGTGTGTGATGTATGAATTGAATGGATGATTTGTGTGAATATCACTAGCCTTGGATATTAATATTTAAAAATATAAAAAGGGATTTTTGGATTTAAAAGGGAAATTTTACTTTTTGAAATGGAAATGGAACTTCGAATGGATTGAGAAATATTAACTTGTTTTTAATAATAAAAACAAGTAGCTGAATTTATAAACAATGTTATAAATGGAAAGAAAAGTTATCATTTGATAATATTAGATTTTTAAATTCAAGTTTGAATTTAAAAGGAAAATTTATTTTCCAGAATGGGAATTGGATTTCAAATAAGATTTGAAATAAGGACTTGTTTTAAATAATTTAAACAAGAAGTGGAATGTATAAAAGATGTTTATAAACAAATAAAAATTATATTATCTTTGAATAATCTAGAAATGTAAATTCAAGTATGATTTTAAAAAGGAAACTTTATTTTCCAAAGTGGGTTTCCAAATGGAATTTGAAAGAGAAACTGTTCTAATATTTAAACTAAGAAGTGAAATGTATAAACGACGTTTTAAAATGAATGTGAAAATTATCATTGGATAGTTTATGAATTAAATTCAAGTATGGGTTTAAAAGGTAAATAGAATTGTTTTGAAAAGAAACAATGAAATTTATTTCTTATGTTCGGAATATAATCAAATTGAAATAAATCTATTTTGATTTATAGTTGGAATTCGAGCATGTCAAATTTATAGAAATAAATTTATTTCCAAAGGATATTGGAACTGTATTGAATAGAAAATTAGAATTTTAGTATGAAAATAGATTATATGCTCATATGTATATATATATATATATATGTTAAAATAATAAAATATTTCAAATAAGGAATCGAGTTTTAAATGGAATTTTAAATGGAAGCTTGTCAAATATAAAATAAGGATTGATTTATAAACAATGTTTATAAATATATTGAAGTAATCTTCATTTGATAAATTGGAAATAGATTTTTCCAAATATAAGGGATGCCATTTAAAAGTCATATCTTTTAAATGGAATAGAACAGGGGATTGAAATTAAATATAGAAATTGAGTTTTTATAAATTCATAACAGAGTTATGGATGTGGCATAAAGAAATCGATGAGTTGAATAAATCCGAATTGTGAAGTAAGATTTGGATAAGGGGCTTAATTATTTTTAATTTATTGAAAATGGAGTTAGAATTATTTTATAAACGAAGCTTTTAAATGGTATATATAATTTAATTAAAACCGAACTCGCCGCAGCGTGATAGTTCATATTTTAGCGTTTCGAACTTAAATTGAGTATATAAAACTCAGTATAAGTCAGAATTCGATGAAACAAGAAACATCAGAACATATTGAATGGTAGTTTTCTAATGGAAGAGAAAATTCTGGATTTCGTTTTATAGATTTTGAGTTATCTCAAAATCAAATTTTCATAAAAACAGCGCCATAATCATTTTTAAAACATAAAGGTTTATTTAATAAATTAAAAGGATTTTTAGTAAATAAAATTCGAATTTCCATTAGAAAAACACAGATTTGAGTTATAAAATAAATATAGACTCAAGTCAAGAATTGGATTGATTTTTGTAACAAAAATCAGATTTTTAATTATCGAATGAAGTTAACTAATTTCTTTGAAATTAGTTACTATAGTTTTGGCCGAATTGAACTTTGTTGAAATAAATTAATTTTTTTATTTGAATTTGGGAATACAAATACGGAACTTGAGCTAAATTGTGGGATTTGACATGGAGGTTGAATTCGACTTTTAAATAAGCGAATAATAGTATTTTTGAACGTGAGAGGTTCAAACTGAAGGTGGATTAAGTAAAAAGGGTAAACTGGAAATAATGTGTTAAAGAGAATGAGATTAAAATCTTAAAGCGTTGAATTAATTATAAATTGTGAATGGTTGGGTAAGTTTGAGACAAGTATGGGATGAAGAGTATGAAGAGAGTACGAAGATTATAATTTAAGTGCCCGACAAAAAGGTACATGTTTCAATTTACATATGAGATTTTATGAGCCTATTGGGAAAGTCGCTTGGCTTTTTGATTTTCTTTTTGAATAGAAAAGGCCTAGAGAGGCGAGCTAAGGTTTGAACTATTGACCGGTACAAAGGAGGTGCTGGCGAAATTTTCTGGAAATTTAAGGAGTTAGAATATTTTTAAGAAGTTTTGATAACCAATAATCAATATATCAATATACATAGAGCTTGATAAGGAAATGAACTTAAAAATAAAATAGTAGAAAGGGCCAGTGATTGTTTTGATTGTTTGGATGGATGTTTTTTTTCCTTTGATAGTTAAATCGCCGGCTATCAAAGATTTTTGACCATCCTTGTCAATACGGAGAGACCAGTTGGATTTATTATCTGAAAACCACTCCGTATAGGCGTAAGCGTTGCGAATTAGATTATGCTGATGATAAATTGAAGACAGAGTGGAATGCAAGGGCTATTATGTTTGTCCAGACCCAGGACAACTTGTATGGACGAATTTCTGACCGAGTGTTCCTAATAGATCACATAAGACGATCTTTTCAAGATATTATGTCTAGTTGCGGAGAAATTCGTTTTTCTTAGCTTTTATACCCATAGAATTTCGGGAAGATCAACTAGTGATTTGACAGGTTTGACGATGTGGCATTCAAAGTGTATGGTGGCCAGATGTTCTAGAAGATAGACGTAGCCTCAAGCCTCACAACTGGGAAATGACAAAAATCGGGCAGACAGCATGGCTAGTTGGGCCATACCCAAGCAGGGTATATTTGTCACCGATCTAGGGAAAATTCAATTATTTGTTCTTCTTTCGATTCTGTATCTATTGGATTACGATTGGATGGCCAACAACCATGGGTGACAATGTATTCGCCACACTCAAGCTAAATGAGTGGGCAGTCATGTGATAACCCTAAACTTCCGTGATTCGAAAGTAAGGATAATAATTTTGGAATACAACATATTTACAACAAAAACAGATCTCAGATAATTATCATAACACATAAACCATTGCAGCGGAAATAAATGTCATCAGCATTATAATATCCAATACATCAGAGTACGTAGTACAGGATACAACTTAGCAAAATAAAAGTCTGAATGAAAAGGGAAATAAGTTCCAAACGCCAACAAGTTACATCATACATGAAAATGTCTAATGTCTCAAAAACAGAAAAAAGAGATAAAGAAGAGATCTTCGACTATCTTCCAAAGCAAGCTCCAGTCCAGAAAAAATCACCTCAAACCCTGTTACTTGGCTGCCCGTGTGGAAAGAGGGCACCCGAGTTTGCAAAAAGTGAAACAAACTAGGAGTCAGTCACGGGACTGGTATGAGAAATCTTTCTATACTAACTAACAATATGGTGAATCACAGGACCACGCCGCTAACGCGGAACGGGTTTACTCCATTGGATTGCCAGTGCATAAGTAAAGTAAATCGTTCAAATAACGCTATGTTTTTTAGAAAAAATGAGATCATTATAAGACCCAAGTCCCATCACACAATGCAACGCAAACCGGAGGATAGGGTTTTACCTTATAATGATCAAAAGATGATAAATATGTAAAATGGATTACTGCTAGTGTGTATATGTTTTCATAAATCATTTCAATATAAATGTATTAATCCTAGATGGCCTAGCTACCATATACTATGTCGCCATACTAGTTATACAATCGAAACCGTAATGTCGTATTGGAGATTTGGTTTTCCATCAAGAGTCAAGGCTAGGGAGGAGCTCCTTACCGATTCGAGACACTCTAGCAAATGCCTCAGGATCACACCTATGGGCAACCCTTGGATAGCTGCAGGGTCGGTCCACTCCGAGGGGTCGTGGATTAGTTATACCTAAACACACGTTTCCCGATCCTTTTGGACCTATAATATGGCCACTAACAACCTATAAAAACACGAGGTACCTCATAATCCATCATCCACATAAGTAAAATGTCAGCGCTGTTAGGTCCCTGACATTACTCTAGCTGGAAAGATAACGTGTGCACTCCCTGCGTTCCCTTCTCCCGTTTTAGACTCATACCGGGGTGTGAGGCTCGTGAGGTTACGCTATACACAAAGCTACGCCTAAACAGGTCGTGCTTTGATCATCAACCACAAGGCCTGCTTTTCAACAAAGCCTTGATCATTCGCATCTTGGCGTGCCACATTGACAATTCACACCATGCTATCGATAACTATTAACATATACAAGGGTGTTAAGCAGAGAATAAATTCTCCACCACCAAACAGGCATATATCAACAAAAATTGATTAATTACATGAAATAAATTCCAAGTCAGACACGCATCCATTCAAGTCCGTTTTGGGTTTGAACGAAACCGGAGACACCTGAGAGGTTCTCGCTTATCCGGACAATCAACCCATACGTCCGGATAACCACTACTTTAACCCCTTCCTAGGAGCAAGTCAGTCCAGGGCATCAGTAATCGTCGTCCATCCGATGTGAAGATCGACGGTCTTCAAACACCGTCTTCTATATTTTGATTTAATAGTCATGTAATTATTTGAAATGAGTTAAACTCTGTCTTTTCAAACAATCATCGCATAATTATCATTTAAATCATTTCATATCGTTAATATTTGTTTATGACGATTTATCGCTATTTTTATTTACTTAAGATAGCTCAATTATAATTAAACGATGCTTCAGGTCGATGGGCGACCCTGGCGCTATTTACCAAAATTTGATTTACACCTATCTTGAAATCTAACCGTTGGATTTTGATGAAATTTATATCGTTGGAAAGTTCTTCCCAAAGCGGTCCTAACAGGTTCCAGTTTTGGGACAATCCGACGGTCGGATCTTTCGGTATAACCATTTAAAGTTACAATTGCCGATACGCGAACTGTCGCGCGCATTTCTTTTAATCTTATATTTATATATATAAATACAAATATAAAATATTAAGGGATTTCAACTATTAAAATCTATTCTTTTTATCGCGCCAAAACTAACGATAAAAATATCGCTTTTAATTTCACTCTTTTTATAACACCTAAAATGACGATAAAAACATCACTCCTTTTTATTTATATCTATATTATAAATAAAAATTTCCTTTTAAATTCATGTTCTCATTCATAACTAATTTGTAATTTATATCTAAATTTTAAACGTTTAAAGTTTTCACTAACTTTTTTTTTACGTAAGAAAATGTAAATAAAGGTCATTGCTAAATTTGTTCTCTTTATTCTTTTATTTACAAAGAAAAATGTAAATACTTTCACTCCTTTTATTTACATTGAAAATGTAGATTCTTTTACATAAAAAAATGTTCATTCTTTTATTCCCTTTTTGTTACATAAAAATGTGCTTTTTCTCTAATTCAGTTTTATTACATAGAAATGTACTTTTTCTCATATTCATTTTTAATACATAAAAATGTACTTTTTCTCATATTCATTTTTAATACATAAAAATGTACTTTTTCTCATATTCATTTTTAATACATAAAAATGTACTTTTTCTCTAATCTTCTATTTACATTGAAAATGTAAATTCTTTTGGTTTACTTTAGAAAAATGTAAATTCTCATATTTTACATTCAAAACGTAAATGTCCCTTTTTATTTCTTTTTATTTACATTGAAATGCAAATAAAATTCAATCGCCAAACTTGTTCTTTTATCAACATATAAAAATGTGAATAAACCTATGTAATCGAGTTTTGGTCTTTTTATTTACAAAGAAAATTGTAAATAAAACATGTTATCAAATTTTGGTCTTTTTATTCACCTAAACATGTTGTCAAATTTGGTTTATTTTATTCACATATGAAAGTTTCATCGCTAAGTGGTTCATTTTATTTACAAATGAAATGTAAACAAAATCTCCTTTTTAATAATCTAGTTTTATTCTTTTTTACTTACAAGTGTAATGTAAATAAACACACTTTTCAATATCAAGTTTTATCCTTTTTCCATTTACAAAAAAATGTAAACAAAATTCTACTTTTCAAGTTTGTTCTTTTTATTTACAAAGGAAAATGTAAATAAATATGATTCCATATTTTGTTCTTTTTATTTCAGTGTCAAACATATGATATTTTAAACACAGTGGTTTTTGTCTCACTATTTACCACATCGTCAATTTTTGGTGTCAAACATATGATATTTTAAACACAATGGTTTTTGTCTATTTTAACAGATCAACATCACATAACAATCACATATCAGATTCAGCATAGCAGGCACAAAATACTACAACATATGTATGGTCACATTAAAAATTAACAATTCGTTTTCTTTTTATTTATAATAAAAAGAAATTAAATATAGGATCTCTCACCTTAGTTCAAATTCAGGTCAAAATTTCAACAGGCTCAGAATTAATTCTAATCTGTCTAGGAATGTAGATCTTGACAATACGATTGCACAGGATCTGAAATCGCCGAATTTCGAGTTCAAACAAGTTAGATATGCTTTAATTTAGTTGGGAAACATTTTAAATTAAATAAATTAATTTAATAAGAAGGATTTCACCTTCTTCCTTTGCTTCAGTTTACAGGCCGATGCTCGTTCCTCTGTTTAGAACTAGGGCTTCACCCTGCACGCACTTCAAGGCATGGGGTGTCGATCCGACTGTGCTACTCTGAAGGGGGGAGTGTGACGCGTGTTCGCTGGTGGAGGGGGCGAGTTCAGTGGCGTGTGGTGGTCTGGGCGGCGGCTGAAACGAGTCCCCTTCTCGGTCTTGGTTCTCTCTGGACACTCCACGAAACAGCACAAACTTGGTATGGATGGAAAGCTTGTGAGAAGGGCTTCGATATGGTCTAAGGGGGGATTTATAACTCGTGGAGGAGAACGAGGATTTAGAGGAGAAAGACGGGAGCAGTTTCGGCCATAGGATGATGTAGGCGGCGGTTATGTTCTGTAGCTTGGGTTGGCAAATGAATTTTCAACCATTTTATAATATTTTAATGGTAATTTTACAATTAAATCCATATCTTTTAAACCGATCCATTTTCAGTTCAACAGAAGGTGTCCCTAGCCAATAGCCCATATTCCGGATCCAACGAGACAGGTCCCGTCAGCCCAAACGGCTGTTTGTGGCCTGTATTATTTAATTCAATAATTAAATCCTTATTTAAATTAATTCATTCGCATAAATAAATTCACTGAGGCCATATACGGACAAATCCAGAAAAAATATATTTGGCTTCGTTATGACAATACGGTCCTAACAAAACTGATTTCGTTGAATTCTGTTACTTTTTGAAAAATGGCTATTTTTCAGTTGATTAAATTTAACTGAATTGAACAAAACACAGTTTCTTTCGCCACGCTCACATACTAACTTAAAAAAATTCTAAAAATTGAAACCTAGCAATAATTTGACATTCTGGTTCCAACGAAAGTGGTTTCATCGTAAACAGAGATCGTTTGAAAATTAACTATTTTCACTGGCTTTAATATTATTTAAAAATGAAATTTTTAATTTCTGCCACATTTTTCCACCAAATTATTTAAAATAAAAAATTTAGATTGGTTCGGATTTTCCGGGTCGTTACATTCTCCCCCACTTAAAAGCTTTTCGTCCCGAAAAGGAAACAAAGTAAAGTAGGAAACAAAACGGAAAATGTAAATTGTGATAAGTGTACCTTAACACAAGAGTTACTCGGAGATGTCCACTCTGCACTTGGGGTAAGCCTTTTTGATGCTATCCTCTGTCTCCCAAGTACAGTCTCTAGGATCCCCGCTTCACTGCACCTTGACTAGGTGAATCTTCTTATTCCTCAGAATTCGGGTTTCTTTGCCAATAATCTTTATCGGCTCTTTTCTCACTGTTAGACTCGGAGTAATATCCAAAACCTGTTGATTTAATTCATCCTCAACCAAATCTGGATCATGCACATGCTTGCGGAGTTGAGACACATGAAATACATCATGCACCCCTGACAACCAGTCGGGTAGCTGCACTCGATAAGCGAGAGTACCAATCCTCTCGAGAACAGGAAATGGACCAATGAATCTCGGTGCCAACTTTCCCGTCTTCCCAAAACGAATCACGCCTCTCAAAGGAGAAACCATCAAGTATACTCGATCACCCACAGAGAATTCTAAATTTCTTCTTTGCTGGTCTGCATAGCTCTTCTGTCGGCTCTGAGCAGTCAACAAGCGTTTCTTAATTAAGTCAACCTTATCTGATGCTTCACGAACCATGTCGGGGCCCAAGACTAGTCGATTTCCTGACTCCACCGAACATGCCGGAGATCTGCATGGCCTGCCATATAGTAATTCAAATGGTGACATCTTCAAGCTTGCTAGGTAGCTATTATTATAAGAGAATTCCACCAAGTGCAAGTGATCCTCTCATGACCGTTATAATCAAGAATGCAAGCTCGCAACAAGTCTTCTAAAACACGGTTCACCCTCTCAGTCTGGCCATCTGTCTGAGGGTGATAAGCAGAGCTCAGATTCAACTTGGTCCCAAGCTCTTCTTGGAAAGCTTCCCAGAATTTGCTGATAAATAATGGATCCCGATCACTGACAATGCTTTTGGGAACCCCATGTAGTCTGACTATCTCTTTAAAATAAAGCTGTGCCAAACTACGAGCTGTTCTATTGGACCGAACAGGGATGAAATGGGCAGACATTGTTAAGCGATCCACAATCACCCATATGCTAACATCCCTTTTCTGGTTCGAGGCAAGCCATCAATGAAGTCCATGGAGATTTCCTCCCACTTCCAACCTGGAACTTCTAGCGGTTGCAACAAACCTGCCAGTTTCTGTTGATCACTTTTAACTTGCTGACAAGTGGGACATCTGGCAACACAAATAGAAATATCTTTCTTCATGGACCTCCACCAAAATGTGCGCTTGAGGTCGTGATACATCTTGCTCACTCCAGGGTGAACACTAAGCTTAGATTTATGACATTCATCCATAACCTCCCTTCTGAGCTTAGAGTCGTACGGGACACAGATTCAGCCTAATAGACACAGAACCCCTTTGTCGTCAATTTGGAAACTCGTGGTTTCGCCATCCTGAATTCTTTTGATAATCCTCTGAATAAATTTATCATCCTTCTGAAGAGCGGAGACTTTATCAATCAAAGTAGGAGTGACAATGAGATTGGTGAGAATAAGCTTGTCGTCATCTGCATTCTTTCTACTGAGTGCATCGGCCACAACGTTGGCTTTCCCTGGAGTATATAAGATATCCAGATCATATGATGCAAGAAATTCATCCCAGCGTTGCTCCCTCATATTCAAATCTCTTTGGGTAAAAAGTTGTTTCAAGGATTTGTGATCCGTGTATATTTCGAACTTCTCACCCAAGAGATAATGCCTCCATATTTTAAGAGCAAACACAATAGCCATTAGCTCAAGATCATGTGTAGCGTAATTCTTCTCATGCGGTTTCAGCTGGCGGCTAGCGTATGCGACAACTCTGCCTCTTTGCATCAGCACCGCACCAATACCTTAAATAAATAAGGGATAACATGTTAAAATGAGATTTGACATTAAAGGAAAATGTTATCTCTGTCATGTTAATTTATAAAAGAAACAACCTTGTTTAGAAGCGTCGGTCCAGACCTTCAAATCCTGATTGCCATCTATGATGGTCAACACAGGAGCATTGGTCAACCTCTTTTTTAGCTCTTGGAAAGCTGCCTCGCACTCGGGTGTCCAATTGAATTTCGTATGCTTCTTGGTTAGGTTTGTCAATGGACAAGCTACCTTCGAAAAATCTTTGACAAATTTCCGATAATGGCCAGCCAGTCCTAAGAAACTTCTGACCTCAGTGGGAGTTCTAGGCTGCTTCCACTCTTGGATGGCTGAGATCTTTCCTGGATCTACTGAGATGCCTTCCTTTGATACAACATGGCCGAGGAATTTCACCTCTTCTTGCCAGAATATGCATTTGGAAAATTTGGCTTTCAGCACATTTCTTCGCAAAATCTCCAAGACTTCTCTCAGATGCTGTTCGTGCTCAGCAGTGGATTTTGAAAAGATTAGGATGTCATCAATGAACACCATCACGAATTTATTAAGAACATCTCTGAATACTCTATTCATAAAATCAACAAAGTATGTTGGAGCATTACATAGACCGAAGGGCATTACTAGCCATTCATAAAATATATCCGGTCCTCTGAAAGCAGTTAAAGGCACACATTCATCAGCAATGCGAAGTTGATGGAAGCCTGTAGCTAGGTCCATCCTAGAAAATACTCGCGCTCCATGCAAGCGGTCGAGCAAGTCATCAATACGAGGCAGTGGGTATTTGTTCTTCAGAGTTTGTTTGTTGAGATCACGGTAGTCTACACATAGCCTAAGAGTACCGTCTGATTTTGGGACGAACACCACTAATGCGCCCCATTCTGAGAAATTGGGCCTGATCAGATCCTTCCACAAAAGCTACTTGGTTTGGTTTCTCAGCTCTTCCTTTTCTTTTGGCGACATTCTCCGAATAGGATGTACGACAGGCCTTACATTCGGAGCTAAGTCAATTCTGAAGTTGATTTCTCTACGTAGAGGTAAGCCCTCAACTTCTTTGAATACATCAGCATAATCTCTGACGATGGGGATATCCTCAATAGAAGTAGGGGTGACCTCTAGAGAAGACCAAAACTCTTTTCTGTCTATGGCTGAGCCAAGGCATGGTATAGAAATAGTCTTTCCCAATTTAGTTTTAATTTTGACTATTCTTTCAGCGCATAATACTTCAACCTCATATTTCGTCAACCAATCCATTCCCAATATGTTATCATATCTGGAGAAATTCATGATGATCAAATTAAAAGGGAATGAGAAATAAGAATAAGAAACAGGTACTTTACAATACTGTTCGAGAACAAGAGAACCTCCTATCGGGCTATGGGCTCTAATCAACTCTTTAAGTTTCTTTGGTTTTAGGTTTAACTTTTTAATGGTGTCAATAGAAATAAAACTTCGTGCAGCGCCGGTGTCAAATAAAAATGTAATAGGGATGTTCTTGATATTAAGAGTACCTCCTAAAACATCAGGTTTACCTGCTTCCTCGGCAGAAGCTGGTGCATTTGCCCCTTCATAGACATGTGCCACTTCAGTTTTCTTCAATAAAGGGCAATTCCTGGAAAAGTGTCCCGGCTTTTGGCAGTTATAGCAGTCTTGAGTGTTCCTGGGGTTCTGGCCACAATTCTGGGAACTCCGGCCACGATTCTGACTAGGGCCCGAATCATTTCTCTTGACCTTTTTAGGTGCTCTACACTCGTAATCAAAATGTCCAATCTTGCCGCAGTTATAGCATGTCACCTTGCTTCTATCCCTCTTCTTCACTTGGGGCTTAGCGGTAGAAGAATTGCTTGCCTCCGGTTTCTTGTTAGCCTGTTCCTTCTGGTTGTTGCCTTGGCTTTTCACTCTATCCTGTGGTCCAGACTCGTCATTTTCCTCGTAGCGGCATGCCATCTCTACTATTTCATTGAATGGAAGCTTGATATGAGCAGTGACTCGGTTCAAATATTTCTTTGAAAGACCCTTGATGAATTTTTTATTCTTCTGTACTGGATCTTGAATCAACCCAGGAGCATATCGTGAAAGCTCATCAAACTTCCTCACATACTCAGAAACAGTCATATTCCCTTGCTGTAGGTAAACGAACTGCTCGCGCAGGCGCTCTCTTGCTTGCGGGGGAACATACTTCTCATTGAAAAGTTCCTTAAATTTGTCCCAAGACATATTGGCCACGTCATTGCAGATCTTGACCGTATCCCACCAATGCCCGGCTTCATCCTTTAATTGCCATACTGTCAGGAAACGCTTTCGCTGATCTTCTAATTCTAAGCCCTCTAGGATCTTTTCACAGTCCTTAAGCCATGCCTCTGCCTGAATCGCAGACTCTCGCCCCGTGAAAGGTACACCTCCTAGATTCCTGAATTTCTTTGACATTCTCTCCAAGTCGAAGGGCTGTGGAGGTGGAGGTGATTGTGCTACGACTTCTGATGTATGTTGTTCCTGACTGATGGGGGTCTCGTCTCTAGTTTGCCCTCCGGCTCCCCCTCAGGCTCCTCCTCTGGAACCGCCTCGAGTTCTACCTCGGGCTACGCCCTAGGCTGTTCTGGCTCTAGTATCTATTTAAATCAGTATGTACCATCAAGGAAAGAGTCAGACCAACAGAAATGAAAATTTTCAAGAAAAGATAAGGTAAGGACAAGATGAAAAGGTAATGATGTAATGACTGATAAGTATGCGCTATTCTGCTGTGCTCATTCTAGGACATTGCTAGTCCTATCTCTAATAAGCTACTCGCCATAGAATAATGTGGATTCTATCTAGACGAATTGTTCTAAATATGTTATATTCTGAAGCTAAGGTTAACCTTAGGCTCTGATACCAACTGTGATAACCCCAAACTTCCGTGGTTCGAAAGTAAGGATAATCATTTTGGAATACAACATATTTACAACAAAAACAGATCTCAGATAATTATCATAACACATAAACCATTGCAGCGGAAATAAATGTCATCAGCATCATAATATCCAAACATCAGAGTACGCAGTACAGGATACAACTTAGCAAAATAAAAGTCTGAATGAAAAGGGAAATAAGTTCCAAACGCCAACAAGTTACATCATACATGAAAATGTCTAATGTCTCAAAAACAGAAATAGATATAAAGAAGAGATCTTCGACTATCTTCCAAAGCAAGCTCCAGTCCAGAAAATATCACCCTAAACCCTGTTACTTGGTTGTCCATGTGGAAAGAGGGCACCCGAGTTTGCAAAAAGTGAAACAAACTACGAGTCAGTCACGGGACTGGTATGAGAAATCTTTCTATACTAACTAACAATATGGTGAATCACAGGACCACGCCGCTAACGCGGAACGGGTTTACTCCATTGGATTGCCAGTGCATAAGTAAAGTAAATCGTTCAAATAACGCTATGCTTTTTAGAAAAAATGAGATCATTATAAGACCCAAGTCCCATCACACAATGCAACGCAAACCGGAGGATAGGGTTTTACCTTATAATGATCAAAAGACGATAAATATGTAAAATGGATTACTACTACTGTGTATATGTTTTCATAAATCATTTCAATATAAATGTATTAATCCTAGATGGCATAGCTACCATATACTATGTCGCCATACTAGTTATATAATCGAAACCGAAATGTCGTATTGGAGATTTGGTTTTGCCATCGAGAGTCAAGGCTAGGGAGGAGCTCCTTACCGATTCGAGACACTCTAGAAAATGCCTCAGGATCACACCTATGGGCAACCCTTGGATAGCTGCAGGGTCGGTCCACTCCGAGGGGTCGTGGATTAGTTATACCTGAACACACGTTTCTCGATCCTTTTGGACCTATAATATGGCCACTAACAACCTATAAAAACACGAGGTACCTTATAACCCATCATCCGCATAAGTAAAATGTCAGCGCTGGTAGGTCCCTGACATTACTCTAGCTGGAAAGATAACGTGTGCACTCCCTGCGTTCCCTTCTCCCGTTTTAGACTCATACCGGGGTGTGAGGCTCGTGAGGTTACGCTATACACAAAGCTACGCCTAAACAGGTCGTGCTTTGATCATCAACCACAAGGCCTGCTTTTCAACAAAGCCTTGATCATTCGCATCATGGCGTGCCACATTGACAATTCACGCCATGCTATCGATAACTATTAACATATACAGGGTGTTAAGCAGAGAATAAATTCTCCACCACGAAACAGGCATATATCAGCAAAAATCGATTAATTACATGAAATAAATTCCAACGTCAGACACACATCCATTCAAGTCCGTTCTGGGTTTGAACGAAACCGGAGACACCTGAGAGGTTCTCTCTTATCCGGACAATCAACCCATACGTCTGGACAACCACTACTTTAACCCCTTCCTGGGAGCAAGTCAGTCCAGGGTATCAGTAATCGTCGTCCATCCGATGTGAAGATCGCCGGTCTTCAAACACCGTCTTCTATATTTTGATTTAATAGTCGTGTAATAATTTGAAATGAGTTAAACTCGGTCTTTTCAAATAATCATCGCATAATTATCATTTAAATCATTTCGTATCATTAATGTTTGTTTACGACGATTTATCGCTATTTTTATTTATTTAAGATAGCTCAATTATAATTAATCGATGTTTCAGGTCGATGGGCGACCCTGGCGCTGTTTTGACCAAATTTTGATTTACACCTATCTTGAAATCTAACCGTTGGATTTTGATGAAATTTATATCCTTGGAAAGTTCTTCCCAAAGCGGTGCTAATGGTTCCAGTTTTGGGACAATCCGACGGTCAGATCTTTCGGTATAACCGTTTAAAGTTACAATTGCCGATACGCAAACTGCCGCGCGCGTTTCATTTAATTTTATATTTATATATATAAATAAAAATATAAATATAAAATATTAAGGGATTTCAACTATTAAAATCTATTCTTTTTATCGCGCCTAAACCGACGATAAAAATATCGCTTTTAATTTCACTCTTTTTATCACACCTAAAACGACGATAAAAACATCACTCCTTTTTTATTTATATCTAGATTATAAATAAAAATTTCCTTTTAAATTCATGTTCTAATTCGTAACTAATTTGTAATTTATATCTAAATTTTAACCGTTTAAAGTTTTCACTAACTGTTTTTTTTTACATAAGAAAATGTAAATAAAGGTCATTGGTAAATTTGTTCTCTTTATTCTTTTATTTACAAAGAAAAATGTAAATACTTTCACTCCTTTTATTTACATTGAAAAATGTAGATTCTTTTACATAAAAAAAATGTTCATTCTTTTATTCCCTTTTTATTACATAAAAATGTGCTTTTTCTCTAATTCAGTTTTATTACATAGAAATGTACTTTTTCTCATACTCATTTTTAATACATAAAAATGTACCTTTTCTCATATTCATTTTTAATAAATAAAAATGTACTTTTCTCATATTCATTTTTTAATACATAAAAATGTACTTTTTCTCATATTCATTTTTAATACATAAAAATGTACTTTTTCTCTAATCTTCTATTTACATTGAAAATGTAAATTCTTTTTATTTACTTTAGAAAAATGTAAATTCTCATATTTTACATTGAAAATGTAAATGTCCCTTTTTATTTCTTTTTATTTACATTGAAATGCAAATAAAATTCAATTGCCAAACTTGTTCTTTTATCTACATATAAAAATGTGAATAAACCAACGTCATCGAGTTTTGGTCTTTTTATTTACAAAGAAAATTGTAAATAAAACATGTTATCAAATTTTGGTCTTTTTATTTACCTAAATATGTTGTCAAATTTGGTTTATTTTATTCACATATGAAAGTTTCATCGCTAAGTGGTTCATTTTATTTACAAATGAAATATAAACAAAATCCCCTTTTTAGTAATCTAGTTTTATTCCTTTTTACTTACAAGTGTAATGTAAATAAACACACTTTTCAATATCAAGTTTTATCCGTTTTCCATTTACAAGAAAATGTAAACAAAATTCTACTTTTCAAGTTTATTCTTTTTATTTACAAAGGAAATTGTAAATAAATATGATTCCACATTTTGTTCTTTTTATTTCGGTGTCAAACATATGATATTTTAAACACAATGGTTTTTGTCTAACCATTTCACTATTTACCACATCGTCAATTTTTGGTGTCAAACATATGACATTTTAAACACAATGGTTTTTGTCTATTTTAACAGATCAACATCACATAACAATCACATATCAGATTCAGCATAGCAGACACAGAATACTACAACATATGTGTGGTCACATTAAAAATTAACAATTTGTTTTCATTTTATTTATAATAAAAAGAAATTAAATATAGGATCTCTCACCTTAGTTCAAATTCAGGTCAAAATTTCAACAGGCTCAGAACTGATTCTAATATGTCTAGGAATGTAGATCTTGTCAACACGATTGCACATGATCTAAAATCGCCGAATTTCGAGTTCAAACGAGTTAGGTATGCTTTAATTTTGTTGGGAAACATTTTAAATTAAATAAATTAATTTAACAAGAAGGATTTCACCTTCTTCCTTTGCTTCAGTTTACAGGCCAATGCTCGTTCCTTTGTTCAGAACTAAGGCTTCACCCTGCATGCACTTCAAGGCACGGGGTGCCGATCCGACTGTGCTACTCTGAAGGGGGAGGGTGACGCGTGTTCTCTGGTGGAGGGGGCGTGTTCGGTGGCGTGTGGTAGTTTGGGCGGCGGCCGAAACGAGTCCCTTCCTCGGTCTTGGTTCTCTCTGGACACTCCACGAAATAGCACATACTTGGTATGGATGGAAAGCTTGTGAGAAGGGCTTCGATATGGTCTAAGGGGGGATGTATAACTCGTGGAGGAGAAGGAGGATTTAGAGGAGAAAGACGGGAGCAGTTTTGGCCATAGGATGATGTAGGCGGCGGCTATGTTCTGTAGCTAGGGTTGGCAAATGAATTTTCATCCATTTTATAATATTTTAATGGTAATTTTACAATTAAATCCATATCTTTTAAATCGATCCTTTTTCAGTTCAGCAGAAGGTGTCCCTAGCCAATAGCCCATATTCCGGATCCAACGAGACAGGTCCCGTCAGCCCAAACGGCTGTCTGTGGCCTGTATTATTTAATTCAATAATTAAATCCTTATTTAAATTAATTCGTTCGCATAAATAAATTCACTGAGGCCACATATGGACTCAGAAAAATCCAGAAAAAAATATATTTGGCTTCGTTATGACGATACGGTCCTAAGAAAACTGATTTCGTCGAATTCTGAGACTTTTTGTAAAATGGCTATTTTTCAGTCGATTAAATTTAACTGAATTGAACAAAACACAGTTTCTTTCGCCACGCTCACATACTAACTTAAAAAAATTCTAAAAATTGAAACCTAGCAATAATTTGACATTCCGGTTCCAAAGAAAGTGGTTTCGTCGGAAACAGAGATCGTTTGTAAATTAACTATTTTCACTAGCTTTAATATTATTTAAAAATGAAAATTTTAATTTCTGCCACATTTTTCCACCAAATTATTTAAAATAAAAATTTTAAGCTAGTTCGGATTTTCCGGGTCGTTACAAGTCATGTGTGGCCGGGTTGCCAGACGTTATTGCTGAACCCCAGTGTATCCCCTCTAGAGTACACTGATCAGGAGGTGTTCCCATACCTTGTCATAGTTGGAGTCTAATATCCAATAAGCGCCCTGCAGTTTTTGATTTTATACTATGTATGTAGAGCATGAGATGCAAGCGTTCTACTATTTGACTATTTACTTGATTAGATGTTATTATAATATCACCAGATTTCATATCAAAATGTTTTGGGTTATAGTAAGGTAAAAACCATCCATGTTTATATGTGGACTGGTCTTACTATTATCCTTTTCCTTCAAAATGGGTTTTCAAAGTTAAACCATATGGTTGGAGTTTACTCACACCAGTCCCATGACTGACCCAGAGTTTATTTTGTTTGTTTTTTACCTAAACTCTTGGGTGCCCAAATTTGTATGCGCAGTCAAGTGTTTCAGGCTTTTATAGATACACTTGGAGGAGCATGAAGCAGGAGGCTTCACCATTAGTTATTTAAGTTATTTTCGCTGTTACATTGTATTATACTCTGATGATGGTATGTACAACTAATATAAATTTTTTTTTGTATTTCAATTGTTATGTTATATATTATATTTTTTTCGTTCCACTGTGAGATTCTGTGTTGTTATTTCTATTCTATCTTCTATCTGTTTCTATTTCTTTAACCCTAATGACTCGTATTGCTATATTATGTGGGTTGGACGTGTTTTGTTTAGCCAACTCAAATAGTACGGATATGCGGGCCATCACAGTTTTCAATAGCTACCCACAGATGTTTCTTAATCGTAAAAATTCCTGAATGTACTTGTCGTTAATAGCCATTGCTATCTTGCTATTGGCGATCGTTGCTCCTATCCGTTGGTGTACACTGTTTATTTAGTAGCAAAGTGGTAGGAAATTGAAATTGAAATTAAATAAGTTATTATTTATAATATAAATTTGCATTACAAGAGTGATTCCACATAGACTTGTTATGTTCTCTCCCTTCTCTTAAAAGGATTTGCCTAAATTTCCAATGAACGAATTTGATAACTTGAATAGCTACCTTTCTAAAAATAAGTAATGATGTTAATAATTGGTTTCAAATACGTTACTATGAATTTTGAAATGGTGTTTAAAAAATTAAATTTATCTTATGTTAGGTAGATATATTAAATGGTAATTGTAACTGGAATTACCATTTTAAGAAGTAAAATTTACAAATAAAGTTTTGCATATTATTAAGATTCTGAATATCATTGATTTTGAATATAAATGAGTTTTATATAAGTTCTTCAATTTGACATTTACTAACATATATAAATAGGTAAATTTGAGAAATTTTCTAATTTGGAATTTAATGGTATTAAATAAAGTGATAAAATTTATATATACTGTATAAAATGTTTGAAATTTTGAATATTTATTTTGAAAGAAAAACAATTTTGAAATATGTCACTTGGTGTTGAACCGATTTACTGAATGCTTAGAGATTTTGGGCATCCGGCTAGTGAATGTATGACTAAATTTCTATAAGAATACGGGTAAATATTAGTGAATCTCACTCCAATCGCTTGAAAATAATTCAGGTGATGACTGTAGCAGCATCAGCGTTCATTTTCAAGTTTCGAAAGTGAAAATGTATATATATCAGTTGATGCATCTAGTTATAATTTGGAAATTTGGAAAATATTTAACTTTTGATTAACCATCTCTCAAATCTATAGAAAAACTAAATAAGGACTTCAAATAATTTAAATGATTATTTGACAAAATATATTGAAATGTTAGATTCTTGTACCATTCCTTTTCAAGGACGAAGTACAGGAGTTTGTAATAACATGCAAATTTACCATTTAAAATTATTGAAAATTGATTTATCTAAATTAAAAGAAGACTTGGAATTTTCAATTTCAATTTTAAATCTGTGATGCATATGATTGGCTTGAACTAAGAAATTAGAACAATAGTTTAAATGGAAACTAACTCGATTTTTTATATAACATAGGACTAGTCGATGATATATTAATAAACTGATATTACCAGTACAAATGAAATAAATGAAACAAAATTTTAAATTAAATGAATCCATGTAAATTGGTTATCAGGTATGTCATATTCTTTGGTTAGTGGAGCAAAAAGGGGATACACTTGTATTTACGATTCTTTACTTTATCCAAGTGTACATCCATTAATATCAAACACTTTCATTTAATTTAGCATCTTCACTTCCTATTCTTACTTAAACCCATTAGAAAAAGTAAAAATAAAAAGCTTCGAAACCCGGCACCACCTCCCTAGGAAATCCCCGCCTCGTTGAAGCCAACATAGGTCATCAACCTATAAACCAATGCTTTGCTAACCTTCTCTCATGCCGCCATCTAGGGCCGTCAATTTCCTACACGACCCGTGACCCGATCCAAAACCGGCGCGGAAATTAGTAGGTTAACCCAACCCGTTTAGTTGGCAGGTCATTTTCGGGTCAACCTGAATTTGACCCGTTTATAAACTGGTGGGTTTAGGGTTGATCCGCTAACCCGGTTTTGACCCGCCAAACCCTATTATATGTTGTATCTCTTCCATAATGTTTGTCTTTTAGGTATGCTGTTAGTGTTAGTCTTTTATGTATGCAGTAATCAGTATGCTCATATATGTAAGCTGTTATATTTTACTAATTTGTTCTTGTATGTTGTTAGTTATGTTTTACTTATAACAACTGTATCTCTTACATACTGTTAGTCTTTCATTTATGCAGTATGGTCATATATACTTATGTATAGAGAATGATTTTTGGATATGGTTATTTCATGCTTTATGTATGTGATGTCTGTTGGTGACTTTGCAACTTGTTGCATGCTGGTGATTATATAATAATGTACCTGTTGGTGATTTAATTCTTTTGTTGTTTATTTTAGTGGGCAATATTTACCAATGGACTAATTGGGTAAACTGAACACGACCCATTTAGTTAAACCGGTTAAGCAGGTCGGGTCGGGTTAACCCATTTATAAATGAGTCGGGTTAGGGTTGGGAAAAAAAATGACCCGTTTAATAAATTGGTTGGCTTGACCCATTTATAAAGCAACCCAAACCTGACTTGACCCGACCCAAACCCGACCCGGCACGATCCATTGATAGCCTTACCGCCATCATCTACATCAAAATGGGTTGCTTGTGTGGATATAGATTTAAAAGTGGAGTCAATACTCGGCGGACACAACGAACTACGGGGCGTTGGGTGGGCTGTAGGTAGTGAACACGACGATGAAGAGGGGATGGCATCAGATCGTCGTGTTTAGCTTCAGTATTACCAAGATTTGGAGGTGAAGCCTCGTTTTTGGGTTTGGCTGTGAGTTGGCTGGTAGCGGGGTGATGGCTAGTGACACGTGGCATGAAAGTGGCTATGATGGTGGTCCATTTGTTGGGGTCAGGTCTCGGTCTAGGGGCATGTGGCGGCAGTAAAGGGAAGGCATTGGGTTCAAGAGTATAAGTGATTACGAATGTTTATGTTACTGTAGCAATAAAGAGGCGAAAAGAAAAAATTTAGGTGATGCCATGGCTTTGGGCATTGTGTTTACTTGTCACTTTATTTTAAAAGATTATATTTAAAATTTGATAGCTTATAATATTAGTACTTTTTCATAAAAACTCGGATTCACACGCAGTTTTCTCCGTTGGATTCGTGTCCATTTGGATTTCAGTCGGACGTAAAATCTGAGGTGAGTGTTTAATCCTACTCACAATATACTTAAATTTACATCACAAGTTAATTTAACTTTATGATATGATTTATTTAACTGTCATTTGGTAAGTTAAATTGGCATTGCAAATAGATATATCTGCTAAATGACACTTGATATGTGATAATTGATGTTGATGTAACATTTATTTTTGACTGAATATTTGAAATTTTAAAAATACATCTAAATGGATATTGATTTGGATCGTCATTTAATCACCATTGCAATTGAATTGCTAGTTAGACGTCGACATTTGATAAATAACTACTGTTGTGATATATTTCTTATTTTGGATGGTCATTATATGTATATGTTTATTGGTTGATGTGATTGTCAATTGGATGTTATTCTCGATAGTTATTGACTATAATCTATCCATGTCATCACGCTGTGTACCACTGAAATTGTATAAGTGTCGTATTCATCCTTTGGACATCAAATACCTGAACCACGTAATAGGTTGAAATGGTATATACCTATGATCTTTAAAATGAGCTGAAATGATATATACTCATGTACTTGAGATTTAAATTAAATGACCACTTGACCATAAATTATAAAGACAAAATTTAGTAGAATGAAGTGTTTCAAATTTATAATTTTGAATTTATTAAGGGAAATTTGTTCAAACTTAAATATGAGACCGTAATGGTTTAAAGTGATTTTTTTTTAAAAAAAAAAATTGGTATTATGTTCAAATGGTTTAAGTGGAAATAAATTATGTTTCACAAAAATATTATATTAATTTTTTGATTAATATTATTTTACATTTCAATTAGAATTATTTTCTCTTATACTATTTATTTTCATACTATTCTATAAATAACTATTTTCAAACAAACTGGTATATTTAAATTTAACTGTTATATGTATAAACTATTTTCAATAAAAAGTCTATTTCATGTTATGTCGTTACAAGCCTAAAATTGCGTAGAATATAGGATTTCATTTAAAAATGGTAATCGTGACATGCAAGTCTTAACTTGAAATTTAAACCAGATAATGAACTGTTTTGTGATATGAAATTATAAATTGGAAACTTGAATCTAGTATTGAACAATTTTTATATATGACAAGGTGAAATCGAAATATAAACTGAATTCACTTTGATATGGAAATATGAAATTAAAATGTAATTCAATATCATTCCAATTTAGGATATGATAATGTAGAATTGGAATCCGAACTTGATATTAACTGATTTGTCAAATAAAATACGATGTTTTATTGAAATATAAAATGATCACGGCGTGTAAAATGACGATTGATCGTTAAAGAAAACGAAGCTACATATTGGCAAACCCTCTATCAATACTGAAATCACTTTAAAGATTATGTATGTGGATGATGTTCTAGAATAAAGGAGTTGATTTGGCGAGCGTTTACTGGAATGAAACAATAGAATGATGAAGTATGGCTTTAACACTTGTGTCATAATTAAAATTATTGAAACAGAAGCCTATATTTTTCACTAAGTTGGCTACCTCTACCGGACACACCTCTTCGTATTACTCACTTGACCTGTGATTTAATTGATGCACTATGATTGGTTAAAGGTGTTGCATGTGGTCGCCCAGTATGGTTTACGACCAGCTAGAAAAGGTAAATTAGTAGAATCCTACTTGGGAATTGTTTTACGCATCTTGTTATATTTTATCCCTATATGAGCCCGTTACGAGTTTGGTTTATACTTTACATATGCTATGGTAGATTAATATAAAGTATTAATACTATTTTTAATATTTATTTCACGTACAGACATTATATATATAGTGTATCCTACTATATATATTAGTATAACGGATGCCTAGAAGATGGAAATTCCCATAACAACTCTTATGCATTCACGTTATACACTGATAGGAGATGGAATGTCCCGTAAGTGTCTTTGATGCTACTATACTAATCTTTCATTTGATTTGACTTGATTAACGTTTGAGATTTTTGTTCTGACTTAAGTATATAGTTTTTCATTATGCTCGGGTCAATCTGAGTTGTTTCAGTTTAGCCGAAGACAGTATACTAAAGATGAAATCGAAGATTGTCGAACTTACTACTATTATTATGTTCCATTACTTGGTATGTCTGTTGATTGCTTAATTCTCATATTATAATACAATGTATATCGTACACAGCTTCATAATGTACTTATGTAATTATTATATTTTGTCCTTCCGTTGTGAGGTTTTGTGTTTTATTTCTCGCATCCCTTTTATTCTTATATATTTAAATTTCATAAACAATTTGCCTTTTTGAATGGTTTGAGTCTGACATGTATGGATTATTGTCGATCGGAGCAGTTTAAAATGGTGGGTCGTTACGATTGTTATGGAAACTGCGCCTTTACGGAAGCGACAAGAATCTTATTCAGCCAATTATTTAAAGATTATTTCTATGGAAAGACAACATAGATATGAAATTACATGTACAAACACAAGATATTTCATCCAACCACCCTCTTTATTGATTCAACAAAACAATTTTTGTTTACATACAATGGATCAACAACCAAAAATAAACAAAATACAATGAATCAATAACCCTCTTGAGAAAGGTAAAGGATATCTAGATGACTACAACTCTTATTGGAGAAGGAGAATAATGAAGAACATCGACAAACCCTTGGATTAATTATCTCGGTCTCAATTCCATGATTTTAATCCAACCCTAGATGCTGCTTCTATAGGAGAATAGAAGGCCTAGGCAAATATCTAATTTTCCCGTCATAAATATATCCAGAATATAATCATTCATTTCTTTTGCTTCTATGATAAAATCAACCAACTAATCAATCAATGAACCAATCAATCAAATCAATTAGTCACTTAATTAATTAATTAATCAATCAATTAAATAAATTCAATCAATTAATCAAATCGATTGATTGATTACATCCTCTTCATTAATATATGTGATTTCATGTCACAAATCACTCCACCTTAATATGAAATCACATCATCAAGCGAACTTCCAACACACAAGTCATCTAGCTCTTTCAACGACACCTACTCTCAATTAAACCATTACAAACACAACTCATTGCCTGCAAAAGATGCTTCTCCCTCCTGAGATGCACCTTGGGACACTAACGGTCTAAAAGTGCTTGTAATACCACAAGGATCTTCACCTTATGGATTTTCCGCATCGACACCGGTCTACCACTTGATCTGAGCTCCTTCCTTGATCACCCCGGATCCCTCGATCATCATCAACATGAAGGCCCCTATCTAACACATCGACAGTGACCAAATTAACCTCTCCACTTTGTTGTGGACTAGGTTCTTCAACCATCTCTAACCTTCCACGGTCGATCACAAAACCTACCAATCTATACAGGTTTCCCACCTCCAAGACACCTCTCATCATAACACGGCTACCCTTCTTCACTCTCAAAACTCCATCTCGAGTATCATAAGTGCAACCACGACGATCTAACTGATCGAGAGAAATGAGGTTATGTGAACTAGTGGATAGATGTCTAACTCCGGAGACTTCTCTCACCACGTCATCATGTATACGAAACAAGTTAGATCCAATACCACAAACTGATAACTCTACTACATTGGTTGTTCTAATCACGTCAACATTCTTCTCATAAGAAGAAAAACACTTTACGTCCTTACAAATGTGAAAACTGCTCCCGAATCCACCTTCCAAGGATTAAATTCACTAAATAGGACATCACAAGAAGCGTCACTAATGGAGCCTGCTGCAAGACATGCGGTGCCACATTACTACTGCTATCACCATCCGCAGTCTTCTTCTTATCCCTCTGATAAGCATAACATTCTTTGCGTATGTGACCTTGCTTTCCATAATAATCACAAGTGATAACACCTCTACCATTAGCCCCTTTTTTCTTCCTTCTTGTATCTTTCACAGAGTCCTTTGATATCATATCCTCACCTTGAAATAATTTCAAACACGGGTATTTTCTCCTTATTTCTTCATTCAAAAGGCTGTTTCGAACAATTTCTAAAGAGATACTTCCATTAGCACTAGAATTACTCAATGAAACAACCAAAGACTCCCAACTTTCTGAAAGCGAACTCATCAACAAAAGAGCCAACAACTCATCATCAAAATTGACCTTCCGATTTGCCAATTGAATGATCACATCTTGAAATTCAATTAAGTGCCTTACAACTAACTTCTCCTCATCCAATCTCAGCTGAATAAGCTTTTGAACCAGAAAAGCTTTACTTGTAGCACTCCGCGACTCATACAAAGATACCAACTTGTCCCACAAATCCTTCGCGGATTCACAACTAGCCACATGATGGAATACCAAATCATCAAGGTACTGCCGAATTAAGGCAATCGCCTTCTTATCCATCTTTTTCCATGTTCCCTCATCCACACCTGAGGGCTTCATCTCATCTCCATCAATCGGATCATGAAGAACATTGAGGTAAAGCACATCCTCAATCTTAGGCTTCCAAATCCCTGAATTTCTTTCATAAAAAAAGTCATCTTCGGAAACACAATCATATCTGACATCAAAAAGCGATTTTTTCAATCCAAAATCACACTAAGCTTTGCGATGATCTAGCTCTGATACCGACTGTTATGGAAACTGGGCCTTTGCGGAAGAGACCAGAATCTTATTCACTCAGTTACTTAAAGATGATTTCTATGGAAAAACAACACAGATATGAAATTACATGTACAAACACAAGATATTCCACCTAACCACCCTCTTTATTGATTCAACAAAACATTTTTTTTACATACAATGGATCAACAACCAAAAATAAACAAAATACAATGAATCAATAACCTTATAGAGAAAGGGAAAGAATATCTAGATGACTACAACTCTTGTTGGAGATGGAGAACAACGAAGAACAGTGGAAAATCCTTGGATTAATTATCTCGGTCTCAATTTTATGCTTTTAATCCAACCCCAAATGCTGTTTTTATAGGAAAATATAAGGCCTGGAAAAAAAAATCCAATTTTCCCCTCAGAAATGTATCCAGAATATAATCATTCATTTCTTTCCTTCTATGATAAAATTAACCAACAAACCAATCAGTCAATCAATCAAATCAATAAGTCAATTAATTTATTAATTAGTTAGTTAATCAATCAATTAAATCAAATCAATCAAGTAATCAAATCAATTAATTAATTATGTCCTCTTCATTAACATATATGATTTCATGTCACAAATCACAACAACAGTTAGATAACCATGGTTTAGTTTCAACAAAAAATTTGAATTTTAAAGAATAGGCTGCAAATACATCATAACTTCATCGCTTTCAAATCAATAAATGAATTAACGATTTGATAGAACAAATAGCACAATTCCAATTTACTTTCATTCTGTTTTAAAATTTATAATGTTACATGCTAAAGGTATTATCAAGCTAGATGGTCCTCAATTTAGTATTATTCCAAAACATATTAAAAATGCAAACACCATTACTAACTTTATTTTTAAAATTAGGTTAGTGTTATAGACGTTACACATGTAGTTACCTAACTCTAGTCCAGACTATTTCTTATAAAAAAAATGTTTTGCTGCGTAAAATTTTAGCAGCTTATTCATTGGGTTTACAATTTGCTTAAGCTATCAATAGCTGGGATAATATCGTGTACGATAGGAGAAATTTTAATGTAGTCATAAATGATAAAGCCTTTACTTTCCCTAATCCTCCATCTAGACAACAGTATTCAATAGATTCGAGTTACCCATTTCAAATTAGATATTTACACCTTAACATAATATTATACATCATATTCCTATTTTCATGAAACTACAGAAAAACACAAATTGAGAATTAAAAATTTTAGGTGGTGTTTGTTTTACCCCTTTTAGTTTTGTGTTTTTCATATAGAAATGCAAATGAAACATATATATCATGGAAAACAATCGTTTTAGAACATGAAGTTAACAAACAAAACAAAAGATAACTTTTATTTATTTTCCGTATTCTACGAAGTAATGGAAGAACAAGAGATAACTCATCCCTCCATCTTTCTTCTGTCTCCTTCATTGTTTTGTCCATCGTTCTTACAATCCCTTCATCGTCCATCAACTCCTCTTATTTTTTGTAATTAATATGGAAAACTCAAAAAACAAAACACAATATAAACCAAACATCAACTTAATTTATCATTCCTGGTTTACGAATGTCAATTAAGAGAATCTTTGAAAAAAAAAAAGATATACCATTTTGAAGAATATGATAGCATATTAACTAGAGGCTAAAGTAAATGTTATCGTAGTTACAATGACTTACATATTTTATACAAAAACACAATATAAGTGATTAATATTTTATGGTTTATGATGATGATTATCATCTTGCTTTGAAAAAATACGACAACGGGCATTATAATATGAAAAATACCACAAATAGAGCGACACAGCCAGTTTGCTTAGGTAATGAAATAACAAAAATTCATGATATCATAATAAATGAAATTTTTGCAGTATGATTAGTTTAAAACATTGTGGTTGTATCATTTTATCTGTATCCTTAAATTATTGCACTTGTCTTTTGAATATTGTTGTGTTTTTAATGAATTCTCACAAGTTATTTTATTTTAATTATAACCATTTGACCATATTACACTACATAATAATTAATTAAATATAAATTAACTAATTGATTCTAACAATACTCAAATGCATATTTTGCATCACAATATACATTCCTCTTTCAATCAACTTCCTCACTAAAATACCATACTCATTGCTCGCTTCTAAAGAATGGATTCTTATACATTTCATTTTGATTGATATTTATTATTAACGACGTGGTTGGTTTAACATTTTTAGTTTTCGTTTTTTGTCCATACAAAAGTTCACGTTTACATCTACATTGTATAAACCGACTATTTTTAATAAAGAAAGTTAACATACAAAATATAAAAAAAAATGTTTATTTCTCGTATTTTGGAAAATAACAGGAGCATGAGAAAACATTCTTCGTTCTATTGTCCCTCCATCTTCTTTGTCGTCCTCTGGTCTCCCTTTCATTTCCCAGAGTTCCTTCACCCTATTCATATTTTTAATTATTCTTGAAAACTCAAAATACAAAATAAACCAAATATTACATAATCTCCTTGTTTTTCAAACATAACTTGCTATACAGTTGGAACATTAATATGGGAATCATTGTGGAAAAAGATATACTTATGAATATTCGTTTGAACAAGAACGAATTCTTCATAATAATAAAAATAGTTCTTGGTATATGTTAGTATGAATTCTCATTTCTACATTCAAAGCATTGAATATAGCACTGCTCTTATTGAATTTCACCATCTCCATTGCATAATGGAAGAACACTGGAACACCTGGTACAAAAATCAACAAATTACAAAGACAACTAAACTTTTAATGATCTGTAATGAATGTAAGAAGCCAGCAGATTAAAAGAAGCTTATGTAAATTTATTATTATTACTACACACATGTATGTGTGTGTGTATGTGTGTGTGTGTGTATGGGGAAGCCTACTTTGATACAAGACGATGACATAAAATTAGACATAAAAATCTCAACAATTTGATCTGCACCTAAATTTCACCTTTCATATAAAGATCAACAAATTCAATGGTTAAGAATTTATGTTAAATTTTGTGTTCTAATAGCCACTGTTTATATAATTTATTCAATGAATGAATTTATCAAACGTAGTGCTATAATATTTAATAACTTCATTTTTTTTATAATTACTCAAAAATTCTTCTCAATTATTTAACAGCACTTTACATTCAAGTCCACATATTTAAATAGTTACGTAATTTTAATTAAAATTAAATAAATTGATTAGATAATATTAATTAACCCATCTAATAAAATCCCAAAAATTCAAGAATTTTAGTACACATATGAGAAAATTGATAAAATTATTTCTTTATTCGGACAAAACATATTTAAATTACACAACATAAAATTTACATTAATAATAATAACTCCTTTCATATCTACCTCATTTATCTCAAAAAGTTTATCATACATTACATCACATAATTTTAGTTTTAACAACAATCAAAAGATGAAATTATATTCTACAATATTACGATGTGAACGAATGGGTTACACCAATGAAAATTGAATTACACAAACATTTTCACACTCAACATGAAATCGAGCCAACCTTGCCAAAAAATATACATGAAATCAAGTCATCTACGTAACATTATTTTATATGTATCAAAGTTGTAAGCATGACCTTTATAGAATGACATGAATTCCACCATAAACTATAAGGTATCCAAAATGAAAACTAAATAGTTAATATATGTTCACATGTAAATAAGCCAACTATGAGATGTCCTTCTCCATTACGATTATGCACAAAGCTCTTCTCAATTTTCTTCAACTTTATGTTCTAACTCTTTACATTTAATTAGTTATGCCAACCATTAATTCAAATTATTTAAATAAATTTAGTTAGTCAACATTCGGTTATTCATTTATAAATCCTTGAAGAAACGATAATTCAATATATACATAACAATCATATTAATAAAAATTGTAAAATTATTTATCCACTCATGCATATATATGTAAAAGTTCACATAACATAAATTATTTACATATACAATATTAACAAATTTAATTTATTTTTTATTTTGAGTCAGGATATTAGTTTTTACATAGATATGCAGCTAGCGAGGGTTAAGTGTACTATATCATTTTAATTTATGATTAATATTAACAAAATATAATTAGGGAGAAAGTCAAACATTATAAAAATAAAAAAAATAAAAAAAACCGAAAGATACCAAGATTCGGTTGTAGATTGAATGTAATTTTTTTTTTTAAGTTACACCGAAGAAAAATGCTAAAACAACTAGTATTATATTCAAATTTTATACCATACAAAAGTGTTTGTTATAATAAACATTATATTCAGTTTTACGTTATACAAAATGCTAGTATATTCACTATCGTCATTCAATCTAATTTTTTTTCGTAAAAGTTATCATTTGGCTTAAATTAAAACTTGGCGTCCTACAGACTAATTTTTCTTTAAAATTTGTCATTTTTGCTACTTTTCCATTTTTAGCCCTATATAAATAATAAATATTATTTTTAAGTGGAACGTATTAAAGTTCTCTTGACAACTCATAAATTTGTCGAACCACGGAATCACGGATACACCCAAATTTTGAAATTTAGGTTTTGTACCATCAAGCATCTTGGTCCAATTCAGAATTCCCACTCACATTCTTCTTTTTGCAATAACTAGAGAGCTTTCGTATCCCCACACTCCGAAGTCCAACCTGTTAACAGAACAATTCTAACCATGGCCGCCGCCTCTCCTTCCTCCTCCATTCTCCGTTTGTCATCTGTCCCTTCTTCTGGAGACCGCCATCACAGACTTCGCCTTCCCATTCTACCCACCCCTTTTCCTAAGATTACTTCACTCCCCCTTCACCTTTGCTCCCAAAGCCCCGACCTCTCCCAACCCATCCTTTCCAGTTTTGGCTCTGATAACCACAACAACAACGGATCTGGATCCGGATCCAACAATGGAAAGGGCGGGGGTGGCGGCGGAGGCAGAAGTGGCGGCGACAAAAGAGATTCCTCAGGCGACAGCTCTGACGATAGCTCTCCACTAGATCCGATAAGCCTCTTCCTAAATGGATGGCGCATTAGAGTAGCTGCAGATCCACAGTTTCCATTCAAAGTCCTGATGGAAGAGTTGGTCGGGCTTTCCGCATGCGTTCTGGGCGACATGGCATCTCGCCCTAATTTCGGATTAAACGAGCTGGATTTCGTGTTCTGCACTTTGGTCGTGGGATCCATCCTTAACTTCACTCTGATGTACTTACTTGCTCCGACATCCGCCGCTAATGCAGTAGTCTCTTCTGCTTTGCCTTCTTACATTTTCGAACCTGGTAGCTACACTTTTTCTAGCCGTGTTGCAACTTTGATCGGAAAGGGAGCTACATTCGGCGCGGTTGGATTTGCAGCAGGGCTTGTTGGTACAGCTATTTCGAATGGTTTGATTAAACTTAGGAAGAAGATGGATCCTGAGTTTGAACCGCCAAACAAACCTCCTCCGACTTTGTTGAACGCGGTGAGTTGGGCGATTCACATGAGTGTGAGTAGCAATTTGAGGTACCAGAGTTTGAATGGAATTGAACATCTGATGGGCAAGGTGATGCCTCCAGCCGGATTTAAAGTCTCAGTGGTTGCTTTGAGGTGTATGAACAATGTTCTTGGTGGGTATTCGTTTGCTCTGCTTGCGAGACTCACAGGGGCGCAGAAGGCAGAGGAGAAGAAGGCGGTGGAGGATATGAAATTGGTTGAAGAGACCAGTACAAGTTCTAGTGTTGGTGTTGATGATGATTCTAGCAATTGAGGTTTGATACCTTGACCCTGTTTTCTTTTTGAATTTTCGGGAGATTTGGGGTAGAGCTCTCAGGAATTTGGGGATAAATTTACTTCTTGGTGCGGGTTATATATTATATCGAATAATATTAGGGATATGGAAGGATTGAGTTTTGGCATATCGAAATTGAAATGAATATTTTATTTGAATGAAAGGAACCGTGGTTTTTAATCGTTTATTTGTTTATTATTCAGTTTTGCGTTTATCGCATGAATTGGTTATGTGCATACGTGCTTGGGTAAAGTACTCTCGCAGAACCTGTGTGCATGGGCATGTATGATGTATGTAATGATGTAAATTATATACTGCACCTTTGTTCCTGATCAAAACAGTCCGTCAATCAGGCCATCCATAAGGTGAGGGCTCAGGCTTCTTACATTCGTTACATTCACAAGCTTCTTAAATTCGGTACAGATCAGTGATAGTTTACTTGTCTTTCTAATTTGTTGATTCTTTTTCCTTTTTCTTTGGTTTAAGGTGTTCTAGTTCTTCCATTATGTAGTGGAGAAGATAAAATTCGATATGGGTAGTGCTATGTTCAGTATTTCTAACATAGAAACTATAATTCATACTAACATACAGCAGTAGTTGTTTTTATCATCGGAAAGAACTCTATCCCTCTCCCCTCTCTCTGAATACACACGAAAAAAGAAGGGTTATATGATACCCCTTTTTAGGTCCACCATTTTGAATTTGAACACCAGTCGTTTATACTTAATTATTGAATGAGTAGAAAGAGTGAATGAGTGGAGAAAGAAAGCTAAACACTTAGGGTGCGTTCGCAGCAAAGTTTTGGCACGGGACGCGTCGGACACGAGCATTTTTTTCCACGTTCAAATGGAACGATTGCTGGATGTTGGAAATCAAGCCGTTGGCGTCCGACGCGTCGGACGCCAACGGCTTTTTTTCCAACTTCTCTTCCTCCCTATATATTACCCCCTCTATCTTAACACCTTACACAATACTACTTCTTCAACTCTTTCTACTTATTCGACTAATGTCAAACTCCGATTCATCCTCCGAGAACGACGATTTGATGGAGCTCTACGGGGTTTATCTGGTTCAGAATGAAAGGAGAAATCATATGACGCGGATTAATACTTCGGAGTTCACTGGCTTATCTTGGATCAACGAAATTTTGAATGGCCATCAAAGCCGTTGTCAAAATAGTTTTCGGATGAAAAGGCTTTGTTTCTACGCATTATGTGAGAAACTGCAACATCATGGTCTTGCTTCCAGATCAGAAATCTGTATCGTCGAAATGGGTGGAATATTCATTTATACAATGGCTACTGGGTTTTCAAATAGACATATTCCGCATTTCCGTGATACAATGAATCAACCAAAATCGGCCAATGAAGTGTTTAATTACTACCATTCGAGTTTACGGATGACCGTAGAACGAACATTTGGCATTTGAAAGAAAAAATTTACCATTCTCAACAAGATGCTACATATCAGTTTCAAACTCAAGTGAAAGTTGTGGTGTCTACAATGGCCTTACACAACTTCATACGCAAATACAATAGTGGTGACCCAGATTTTATGGCTTTTGATGATGATCCTGAACGAATACCCGATAATTACTTGACAGAATATTATAGTATGAGAAATACGACGAATAGAGGTACGAAACGTGTTCAAGCAGAAGGATCCCGAGAAATGTCATTAGTTCGAGATACCATTAGAGATCGGTTGGTTGCTGCGGGTCTGCACTAATTTGTGTTTGTATTTGTAACTGTACTTGTATCTGTATTAGAAACTGTATTTGTATTTGTATTTGTATTCGAATTTGCCAAACCATCTCTATTTAAATCTTATTTTAAAAATACCACGCTCAAATACCCCGTTCGTAGCTAAAAACACAATTTCCCTTCGCTACAGTACCACGCTCAAATGCCACGCTCACGTTCGTTAAGAACGCACCATTAAAGTGTTCAACGGATCTATAGTGGTAGAGATGAAAATTTGTGTATTTGGGATAAAGCCGGAAAATAACGAGGATATACGATGTACACAAAAAAGTTCATTGATGTAAAATGAAATATTTAAAATTAATTAATTATTGTTCTCACGCTATATACGTGGCAGAAACTACCAATAATTGATTTTATATAATAATCAAAGAATATCATTGATTATTATAGTAGATTTCTATAATGTATTGGACACTTAGACTTTTAAATTACCTCTTTACGCTAATTTTATTGATACTTTTAAAAAGAGAACGAAGAAAATCAAGTTTTGTATCGCTTCTATTGTTTATCGACGTTAAATTGAAATAGCATAACGTAATGGGGCTTTAATTGCATAGAGAGAAAGTTGGCGATGTGATGGAAATCAAGGAAATTTAGGGATGCTGTGTTGTTTGTGTGGGTGTGTGAATGCCAGAAACTGGCTTTAAGGAGGGAAGGTTACAAAGAATCAACCCTCACCAAAACCATCTGATATTTCATCATTTCCACCAACGAAGGCGGCCGGACAGAGACAATAGGAGGCGGCTTCACACATGGAAGGAACGACTGGCAAACAACAACACAAATCTTGGTTAAATTACGTGGATAGAGATGGTGAAGGAGTTCTCTGTTGAAAAAGAAGAAGGTGTCAGTGACTTATCATCCACCAATGAAGAACGGAGATCATGCGAAAAAACATTTGCCTAAAACCAGTTTTTGGTACTGTTGGAACTAAACAGAGTAACATATTGGGAAGGACGATTTTAAGGCGGATATCGATGATAATGTTACCACTACACAAACTGATGTACAAGGTGCACAGGAAGATTTACAAGGTGACATGATACAAGAGACATCTACTCATTCTCATTTGAATAGCAAGGGAAACAGTACAGTGATCAGCATATTGCAGCAGACTGAAACATGTTTGATGTTCTACAGGATTTACCAGAGGCCATTTCATCCTGAAGAGAAATGGCATAAGCTCACTCTTCCTTAGCATTTCTCTTTTCGAGAAACAAGCACAGATACACCAATGTGCATAGGTGATGCATAGAAAAATACTGCTCAGAACCAAAGTTTTAAATCTCGAATATCGGTTGGGTTGCATTACGTTTCGGGGATTTTATAGACTGGGTCGGTATGGATTGTTTAATTAAAAAAGGCTACTGTTTGATGACACTTTGACGGCATCGACAGTACCGAGCAATTCATAACCCATAATTGAGTTCAAATTCGTGAAGTTGACGATAAAAGTAAATGTGGTACTGATGTTTTCCCATGCTTACGGCAAATTCCAAATAAACAAAGATATAGTCAGTATTCGTACTTCTTAGATCTCACATTAAGCGTAGCTGAGAATGGTTTATCCACTGAATCTGTGACTAACTGAAAAGTCATATTTCCACGGTGGAGTATGCTACGTAACAACGATGCTGGTAGTAAAGGCAATCTTATTCTTGTTTAACACAACAGTTTGACCTATGAGGTTTTTATTAAGCCTCAACAACTTATTACCGTCCTGGTTTCTAACGATGGAGAGATAACAGGGTGCGTTCTTAACGAACGAAAAACGCGGTATTTGAACGTGGAATTTGAACGTGAAAGCGAAAGAGAATACGTTTTTAGCTACGAATATAGTATTTGAGCGTGGTATTTGAACGAGGTATTTAATTGTTAAATTAATTGTTTTGAATTAATTTATGTGTTTAATTTTAATTTATGTGTGTTATGTTAATAACAACATTGTAATACTAGTTCCATATTGCCAAAACATTATGAGTAACTTTGTATATATATGAGCATGCAAACTATAGACACATTTGAAATACAACTAAATGACTTGAATAGACATGAAGACTTGTATTCATACACATATAAATTAAAAATGTCAAAGACTACGAACATGACGCCAGTGCTGTATATAAATGACTTGCATAGACATGAAGGTTTGGTATTCGGGCTTGACGCCAGCGCTGTCTGCCTCGCTCAAACACTACGAACGGACCCTTAATGCAATTGTACTACAGGTTCCTTAAATTCTGGCTTAGAGGCATTCAGCCAATATTCGAAATACGGTAGCTTCACGTCACTGAATTTTGCAATCAAGAAGGATGACCAAATGTATGAATTAACGTTCCTCTCGTACCAGGTTGAATTAATATCACAACGCAATTATCAGCAAGTTAAAACTAACCTAACCTGGATTCGGGCTGCCTTGGATTGTCACAGGTTGTCATAGGGATTTTAATAATGCTTTTAGCCCAAAATAGTACAGAGCTGCCTTCGATTATCATGTGTCTTTGAACCCGAATGGTAAAAGGGAGGGCTTTCCTACCTCTTTATCTAAATTCCTTTAAAATTTGCTTAAGTGTGGATTAGTTGAATCTTCTATCAAAGTAATCGAAACCAGAAAATGAAATCCTTTTCGAAACTTTGTACATTAAAAGTTTGGAGCTGACTAAGCAACTTCAAAGACAACAATTTTTAAAACAAAGCAGGCTGTTATGGTTGCACACTAATTCAAAACAAAAAAAGCATTGCTATGGCAAGTTGCTCCAAAGCGACTGAGTGCCATACTTCCATCTGTCCTGTGTAATTTCATTTCAATCTAAAAAATATATGTCCGGAATGTCACAAAGCCACTGTTTTGAACTAGACACGCGTAAGCGAGTATGGCCCTCAGTCACTTTTGGGTGACAAGGTTAGAACATCAGTGGGGCAATTGCTTCCCAAAGAAATTGTATCTATGATAGAACTGTTATGACAGAGGAGGCTATCTCCTTTTATCATTCTTTATTTACTGGTGAGGTGAACACGACTTTCCCAGAAACATATACTAGAATGCAAACAAAATACAGACAACAGAGATAGAGAATATCAGGGCTGTTACGGTTGAACCGTTCAATCATCAAACCGTACTAACCATTTACATGGTTACTGTCTACTACGGTAATAGTGACGGTAACAGTTGTGAATTTTAATAACTACGGTGAAACGTACCAACCGCACATTATTTTTTTTAGTATTTCATAAAAAAATGTTGTTTTAATAGCATAAGCTAGATAAATAACATATGTATAAATTATTTGCATGTTTATTTATAGGCAACATGTATGGATGGTTTGCCAAACTAATTTTTAAGAAAAAAGTTATAACTTGAATTATTTATGGATAACAATGTAAATTTACATTAATAGTTGCGATAACGGTTAAACGGTTATCGTAACAGTTATAAATTTTGATATCCGTCAACAACGATTGCGGTTACGGTTGGAGGTAAAATCGACGTTGTGTGACACACCCCAGAGAATACTTAACTTACTAGGCTATTGTTACTGAAGTCGCAGATGCTCTTTAAAATTCTACAAAATCCATTAGGAACTACAGCAACATGACATTATGGAAGCAGTAACTGAAGCTTTTTGCACAAAAAATTGCCGAAGGGATTAAATCGTAACTTCAATACATTAATCCCAAATAAAGTTAAAGCCACAAACAAGTCCCGATTGTAGGCCCATAGCATGTGCTAATGTTTTGTATAAATAGCAGCCAACAGTGAGGGTGCGTTCTTAACCAACGCAAGCGGGGTATTTTAGCGTGACTTTTGAGCATGGCATTTGAGCGTGGTACTGTAGCGAATGGGGAATGTGTTTTTAGCTGCGAATAGGGTATTTGAGTGTGGTATTTAATTGTTAAACTAATGGTTTTGATTTAATTAAATTTTAATTGCATCAAACAAAACGACAACATATTTCATAAAATAAACGACAACGTTTTTCATAAAACATAAAAAAACACAACGGTACTGGAATTAAAACATGTAGAAAATCTAAAATAAACGACGATGAGGTAATTGACTCAACTCCGCTGAAATAAACTCACTTATGCCCTCATCGGTAAGCTTCTGAACAATATCCACATTCCGCTCATCGTTGCGGAAAATCGTCAGAATCTCCTAAAGGTTCACACGCGTACCCGATCTCTGAAGAAGCTCCAAGCAACGAGCAGCAAGCTGTCTCGTATCATCGGTCATAAACGAGCTGGCACGTGCTACCTGTCTGCGCATAGAGGGCTGACCAGAAGGGGGATCGTCCGAAGCCATCCAACCAGTATAGAAACCCGCGTCGGCAGGGGAGAAAGAAGCAGCTGGCACAGGCGCTGGTGGAGGTGCTGGTGCAGTAGGAGGTGCAACCTCAGGTATCTGATACGCACAAGTATCTTTCCGCAAACAACCCTCGAACATAATGTCCTGCTCTCGGAACTTCAACGGCGAGTTCCTCCTGAACTGTCTGTAAGGTCTGCCACCGCCGGTACTCCAAAAATCATCTGGCTCGTCCAGATAATCGAACTCTGCATTCCATACACCGCCAGGTGTTCGTAGCAGTCTGTCCCAATCGCGAAAAGAGCGCTTCATGTTGTCTCATTTATTTTTTATCTGAGTTTCTGTGAACTCCAGATTATAATGGTCTTTCATTGTTGCCGCGACTGTTGAGTAGAACCCACTGACGCCTGTATTGCGATCGGCTATAAACTCAATGCAAATATCCATGAAAGCGGACTCCCGGTCGTCCGTCCAATTCGCAAATGGCTGCGAGGTAGCAGAGGTAGAAGAGGAAGCCATCTGTATAAAAAAAAAAAAAAAAATCAGAAATATTTGAAAAAAACATATATTATAGGAAATTGAAAAATAAACACAACCGTATATAAAATTTCCGTTTTTTCAGCTTGAAATTGCTCGAAAAAATCAAAATTTGGGGGTTTAGGTGGGGGTTTTCGGGTTATGAAGGAAGAAAGGGGGGGGGGGGGGGAGGGGGGGGGGAGCGATCGATTTATAGGCGATGAAAGGATACGTTGGAAAATTAACCGTTGGCGTCCGACGCGTCTGACGCCAACGGTAAATTTTCCAACGTTCGAGAATCGTGGAATTTGGAAGGGGTAAGTTTGGTGGCGTCGGACGCCAACGAAAAGTTCAGCGTGCTAAAAAAATATTGCGAACGCACTCTAAGAGTGCGTTCTTAACGAACGCGGACGAGGTATTTGAGCGTGACATTTGAGCGTGGTACTGTAGCAAAGGGGAAATGCGTTTTTAGCTACGAACGGGGTATTTGAGCGTGGTATTTGAACGGGGTATTTAATTGTTAAATTAATTATTTTGAATTAATGTATGTGTTTAATTTTAATTTATGTGTGTTATGTTAATGAAAACATTGTGAATATTAGTCACACATTGCCAAAATAATATGAATAGCTTGGTGTATATATAAGCATGCAAATTATATACACAATTGAAATGAAATCAAATGGACTAAAATAAACATAAAGCTTGATATGTACATATATATATTAAAAATGTCAAAGATGAACACTTGGATACTTGGAGCACGAGGTCGCAAGCGTTCGTACACACAAAATGAACCGGTTTACCCCACTAATCAGCCCCAGCCCCCTTAAGCATCCCCGTTCAACATCGGAACGTAACTATTTTGAGCGAGCGTGCCTTTGAGCGTCTCATCCAACGGACTTGTGTCCGACACTTCCGACGCGTCGGACGCATCCACGACTGGATGTGGCACGCCCAAAGCTTGCGAACGGCCCCTAAGATAGGAACATTGGTAAAAATATCATATCAACACAGCAGCAAATGAGAGATTTTGCTAGAAAAGGGTCAGGGAAGACGTGTGTTAATAGCGTTATTTCTTTTAACGTGGCCGATTTACATTGGCGTCTTAGTCCGACGCGTTCGAAGTCGGGCGTGAATGCCGTTGAACTGACGATTCAAACTGAACGGTGAAATTTTATACATTCGTACTGCGTTCGAACCATCTAAGGCGAAAGAATAAATTTTTACCATTTCTTTTATTTTCACGTTGTTCTTTTCGTAAAAAGAACGCATTCCTATTTCGTGAACTTGCCTCTTTCTCCGTCTCTTTTCACTTACCATTTTCATTTATCCATTTTGATTCAATAAAGAACGCAACCTTAAAAACAATCTACAAAAGGTCTATGATATGTTGAATCTCAAATTTGTCCATCATATGCTACAGGGCTTTCCTGGAACACTTAATGATTTAATTTATGTACGCATTTTATCCCTTACGTTTTCATTATGGTTGATGATCGGCCTAAAGGGTTTTTACTAGAGGTCTACATCAAGATAATCCTTTTTCTGCATATTTATGTTGTGAAGCAATAGAATTTTCTTCATTTCTAATGGAGACAGGAGAGCTAGATGGTAAGCTATTACCTATGTCTCTTGTTAGGCCTAGCATAACTCACTACATTAAGACGACGTTATGATATCCCTGTCAGTTACAAATGATAATGTTACATATAAAGTAAAATCTTTGATACTTTAGAAAACATGGTGGGTTTAAAGATCAATCAAATGAAGTATTAACTTTTCTTTAGTTCAGAATAGTTCAGAAAGTAGATATCTCTAATACGTTACATAATAACGAGCATTCATTACCTAACAAATATCCTATTATCAATCGTTTAGTTCAGACTAGGGATAACGTTTGGTTGGTTTGATTTATCCGATTATGAAAATTGTCAAACCAAACTAAAACCAATAAAAATGAAAAACCATACCAAACCAACCTAATTAAGATTGGTTGGCTCGGTTAGTTATCCGATTTAACCCAAACAGGAAAAAATTGTAAAGGACAAAAAAACCAAAAAAATTGCCCAAAAGGACAAGGGGCAAAAAACTTGTCCAAAAGGACAAGTTTTAGTGCAAAGTGGAAAAACATGGTACCCCCCTGAAATTCACCATTTGCACTAAAACTTGTCCTTTTAGGTAAGTTTTTTTGTGGTTGTCCTTTTGGGCAAATAATTTGGTGAGTTTGTCCTTATGGGAAAAATCCCCTTAACCAAACTAAAAATATTTTAGATTTTTTGTTTATAATATTAACTATGATTTGTAATAAATTAAAATATATGATTAAAATATTATTATTTATCATTCTTATGTTTTTTAAAAGTAATTCTAATACATACATGATGATTACAACTTACTAAGATAACTAAATTAGCCTAAAATATTTACTATAATATCGATAATTTTTAAAATATAACGAAAATTCGGTTAATTTGGTTAAAGCGATAACCAAATTAATTTGGTTAAAGCGATAACCAAATTAAATATTTTTTCAAACCGATTACAAAACAATCTAATTTCAAAATAAAATCAAACCGATCAAAATAAATTGGCTTATTTGGTTTAACTAAATAATGTTCACCCCATAGTTCAGAGTTCTGAGCCCTTATCTATCATCAATGCTTAAAGAAAATTAATCAAATGTGGCAAATCAATTTTGAAGTGGGAAATTTCAGACGATATCATGGAACACTTTATGCAAGCTCAAAATTGAAGGTGGTACATGGTTACAAAAAATTTCAGACTTAGATGCTATAACGGGAATTAGACTACCATGGAATTGTGCAACGAAGAACTGCCTCTGGAGAGGGTAGATGAGAAGGTAGATGAAAGCCAAATATTGTGCAACGACTAATTTCTAGACGATGCCTATATACAATAACCACTCTGGTACTATGACATATATTTTAAGGCAGCGAGATGTTTCATGCAAAATAATGAACATAGTTGTTAACGGGGAAATCACCTCTTTGTGGTTTAATCCATGGATCAATCACAAATCACTGGTCGATCTACTTGGTTGGAACATAGTGCATATGTATAGCAATGCAAAACTTGAAGTCAATCATATAATTATGGATAACAACTTGTAGCCTTGGCTGTTGGCAGGAACCAGAGAAGTGGCTCTGGATATGGATCATGTTAAGTTATCTACGTCCCAATTACAAAGCCATTGGTAGATTCGGTATGCAATTAGTTTAAAATTTTTAAGGTTTAGGATAATATTAGACATCATTCCGACATTGATGAGGATTTCAAGCTAATATGGCATAGTACCACTTCTCGTAAAATTGCATAAACGACTTATGTAGCTTAGTAGGATAAACAACCTACATTTGATTGTCTATCGAATTGAGGACCGGGTATATAGATGTGTTGTGATTTATATAAAAAGTAGAATAAAAACCACAATTATCCATTGTTATGACCCATTTTTTATATATCGAACGATATAAAATAATTTTGTTTAATGCATTTAAGGACGTATGATTCTAAAATTTGGAAATAGATTCTTAGAGATGTTTTACCCATCTATAATTTTCCATGAATTTTTGTATGATCATTGTACTTTGAAAATTCGTATTTTGGCTATTATTTTTGATAGAAGATGAACAAAACGTTCTAACCTGTTCTTAATTCCGGAAAGTGGTTCACTATTTCGTAAAGTGACCATATATGAAAATCAGGCAAGTAGTTAGGAAGTTATGACAATTTTCAGTTTTCAATACTCCTGGACAGAGTTTGAGAGTGATTAGCGGGCAGAAATAGAAAATTCATTAGTCTAATCATATTTGCTTATAAATATGAGCTGAGAGGAATCATTTGAAAGTTTCTCTTTCATTTCATATCAGCCTCTAATGCTAAATCTCCTCTAATTTTCATTGATTTTATCAATTCTCTAACTACCTCATTGTAGTTTGTTTCAGTCTTTAAATTAGAGTCTAGATCCATCTACAAGCTAGATCTCATCATTTGATAGTATTCAAATCTGGTTGGTCGTATTTCGGATTGGATCTCATCTACATCTACATGAATTGACTGATTTAGTGAGTGATAATGATCTCTCAATAGTCTATGATGGATTATATACCAGAATAAGATGATCTTATGTTTTAGCTATAATTTAAATGCTAAATTGATAGAATATAACTAGAATTTATAATTTGAACCCAAGACTAACTAATTATGCATACAGCCTATGAATTTGCTAGATGTAGCATCATATATGCATGTTATTTAATACTTTAGAGTAAATCTATACTAAAGTTATGATTTTTAGTCAAACCGAATGATTTGAATGTTTAAATTGCATGGAAATGTATGATTGTTGATTGCTTGAATATCTTTTATGTTTGAATTGGATGATGTGCATGATTTATTTGCCAGTGTTATGTTTCTTTAGGACCTAGATAGGAGATTGGAGCATATCGGAAGAAAAATTGGGCTTTGGAATAAGGAAGACGTAGTTGGATGAGTTGCATCAAAATTTTGGCTAAGTGCTAGAGTCGGTACCTTGTCCTACGAATGAGTTGGCACCAAGTCATGAGTATTACTCGAGTGACTTTGGTACCTGATGCAGATTGAAGTGCAAGGTTTCTACATGATGCCAGTAGCTTCAAGTTGATGAATAAGCCAACGGTGATGCTTGAAAGAGAAGACAAAACTATGCATGAGGAGTTGGGTTATTGGTATCAAAGATGGGTACAACGAACAGTGATGCTTGAAAGAGAAAGCTGAATGACTATGTGAGATGAGTTGGGGTCATTGGTATAGGACATGGATACCCTAGAGGCTATAAATAAGATCGAAGCAAGTTAATTGCATTAGCCGATATTGACCCATAGAGTTGGCTAGGTACTGAGTCATATAGTTTACTCCAATCAAGTTGTGACTCACAAGGATGGTGTTGGGGCTGCAAATGACCACGATAGTGATTCATTTATATGATGAAGTAACAATGTAAAGAATTTGTGACTTTTCATTCTGAAGCTTTGATTAGAAGTAGGAATGAAGAAGGCAACATGTGTATAACGAGGCTGCAGATAATGGACTGGATTGAGTGTTAAGGCTCGAATATAAAATAGAGTTATAGAAAGGCACTAATGATTTGAGAGCGCCAATGGATTACTGATATTCGAAGCAATCTTGATGTGATTCTATATGTAGGGATTCCCATGGGCTAGTTGCGAAGGTCTTGCATTCAAAAGGTTTAGTGCTAGTTTCAAAGGTAGGCACCGATATAGTACACGATACGAGAGTACAACGAGAACTGAGTTTTTCATTAATATCTAGCATAACAAGGATGATCATATAGGTTATCATGTATTCAAGGCTTTAGATGGTGATAGCCAAGTCTTGCTTGATGGTTGCTATGATCGTTATTGTTGCTTTCTTCCTGGTAGGCTATCACCAATAGGTAGGCCTGTAAATTTTGAATGAATGTCCGACGTCCGTTCGTGACTGTGACTGAAATACGTCCATCTGAGTTTGTCCGTTTCATTTAGGACACGAGTTAGGACAAAAAAAATTGTATGAGAAAAAAAGCACACTTGGTCCGTATTCGTTCGAATTTGTCCGAATTTCTTGTAATTCGGTATAGTTGAGAAAAAAAATCTAATAAAAAGTATAAAATATGATATAGTCATGTCTGATCCGGTCTGTTCGTGTCCGTGTCCGTGTCTAAAAAACATATGTTTGTGTCCGGCCGATTTTATTTAAGGCATGAAGTAGGTCAACAAAATTTGTCCGAGAAAAAATTTCGTCTGGTTCGTGTTCAGTCCAATTTTTTTAGAACAAAAACTGAACACGCCTACGTCCACTCCAGTCCGACCGATTTACACCCCTACCAATAGGTTGGAGTGGGTACTGGAGATAGGACTGAGAAAGGGTGCTTATGTTTACCATCATATGCTATATCAGTATCCTACGTTGTTTTTTTAGTAGTATATTATTATTATTATTATTATGTGTTAACTATTTGGTTATGAGACGGAACATGTATGATTTATATGTCCTTGTCTACTTTATATTTGCTTATACAACCCTTAAGAGTTGTTTACCGCTCACACCAGCCTCTTGTTAGACCTAAATTTTTATATTTTTTTCTTACACATTTTAATGAGTAGACTATATGAGAGGTCATGATGACACAATCGTTGTACAAGAGACGAAATTAGAGAAGTTATGACATATTGTACTTTTGTATTCATATTTCTGCTGACGACAGTATGGATACCAGACCGTGATACTTACTATGTTATCTTGCATTCTTAGAGGTTTGTAGTGAGGAAATGGTGTATCAAATATTATGATATTTGATACATAATTTAGTGATTTCATAGAGATGGGGTTTTCATAATTATTCTATTGTAAATTTGTTATATTGTACTTTATTCAAGCATTGTACTATAAATGATAGGCTATTTTGCTTTTGTTTGCTTCTCCGATGGTTGTCCCATATCAACCTAGCAAGGTGATAGGGCTTCTTTGTTATCTTTTTCTGCAAGTGTTACGGGGTGATCATCACATTTGATATCATAGGTTTGGTTACTTGATTAACCAAAGTGGATGCTTGGATCTTGTAGAGATAAGAAATGTGTTACCACATTAGACTGGATCAGGTTAATACACCAATAAGTAGTCATACTTATTGATGTTAGAGTTTTAAGCTGTATAATAATATGTAATAAAGTAGCATGCACTTGAGTCTCATTTACAACTTTTGGTTATTAGAGATTGATCGTTTTTTATAGATTTTGAATGAACTAGATCACAAGGAATGTTGTTAGAAGTAACTCTACTTTAGGACTATACGAGTGGAGGGATCGAGAATTACAACACCTGATTACTAGTCTATGTTCGATGCGATAATGGTATCTATGATGCGGCGAGTTCAGTCTACTCCTACAATAGTGAAAAGAGGTGGTGCTCGTATGCAAACGCATAGAGTTGTCGTTAAGCTATGGAAGTACTATTCTGCAATAAGAGGGAATCCATTCTTGGGGATGTGGTCGGCTATATAGGTCCAGGACTACATAGACACTTGCGAGCACATCTTCATGAATATGGAGGATGCCATGAAAAGCTAGCTAGCCACAAGACGTGTGACGGCTACCCCATACCATCAGACATTTCCCCAAAGTGCACTGTGCCAATGCCCGACTAGCACGGGACGATCGTCAAAAAGGTTGAAACGATGAATTACCAAGTACCTGTAGTATATCTCACAGCGCATGGAATAAAATATAATAATAACATAACTTGATATAAAACAAATGAGATAGTACATAAGATGTAAACTAAACCATATCCATCAAAGTAACGGAATCCAAAATAAAGCTTCATATCCAATTATTACAACTTTAAAATACTGTCTCTAAAAGGAAATAAAAGAGGTACACTACTAATGCCCGAAGTAGTGACTGACAACAACACAGAGAGAATATATACAAAGTACGTGAAAGCCTCATGCTCGTCTCCGGACAGTTACTCGTGCATAACCACCTAACCTGCCTCTAGTCTGCATGTTTAGGAGCACCCAGAGTAATAAGAAGAGACATAAAACTCCGGGTCAGACGAAAGTCTGGTATGAGCGATAGAAAATCTATATCACTAAATAGAGCAATAACAGGTATAAGTAATCATACTTGACCTGGACCTACAACCAAAGAGTTAGCATAACAAGATGTACAATACTCTAAGGTAAACACTAAAGAGTGTAAAATGGAAGTGTGCGTGTCATAGTGATAACAAACATCAATCATAACAATCTTCCTCACATCTCTCACTCAGTGCGTAAAGCATACGATATCCACCGCTTTGATCACCAAATCAATTGGGGTCATAACGGGTCGATACCGCACTGGAATTCATATAACTATTGCTATGACCATGCCCTTCTGGTCTATAGTCAATAACCCAAAACAATCCACACTTCCCTGACTCTGGTTCATCTACATGCCCCCTCTCTCAACGATGAACCAAAGTTATAGATATTGATAACCCCTTTGCACACATCGCGCAGCAAAGCCCAAGTCTAGAAGTTAATTCCCATCTGGATCCTAAGTAATAACTTATCATTTGGACTTCCTTTGCATCTCAGATTTTGGTCGAATTGGAGTTCGGTTCGGTTCGTCATCCCTTATCCGATTTGGCGGGTCTCGTCCTCCTATATGGTTCGGTTCGGGTCTCCTCCTCCTATCCGGTTCGAGTCTCCTCCTCCTATTCAGTTCGGTTCGAGTCTCCTCCTCATATCCGGTTCGGTTTGGGTCTCCTCCTCCTATCTAGTTCGGTTCGGGTCTATTCCTCCTTTCCGGTTCGGTTCGGGTCTCTTCCTCCTATCTGGCTCGGATCGGGTTTCTTCCTCCTATCCGATTCGGATCGTGTTTCTCCCGCCTATCCGGTTCGGTTCGGGTCTCTTCCTACTATTCGGTTCGAATCGGGTTTCTTCCTTCTATCCAGTTCGGATCGGGTCTCCCTCTCCTATCCGGATCGGGGCTCCTCCTCCTAAGTGGATCGAAACTCTGCAATTTTTCCATCAAGCTATTTTCGCCAAACGATGGCGTTTTCAACCATTTTAAATTCCCTATGCAATCATAAAACGTACCAAACAGCCATAGTAACATGTAGAATCAACCAAAAGCATCAAAACAACAATTTCACATGTTAATTTAGATCAAACATACCCAAATCCATGATTTCCCCCATTGACCCTGTCTAACTATAGGATTAGAAAACTTAATCCAAATTAACTCAAATTCCTACCAGTGACATAAAATATGATTTTATAATTTTCACATATTTTTCCACAATTTTTAGGTGTATAATTTAACTAATTATCACTAATCACCCCTAATTAGTGAATAAACATACTAATCACTAACCTTAGCCAAAAATAAATGTTAGATCTGAAACTTTTACTGATTTGGCTTGGATCCCAATGTGGTGCAACAACGCTATCTCGAATTTGGTGTTAATTCGGCTTGATTTGTTGTAGATTTGATCTATTAGTGATTAGAGTGATTAGAGAGGGATTTGGAAGATTGAAGCCATGATTAGGGTTAGAGAAAGGTTTGTGGAGGCTAGAAAAATGAAAGGAGATGATTCTCCAACTCCTTTCAGCCCTCCCATAACCCTAATCCCGAAATGGATTATGGGCCTAGCTGCTAATCACTTAATTAAGCCCAAATAGGCTGTTTTTCCATCTACAAATCTTATTTCAGCCGTATCTCCCAAACGGTAAGTCCGTTTGATTAATGTGACCACACTACGGAATGGGAAACCATCATCGAAATCCAATGGAAGTGGTTTAAGGTGAAAACTCCTTTCAAGTCAAAAGTTATAGGTGAAACAAGATTCGCTAGGGGAAAAACGGTCATTTAAAATTTGGCAAAAATCATGAATGTTGGAAATGACCCCAATAGTCCTTTCCCAAAGTTACACGACCATATGACTTCGTATGAAAATAAAATAAATATTATATGATCCTCCGATACGTAGAATATGGTTCGTTACACTCTCACCCCTTAAGAATTTCGGCCCCGAAATTCCTTAACCAAGAAAAACAACAATGGTGTCTCGCATGCCTATCGACCATTTACAAACAATCAAACATACATTATAAACACAACGAGTTTGTCCTAGCATGCAGTTTAGATACGAGGGAATAACTATATCGCGATCAAAATCTTACCAGGTAAAGAGTTCGAGATATGACTTCATTACGCTCTCCTCGGTTTCTCAAGTACAGTCATTCTCATTATCACCCCACTAGACCTTAACCAGTTTCACCGTGTTCCTTCGAAGTTGCTTCGTATCGTGTCCGACAATACGAATCGTTCTGCGGCTTCCAACTGCCTCAGATTCTACCTTAATATCATCTGGTGAAATAGTCATATCAGAATCGTGTACGAACTTCCTTAACTAAGAAACATGAAATACGTTGTGCACTCCCGCCTTCTTGTCAGGTAGTCCAACTTTATACGCTAAATTTCCAACTTGTTCAAGAACTGGAAATCGACCAACAAATCTTGGTGCTAACTTACCTCTCCTACCAAACCGAATCACACTCTTCAACGGAGAAATCTTGACGAATACCAAGTTGCAAACGGAGAATTTCAAATCTCTTTATCTTTTATTAGCATAACTCTTCTGCCTATCTTGGGCAGCCTTTATTTGCTGTTGAAAAACCTTGATCTTATCTGAAGCTTCCCTTATCACATCTAGCCCAAGAACAAATTTCTCACTGGTTTCCACCAACAAGATGGTGAGTTGCACGGTCTTCCATACAAAGTTTCAAATGGAGTCATACGAATACTGGACTGATAACTATTATTATATGCGAACTCAACCAGATATAGTTGTCTTCCCATGACCCTCCAAAATCTAATATACAAGCTCTCAAGAGATCCTCTAATACACGATTCGCCCTCTCTGTTTGACCGTCAGTTTGGGGATGGTACGCAGTACTAAGATGTAATTCTGACTCTAAAGCCTCATATAAGCTTTTCCAAAACCTAGTAGTAAATAATGGATCTCGGTCACTCACAATACCTTTAGGTACTCCATGAAACCTAACTACCCACTTCGTATACAGTTCCGCTAACTTACCTGTCGTACTATTCGACCTGACCGGTATAAACCTTACACTTTTGGTCAATCAATCCACAGTCACCCAAATACTATCATGACCTGATCCAGTCTTTGGTAAACCATCAATGAAATCCATTGAGACGTTCCCATTTCCATTCGGGAATTTCCAACGGTTGTAACCGATCACTAGTCTTCTTTTGCTCGGCTTTAACTAACTGACAATTCATGTACTTGGATATAAAATTCCCAACATCTCTCTTCATCCCTTCCCAGTAGTATGTCTGCTTCATGTCTCGATACATTTTGTTACCACCAGGATGTATAGTCAATTTCGAGTGATGACACACTCTAAGAACTTCATCTCTAAATCCATTAACATTGGGTACAATTAGTCTCCCATTCTTTCGAAGCCATCCTTCTCTATCATGTCCATACTTGTTCATTTCCTCACCGTCGATACCCATCTCTACATTGGAGATGATTTCCAATAGATTAGGATCGTCCCTCTGACTGGAACCAATCCTCTCAATCAAAGTGGGTATGATCTTCAACCTTGCTAACATCTCTGGATCTAATTCACACTTAGGTCTGAATTCATATCCCGCGATTGCTTCCATTCAAGAAACATAGCCCCCAAACTGGCATGTCTCCTACTCAATGCATTATCTACCACATTGCCCTTCCCGGGTGTGCATGTGATATTGAAATCATATGAAGCCAAGAACTCTAACCATCTCTACTGACGAAGATTTAAATCCTTCTGAGAGAAAAGATACTTTAATGACTTATGATCGGCAAACAACTCAAATCTTTCTCCTAAGAGATAATGTCTCCACATCTTTAACGCGAACACGATCGCTACCAATTTCAAAACATGTGTAGGATATCTTTTCTCATTCGGTTTCAGTTGCCGACTAGCATAAGCTACAACCCTACCTCCTTGCATCAGTATAGCACCTAGTCTGGTACCACAGGCATCCGTGTATACCGTCATCTCTTGGTTCCCTTTAGGAATAACTAACACTAGTGCGTACGTTTACTTCTCCTTTAGGCTCTTAAGTGCATTCTCACACCTTTTACCCCAAGCAAAAGCTTGATTCTTCTTGGTTAACTGAGTTAACGGCGTCGTTGTCTTAGAGAAGTCTTGAATAAACTTACGATAATACCCAGCTAATTCCAAGAAGCTTCTCACGTCCGTTACATTGTTCGACGTAGACCAATCTAGCACCGTAGCCACCTTCGCAGAGTCCACAGCAATACCATTCTTTGAAACAACATGGCTTAAGAATCTCGCTTCCCTCCTCCAGAAGTGACACTTAGAGAATTTTGCTTTCAGTTGGTTTTTCCTCAACACCTCCATCACTACCGTCAAATGTTCCTTGTGTTCCTCCTCTATCCTCGAGTAAACCAAGATATCATCCACGAATAAAAAAACAAACTTATTTAATTGATCCCTGAAAACCTTGTTCATAAGATCCACAAAATATGCGGGTGCATTGGTCAACCCAAATGGCATGACCAACCACTCATAGAATCCAGACGGCGTCCGAAATGTCGTTTTAGGTACACTCTCAGCTGCTACTCGAAGCTGATGAAATCCTGTCACGAGATCCAACTGGGAGAACACTCTTGCTCCATCTAATTGATTAAAAAAATCATCTATATGTGGAAGAGAATACTTATTCTTCCTAGTCACCTTGTTCAACTCGCGGTAGTCCACACATAAGCGAAGGGAACCATCGGCCTTGGTAGCAAATACAACTGGTGCTCCCCACTCGAAAACAATTCTTCGGATAAATCCCTTCTTCAAAAGATCGCTATTGACACACTTTTTGGTAAAAGATGTCACACATGAAATATCTGGATAACAGCATGCGCAAGCACTGAAAACATCGTTGGAAGACATGAGGCAGTTTGACCGAAATCGCATCACAAACAAAGAATGGCCTGAAACTCCTATCAGACGACCTATTTTGGGCTCGAAAACACCAATTACAATGTAATGCACCGTAAAACCTGTATCTCTCTGAATAAGCTTCAGGTTGAGCTTTCGTTTGGCTCAATCAGACTTATGGTTTGGAAGTTATGCCCGTTTCTGTAAGCTGGTGTAATCTGGCAATCTCTTGGATAAAGCAATGAAGCGGCACACTCTCGAAGTATGGCTCGTGGAACACCATCTCCCCTTGGCTCGTGATAGCGGTTTGTGGGCGCCACTCGTGAAGCAGCCTCCTCGACTCGTGACGCGCTCCTGTCTCATGAAACCAACTCTGGCTCATGGGGTCCCCCTTTGGCTCGCCCCTCCTAGACTCGTGACGTTCCCCTGTCTCGTGAAACCAACTCTGGCTCGTGGAGCTCAAGTGGACCACGACCCGATCGTGGACACTAGCTTCACCACTCCAGCTCGCGACCAGACATCGGCTCGTGAAGCCCACATCACGACCCGACCCAACCCCATGACCACGAACCGATCCCTGCATCTGTTGATACATGCGTAGATCTTGACATATTCTCAAGGCTACTTCTACTCCCACTTTCCCGGATCGGGTGCCACGTACCCTATCACGAACCAGTCTTCCCAGAATCTCTCCAACAGCTATAAATACACCATTTGAAGGCATTTTCAAGGATCTTTTAGCTCTAACTCCTCACAACTTCCACCATTGCTCTTTGAAAAGCAATTTCAGCAGCAAAGAAGCCAAATTCCATATTATAACAGGAGGATTTCATGTATAATCTTGTGATTTCTTATCTCTTTTCATTGTAAACACGAGGATTTCGTGTATAAACCGAGAGAATTGTACTTGTAACTTCTTAGGATTTAAGAAGAGATAAAGTAGACGTAGGCTTGGTTTGAGCCGAACCACTATAAAAACTTTGTGTGTCCCCTCTGATTTTACTTTTTTCTGCATTCTGTGATTTGCAATCTGCATTTGGGTGTTAGTGCCATTTTTTGGTCTAACATTTTGGCGCGCCAGAAAGGGGGGGCACATGACAACTTCAACTTCTGCTTGGAACTTTTGGCTACTGGATCAATGGATAAAAGAAAGAAGGATGGAACCCTCTCCCGTACTGAAGGTGCTGAGGATGTTGGCAATGAAGACGCGAGGAACGAGGCAAGCCCGGAGGCTTCCTCTCATAGAGATCCCTCTGCTTACTTAACTAGAGATGAGATGGACGGCGTTCTCACTGAATTAAGAGATCAAATGGCAAGGCAAGACGATCTCCTCCAAAAAAAAACAGAAAATGATGGATGAATTCTTTTCTCGGATGGGTGGCAGGCCAAGCGGCAATGAACAACTCGTTGGAAATCAAGCTACCGAAGCAGCCCGACAATCTCCTAACAGACGGGTCAGATCGCCCTCTGAGCTGTTTGTGAACCCCGAAGCTCCCATTCAACTGCAGCAGGAATCGACTCGTGATAGGCCTCCAACACCGGGTCGGGTCGCCCCTCTCGAGCTACGAGCCTCCCCCCACGAACCTACCTCACGAGCTAACCTCCCTGACTCACGACCGGGTCGTATCGCCCCCCTTGATCCACGAACCACGACCCGTGACCCGCTCATGACAACTCACCAGCAGCTTCCTTCTCTCACGCTCAATGCTGGGGGCACCAGCTCTGATCTTGGCAACTTGCGACAACTTTTTGAAGGCGATCAGGTAGCCAATCTCATTCAACGCCTCTCAAGAGGCCGCAGTTGTTAGAATGACATGGATAACGTCAATCACACTCCATTCACTCAGGAAATCAAGAATTCCCGCAATCCCCCGAATTTCAATCTTCCACAATTGGAGCCCTACAATGGCAGGACAGATCCTACTGTGCATCTCATGTGCTACAAACGGCACATGGAGGTTCATTCGGCATCAAAAAACATTACGGCGAAGTATTTCCCCCTCTTTCTGACTGATAAAGCAGCTACGTGGATTCGGCAGCTAGAAACGGAATCGATCAACAGCTGGAAACTTTGCAATTTTTCCCCTCTTTCTGACTGATATAGCAGCTATATGGTTCAGACCGGGTTCCTTCTCTTAACCGGATCGAAACTCTGTAATTTTTCCAGCAAGCTATTTTCGCTAAACAACGGCGTTTTCAACCATTCTAACTTCCCTGTGCAATCATAAAACATACCAAACAGCCGTAGTAACATGTAGAATCAACCAAAAACATCAAAACAACAATTTCACATGTTAATTTAGATCAAACATACCCAATTCCTTGATTTTCCCCATTAACCCTGTCTAACTATAGGATTAGCAAACTTAATCCAAATTAAGGCAAATTCCTATCAATGACATAAAATATGGTTTTATAATTTTAACATATTTTTCTATATTTTTTAGGTGTATAATTTAACTAATTATCACTAATTACCCCTAATTAGTGAATAAACATGCCAATCACTCACCTTAGCCAAAAATAAATGTTAGATCTGAAACTTTTACTTATTTGGCTCGGATCCCAATGTGGTGCAGCAGCTCTATCTCGAATTTGGTGCTAATTCTGCTTGATTTGTTGTAGATTTGATCAATTAGTGATTATAGAGTAATTTGGAAGATGGAAGCCATGATTAGGGTTAGAGAAAGGGTTGTGGTGGCTAAAAAAATGAAAGGAGATAATTCTTCAACTCCTTTCATCCCTCCCATAACCCTAATGTCGAAATGGGTTTTGAGCCTAGCTGCTAATCACTTAATTAACCCAATTATGCTGTTTTTCCATCTTCAAATCTTATTTCAGCCATATCTCCCAAACGGTAAGTCTGTTTGATTAATATGACCACTCTACAGAATGGAAAACCATCATCCAAATCCAATGGAAATGGTTTCAAGCCAATCTCCTTACCAGTCAAAAGTTATAGGCGAAACAAGATTCGCTTGGAGAAAAATGGTCATTTTAAATTCGGCAAAAATCGTGAATGTGGGAAATGACCCCAATAGTTGTTTCCCAAAGTTACACGACTATATGACTTCGTATGAAAATAAAATAAATATTCTACGATCCTCCGATCCTCCGATACATAAAATGCAGGTCGTTACAAGATAAGTCCAGGATCGAGCAGTGATTTCGTGGAGAGCTATTTCCATTGTTGCTCTAAAGGATCAAATCGTCTAGGATTAGTATAAGATTAGATTAGGAAAAAGTTCAATTTTGTAGCTTAGAAGTCTATTCTATTTAGGATTTTTCTCAGTCAAAAGTAAGGAGATATGTCCATTTTGGGATATATTTTAGAGTGATGACTTATCAAAGTATGAAATGTCTTTCGTTGATGATTTAATAAAGAAGAATGTGAAATCCATTAAAGGCTTAAACAACTACTTTGGTGAGAAGTAAATTGACCACGTATATATATATATATATATATATATATATATATATATATATATATATCTTTTGATAAGTTAGCATAGAAAGGTTTAAGGCATGAGAATCCATACCTGAATAATAGAAATTCCATTGTTACTTTTGATGAGAAAGAGGAACAAAAGCCATAATAAGGTGGCAAAGATAAAAAGAAGTTGACTGGAAAGAGGAAGCAACAACAAGGTAAAGAGGGGCAAAAGAAGAAAAACAAGGGCGAAGTTGTCTATCATGGTCAGATGGAGAAAGGCTAATATATTAGAGATTACAATCTTTTTAAGGAAAATAAGTTCTTCAATTGTGATAAACTAGTGCATCTGAAGAAAGAATGCTTGAACCATCTAAGAATAAGCCAGTTGTGGAAGTGTATGTTTTAGATGTTGTCCCCACCTTGTCTAACGTTCCTACTGCTAAGGATAAGGGAATATTGGTCATGGTACAAAGTATGCTTTTCATTTAGGGTGTTTGAAACAACCCATAATTTCTGAGCTCGAATTTCAACAAAAATCGAAACTCAAACCCATTCAAGTACGGATCGTGCAATTCTGGTACCTGCAAATAATGAGCATTAGCATTATCAGAGTACAATAAAACTAACTCACAATGAGAATAGGATAGGATAATAAGTATCGACCAAGGAAACTACCTTAATAGTGAATCGCTACATCAATACTGAGCATGAGAGAACAAGAACAGAACATCAAACTTAAACACCTCCCAAAGACATGTCTTCCCAAGATAAACATGAGAGTTATTATGAGAAGGGGGTCAGCACCACAAGTCATGGTGTTTAGAAAATGTATAACGTTGTCCACAAAACACAAATGCATCCCGTTTGGTTTCAACCAAATTATATGTCTAACAAGGCTAGTGGTTTTAACATAACCTTGCAAATATTACTCAAAATGATTAACTACCATATCCATGGTAGCGTCCCTAAGATAGATTATCATAATATATTGAGATAGAACTTTAACACATGTATGAAGCATTTAAACAACCATACAAATTGATACCAAAATTAAGAGGCGAGCTCTCTGACCAATAAATACCCTACTAAAAAAAGAGGTGAGTTATATAGCTATTTATGGCCTCACTCACAATATAATATATAAGGAAGAATCCTACGATCACTTACGGTCTAAGGCATATCCATCGATCACTTAATAACTTTCGGTGGTATACGAACACGCTATTATAAATTAGATGATACTTGCTAATAAGGTTTACTAATTTAAGGCTTCCATCATTTGCATCTATTCCTAACCCTTTATAAGGTAAGAAATAGTAAGCGATCACTTATTACTTATAGTATAGGTATACGACTAGCCGTTATTTAAGACTTTCCCCCTGCAGACTCTTGTGTTACTACTAGCTGACCTTAGTAGATGATCCCCTAGCTACTTAATACTTCTCGAAGGATAGGCATATCTATGGCACCTCCGTTGTGGTCATTTAATACCATATTCCAAAGCAGACTCTAACCCTGTCACTTACTACTTAGAGGAAGTGGACCCTTGCAGAGATTACCGACTCCGTATCAAATTAGCCACTTAATACTTATTTTGAGGGAGGTGAGCTATTCGTTCACTTAATACCTGATAAGGGCAGAACCTGCAATCTTACCCTTAGTTTATGGAAAAAGAATGAATCTAATCACTTAATACCCCAATAGGTTGATCCCCCTACTTAATGCCTTAACCTCAAAGTAGGCTACGCTATTAAATTGTCCTTTGGGTTTCTTTTCTATCGAAAGAGAGGTAGACCCTGCAGCCACTTAATACCTAAACATTTAAAGTAAACCTTTTGAATAAATTTGTGTTAGGCAAAATATGATTGTTACGGGTTCCTATGGTTAATGATATCTCACATCAATTGTACATATATCTGACTGCTGAAAAGTGTAGACTTCTATTAAATAACACAACTGACCTCGCCTCATTAACCTACTAAGTCCATTGCTTATATTATTTAGAGACATTGCATCTAGAATTAAGCTATAAATAGGATAAGGGTGATTTCCTAAGACTCATAAATTAAGATTATATTCATTGATTGGACTTGGTGTTAACTATAGTAGTTACTACTCAATTCCCCATTTAATTAATAAATTATCATAATAGTCACATGCCATTAATGACCATAACAATCACTTTTCCTAAGGCTATGGACAATCAAATAAATGCCACTAATATTCGTCTCATTTAATTACTTTAATTCTATTTATTGTAACCCTCATTTATTGCACTAATGTTATTTAATTTATTAGTTCTTACACACACACATAGACACACACACACACATATAAATATATATACACACACTCACATATATAACATATGCGTGTTCATTATATTAATTTCCCTAATTGGTGTTACAACATTTATTCTCTGTTTATTTTAAATGCAACCTTTTGATATTTATTATCCCATTAATTTCCCCAAAACGTTCATGGTTACAATCTTAATTCTCATTTAATTTAATTGTAACATTTTCAATTATAGAAATTAACTCACACTTATTGCTAATCAATATAGTGGTTACATATATTTATTTCCATTCATTACGGGGAATGTTACCATATACCTATCATAAATGGAAAACATTCAAATTCAAACTTATAATTTGTGTCTACCTAATTTAGAATAATATGAGCGTTATATATTGGGTGGATAGATTGTAATGCACATATTTTACCGCGAAGTTTTTGTACTCACTAATTATTGTAAATTCTAACTATTTTACCTTCTAGTCCAAATTTATGACTAGAACAATAATTATTTATTCTTCCTTACTGAGATTTAAATTCTAATGAAAAGATCATTTACTTTAATTCTTGTAAGTTTTTCCTAAACAATTAAAAAATGAAATATTGACATATTTAAAATCACAAGGAATGTGTAATATTTTATTTGGAATAGATGGTATAAACTATGTACAAAATATGTGAATTTACACATCTTGTCCTATACGTTAGTTTATATTTCTTGTAAATTTCAAACAGTGTCTTTTTGCAGAAAAGGACAAAAAGACTAATTTACAAAATTCAAGCAAAACACTAAACAATCCAAAAACATATAGATTTCCAAACCAAAAATAGTAGTTCACACAAATCTTACAATTATATATAATCCTACAAATCTGGAATAAACAACTACACAAATCACAATAATATTTAGGGAATGATTTTCATATTTAAGGTGTAAACCATAACTACAAGAAAAATGAAAGGATTATAAACCTATAAGAATATTTCAAATTCAAAAGCCTATAAATAAATATCAGAGTTAGGCATATAAATTCAAATTTACACTAATGAAATAAATCTAATAAACAATGAAATAATTTCCCACTCACATGAAAATTATTCCAAAAATCCAAATCTGAACAACTTTTAGGCTTATATTCCCAAATTTCTACATGTCTATAATATGTATAAAAAGGGGATAGATATACATATTGAAATCTATAGATTTGAAAAAGAACTGGAAAAGGTGAGAAGAAACAAAGAATTGAGTTTACAAATACACAGGACCATCTTTGTTCATATATCTAGATTCGTCTTCTCCAATTATTATTATTTTGATTGAAAACTGATTTATTAAAGAAGATGGAAGAGACTGGAGAGGTGGAAATAATAGAGTTTGATGCTGCCTCCCGAAAATATACATAAAATAGGGGTCTTGGCCTTTATTTATAGGTGATTAAATGACCCATAATTATTAGATTTAATTATATATAAATCCTTTCGTTTATAAAAATATAAAGTGTTTAAAGCCTTAGCCGCCACAGGAAGTGGAAGCCAGTAGGCCGCATGGGGAAGTCGATTGCCCGGTCGACCTCCATGTCAACAGCCTAAGTAGAACCGCCTCATGTGGAAGTGGGGTATTAACGATATTTTAATTACCATATTTATTTATATAGTAGATTGATATTTTCCATCCATATTCATATTCCATCCGTAACATTTTCATACGAACTCTGTTCACGAAGTTCCAAACATGAAAGTTGACCCGAATTTCATCACAAATGCAACGATGCAAATTTTATGATCAAATTCCATCGTTTGTTCAAATTCTATTTTTGGAACCTAATTAAATAACTAATTTAACTAATTCCAGATTTGTAAGGTTTTAATTCAATCTAATCTCTATACAATATGAACACATTAAAACCTATAATAATAGATCTATGTGAAAATCATGTAAATAGATCAATATACCTATCTAAGCTTCCACGAATTGATGAAATTGGATTGAAATTGATGGTTGTATGAACCCTAGCGTTTGAAATAGGCGTCTCTATCAGTATCCATACGAACACGTTCTTTGACTGTTCTACGAATCAAAGAGAAGGAGAAGTCAGCAGGCTAGCCACCATTTCTAATTTCTGATTTAGGGTTTTCATCGAATAATATCCTTGTGTATATCTCATATATCTTTTTTAATAAGGACGTAATAAATCCCTTTTAATATATGTGTGAACCACAAATTAAGGAACAATTCCTTATACCCATTCAAATAAAATGTCAACGGTTGATATTTCATTTACCCTAAACAAATAGTCTTCCCCATACAATGTTATAATGACCCTATATGTTATTATAGCGTTGGCAATAATTTAAATCGTATTTAAATTATAAATAGTGAGCGGTATCTAGCAACACATCGTTGTCACCCAAGTTATAGTAAGATCAACGATTCGATACAACCTTTCTGTGACTAGTGTATCAATGTAATATAATCCTTTTAACCAATATATCCAGGAATAAACTCGAGGCTTGTAGAGTATCATCCTCTTTGTAATTTAATCCTTTTATCTTAACCAATGAATAAATTATTTAAAACAAATTAATATTTGAGCACGACAATGCATTTCATAGTCTCACTCAGTCAAGAGACCCATGGATATCTCTACTTATATCGTAGGGTTAAATCCCATCTGGATCATTCATAATTTTCAATTGATTCAAGATGCATCCAATTAATCTCCTTTATCGTATACTTGGTCAAAAGTAACTTTTTGATGATATCAAAATACAAATATCCTCGAATAAAATAATAACGATTTCCAGGTTTAAGGTCCATTACATCACTGTCACTATGAGAATAGCTTTTGATACTGTTAATTATATTTCATGTAGTTTCCTCATGTTGGGTCATCTCAATACGCTATTGTCCAATACGTATTTATGTATTGACATAAATATCACATATATTAATGATTAACGAGACGTGATTATCAATCAATTAACATACTAGTCTTAATGTTTTATTGTTGTCCTATATAAACAATAAAACTTGATTAAGGATATTTAAGAATTATAATACTTAATATATTATATAATCTCATGTTCATCTCACTTACTTGAACTATATAATTCCGTATTATTCTTCTAAGGACTTCTATTATGTCAATATTTATATTACGTAGAAAATATAACTTAATAGAATATATATATATTATTCAAAATAAAATATAACATCAACAATGTCATTAATCCCATCAAATGGATTGCCTCTAGACCATTAACTCTAACAATCTCCCACTTCCACTAGAGTCAATCAATCATGTATTATATACTTATGAAACTAGTGTGACTATTAATCTTCTGTTGCGACAAAGTTTGAGTTAGTAGGTCTACAACATCAGAACATTTTTTAACTTTGCAGATATGTTTATCTTCTCTATGAACGATTCCACATAAGAAATTATACTTCTTAAATATATGTTTGGATCAATAATTAGATCAAGGTCTTTAGTCCTGATCAATAGCTCCACTATTATCACAATGTAAAATCATTGGATCAACAATAAATATAACTAAGCTCAAAAATGAACTTTAATCCAAACATCCTCCTTATTGAATTAGTATTTACTTCTTGTTTTAAACTAACATCATTCACAATAATTAATATGTTATAAATATATAATATTTGAATTATTGTGTCACTCCCACTCAATTTCTTATTTATACAAGGTTCAATGGTATTTTGTGGTTCCCGAGACGTTTCGAGTTCTATTTTATTCCCATTGGTATCTTAGAGACTAGTTCTCTATTTAAAAGAATAACAGTTTGAGCAATAAACATTTTATTCTAAGAGGATTTATAGAAATAGTATCCTTTTGCTTATTTTGGATATTCCACAAAATTAATTATCAGATTGGCTCTGATCTTATCAGAGGAAAGACTTTTAATAAACGCCTCACATACCAATCTTCATGATGGACACACTAGAATATTTTCTAATCCATATCTTGTATGGCGTCTTCAGAATTGTTCTAGTAGGATTACAATTAAACATGAATGCAACTGTTTTAAGGGGATAACCCCAAAATTAATTTATTGGAAGATCTATATGACTCATCATTGATCGTACCATATCTTATAAGGTGATACTTCTCCTTTTAGACACACCATTCCAATATGATGTTCTAGGTGAAGTGAGTTGTGAAACAATTTCGCACTCTTTAGATAATCATTAAATTATTGGCTTGATTATTCTCTTTGATCTATTCGAAGAGTTTTATTTTATTTTGAAATTAATCTTGAACTTCAATTTTTGAATTCTTTAAACTTTTCGAAGGATCCCGATTTGTGTGCATACGAAACACACAATCATATCTACTGATATCATCAGTAAATTTAATGAAGTAATATAGCGTACCTTTAGCCTATGTATTCATTGCTCCATTTACATCATTATGTATGAGGCCTAATGTAACATCCCATATCTTTACGATATAATAATTAATCAATTTAATTATTTAAATAGTGATTTAGAGATTTAAATGGTCGTTTAATTAAATAATCTTGAATATTTAATTAATATACATAATAGAATAATATATTTAATTTTTGAAATAGTCGGAAATAGTATAATTCGCAATATTGTGTGAATTGAATCATTTGACTAATTTGATTCAGTTTAGAATTGAATTATAATAATGATTCTATTTAATAAATGGCGTTAGAGCGCATAAATTATATTATAATTATAATCGAGCTCATAATGGAGCTATAGCTCGTAATATGGAGTTTTGAACTTCAACTGAATATGCAGAATCCGTTTTAAGTCGGAATTCTATGAAACAAGAAACGTTCGAATCTGGTGAACCATATTTTTCTAATGTAAGAGAAAAATCTAGATTTCGTTGTGTAGATTGGGAGTTATGTTGTAACGACCCAGAAAATCTGAACCAATTTAATTTTTTTTAAATTGGCTAAAATAATGGATTTTAAATATTTAAAATAAATATTTTAGCTAATGGCAATGAAAAGTTAGTTGAATCGACAATTGAAAACGAATATAGTTAATTATAATTATAAACAAGGCCTGAAATGGCGCTGCAGTTTCAAAAATTGAATTCAAACTTTGTCGGACCGTACCGGGTGCAAAACAATCCGGATTTTAGTGAAACCAAAAATATTTAATTCTGTTAGTGAATACCTTTCTAACGAATCTGAAAAATCGAATTTTCATAGCGGAAAGCCAAAGTTATGGCCGAATGAATTTTCAGCAAGGTCGCTATGGAATTTATATAGCCCGTGAAATAGGCCATTTTGCATATGACCTCGGAATTCGACGAAACCACTTTTGTTGGATCCGGGATGTAAAGTTATTGCTAGGTTTCAAATTTCATAATTTTTGAAGCTAGTATGTGAGCGTGGCAAAAGAAAATGTGTTTTGGTCAATTACAGTTAAATTGGATCGACCAAAAATGGGCCTTTTTGCAAACGGTCTCAGAATTCGACGAAACTAGTTTTGTTGGGACCGTATCGTCAAAACATAGCTAGATTTATTTTTCTGGAATTTTTCGAATCAGTTTGTGGCCCTGGCAAATTGAAATGTACGTTCAAATTAAATATTGAATGTTTTATATTTTGATTTGAATGGAAACTGACTGAAACAGTCGAATGGGCCTACGAAACATATCCCATTGTGTTCGGAATGGGGGTAAAACGCTAGGGACGATAGTCGTTGGGTTGGATTTCGAGTTCGTCCAAGAAAACCCCAATTTTTGAATTTAATATAGCATCGGCCAATAGGATTTTTTATTTCATAAATTAAAAATATAAAAAAATCGAAAAACCCCCGACACTCCAGATCGAACGACGGAAACTTCTTCCTCCCTTCTCTCCTCGATTCCTCTCAATCAGCTCAAAATTAGACCTCCATTCTATTGGGAATTTTGTAGAGTTTGTCGAGACCTTCCAATCCATACCAAGTTTGATTTTTTTCATTGAGTAGATCGCTCGAATCAAGGCCACGAAGTTCGCCGTTTGCAACTGCCGTCGCCGCTTCATCTGGACGTCGAACTGAAGGTGGTTGCCGGCGCCTGGAAGCTGGTTCGAAGCTCTACGCTGTGGTAAAGGTCGATCGTGATATCGTGCATCGATTCGCGAGAAAATCGAAAACCTATTTCGAAGAAAAAAACTGGTATACGGCTTGTTTATTTTTCAATTAAAAATAACACTTTTAAGTGTTGCAAACCTTTGAAAAATCATATCTTTTTGCTATGTTAATGAAATTCGATGAAACAGGAAACATCGTGACCGTGTGGACGCCTTCTACATTTTAGGAGAGACCGCGTATTTTTCTGAGCCTTCTGCTATTTTTGGTGGAGTGGAACCCTATGTGAGATTTCTAATTTATAAACTATATGGAAAACGACGATGTATAAATTATATAGTCGATGTATGAGTTATATTAGCGTTGTACACCTCTTGTATAAGCGTTGTATAAGTTGTACGTTCGATGTATAAGTTATATATGCGTTGTAAAAATTATATATGTGTTGAAATAAGAGTGAATTGCTATATATATATATATATATATATATATATATATATATATATACGCCCCTCATCCACAAACCATGGACGATATTTATTGGTTGAAATTGTTGTGAAAATTGATTGATAGCGAATGGTTGTTTGGGATTGTTTGTGGTTGATATTGATTGATTGTGGTTGAAAAATACCCGTTTGTGGTTGAGAAATATTTGGTTGAAACCACATAGGATTAGTTTGTGGAAATGAAATAAATATATACATGCCGCCTGCGTGCGAACTAGATGCATGATCCCCATTGTCAAAAATCGCGAGGTTTTAAGGTAGAGCGAGGAGCCGTACTAGGGACGGTCCCGGTTTTAACTACCCTGCCGTTATGCTGCCGAAATTTTGAATAATATTCATGTGTTTGAATTATTTTCATTTGCTAAAACTATATTTATTCAGTGAATAGAAAACCTTCATGTGTTGAATCGATATTCATTCGTTGATTTGAAATTCATGTGTTGAATGGTATTCGCGTTTTAAATATAAAAATCACATTTTTATCTATATATAGAAACTATAGAAAACCTTCATGTGTTGAATCGATATTCATTCGTTGATTAGAAATTCATGTGTTGAATGGTATTCATATTTTGAAATAAATTGTTTGATAATAAAAATCACCTTTTATCTACTATATGAACTGTGTAAAATAATCTCGTTTTGAAAGAAATTCTTTTATAAGAAAATTCCTATTTTTATCACCAATATGAAATATATAAAATAATAGTGTTTTAAAATGAGTTGTTTTACAATAAAAATCACATTTTTATTTTATGCATGAATCGTTGAAACGTGAAGTGTTAAAAATAGCCACTCGTTCAAATAAACAATATAGGAGTTGTAATATTCATTAATTAGCTAATGATATGATTTGTACCTATGTATGTAACATTAGAATGAATGGTGTTTTTAAACCAAATAGAAATCAAATATGAAGAGAAAGTGATAAATGATAAGAACTATATATATATGTACATGCATATTCATTGAACAGGTTATAGCAAAGGGGCTAGAGAAGAGGAATAAAATTTTGCGCCCGACAAATAGGTACATATTTACTGTTTTGTTTGGGTGATGATTTTATGAGCCTGTTGGCTAGCCGCTTGGCTTTTTCTTTTTCTTTTTGAGATTAGAAGGACCGGGGAAGCTATTTGAGATTTCCCGATGCTCCCGGTGCAGGGGAGGTTATGGCGAAATTTTCCAAAATTTTAAGGCGTTAGTGAAATATTTGAAGTGAAAACGATATTGAAATGATAGAATGAACTATATTTATATAAATATATATAAATATAAATAAAATTAAAACGAGACGTAGTCGTGCAGTTCGTATTTTGAAACCGTGATTTCAAACGACTAGTGCGGGAAATCCGACCATTGGATCTTCCCGAAACCTCAACCGTCGGGTTCGCCTTGGAAATATCTTCCCGACGGCACCAACCTTGTAAAAATCCAACGGTTGGATTGTCTGGAATGTTTAATTCAAATCTGATGAAAAACAGCGCCAGAAGCGATTATATTTATATATATATATATATATATAATTATATATTTAATCGAATAACGACGCTGCAGTTTGTATTTTGAAATCGAAAATTCAAACGATTGTACCGGGAGATCCGACCGTCGGATTTTCCCGAAACTGGAACCGTTGGATTCGTTTTGAAAAGACCTTTCTAATGATGTAAATTTTGTGAAGATCCAACGGTTAGATTTTCAGATAAGTGTAAATCAATTCTGAAGAAAAACAGCGCCCCGGCCGCGTTATGGCCCGAAGCGTCGTTTTGAATAAATTGGCTATTTTAAAATAAATAAAAATAGCGATAAATCGTTATAAAATGTCATAAACAATATGGAATGGAAATAAACTGAATTTGCTCGATTTATGTTATATTCGATGGCTGTATGTGTTTGTGGTGAAAATTACATTAAAGAACAAGATTGATGTTGTCGAATAATTTAACCATTGAAATAAATTGATTTGAAATTCTAAATATACGTGAATTATTTGAAAAGGCCGAGTTAATTCTCATTTCAAATAATCGACCGACGATTGAAATTTGAAGATGAAGACGATGGTCGAAGACCGGAGATCTTCACCTCGTTTGGATGGTAACCGAGGTCCTGATTGGGAGGCATCCCGAAATATGGATAATGAGTGGTGATCGTCCAGACGTACGTGGTGATCGAAGGGTTTGCGAGGTATTTAGTGCCTCCGGTTTCATTCAGACCCAGAACGGACTTGTAAATGGACTGTGTGTCTGACATTGGAGTTTATTCTGTGTTGATTGATTTCTGTTAAATATACATCTGTTTGGCGCGGAGAATTTATTCTTTTGCTTAACGCCCTTCTCTGAGACGCATGAGCTCAGAGGTTGTATATCGATGGACATCAGTCGCATGGCATGAATTGCCTGTGTGGCATGTTAAGATGCAGTGATCAGGGCTTCTGTTGAAAAGCAAAGTCTTGTGGTGATGATCAAAGCACCGCATGTGTGACGTAGCTTTGTGTATAACGTAAAATCGCGAGCCTCACACCCCGGTATGAACCAGAAACGGGAGAGGACATTAGGGAGGGCCTGCGTTTCTTTCTAGCTAGGGTGGTGTCAGTGACCTACCAGCCCTAACATTTATATACTTTTCACCTGTGTGGTTGTTGCTGTTGCGAGGCGCCTCGGTTTAATCGGACAATCTAGATCTGATGGAGTCATTCGTTGGCTCGTTTACGCCCCAAAGGGCGGGGAGACGTAGTGTTCAGGCATAATAATCCACATCGGTGGACCGGCCCTGACGATCTAAAGGCTTGCCTGCGCGCTTGCCTGTGGCTCGGGCTAGAGAGTCACGAATTCGGTAAGGACTATCTTTTGCCTTGGTTCATGACGGAAATCCAATTTCCAAATACGTGATCGTGCGGTTTCGATTGTATAGATATTTGGCGACATAGTGGCATGGGATGCTCATGCGTCTATGATTGATAGTTATGATTTGGAATTGTTTTCGAAACATATAAACACTAGCAATAATATCAAATGCCTTTGTTTTATTCGTATCAAGCATATGTTGGCCGTTATAAGGTAAAAACTCTATCCTCCGGTTTGCGTTGCATTGTGTGATGGGAACTGAGTCTTATAATGGCTTCATTTTTACAAAAAGCATAGCGATGTTTAAAAGAAAGATTTGTTTTAAAGCACTGGCAATCCAATGGAGTAAACCCGTTCCACGAAAGTGGCGTGGTCCTGTGATTGGCCATATTATATATGTGTTGAATAGATTTCTCATACCAGTCCCATGACTGACTCGTAGTTTGTTTCACTTTCAAACTCGGGTGCCCCTTTTTCTACACGGGCAGCCTTGTATTCAGGTTTAGCTGGTTCTTTCTGGATAGCTGGAGCTGAAGATGGATTCTATCATTTATCTCTTTTTATGCTGTTCAGCTCCTATTGTACATATTTTGTTTGTTTTTCGCTGTAGACATTTATGTATAGCTGAACTGTATTTGTTCTAAGTAAGATCCTGTATACTGTGTAACTCTGATGATTACTTTATCCAGTATATTCTATTGTTCATTATCTGGTGTATTTATTTAATTTTGTTCTGCTATTATCTGTTTCTGTGTTATATTCCAAAGATAACCCTTGTCTCCGTCTAAACGGGATTTCGGGTCGTCTCATATGTCCAAATCAAATTTTAGAAAAGTCGCTATGGGATTCCTTTATAATTTATAATGATTTATTTATATTATAAAAAGATTTTAATATAAATTGAATATCGATATAATCTGGAATTTTAAAATATCGGGTTATAAATTCAGATAGGAATATTTTGGAGTTGTTTTATATTCTATGTGAATATATACGATAATATTAATTTATTAATATTAAACTTAATTATTTTAAATATATTAATATTTAAATTGGTTTATTTAGAGCTTTAGAAAATAGCCATTTTTGCAAATGAGCTCCGTTTTCGACGAAACTAATTTTGTTGGATCTGGATTATTAAGTTATTGTTAGATTTCAATTTTCGTGATTTTTGGGGTCAGTATGTGGCCGTATGGGATTTTAATATGAAATACAGCCAATAATTGGACTTTAAAAATTCGTTGTGTGAGCAAACGGACTCGGAATTCGACAAAACTAGTTTCGCAATGTCAAACTGTAGCTGCACGTCTAGTTTCATTGAAATTAGGTATCATATGCGACCTCATGAATTTTTAAGTTAATAATCGAATATAAATTAATATAAAACTACGAAGCTTACCTCCTAAGCTACCCTATCCTATAAATACACTACCTATAACCTAATTTGATTTTTCTCTAGTCAACACAAACTTAAAAACTTAGTCGTCATATTTTTCCTCTTCATATAAAACAAATCCCAGCTTTATAAAATTGAGAAAAATAATAGAAAAATCTATAAATCTTAATATATATATATATATATATATATTCGAGTTGCTTATGGAAGCTCTTCAACCTGATATATATTTTGTATGGATCAAACTAACTCAGTTCGATGTCTAGCGATGAACCGCGAGTTAGGGTTAGGATTTATGGAGTTTTGGGATATTGATTCAAGGTGTAGATGGCGATTCTGGGTTTGTGAGAGTATTTGGCACCTGCGCCTATTTTATCTTTGAAATCCGCGATAAAAAATGTCGATCGTATATGTACAAAACCGGAAGATGTTGTTCGACATAATCATTTCCAATGGTACGAGCTGGACTGATTTGGGCTGGAGAGGGAGAGTTGTCGATGAGGAGTTTAATGGTGATTTTTGTTTTGGTGTTAGCGGTGTATGGAGGGAGATATTGGTGGAATAAGAGTTCGGTTATGGTTTCATTTTCTTCGTGAGGAGCAGCAGAAGTCATGGGGAGGATTAAATTGTGGAAGACGGTCATTGTGTAACGGTGTCGGGTTGAATTCTTTCGGGCCGGAGTTGAATGGGTAAAGCCTATAATTTAATTTAATTAAGTATAAATTTAAAAGAAAATAGTGTATTACCTTATAATTTTCGTATCTTGGCTATACAATGTCAGATTGACAAACGGTTAGTCACGTTGGAACTATAGAGACATAAGCTACACAATGGAACTGGTTTGGAGTGGATTGGAGATCGTTTGAATTTATTTAAAAATAAAATGCCTGAGTCAAATTGATGACCACTTATCGTTATTTAACGATAACCGACCAAAGTGAGTGAAACTCACTAACTCTGCACTGTTTACATTTTTAAAACTTATTTTAGAATTGATAAATGATGGTTGATTGTTATGTGTTGACCATTTTGGATGAACTGCTAATTAATTGGTTGAAATTATAAGATCTAGTTATATATATCGTTAATCAAATATTGATTCTCTTTATCAGAATATTTCATATTGAAATGAAATTGATGTTATTTATATTGTTTAACATCTGTGGATGCAGGGAAACAGGTTGGAGGGATCCAACTGGATTCCTCAATATTTATAATACTGTTTTTCATATATTGTGATATATGATGTGGTATATAATCTGTTATTGATTGTGTGTGTTTGGATGATGGTTTATCCTTTTGATTTGGTATTTTAATACCATAACTGATAGTGGAATGTAAAAATGGAATTTTCAAAGTGTATATTGGAATAAAATATTTATATAAAATCAAAGGATTTTATAATAAAGGAAATTGTGAAGTAGATATTAAATTTTATAATTTTATAAAATCAAATGGATTTTATAGAAGGAGATATTTGAAAATTTAAAAAGAAAATTCTGTATAAAATTATTAACAGCTATATGAAAGTTGAAAAGACCGATTTTGGTTAAACTACTTAATGGAAGTAATAAGAAGAAATAAATAGAATTATAAAAGGAATTATTTGGGAAATAAATAGAATTATAAAAGGAAATTGGCGAGATATAAAAGAACCACGAGAAGATGGATTTATAGTAGATTGTAAATAGAAATATGTTTTAACAAATAAATTGGGAAGATTAATTTATAAATAATGTTTTATAAATTAAGAAAAATAGTTATCATTGGATAATTTGAATATGTGAGTCTGAATTTATATGGAGAAGTAAAAATCGGTTTTAACACAGATATTTGAAATTGAATGCGAACGTAGCAGTTATAAAGGGAATTTTAAATGAGATTTAAGTGTTAGAAGTAAAAAGGAGATTTCATATGAACAATTCTATAAATAAAAGTATAAATATAATTTGGAAAGGGGATATTATTTTTAAATGTGAAATCAAAATGTATTGATTATATAAAAGAAATAATATTCACAATCAATGTGAATAATGAAGTAAAAATAAATATTTTATAAATTAAAACATTTATAAAGAAAATTGGGTTTTTAAATAGGAATTCATATGGGAATTTGAATGAGATAGGAAATAGGGTTAAAATAGTGGATTCTATTTGGGGAAAAAATGGATTAGTTATGGATTTATATAAACAGAATTTGATCCAATCTTAGTACTTAAATTATGAAATCAAGTTTTGATTTGATAAAACGAGTCCATTTTTCTGTAAAGGAATAATATTCATATTTTAAAGTGGATAACGATTTAAAAGCAAACCTTTTGCAGAATTAAAACAGTTATAAAAGGAAATTGGTAGGAAGTACTAAATTCAAAAATGAATTTAGAAAAATGAGTTGACCTGAATGGTTTACTATTCTGAAGTTCAGAGCGCTAATCGATATAAGTTATTCGAAGAGAGTTAATCGTATATAGGTTATTCGAAGAGAGTTAATCGAATATAGGTTATTTGAAGAGAGTTAATCGAATATAGGTTATTTGAAGAGAGCTAATTGAATATAGGTTACTCGAAGAGAGTTAATCGAATATAAGTTATTCGAAGAGAGTTAATCGAATATAGGTTATTCGAATGAAAGTTAATCGAATAACGATTATTTGAAGGAGAGTTATCGAATAGAGATTATTCGAGAGAGAATTATACATTGGGATTCGACTATATCGATTTCAAGAAAGTACCATTTACTTGTCGATTTTTAAATCAAGATTTATTTATTTATTTATGAATTAGTTGTTTATTTATTTCTTCAAATTAATGAATAAAAGTTATAGTTTGAAGTTAGATATTTCGAAAGTAGGGATTATAATGTTATCGTTATAAACAATGTTTTTATAAAAGAATTGGATTCGTAAACCGAATCTGAGAGTTGCGTAAGCAATGATTTGATAGGAAGATAAGAAACGGAGTTAAGGAAATTAGAAACTGACTAGAGATTAATTATGTTGAGCAGCTTTTTGGGTATCGATCTGATGTTGGTTTCGGCCTTCGGGGTTGGTATTCAGGGAATTGTTCTCTTACTGGTTTACGGTTAGAGACTGATGGTATGGGAGGATAGTGATGTGCAAAAAAGGAATGGAAATGTTCTCCAATGTTAATAACGTATATTTTCTAAATTTAGAAAATAAGGATTTATGAATATAGGGAAACGAGAAATGGGGGAAATGAATAAATTTATGATAAATTAATTTAATGGGAAAAATGTTGATTGATGATTGATCATTAAAATTTCCACTTGGAAATAAGATCGTTGTGTGTATGGATATTTTCCTTTGATAGTTAAATAACTGTAACAACCCGTATTTTTAATAACCTGTTATAACGTAAATCGAGGCAGAATTTAATTCTAAAATCTGAATCAAGGGAAACGGGCTATGCCATTGTGTTCGTCTCGGAAAAATACGCGAAATAGAGTCCGAGTTTTCGAAAATCGGAGTCCGTATGACCCGATTAAGGCCCAACGAAGTTTTCAGAAAATTTCTAAGTAAAAACAGATTTCAAATTCAAACTTGAATTTGGAAAATTGGGCCAGTTTGGGCCAGGCGGGAAAATTCCCGCCAGAGTACCCAAGTCGACAGCCCTGTTGACTTGGGAGTCGACTTGGTTGGACCCAAGTCGACAGCCCTGTCGACTTGGCTGTCGACTTGGTCCAGCCGGGCTGTTTAGCCTGGTGCACCATTTTGAGATTGTGTTGAGCTTGGAGGCCAGATTCGGTTTTAAGGGCTGAGATTGCAACTAGGGTTTAATCCTATGGCCTAAAACACTTGCCTAATCTATAAATAAGGCCCTAACCTAACCCTAAATCATCATTATTCATTCATACAACTAAACTATGGCAAAATCAATCCTCTCATGGCCTCCACTCTCTTCACAAAATTTCTAAAATTATTTCTATGAGAGATTTTACATGCATACAAGTGTTTTCAAGCTTGTATAAGTGTTATTAGCTTGCATTCAAGTCAAGTTTTTATATTTGCATCATAAAGCAAGGATTTTTATTGATTTGGAGCTTGCATTTTGGGTCTAATTGGTTGTTTAAGGGCTTGGTCATATTTTTGTGTCTTCATAAGCATTGTAAGCCCTATTCTACTTTCATAATTAAACTCTAAAGTTAAATGTATGATATGCAAGTTTATATGTAAGTTTACTATGCTATGATATGCAAGTTTATCATGTATGATATGCAAGTTTATATGCAAGTTTACTATGCTATGAAATGCAAGTTTATCAAGTTATGTTATGCAAGTTTGATATGCAAGTTTGTCATATGATAAGCAAGTTATGTTATGCAAGTTTGGGATGATCATTTGGTTCATGTTATCATGTTATGCAAGCTTATTTTGAGTATATGAACATAAAGCTTCAAGCTTTATGCTAAAGGTTGCATTTTGGCAACATGTAAGTTATCATATCTCTTATGATAACTTGCATGTGAGGCTAAATGCGAACTTATGGCCATTTCTACATGTCATTTATCACCATGTATCACCAATATGCTAAGTTTGGTTTTATGCATGCTTTTGAGGCCTAAAAATGTAATATGCAAGTGTATGAACATATGAACATTTCATATGCCACCATGTTAAACTTGTGGCTTCAATACCTTTATGTCATGATTATGCCAAGTTCCCTCTTTCTATCCTTTATGCGCTATTGCGATATGTAAGCGATGGGATTGCGTTTGGGGTTGGGTAAACTTAAAAGACATAAAAACATAAGCTTGGGAATTTACCTATTAAGTTAGGTCTAACCATTGGGAATTTACCTATTAAGTTAGGTCTACCCAATTGCTTGAAAACTTGTAACATGTTTTGGAAACATGATGGACATGACACTTAGAAAAGATAAGTGTGGCCAACTCGAGGTTGGGTTGAGTTTGTAGCGTAAACCTACCCGGAACCGACCGGCGTAACTAGTTGCTACAAACAATAGGACCCAATGTGAGAAGTTGGTCATGTTGTACCTTGAACCCGAGGTTAGACCAAGTTGTGGTGTAAAGCAACCTGGACCCGCCCGACTTAACTAGTAACCACAACAAGGTCTAATGTGAGAGGTTAAGGCGCATTAAATTAATTAATGCCTCGTGATTAGGGTTAAGTCATGGTCCACTTAATACTTAACCAATTTGGGCTTGGTAGATTAATCGGGGTTAAGTCGTGAACTCATCGTTACACTTAACCAAGTTAATCCATGATTAGCGAGAGGGTTAAACCGTACTTAACCCACTAGAAAATCCTAGCAATGGGGGTCCACTCCAGCAGTAATCCCAAGTTTGTATCATCATGACCCTAGGGACTAGGCTAGGGTGGGGGCACGATTACTGGACTAGGAGGTAAGTGACCAAAAGCGACGGCAGAGGGTACGCCGGTGTAGTTCCGGGTGGACTTTTGGTCGTGCACATAGTCCGAAGCTGGGGAAATCATGCACGGGTACCAGTAGATCGAGACTGTGCACTCATGTTTATGGTGTCCAGGGGTTGCCACCCTAGGGCTTGATACACCCGACGGGAGACCCTGCACAGTCTGACTACAATTATGTTTGGGCCGTATTGACACCAACACGTGACGAGTTAGGCTTATAGGGAGCCGATCGACTAGACCGTTTGGTTGGACCTCGTATTAGGGTCACTTCATGTTATTGGGCCAAAGCTTGGGCCAAGGGATCAATACTTGTTTATTCAAGTCATGTTAGTTTGCTAGTACACCTGTGGTGCAAAACCTTAATCCTGATTATGCGATGACACCTTTATCTACCTTGTTAGTAAATCATCATGCTAGTATCCTTATGATCATACCTGCTGCTCATGCCAGTTAACTTTATCAGTTTACATTGATTGTAGTAGGGCTTACTCAGTCTTTTTGACTGACCTGTTTTCTTTCGCCTCTTTTCTTCCGTTTCCCCCCCAGGTTCTCAGGGACGGAATATTGGAGCTTAGCTTGGATTTCTGACCGCTTGCTTGTGGGATTTAGCTCATGTACGGTTTGACATGAAGCTAGCTATGGCTATCACTTCTTTTGGGGATTAGTACTTATGTATTTCAGTTTTTCAGTTGATGTTGCTTTATCTAGACTTGTTTATTTGGAAAGCTATGTTGTACCAGACTTGTTTTGAAATGGTTTAAAATCTTCCGCTATTTTATCTATGTTATTTACTCTGTTTACATATATACATATGTTCTTGTTCTGCCTTGATATATCATTATGCATGTTTACCTGATTCAAACGCCCCTCCAAAGTCAGAGTGCTTGCAAGAGTCACCCTGGCGGAGGTGGGGTGTTACATTTGGTATCAGAGCATATGGTTTACGAGAAGGAACAAAAAGGTTTTTAGAAAACTTTTGGAAAACTATTTTCAAAACCAAGTATAAAGTATTTTCCAAAGAAAAGTCTAGTTTATTTTAAAGGCTATTCCCCAAAAAGCCATTAGCAAAATTCCTTCGTTTTTCTCCATTCTGAATCTGTCTTTTTCTTCGTTTTCAATATGGCCGATAACTTTGCTATTCCGGAGGGTGTGCACGTACCTGTTTGGTATAGGAGACTTTTGGAGGCTAGGGCGACCGAAGCCGGCCCTGCAGATGTCCCTCCTCCTCCTCCTCCAGTAGTTAATGTTCCTCCTCCTCCTCCTCCGGTAGTTAATGTTCCTCCTCCTCCTGTCGCTGAGGTTCCTCTTCCTCCTCCCCCTCAGCATCCTCAAGCTGACTTCGCAAAGACTTGCAAAGATTTCAAAGCAATGGGTGGTGTTGGCTTGCTTTTTCGACCAAGCCATCCAGGGTCAATCGTGAAAGGAAATCAGGAAACCAAGTCCTCCAGGAAAATGGAAGAATGGATCGCGCGCCATCGTCTCGCCCCGCTCGGATCGCACGCCATCGTCTCGCCCCGCTCGGATCGCACTCTATCGACTCGCCCAGGGAACGAATCGCTCTAGCCTCGTCGACAAACGCCACCTCTAGGCGATCCGATCCCCTGCAACGAACCGAACCCACTGACCCATTCAACCATGAGCTGGTCTTCAGCGATCCGAATCGCATGGATCTGACGACACCTGTTCACAACGGCTAATTTGACTGTTTCTCCAATGGTGGCGATGCGATCCGAAAATCTCGGGATTCGTGCCACGTGTCCGCGATCCGTCCGACGAAATCAGCTATAAATAGCCCAGAGCTTGGCATTTTTCGGGATCTTTTTCGGCAATAGTGAATACTGAGTCCGCCATTGCTACCAAACCACTGGAATATTGAGAGAAATCACTGTTGTACTAGCTTTTAAAGCATAATCAATAAGATATAAAGTGGACGTAGGCTCGTTAACGCCGAACCACTATAAATTCTGAGTGTTCTTTTCTTTTTCCGTATTCCTCATTTAGAATTCTCTATAATTTATAACAATTTGGGTGTTAGGTCCAAATTTCGATCTAACATTTTTGGTGCTTTCACTGAGAAGTCTCAGCCTTAAAGTTTCGTCATTCGTTTTCTTGAAGATTCCAGCGATTCGGATATCATGGCTGGAAAAAGATCTAAAGTTTCGCAGATCAACGAGACGATCGAGGAGAGTGCGCACGAACTGGGCAATGAAGAGGTTCTGGATCGCGGAGCGCAGGGGGCGATCCGGTCCGATGAAAACGCCTCGTTCCGAGTCGATGAAGACGAGACGATCCGCGCTACGGAAGGGGTTGTTACTCGATCCCGAGGCAACGCCTCGCAGCCTCCACGCACCATGACCGCGAGTCGATCCCAGGGGGGCGCAGCGAACCGACCTCCACGAACCGCAGCTACCCAGATTGATGGTCAGAACACAACTCGACCTGGAAAAGAACCCATGACCCACTCCTATCGTCCTGGAACCTCTGCTCGACCCGGTCCGAGCACTGTGCCCATAAGAGAGGGTGATGATGACCATTATGATCCTACTGCTCCTGTTACTGAAGGGGATCTTTCCCGTTTTGTCGAAATGTGGGATAGGTTGTTTGATGAGTTAGCCGCCCAAAGGCAGGAAAATTCGATCCTACGGCAAAACCTGACGGCTATGGATAGAAGACTTGATGAGTTAACAAGGCAAAGAACATCGCCAGTTCGTCCACTCACTCCAGCATATTCCTCTTCATCTGAAGAATCGCCGAGATCTCCGCGACGGCCGTATGAAAGAGCCGAAAACATAGAACAGCTTCGGTTCGGGACCCTGCCCTCACAAGAAGAAGAAGAACTAGGGGCAAGACCCACAAACCGTAATGCGGACGGTCAAGCAACGACCCTCAGGACTCGAGGCATGAACAGTCCTATGCATGACAGACCACCTCAGCCTCGTCGCCGTACCCATACTCATGACAACGAGGGGCAGCGAGGCCCCGTCCAAGCCCCAGATTTTGTGGCTGCTCCCCGAAGAGAGATCAGAGAGCCTCGTCGGGCCAGAGGCACTGATCCTGAGCCTCCTTTGACTAGTGCAAACGTTGCGGCCATGGTTCACCAGATTTTGGCCGACAGCCGTGGACAGCGGAACGAGGATTGGGGGATTGACCGTAGTCATACTCCTTTTACTGACGATATTTTGGATGCAACTTTTCCAAGGCGTTTCAACATGCCGCAGATGAACCGATATGCAGGAAGATCTGACCCTGTTCAACACCTGATGAGATACTCTTGGACGATGACTGCTGCCGCCGCTTCTGACGCAGTTAAGTGTAAAGCGTTTCCCATATTCCTGGAAGACGTGGCTTTGCTATGGTTTACTCGCCTGCCGGCAAGATCGATTTCCAGCTTCAGGGAACTAAGCGAGAAGTTCATAGAGCAATTCCGTATCTACGCACAGAAGACGAAAAGCGTGATCGATCTATTTCTTGTCAAACAGCGACCGGGCGAAAGTCTAAAGATGTACCTGGATCGTTTCAATTTGGCAGCCACTGAGGTCAAAGATCCTCATGAGCCAACCATCGTCGCAGCACTAATTGATGGAGTGGATAAGGATACCGAGTTCGGGAGGTACTTGGCAGGCAAACCACCCCACACCAGAGAATTATTCTATGAGAAAGCCAATGTACATCTACGCCGGGAAGAGGTGTACGCGAACCGAAAGCTTAAAACAAATGATAAGGAAGAAGTTCAGAGCAATGTTGCCATCAAGCAAACTGGAGACAGCTCGGGGAAAGTCGAGGTTAACGTCGGAAATCAGAACCAGGGTGGTCGCCGGCCGGGTGACAACAATAACAATGCTAATGGCAACAGCCGTAAGAGGGGCCGAGGGAACGATTCCCAGAGAAGGACTCGTCCCCGGGCCTTTGAGAATTATACACCCATAAATGACACTCTGGAAAATATCTTCATGGATGCGTACGAAGTCCTCCAGAATAAGAGGCCGCCTCCTAGAGAATCGACGGAAAAAGAGCGTGAAACAGGGAAGTTTTGCCTCTTTCATCAAATTCACGGTCATTCGACGAATGAATGCCGTCACCTGAGGGACGTAGTCAAAAGGTTGCTTCGAGAGGGGAAGCTAGACGAATACAGAGTAGCACCTAGGGACAGGGGGCAAGCAGTACAAGCCCCAAATCAGGATCAAAATCAACTTGCTGCTAGGCCAACTGCTCAGCAAAAGGGAAAGAATATTGTAATCAACACCGTAATCGGTGGACTCTATCTTGCTGGGCACAGTTCCAAAGCTTTAGATCAATATGTCAACGCAGCCAAACAACACCTCGAAATGGGGGAATGTAGCAACCCCGAGGACAGTGTTCCGGTGAAGCAGCAAAAGATGATGACTGATGATGTTGTCTTCCGAGAGCGAGAGAGCATTGGGGTCCATGCTCCAACCGAAGATCCACTTGTAATCACAATACCCGTTGGGCCAGCCACTGTTCATAAGGTACTGGTGGACAACGGAAGTTCCGTTAATATCCTTTTCAGAAAAGCCTTTGACCAGATGAACCTTGAGATAAAAGACTTGAAGCCCTGCCAAGGATGGATTCGTGGATTCAACGGAGCATCCACCGCACCTATGGGTTACGTAGAATTGCCAGTTACACTTGGGGAAGGAGAACGCCAGAGAGTGAGAATCCTTCCTTTTGTGGTTTTGGACGTCGAATCGCCATACAACGCCTTCTTGGGCCGGCCGGCCCTCGCAAAATTCAGAGCCTGTATAGCCCCCTGGTGCTTGCTATTGAAGTTCCCCACAGAAGCCGGCGTTGGTATCGTCAGGGGGGATCAAGTTGCTGCGCGAGCATGTTATGTTGCCGAGTTAAAGCTGCTTCGCAACGGCGGGAGTATCGAAACTAAAGGCGCTCCTCCCCCTTTGGGGGCGGAAGCCTTATAGCAATCAAAGAAGATGGTTGTTGGAGAGATGCCTAGAGTGACGCCCGAGGACATAGATCCCAGAGAGGATCAAGAACCCGGGGGCAGGACGGCAACTCCCAACGAAGCAACTGTGGATGTGCCAATCGACGACAGTGATCCGGAGAAGGTCCTCAAGATTGGATCCCAGTTAAGTCCGACTCTTACCGAAGAATTGACGACTTTCTTAAAGAACAACTTGGACGTATTCGCTTGGACCCATGCGGACATGTGCGGGATATCCCCGTCAATCATGAGTCACTCTTTGAGCGTTAACCCCAAACATCCTCCGGTGAAGCAAAAAAGGCGAGTGTTGGGCCCAGAGAGGTCCGCTGCCTTGAAAGAAGAGGTTGGGAAACTAAGGAACAATGGATTTATCAGAGATTCAACTTACCCAGATTGGATTTCGAACCCAGTCCTGGTAAAGAAGGCCAACGGGAAGTGGCGAACGTGTATCGATTTCTCGGATTTAAATAAAGCTTGTCCCAAAGATAGTTTTCCTTTACCTCGAATTGACCAGTTGGTAGACTCAACGGCAGGTCACGAGCTTCTTTCATTCATGGATGCTTATTCAGGATACAATCAGATTCCAATGCATGTGCCGGACCAAGAGCACACTAGCTTTATCACTGATCTGGGATTATATTGTTACGTAGTGATGCCCTTTGGCTTGAAGAATGCAGGCGCTACGTACCAACGTTTGGTCAACAGAATGTTTTATAACCAAATCGGGAAAACAATGGAAGTATACGTCGACGATATGTTGGTTAAGTCCAAGCAATCCTTTCAACACACTACTAACTTGGCAGAGATGTTCGGCATCCTTCGAAAGTATGGGATGAAACTCAATCCCACCAAATGTTCATTCGGTGTTGCTTCTGGAAAATTCTTAGGATTCATTGTCAGTTCGCGCGGTATAGAGATTAATCCGGACCAGATCGCGGCAATCAGGAACATTCAGGAACCTAGGCAAATTAAGGACGTGCAAAGCCTTGCTGGAAAAGTGGCCGCACTAAGCAGATTTATCTCCAGGGCTACGGATAAGTGCATCCCATTCTTCGAATTAATAAAGCGGGGAAAACGCCACTTTAAATGGACTCCTGACTGCGTGGAAGCGTTTCAGAACTTTCTTAGACACTTGGAGAAACCTCCAATTCTATCTAAACCAATAGACCACGAGGATTTATTCGTATATTTGGCAGTATCATCTCATGCAGTCAGCTCAGCATTGGTAAGGGAAGAGGAGAAGGTCCAAAGGCCTGTGTATTACGTAAGTAAAAAATTAACAGCGGCAGAACGTAATTATCCACGGATAGAAAAACTGGCGTATAGTTTATTGATTGCCTCCAGAAAACTTCGGCACTACTTTCAAGCACATCCTATTATCATATATACTGATCACCCACTCAAGCAAGTTCTACAGAAACCAGAGGTGTCTGGAAGATTACTCAAATGGAATATTGAGTTAAGTCAATTCGACTTGAACTTTCAGCCCAGACGATCAATTCGGGGGTAAGCGATAGCTGACTTCATAGCAGAATTCACAATTCCTGAAGAAGACATAGCAAACGAAGAAGTGGAACCCTCAAAATTACTTTTCGACCCTGATGTCTGGAGATTATATACTGATGGTGCTAAAAATAACAAAAGATCTGGCGCCGGAATAGTGCTTGAAACCCCCGAGAAACGGTTGATAACTTATGCCATCCGAATGAAGTTTCAGGCCACTAACAACGATTCTGAATATGAAGCTCTGATAGCCGGACTAAAGATTGCAAAGATGCTAGAAGTCACGAAACTGAACATCTTCTGCGATTCCAAGTTAGTCGTAAACCAGGTTACTGGGAGATTCCAAGCTAAAAGTGCGAGATTGATTCTATACTTAAAGAAAGTAAGAGAGCTGCTGAATGAGTTTGATCACTACAGCATATCTCATATTCCGCGGTCAGAAAATCAGCAAGCAGACAGGTTGGCAAAGGTGGCTAGTTCTAACGATCCTGAAGTGATAGGGCTAGCCCCCATTGAAGTACTTCGGTCTCCCAGCATTGATCAGATGGACATCGACCTAGTACTTGAGACGGAACCAGAAAAGGAATCGTGGATGACCCCTATAAAGGATTTCCTAACGAATGGAGCGCTTCCGACGAAGAAAAGCGAGAGGCGAAAAGTGATTCGAAAGGCCGCCCGATACGTACTGCAAGGTGGAATCCTTTATAGACAAGGGTATTCAATGCCCCTTCTTCGGTGTATAGCCCACGATGACGTCAAACGTGTGCTGCAAGAAGTCCACGAAGGTGAATGTGGCGACCATACCGGGGGGCAAACTTTGGTAAAAAAGATATTACGGCATGGTTACTTCTGGCCTACCATAAACAAGGATGCAGTAAGATATGCACGACGATGTGATGCATGCCAGAGATTTTCAAAGATACCCAGAGCGCCTCCAAGCCAGTTAAAGACAATGATGAGCCCGTGGCCATTTGCTATGTGGGGAATTGATATTATTGGAAGTCTCCCCATAGCAAGGGGTGGAGCAAAGTTCGCCATTGTGGCTGTAGATTATTTCACTAAGTGGGTCGAGGCAGAACCACTAACTACGATCACAACTAAACGGGTGACCAACTTCATCGTGAGAAACATCATCTGTCGATTCGGAATTCCAAAAATTGTGATAACCGACAACGGAACTCAATTTGATAGTGCTGAATTCAGAAACTTCTGCCAGAAATACCACATCGAGAATCGATATACATCTGTGGCACACCCACAATCGAACGGGCAAGTTGAAGCTGTAAATAAAGTAATTAAGTCCATTCTGAAAAGAAGAATGAAGCGGGCTAGAGCCATGTGGGCTGACGAATTGCCCTTGGCACTATGGGCCTACAGGACGACATATAAATCAGCAACAGGACATACCCCGTTCTCCCTTGCTTTTGGAACGGAAGCAGTCATCCCGATTGAGATAAAGGTACCTTCTCATCGGGTGACGTATTATGATCCAATGTCCAATAATGAATTGCTCCTTGAGTCCCTGGATATGATCGAAGAAAAGAGGGATGAGGCCGACCTGCGTGCTCTGAGATGTAAACAACAGGTCGCTCGATACTACAACAAAAAGGTCCGAGCCCGAACCTTGGAACCCGGAGACTTGGTTCTGAAACGTGTCTTTCCACCCCCAACTCATATGGGAGCGAAGTGGGAAGGACCGTATTCTATTCTCAGCAGGCTTGATAACGGAACCTTCAAGCTGGCAACCGTAGATGGAAAAGAGATCCCCAGAGTGTGGAACGCCCAACATCTACGGCCATATCTAACATGAGAAGTTTCAAATCCATTCCTTTGTTTTGTTAAAAAAAAAAAAAAAAAAACTATGTAACAGGGCATGACTTGCCTAGAACAGTCTGATTTCTTAAAGCAAGGGATTATAAAGTGGACGTAGGTCATGATTCGGCCGAACCACTATAAAAATACTGTGTGTCATTTACCTTTGCTGCGTCTTTGTCTATTTGCCTATGAAAATCAGTGTGAATATTGCAGGTACCCGAAGTCCAGCGTTGACAGTTCCTATCGTAAACTAATCAGAAGAACCTAAAAGCCTTGGTAAACGCTCTAGCTGCTCGTCCGACTGGTTTTTATCCTCGGAGCTTGGATTAAAATGTAAACCTGAGACGAGTGTGGGGAGCAAATAAATCGCTGGGTTCGAACTCTAACTCTCCAGAGAGAGAGAGAGAGAGTATAAAAGCGTCTCCGATCGAGCGCTGAGAAAGAGCTCCTTTCCCGCTGAAGGATCGGGGAGCGAATGAATTGCTGAGCTCGAACTCTAACTCTCCAGAGAGAGAGAGAGTATAAAAGCGTCTCCGGTTGAGCGCTGAGAAAGAGCTCCTTTCCCGCTGAAGGATCGGGGAGCGAATGAATTGCTGAGCTCGAACTCTAACTCTCCAGAGAGAGAGAGAGTATAAAAGCGTCTCCGGTTGAGCGCTGAGAAAGAGCTCCTTTCCCGCTGAAGGATCGGGGAGCGAATGAATTGCTGAGCTCGAACTCTAACTCTCCAGAGAGAGAGAGAGTATAAAGGCGTCTCCGATTGAGCGCTGAGAAATAGCTTCTTCCCCGCTGAAGAATCGGGGGACGAACGAATCGCCAAGCATAAAACTCTAACAATTGATTAGGGGGCATCGCGCTCTCCTATGCGAACATTAAACTTTGATATAACAAGTGTAACATAGCATGAACATTCTTCTTCCTGTTGATTCACTGACTTATAATTATTAATAGCTGGCTAACGACTAAATGTGGAAAGTTTCTATGAATACAGGTACACAATGATGTCAGAAGAAACAAACCCTTGTTTATGTACCGCAAATCAGCAAAGTGAAAACAAGTTAGAAACAAAAGTGAGGGCCAGTCTCACAATTACACTTCCTGGCCAGTGGGAAGCTTAAAAGACAAAGTATCATTAAACGTCCTATTTATGCTTTGATATCTTCTCTCGCTTCTGCCTCTCCAGCCTCTCCTTGTCGGCTTCGGATGGGTCCCCCTTTTTCCTTTTTCGCTTGTCCACGAGGGGAGCGTCTGGCTCCTCTGAGGCTTCCTCTCCCTCATCTTTCCTCTCGCTCCTGCCGGAGAGGGAAGCAGGGAAATCATCAGGGTTTGCAAAGTGGAGTTGCCGGCTGATGGACTTGGATTGGATTTTCATAATCATCCCAGTTTTGGGATCGAACTCTGCGAGAGGGATCACATCCAAAGCTTCATCCCCCGCCTTCTTCAAAGCCAACTCTTTCTCTTGCCTGGCTTTTCGGCTGGCCAGGGGTTCCTCATCATCATCATCGTCGTTGGCCTTCTTGGTGCCGGTGGTATCCTCTTCATCGTCCACATGCCGACCATCCAAGTCTTTTAAAGCCTCGATAGTCTCGGCATCTTTGGGTACGTCGGCGCTAGGCACCGAGATGCTTCCTTCAGCTGTTGCGGCCTCGATTCGCTCTGAAACATCGGTTTCGGCACCCGGCAGGACGATCCCCTCCTCCACCTCTCTCTCTTTTCCAACACCCTTGTCGGCGGGCTCGCCACCTGCATTATGAAAGACACACATTACTAATTCAATGGGTTGCCCTGTTAGACGACGACAATTCGCAATCGCTTTGGCAAATTGTTGGGAATAGAGAAAGGTACCTTCCGCAGATACTCCCTCTTGGATAGATCCGGATGCTCCAGCTGCGACGGGAGTTAAGCCTAAGGGGATCAACGGATCGTCAGGATGATACTCCTCGACTTCGGAAGTTTTGGGCTTGGCGGCGGAGCTGGAACCTTCGTCAATTTTGCTTTTGCCTTTAGCCATGGTCCTCTCCTTCTCCATCTCCGCCAAGATTAAGCGACGGCCCTCTGCCAGATCCTCAGGCTCGTTGTCCCTTAGGATGCTTTTCATCAATTCATCTTCATCAATCTCTTCGACCCCTAGCCTATGTTTCTCGCCTTCCACGATGGCATCCCACAAGTTGGCCAGAGTAACATGATAATCCGGGATCCATGAGATATTGCGGGTCTTGAGAACCTGACCGAGGAAGTCAAAGATCATCTCCTCAAACCCCTCGATTTCTTTCTCTCTTTCAAGGAGTTTATGGTTGGAGGCAGTGGCCATTTCAATGGCGCTATCAACGTTCTTTTCGGCAAGAGCTGCCCGTCTCTCCGCATCGGCCACCTGATCATTCAAAATCACTTTTTCCGCCTCTGCCAAAGCCAACTTTTCTTTTAAGCTTGCTCTTTCCGCTTCCCAAGCAGCCTTCTCCGTCAGAAAATGGTCTTTAGCCGTTGCCAGTTCGATGTTGGCCATTCTGAGGTCTTCAGCTTCCTTTTTTAAAGCCATTTTTTCCTGGCTATTGGAATCCAGTTCTGCGTGAAAGCGCTGCTTGGCATTTTCTAATTCAGTTTTATAGTTTGCGGCGTCTCTCTGTGCCAGGGCGAGCTGGGCCTGAGCGCCTTCCAGATCCTTCTCTAACTTTGTCCTGGCCCTTTCATTATTTTCGAGTTTTGCCTTAGACCTGTGAGCTTCTATCTCGAGTGTCCGGACGACCTCCGAAAGGTTAAGTGCGTGCTTTTTCATCGCCTCGTATTGCTTGGCCACGTGACGGATATGTCCAATAACTTCTTTATCCCAGTTTTTAGGAACCGGCTCCAAGGCAGGGACAAAGACCATCCTATCGAAGAACATTCCTGGAAATTGTTCCCGTAGCTTTTCCAGCCTACCTTGGATTTCAGGACCGTGAACGTAGTCCCGTGAGCCGGGGGCAGCTAATTCTGGTTGGCTGATGGGGACTACGCTGCTTCTTGTTTGCTCAGTATCTTTGGACGAATCCCTGTCCCCGTCCTTGGATTCGTGGCGCCTTTTGGACGACCGACTGTGGGAAGGCGCACTCTTTGGAGGAGTCAACTCTTTTGGAAGTGTCTTCCCCCCGGTCGAAGATATTGGGTGACTCGAAGGCCTGGTAGAGGTTGATTTGGGTGGAGATCGAGGCTGCGAAGAGCTCGACTTGTGAGAGGGACCGCGAGGGCGCTCAGTACCCGAACGAAGACTGGGGGTGCCTTCGCGGAGAGAACGGAACGAATAAGATCTCCTGCGTGACATCGCTCCTGCAAAAAAGAAAAGAAGAACATATTATCACATTGAATATTCACGGCATAGTAGTGCACGATCAGGCAGTGTGTGTGAGGTGTGCATCCCGTATAATTCCCCCTAACAGACCCGGGCCTGGAGACAGGCTCGTCTGACCCGTTTCACGTCCCCTTGCTAAGTCAGCCACCTCTTCGGAAGCAGAAAAGAAAGGCTCCTCGCCGAAGTCTCTTTCCGTGTATTCGATGTCGGGCAAAGGGATTTTATTCAGCTCGTCGAATAACTGTTCTTCTGTCAATTCGTCGTCACCGACAGTTCCCATTGGAGCAGAGGTAGGGATTCCCTTCGGCGCGTCACCACGGGACTCGTCCCCCCTGTACACATTCAAGTCCTCGTCGTCTTGGATGATTATCGGGGAAGGGCTTTTGTGAAATTTGGTTGTCTCCACCGCTTGTGAAGTTCCCTCTCCTTCCGGCGGGGGCACGTATTTATAAGGTTTACCGCCGGTTCCAAGTCCAAATTTCCTATCCAAGAGGCCATGCTTGTGAAGGTTGTCATCCGTAATGCATTTTTTAATCCTTAAAAAGTCGGATCTACTTTGCAGAAGAATGGATAACCGGTTGTTGTATAATGCACCCTCTGTTTTCGGGAAGACATGATCTGTTTAAGACAAAGGAAAAAGCGGAAGAATGTTATTACTTAGACTCCCCCAAGCGAGATATTCAACTAGGCGATAAAAATTTACTCGATTTGAGCCATCTCCGTGAGCATCCAGCCTGTCTTCTTATGTAAAACCAGTCGGACTTAGGATCCCCGATGTTGCTGTACCCGTCGTACAGAACTTTCCTGTTCGCCACTGATTCAAAAAAGGAAAAGTTGGGAGTTGCAGAAGATCGGTGCTTGAAGAGAAAGAAGAACACCAGGTCTCTGAATTTGAGTTCGGCGTGCAAGATTTCCGCATAAGCGACATATAGAGAATATAGAGACGCGTAGGCGTTTGGATGAAGCTGCATCGGGGCAATGCCCAATCGTCTCAGAGTGTCAATAACAATTGGAGGGAACGGAGGAATAGCTCCTACTAGGCACATTGTCCGACTGATCGACATATACCCTTCCGGTGCTAAATGAGGTCTGTCTTCGCTTCCAGGTGTTAAGACATCGTCCCAAGGAATGCCATGTCTTAAGCAGATTCTCTTGAGTTTTATCTCGTCGAGCTTGGACGCTAAAGAGTCAGAGAATCTATCTATCCCGACCGCACCTGGAATTTCGTCCGGAGCTCGCTCATCGGAATCGGAGTTGTTGCTGGATGACGTGCTGTCTGTCGGATCCGATTCTGTGGCTTCATATTCAGACCCAGAATCTACACCTTTGGGATTGATTGGAGGAATTTGAGGATTATGCTGTTCAGGAGTCTCAGATTCCGTTTCGGCTACAGATCTTGAGGAAGAGTGGTCGTTCGACATCGCTGCTAGGACGAGAAAATATGAATGATAAGATTAACACTACCCGTCCCCCGTGTGTGCGAGTGCTACTGTGTGTGCTAGTGTGTGCGCATTATTAAAAGCGATAATAAAACATGAAAGCAGTCGAGGTTATTAAAAGTCATTAGTCGTCATATGCAGTCAAATCACGAAGTCATTTAGTCCAGAGAGATCAACGTCAGGGCTCTATCCTAACTGTCCAGAGTTTTGTAGCGACAAGGCGCTGATTAAAGATTGAAATTTCTTCGTATCACCAGCCGTGGGGCGGATCGCATAGCAGAGGGATCGCCCCCCTCCGACTCGCACGACAGGGGGATCGCCCCCCTTCGACTCGCGTGGCAGAGGGATCGCACCCCTTTGTCGATCACAGAGCAGAGAGTTTGCCCCTCACCGAATCGCCGGGCGAAGGGAAGGCTCCCTCGCGAACCGTTGCGACTACCGCGGTACGACCCTTGGTTGCCCTCTCGATCTGTCGTCTCGCCACTTGCTTCCGTCCTCGATCGTTGACCACGATCCGTATCAGCCTCCTTCCTCCTTCTCCATCCTTCTTCTTCCTCATCTCCTTCCCATCCTCAAGCTCCGAGCTCCACGTTCAATGGCCATGGCGATTTGGTGATTTCTTCGAAAAGTAGCGGATTTATATTGTATTTCTCTGGAATCAACCGTAGAAATTCAGGAAAGTAGTACGAGGATGCTTCCTATAAGGTTACCTTTCTAAAAACTGAGAGGGTTCTTGGATTTTCGAAAGTTTTAAAGGGTTGGATTCGTTGTTCAACAGCTCGCGCGAGACGATTCGGCAGAGAGGAGAAAGAAGGAAAGTGAAGGGGGGAACGTCGGCTTATATAGGCAAAGAAGGTGACCGTTGGCCTCCCCTCCTTTGTCTTATTCAATCCACGAAGCGCCCCGATCTGAAGACGGAATCACAATGAAGCCCACGGACCGCTTCGAAATGATGGCCCACGAAACTCAGAGCCCGACACGACTCGAAGGAAGATGCACCCTGTATCGTGCAAGACCCTAAGAACTCAGCACGCGACGAGCAGATGACCAAATCGGACCGTGTCGACCTATGGCGATCCGATTCACCCCTGTGTCAATTTGAGCCAATGCGACTGTAAACTTGCATCCTTTCCGGAGAGAATCAATGAATCTCGTCGAAGCATGTTTCATCATCTATAAAACATACTTCGAGGGGGCAAAATGTTGGCTTGCTTTTTCGACCAAGCCATCCAGGGTCAATCGTGAAAGGAAATCAGGAAACCAAGTCCTCCAGGAAAATGGAAGAATGGATCGCGCGCCATCGTCTCGCCCCGCTCGGATCGCACGCCATCGTCTCGCCCCGCTCGGATCGCACTCTATCGACTCGCCCAGGGAACGAATCGCTCTAGCCTCGTCGACAAACGCCACCTCTAGGCGATCCGATCCCCTGCAACGAACCGAACCCACTGACCCATTCAACCATGAGCTGGTCTTCAGCGATCCGAATCGCATGGATCTGACGACACCTGTTCACAACGGCTAATTTGACTGTTTCTCCAATGGTGGCGATGCGATCCGAAAATCTCGGGATTCGTGCCACGTGTCCGCGATCCGTCCGACGAAATCAGCTATAAATAGCCCAGAGCTTGGCATTTTTCGGGATCTTTTTCGGCAATAGTGAATACTGAGTCCGCCATTGCTACCAAACCACTGGAATATTGAGAGAAATCACTGTTGTACTAGCTTTTAAAGCATAATCAATAAGATATAAAGTGGACGTAGGCTCGTTAACGCCGAACCACTATAAATTCTGAGTGTTCTTTTCTTTTTCCGTATTCCTCATTTAGAATTCTCTATAATTTATAACAATTTGGGTGTTAGGTCCAAATTTCGATCTAACAGGTGGCAAGAACTTTCAAGGCATTGAGACTTTTGTAGAGGCCAGAAATTGGTTGAAAGAGACCGAGGATTTATTTGCTATCTTTGGGTTAGACGATCAAAGGAAGATCTTGTTGGCGGTTTGGCTTATGAAGGATGAAGCCGCTTATTGGTGGGAAGTCACCAATGGTACTAGGCCTGTTGAGACTTGGGCCGATTTCAGGGCAAGGTTCATGCTTAAGTTTCTATCTTCTGCCGAGGAGAATCTGCAAGAGGTTCATAACTTTGAAACAAGGAGATATGCCTGTCAAAGAATATGTGAACAAGTTCAATCAGTTAGCTCGTTTTGGCCTGGATATGGTGAATACTCCTCAGAAGAAGGCTCTTCGTTTTGCTAGAGGATTGAATGAGCCGTTGCAGGGATTGGCTATGTCACATATTCCCCATGGGGCCACGTTTGAGAGTTTGGTTGATATGGCGTTACTTCAGGGAGATGTTAAGAAAGAGGTCAAGATGAATGATACTCAAGTCAAGAAGACTGATTCCCAGGGAAAAGGAAATCAGGGTAATCCAAGTGGTCAAAGCAGTCAAGGCAATCAGAACAAGAACAAGAACAAGAGTCAAGGCAACAAGGGGAACAACAACAAGGGCAAGAACAACAAGGGGAAGTGCCATTATTGCGGTTCAGCTGGGCATCTTATTAAGGATTGTAAGAAGAGAAAAAGGAAGAATGGTGAATGCTTTTTCTGCGGTGAGACTGGACATTTCAGTAAGGATTGCCCGAGGAAGCAAGGGCAAGGCCAGGGTCTGACTCAGCGTGCTGGACCTTCAGGAGGGCAAGTTCATGCTCTCAATGTCGCTCCAGTTCCCGATCGAGGTAGTATTTCTGTTGAGAGCCTTGTATATATTTCTGATTTTCCAGTTCGTACCTTGTTTGATTCTGGTGCATCGCATAGCTTTATCTCATCTGATCTTGTTGATAGTTTGCACCTTAGTACTAGCTTGGTAGATGATCCCGTCTGTGTCTCAAATCCTATTGGGGGTTCCGCCCATTTGTCTATGATATGTGGGGATTTGAGGATCTCTATACTGAGTGTAGAGTTCTTGTGCAGTGCTTATGTTCTTGGTTTTAGGGGATACGGATTGATATTGGGCATGGATTGGTTGTCCAGATATGGAGCCATCCTTGATTGTGAGCATAGGGTTGTGAGGCTTGTGACTCGCCTCGGAAACACCCTAGAGATTTCTTGTGATCCGAGAGGTCCCGTCATGTTGTGCTATCTTGAATCACTCGACTCGTCAATGGAAGCTCTTCAGTCTGTGAGAGTGGTTCGAGAGTATCCGGATGTTTTCGATGAAGTTAGGGGGTTGCCCCCTAAGAGAGAGATTGATTTCCGCATTTATCTGGTGGATAATGCAAAGCCGGTTTCTTTGCTTGATCGGCACATGGCTCCGCGTGAAAGGCGGGAGCTAAGTAAGCAAGTGAAAGAGTTGCTTGAGAAGAACTTCATTAGACGAAGTATATCTGAATGGGGAGCGCCTGTGGTATTTGCTGCCAAGGCAGATGGTTCTCTCCGACTCTGTGTTGACTATCGAGAGTTGAATAAGCTGACTAAGAAGAACAGACACCTGTTACCGAGGATTGATGATCTCTTTGACCAGCTTGTCGGTGCTTCTGTTTTCTCTCAGCTTGATCTTGCTACTGGATTTCATCAGCTCAGGGTAGCTGAAGATAGTATAGACAAGACTGCGTTCAGGACTCCAGATGGATTCTTCGAATGGCTTGTCATGCCGTTCGGCTTGACTAATGCACCCGCATATTTCGTGGACTTGATGAGTAGGGTGTTCAGGGAGTTCTTGAACAAGTTTGTCGTGGTCTTCGTAGATGATATTCTGATCTTCTCTAAGGATGAGGAAGAGCATGCAAGGCATCTCGTGGAGGTGATGGATACTCTTAGAGCGCATCAGTTGAAGGCCAAGTTCTCCAAGTGTCACTTTTGGAGAAGGGAAGTTAGATTCCTTGGGCATATAGTATCTAAGCAAGGCCTAGCGGTGGATCCCGCTAAGGTAGTTGCAGTTCAGGATTGGAAGACTCCAAGAAATGCAACCGAAGTGAGAAGTTTTCTAGGTCTTGCAGGTTTTTACTGGAAGTTCATCAAGGACTTCGCGAAGATTTCCGCTCCTCTCACTAAATTGACGAAGAAGAATTTAGTTTTTTCTTGGAGCATAGAATGCGAGCTTGCTTTTCAGAAGCTCAAGAGAGCTCTCACATCAGCACCTGTTCTAGCTTTGCCCGATGGAGGGAAGTTATTTACAGTATACACCGATGCATGTGGCACGGGGTTAGGAGCTGTTCTGATGCAAGAAGGAAGAGTGATATGCTTTGGCGGTAGACAACTCAAAGTGCATGAGAAGAACTATCCCACTCATGACTTAGAGTTGGCAGCAATAGTACATGCACTCAAGGCTTGGCGCCATTATCTTCTGGGCGAAAGATTTGAGCTTTATACCGATCACAAGTCATTGAAGTATCTCTTTTCTCAGAAGGATCTGAATCTGAGGCAACAAAGATGGATGGAATTCTTGGCGTCCTACGATTTTGAGATAGCTTATACCCCTGGCAAGGGGAATGTGGTAGCAGATGCATTGAGTAGAAGAAGGTTGACCCTAAGTCCTCTATTCGTTGAGATGAAGAATTTAGAGTATGTGGCAACCTTTGATTTCTCTTTGGCGGTTGAGTCGATGACCGGTTCTTTAGCATCTCTGGAACTCAGACCTACCCTTCTTGATCAAGTTGGGGCTTCGCAGAGAGAAGACCCTCAGATAGTTGAGATTATGGATAAGCTGATTCGAGGAGAGACGTCTAGTCATCTCGCTCGATATTCTATTGATGACAAGGGTTGGCTGAGGAGAGACGGAAGGTTATGTGTTCCAATGGTAGAAGATTTAGTAAGAAAAGTTCTGGAGGAAGCGCATCGCTCTAAGTTGACTATACATCCGGGCGGAGATAAGATGTATAAAGATATGAAGCGTATTTTCTTTTGGCCTGGGATGAAGAAGGATGTGGCAGAGTTTGTCTTTAGATGTATCATTTGCCAGCAAGTTAAGGCCGAGTCAAAGAAGCCCGGTGGGCTATTGCATCCTCTAGACGTTCCACTTTGGAAGTGGGAGAGTATTTCCATGGATTTTATCGATGGGCTACCAAGGTCAAGGAAAGGGAATACGAGCATTTGGGTTATTGTGGATAGACTTACAAAGAGTGCTCATTTCATTCCGGTGAAGAGCAAGAGGACCGCACCTTGGCTAGCGTCTGTATATCTTCATGAGATTGTGAGACTTCATGGAGTCCCTTCTAGTATTGTCAGTGACCGTGACCCAATCTTTACAAGTCAATTCTGGAATAGCTTGCAAGAAGCTATGGGCACGAGGTTGAATCTGAGTACGGCTTATCACCCACAGACGGACGGTCAAACCGAAAGGGTGAATAGGGTACTCGAGGATCTGTTGAGGCTTTGTATTCTGGATTTTGGTGGTACTTGGGAAGACCATCTTCCTCTTGTTGAGTTTGCATATAATAACAGTTATCAAGCAAGCATAGGGATGGCACCATTTGAAGCTTTATATGGGAGGCCGTGCAAGTCGCCTACATGTTGGTGGGAGACTACAGATAAGCTTATACTTGGGCCTGATCTGATCAGAGATACATCCGAGAAGGTCGAGTTGATTCGGAGACGGATGAAAGCGGCCCAAGACCGACAGAAATCCTATGCTGATAAGCGAAGAACTGATTTGGAGTTTGATGTTGGGGATATGGTTTTCGTGAAGGTTTCTCCTTTGCGGAATGTGGTCCGATTTGGAGCCGTTGGGCAGTTGGCACCGAGGTTTGTTGGACCATTCCCTATTACAGAGAGGATCGGGCAGATGGCTTATAGAGTGAAGTTGCCCGAGAAGCTTGCCGGGGTACACGATGTTTTTCATGTCTCGCATCTCCAAAAGTGTTTACATGAATCAACAGAGGTTGTTGAGCCAAGTGTTCTGAAAGATGTGGAAGTGGAGAAAGAGGCTACCTTAAGGAGAGCTCCGATTCGTATCATGGGGACAGAGACTAAGAAGCTAAGGAATCGAGAGATCAAGTTGGTGAAGGTTCAATGGGGGAAAGCCGAAGAAGACGCAACTTGGGAAACCGAGGAGAAGATGCGTGGGCTTTATCCATTCCTTTTTGAGGGTACACTCTCAATCTCTTTTCTTTGTTAGCATATCTTTCTCTTTGCTATCCATGTTTATCTAGTTTATCGTGTTAATCTTGCCATGAGAACCTTAGGTAGAAACCCTTTGGATGAAAAATGTGTTTGAAACATGTTATGCTTGATGGTTGCAAGTGGTTGCAAGTGTTTGCAAGTGGTTACTCGTGGATGCATTATACACGTTAGGCACTAGATCGGCTCACACACTCCTCATATTGCATATGCATGAGTGTTTATGCTTATTCATGGATGAAAATTTTTGTGTTATCACATGGATGTTGCATATGGATGTATGTGATGTGCACGCATATAGATGTTATACATTATGTTAGGAATTGCATACATATGGATTCATTTCACTAACATAATCTGCATTGATGATATTTGCATTAGATAGGTACATATACACACACCTTTGCATATGTTCATACAACATTTAGAATCTTGTAAGGACAATGATTGCTCGTGGATGATGTTTTGAGTAGATGGATGATTGGATGGTAGGATACGTTCTTCCTAACTTGAAGATTTCGGGGACGAAATCCTTTAAGGAGGGGAGAATGTAACAACCCGTATTTTTAATAACCTGTTATAACGTAAATCGAGGCAGAATTTAATTCTAAAATCTGAATCAAGGGAAACGGGCTATGCCATTGCGTTCGTCTCGGAAAAATACGCGAAATAGAGTCCGAGTTTTCGAAAATCGGAGTCCGTATGACCCGATTTAGGCCCAACGAAGTTTTCAGAAAATTTCTAAGTAAAAACAGATTTCAAATTCAAACTTGAATTTGGAAAATTGGGCCAGTTTGGGCCAGGCGGGAAAATTCCCGCCAGAGTACCCAAGTCGACAGCCCTGTCGACTTGGGAGTCGACTTGGTTGGACCCAAGTCGACAGCCCTGTCGACTTGGCTGTCGACTTGGTCCAGCTGGGCTGTTTAGCCTGGTGCACCATTTTGAGATTGTGTTGAGCTTGGGGGCCAGATTCGGTTTTAAAGGCTGAGATTGCAACTAGGGTTTGATCCTATGGCCTAAAACACTTGCCTAATCTATAAATAAGGCCCTAACCTAACCCTAAATCATCATTATTCATTCATACAACTAAACTATGGCAAAATCAATCCTCTCATGGCCTCCACTCTCTTCACAAAATTTCTAAAATTATTTCTATGAGAGATTTTACATGCATATAAGTGTTTTCAAGCTTGTATAAGTGTTATTAGCTTGCATTCAAGTCAAGTTTTTATATTTGCATCATAAAGCAAGGATTTTTATTGATTTGGAGCTTGCATTTTGGGTCTAATTGGTTGTTTAAGGGCTTGGTCATATTTTTGTGTCTTCATAAGCATTGTAAGCCCTATTCTACTTTCATACTTAAACTCTAAAGTTAAATGTATGATATGCAAGTTTATATGCAAGTTTACTATGCTATGATATGCAAGTTTATCATATATGATATGCAAGTTTATATGCAAGTTTACTATGCTATGAAATGCAAGTTTATCAAGTTATGTTATGCAAGTTTGTCCTATGATAAGCAAGTTATGTTATGCAAGTTTGGGATGATCATTTGGTTCATGTTATCATGTTATGCAAGCTTATTTTGAGTATATGAACATAAAGCTTCAAGCTTTATGCTAAAGGTTGCATTTTGGCAACATGTAAGTTATCATATCTCTTATGATAACTTGCATGTGAGGCTAAATGCGAACTTATGGCCATTTCTACATGTCATTTATCACCATGTATCACCAATATGCTAAGTTTGGTTTTATGCATGCTTTTGTGGCCTAAAAATGTAATATGCAAGTGTATGAACATATGAACATTTCATATGCCACCATGTTAAACTTGTGGCTTCAATACCTTTATGTCATGATTATGCCAAGTTCCCTCTTTCTATCCTTTATGCGCTATTGCGATATGTAAGCGATGGGATTGCGTTTGGGGTTGGGTAAACTTAAAAGACATAAAAACATAAGCTTGGGAATTTACCTATTAAGTTAGGTCTACCCATTGGGAATTTACCTATTAAGTTAGGTCTACCCAATTGCTTGAAAACTTGTAACATGTTTTGGAAACATGATGGACATGACACTTAGAAAAGATAAGTGTGGCCAACTCGAGGTTGGGTTGAGTTTGTAGCGTAAACCTACCCGGAACCGACCGGCGTAACTAGTTGCTACAAACAATAGGACCCAATGTGAGAAGTTGGTCATGTTGTACCTTGAACCCGAGGTTAGACCAAGTTGTGGTGTAAAGCTACCCGGACCCGCCCGGCTTAACTAGTAACCACAACAAGGTCTAATGTGAGAGGTTAAGGCGCATTAAATTAATTAATGCCTCGTGATTAGGGTTAAGTCATGGTCCACTTAATACTTAACCAATTTGGGCTTGGTAGATTAATCGGGGTTAAGTCGTGAACTCATCGTTACACTTAACCAAGTTAATCCATGATTAGCGAGAGGGTTAAACCGTACTTAACCCACTAGAAAATCCTAGCAATGGGGGTCCACACCAGTTGTAATCTCAAGTTTGTATCATCATGACCCTAGGTACTAGGCTAGGGTGGGGGCACGATTACTGGACTAGGAGGTAAGTGACCAAAAGCGACGGCAGAGGGTACGCCGGTGTAGTTCCGGGCAGACTTTTGGTCGTGCACATAGTCCGAAGCTGGGGAAATCATGCACGGGTACCACTAGATCGAGACTATGCACTCATGTTTATGGTGTCCAGGGGTTTCCACCCTAGGGCTTGATACACCCGACGGGAGACCCTGCACAGTCTGACTACAATTATGTTTGGGCCGTATTGACACCAACACGTGACGAGTTAGGCTTATAGGGAGCCGATCGACTAGACCGTTTGGTTGGACCTCGTATTAGGGTCACTTCATGTTATTGGGCCAAAGCTTGGGCCAAGGGATCAATACTTGTTTATTCAAGTCATGTTAGTTTGCTAGTACACATATGGTGCAAAACCTTAATCCTGATTATGCGATGACACCTTTATCTACCTTGTTAGTAAATCATCATGCTAGTATCCTTATGATCATACCTGATGCTCATGCCAGTTAACTTTATCAGTTTACATTGATTGTAGTAGGGCTTACTCAGTCTTTTTGACTGACCTGTTTTCTTTCGCCTCTTTTCTTCCTCCCCCCCCCCCAGGTTCTCAGGGAGGGAATATTGGAGCTTAGCTTGGATTTTTGACCGCTTGCTTGTGGGATTTAGCTCATGTACGGTTTGACATGAAGCTAGCTATGGCTATCACTTCTTTTGGGGATTAGTACTTATGTATTTCAGTTTTTCAGTTGATGTTGTTTTATCTAGACTTTTTTATTTGGAAAGCTATGTTGTACCAGACTTGTTTTGAAATGGTTTAAAATCTTCCGCTGTTTTATCTATGTTATTTACTCTGTTTACATATATACATATGTTCTTGTTCTGCCTTGATATATCATTATGCATGTTTACCTGATTCAAACGCCCCTCCAAAGTCAGAGTGCTTGCAAGAGTCACCCTGGCGGAGGTGGGGTGTTACAATAACCGACCATCAAAGTTTTGGCCAATTTTCTGTCGTTAATATGGAGAGACCGGGATCACATCTATTATCTGTAAACCACTCTGTATGGGCATTAGCGTTGCGAATCGAATATGATGAAGATAATTGAAGACAGAGTTTATGCAAGGGCAGTTCTGGCAAATCCTAGGTAGAAATTTCCTAAGATGGATTTACAGAACAATGCATTTGGTTTGTCCAGTCCCATGACAACTTGTATGGAAGAATGTCCGATAGAGTATATTTAATAGATCACGTAAGTTGATCTCTTCAAACGTATTTATGTTTGGTGATGGAGGAATTTGTTTCTCTTAGGTGTATACCCATGGTATTTTTGGGGATATAAATATGTGATTTGGGAGGTATAACAATGTGACATTCAAAGTAAATAAAGGTGTGATTGGTACGTTAAGGCCTCTAGCCTCACAACCGAGAAATGGTATAAAATTAGGTAGGTCGTATGGCTAAGTGGTTAGCTTCCGATTAGGGTGTATTGTCACCTGATCTAGAGAAAATACATTTGCTTCTTTAAATATTTCAATGTTGTCCCTTTCGGGAAATAGTTGCTGATCACAACTGTTGGTGATAGTACATTCGATACACTCAAGCGAAATGAGTGACCGGTCATGTTTAGCCTGGGTACAAGGTGTTCTTGTTGAGCCTGGTGTATTCCTCTCTAGAGATACACTGTCGAAAGGAAGTCCCATACCTTGACAGTTGGAATCCATTACCCAATAAGCGCACGCAGTTTTTGATTATATATTATGTATGTAGAACGTGAGATGAAAGTGTTCTGCTAAATGATTTTTATATTGTGGTTGATAGACACTATTGTAATACCAGAAGAGATTTGATATAAAGAATATTTTGGAATATCATAAGGTAAAAACCATCCGTGTTTATGTATGGATTGGTCTTATGATTATTCTTTCTTTTAAAAGGATTTTAAATTTAAAAAAAATGGTTGGAGTTTACTCATACCAGTGACATGGTTGACCCAGAGTTTATTTTGTTTTGTTTTCCCTAAACTCTTGGGTGCCCAATTTTGTATGGGCAGTCAAGTAGTCATGATTTACCGATATACTAGAAGGAGCTTGGAGCAAGAGGCTTCAGCAGCATTTTATAGCTATTGTTATTTCCGTTGTGATCTAAGTGTTATACTCTAATGATGATATGTATATATAAATGGCATGTTTGTATTTAAAAGTTATGTTGTATACTATATTTTATTCATTCCACTGTGAGGTTCATGTTACTCTGATTTTGTTGTTGTTGTTCTTCTATTGTAATTTTCTATCTTATCCATTCTCACCCTCTAGCCTCTTTCTATTAATGATCTGGAATGTTCGATGCCCGAATAATTGAAATGGGTTTTATGTCAATTTTCTAGTTCGAAAATTTGCATTTGTTGCAGTGGTATCAGAGCTGAAAGTTAAGTGATTACCTTGGTTCTGTGGCGTGACTCAGTAGAGATCGGTTTAGTAATACCCTAGATTAAGTTTGAGTGTATATATATGAGAGCGAATTTTTATTTGATATAAAAATGGTTTTATACTGTGGAGATTCATTGATTAATTGGCTTATGAATTTTGATCGATCAGTTTGATCCATTTATCAGTAGGAGTTTCTAAACACTCGAGTATGATGAACAGACACAGTATGTTTTGAAAGAGGCTAAATAAAATAATTTTGCCCAAATTATATTTTGATATAAAGGAATGATTGATATTGGAATTATTATAGTATATCGGATATGTTGGATGTTATTATAGTCAAATGGGATGATAATTGAGATGGTTATAAATAACCAATCGGAATTCATATTAATGTAAGATGTATAAATCAAGATGAACGAAATATGGATTTAAAACAGGATTGGAATTAAAACTCCAGAAATTTGAATAAGTGTTTATAGATGGATTTGGATTAAATATATAACAATTATAAAATCCTGGGAGAATTTGGAAACGTTTTCAAGCATTGAGAAGTACATTCTGAAATATATTTCAAAATGGAAATGTTTAATATGAGTTTTGAAAAATGATATAGTATAGAACTCACTTTGATCGCTGGGAAACAACTCTGATGATGTTGGCCACATTATCAGTGTTCATTTTCGAGTTGTAAGTGATGGATTACTACCTAAGATATTGGTTTTTAATTTTTTGGATTCTGAAAGGGAAAGTTTGATTTTTGATATGGTAAATTGTTTATAAACTCCCTAGAAGAGATTGTTTGAATTAAAAAAACAAATTATATAGAAATTTGTGAAAGCAAACTAGGATTTAAAATAAAGCCAGCTAAGTGGTAATTGGAATTGAAATGGATTACAATGGTATCGAGACAAATTGAATTTGTAAGATAGGAATTTGAAATGGCATTGGCTGGGGTAAGTTAAGAGCTTGGGATTGAGAATCGAACTCGAGTTTGGAATGGAATTTGGCTTGGGTATGAGCGAATATCTTTGTTAAGGATGAATTGATTGGAGTTTGATTGGGGTGGCATTGGTACCTGCTGAATTGGCAGTAGATGGAAAGGATATAATGATATGCCCGACAAAAAGGTACAAGTTTATATTTTATCTGAGAATGAGATTTATGAGCCTATTTGGCAAGCCACTTGGCTATTTGATTTTCTTTTGAATGGAAAGGGCCTAGAGAGGCGAGTTGGAATTTGAGCTATTGACCCGTACAAAGGAGGTGCTGGCGAAATGTTTCGAAAATTTCGAATGTTTGAAAATTTGTAACAACCCGCAAATTCTGGGCCAGTTTAAAATTTTTATTTTGGCAATTTTAGCGAATTTTGATTATTTAAAATGAATTATTTTAAATAATATCGACGAGAAATTTATTTTGAATATAATTCGAACGTATATATTATACGCGTCGTCGTTAGAATATATAATAATTATATATAATTATAAAAGGAATTGAAAATGGCGCGGTAGTTCGAAAATTCGATTTCTAATTTCAAATGAATATACAGAATTCAATATAAGTCAGAATTGAACGAAACAAGAAATATTTGAATCTGTATAACTATATCTTTGTAACGAAGTTAACAAACTGAGATTTCATCTTAGAAATGATAAGATATGTCCAGTTTAAAATTTGAAATAGTCGCTATGGAATTCAAGCCCTTAAAAAAGGGACATTTTGCAAACGACCTCGGATTTCGACGAAACCAGTTTTGTTGGGTCCGTGATGTTAAGTTATTGCTAGATTCCAAATTTCATAATTTTTCGAATCAATATGTGAGCGTGGCATAGGAAAACGTGTTTTGACCATTTCAGTTGAATTTAATCGACTGGAAATAGGCCATTTTTCCAACGGTCTCGGAATTCGACGAAACTAGTTTTGTTAGGACCGTATCGTCAATACGAAGCTAGAAAATATTTTTCTGGAATTTTTCTAGTTAGTATGTGACCCCGGTAATTTGAAATGCGCGTTTAAAATTCAATATAGTGATTTAAATGAAAATTCAAAAGGAAACTGATTGTAACGATCGAATCAGCTTGCGATACATATCCCATTGTGTTCGGAATGTGGGTAATTAGCTAGGGACGACAGGCGGTGGGTCTCGTTTCGAGGTCGAAATTAAAGGTTACTTTATGGATTTAAATAATTAAATAAATATATTTTTATATAAAGGCCCTTGGCCCTTTACTCTCTCTTCAAAGTCAAACAAAAAAAAAAAAAAAAAAAAAAAGAGGAAACCTAGCTGCTCGTCGCCGTCGCCCAGGGGAGCACCACCGTCGCCACCACGCTCCAGCCGCCACCGCTCCTGGCACCTCGCCTCCCCCTCGATCCTCTCTCTCCCCTTCCTCTCCCATCGAAACCGCCCCGATCCCCAAATCGCTCGCCGTCCCCTTCCTTCCCCGATGCAACCAGGGCCCACCGCAACCTAGTCGCCGCACCCTGCCACCCTCGCCTCCACCTTCGCCCCTTCCTCCTCCACCGACGCGACACCACAGCCCCCCCTGGACCCAAAACCGATGATGAACCCCCCCTGTAAGTTTTTCTAATTTTATTTATTTTTACTAATTTTATTTATTTTATTTACTGATTTTATTTATTTTATAAACTGAATTTTATTTGCATATAAAACTGATTTTTTTTAGAAATATAAAACTGATTTTTTTTTTAGAAATATAAAACTGATTTTTTTAGAAATATAAAACTGATTTTTTTTAGAAATATAAAACTGATTTTTTTAGAAATATAAAACTGATTTTTTTTAGAAATATAAAACTGATTTTTTTTAGAAATATAAAACTGATTTTTTTTAGAAATATAAAACTGATTTTTTTAAGATTTAAAAACTGTTTTTTTTAGAATGTAAAAACAGAATTTTTGAAAAGAATTTTAAGAACTGATTTTTAAAGAAAATAGGAAAAGGTTTGAGCTTTAAAATAAAAAGATTAGAACTTTAGAAAGGAAAGATTTGAACTTGGGAAAATTAAATATAATCTTTATTTTTGAAATGGCGGCGGAATCTATATTAGTAAAAATATAGTTTTTATATATTAAACATCGAAGTAGGAAAATAGGATTTTTATATATTGAACTTTGAAATAAAAATTCGATTTTTATATACTGAACTTTGAAATAAAAATTCGTTTTTTATATATTGAACTTTGAAATAAAAATTCGTTTTTTATATATTGAACTTTGAAATAAAAATTCGTTTTTTTATATATTGAACTTTGAAATAAAAAATTTGATTTTTAAATATTGAATAGCGAAGTAAAAATTCGGTTTTTACATATGTAGTGAAAGCGGACAACGAAGATGTCGAAAAGGCGAGAGCGAAGAAGAATAATCGAAGTGGAGTCAGGATGTTTGGATAGCAATATGTGAGAACTTCTCACCCTTCAATTTATTTTCTAGTTATATATATATACTAGGATGCAGACGGTGTTTAGTAGCACCCGACACAATCGTCCACAGACCATGGACTTGTTTGTTTGGCTGTTTGGTGATTGATTGCGATATTGGTTTGAATGTGGTTTGTGGTATGAAAAATCGAATCGATAAATTGGTTAGGATTAGACGTGCGCCGTTATAAGGCGAAGGAGTAAGGCTAGGTTAGATCCTTACTCCAAATTTTGTGGTTTGCATAACGAAAGTGATTTGATTGATGTGTGAATGGCGTGGGCCTTCACTAGACCGGGGATAAGGCTAGGCCTCGTCCCGTTTCTAGTATCGTGCCGTTATGCCGCCGAAATTTTCTAAAATATGTTAGAAAAATAAAAATATCATTTTATTTAAAGAATGAATTGAATAGATATTCATATGTTGAAATAAAATGTTTTGTCGTTAAAAATATAATTTTTAACGTGAATGTAAATAAATAAATATTCATTTACAAACCGGACGGTTTGTTTATGTACACCTATTTGAAGGACATTGATTGGGTCGATAAATTTTACACATCGCCCAATTGCACAAATAAAATATTTGTTTGATGGTTTGAAAACCCCACACGGGTGTTGGGATGAAATATGAATTTCACTCATCCTGATTGATTAAATATGTCGATCGATTGATTGACAGGCTGTTATAAGCGTTGAATATCTATATTTGATGCTTATACAGTGTAGTGCACTTTGGTTGATGGTTGATTATTTTTCAATGCTATTATACATGTGTTGTATGAAAATCCATATAATTAACCTTATATGGTGATTGATTGGGCCTCATTCTAATTTGAAAAATAAAGAATATTATAGAATAAAAGTTCATGTGTTGACAGTACTCATTCATTGAGATTGGTCATGTGTTGAACGAAATATTTTAGTAATAAAATTTACATCTTTATCAATATAAAATAAAGGTTCATGTGTTGACAGTACTCATCTATTGAGATTGGTCATGTGTTGAACGAAATATTTTGATAACAACAACTATTTTGAAAATAGAAATTTATGAAGCCGTGTTGATTAGATTAACGCCATTTTTGACGTGAACGATATTTACATCGATTTTATTCGATTTCGAAATGAATTGAATTGAAAACGATTTCGAAATGAATTGAATTGAAAACGATTTCGAAATGAATTGAATTGAAAACGATTTCGAAATGAATTGAATTGAAAACGAATTCAAATTGAATTGAAAACGATTTCGAAATGAATTGAATTGAAAACGATTTCGAAATGAATTGAATTGAAAACGATTTCGAAATGAATTGAATTGAAAACGAATTCAAAATGAATTGAAAACGATTTCGAAATGAATTGAATTGAAAACGATTTCGAAATGAATTGAATTGAAAACGAATTCAAAATGAATTGAAAACGATTTCGAAATGAATTGAATTGAAAACGATTTCGAAATGAAATGAATTGAAAACGATTTCGAAATGAATTGAATTGAAAACGATTTCGAAATGAATTGAATTGAAAACGAATTCAAATTGAATTGAAATTTGAATTGAATAGAAATGAATTTTGAAACGAATTTATAAAGAAGAATTCAATTTTACTTTGAATTGAAATGGAAGTTGAAATAGGTTTTGAAACGATTTTAAAACTATTTATATAATTCGTTTTGAATAGAAATCGACGAAGTATATATTATATATATTATATATATAATATAATGGCCTGAATAGAACGCGCCGCGCCGCGGCAGTTCGTGAATTTCGACCATTTATTTCAAACAGACATTGCGGGAGATCCGACCGTCGGATTCTCCTAAAACCGGAACCGTTGGGTTCGTATCGAAAAGAGCTTTCTAATGAATGTTAGAAATTTGAAATCTAACGGTTGGATTTGGAGATACGTCCAAATCAAATTCGAAAAAGGTCGCTGTAAGTGCAGTTCGATGGCCGTTAATGGAAATCGACTGTACGGGCCTTGATAAAATTATTAAAAATAGTAATAATTTGTGTAAAATCATAAGAAATGATTTGTGAAAGTTTGGGATGAAAAACTCCATATTTGAAAAGATAAAAATAGATTTTTATCGAAATGAACTAGTTTTGAACTAGAATTATAATTCTATTTATTTTTAAATAAATAAATTGAATTTGAAATGGTTTTGAAAATAACCAAAATTTCCAATGATTGCATTGGAGTGGAGTTGAATCGAAATTGTCTTCGGAATATTTCGATGTTGGAATTCGTGATATTACAGGTGTTGTTATGGAAATTTGAAAGATATATATTTGTATCGTTATTTCCAATACGACATTTGTTAGTCGTAGAATTCGATATTGAATATAAGCCGATATATTTTCTATTCAGAGCCTTGTATTGAATATCGAATGTGATTTGGGTTTGTCGTGAATGGTGTCTTCACTAACACTGTTCTTGAACCCAGTTGAGAAAAGATTAAATCTTTTTATTTAGATTTAATGAAGTGTACCAATTAAATGATATTTAATTGGAATTGAATTGGTATTGATTTTTGGGTTTATCGTGAACAGTGTTTTAAATAACACTTGTTCTTTAACTCGATAATTAATGGAATGTGATTTGGGTTTGTCGTGAATGGTGTCTTCACTAACACTGTTCTTGAACCCAGTTGAGAAAAGATTAAATCTTTTTATTTAGATTTAATGAAGTGTACCAATTAAATGATATTTAATTGGAATTGAATTGGTATTGATTTTTGGGTTTATCGTGAACAGTGTTTTAAATAACACTTGTTCTTTAACCCGATAATTAATGGAATGTGATTTGGGTTTGTCGTGAATGGTGTCTTCACTAACACTGTTCTTGAACCCAGTTGAGAAAAGATTAAATCTTTTTATTTAGATTTAATGAAGTGTACCAATTAAATGATATTTAATTGGAATTGAATTGGTATTGATTTTTGGGTTTATCGTGAACAGTGTTTTAAATAACACTTGTTCTTTAACCCGATAATTAATGGAATGTGATTTTGGGTTTATCGTGAATCGTGTTTTAAACGACACTGATTCTTTAACCCAGATAATGATTAAAACTAAGTGGAGTTTTAATGAATCTTTAATTAGATTGAAAAGATCGAGAATGGAGTATCACCAGTTTTGCTTCAGGCGATAGTTAAATCTTTAATTAGATTTGAACGTGAAATTTAGAAACTAACTGTCGGTTGGCCAAGCAGAATGGTTTTCTGAATATTGATCTGATGTTGGTTTCGGCCTTCGGGGTTAATATTTGGGGAATTATTCTCTTGATTAATTTACGGTTAGTGACTAATGAATTGGAATGAGGCGTATGTTGTGTTTGTGTAACACTTTTATAATATATACGCGAGTTATTCAGAAAGACCGGGTTTATCCCATTCTGAATAACTGATACGACGATAAGTCGAAGATGAAGACGATGGTCGAAGACCGGAGGTCTTCACGTCGTTTGGGTGAAAACTGATGATCTTGATTGGGCTGTACACCCAAGAAGATGGAAACAGTTAGTGATCGTCCAGACGTACTTGGAGATCGATGGATATGCGGGGTACTAGGTGCCTCCGGTTTCGTTCAGACCCAGAACGGACTTGTAAATGGACTGTGTGTCTGACATCGGATTTCATTCTGTGTGACTGATATCGGTTGCATAGGATGGTTTGCCTGTGTGGCATGCTAAGATGCAAATGATCAAGGCTTCTGTTGAAAAGCAAAGTCTTGTGGTGATGATCAAAGCAAGGCCTTTGTGGCATAGCTTTGTGTAACGTTGATTCGCGAGCTTCACACCCGGTATGAACCAAAAACGGGAGAGGACATCAGGGAGGACTTGCGTTTCTTTCTAGTTAGAAGTGGCGTCAGTGGTTTTACACGCCCTGACGAGTTTGACTTATGTGGTTGTTGCTGTTGCGAGGCGCCTCGGATTGATCGGTCGTTCTCGAACCGATGGAGTCATTTAGTTGGCTCATTTACGCCCCAAAGGGGGGGGAAACGTAGTGTTCAGGCATAATAATCCACTCCGTGTGGACCGGCCCTGACGATCTAAAGGGTTGATGCGTTCTGATCCTGTGGCTCGGGCTAGAGAGTCACGAATCGGTTGAGGACTATCTTTTGCCTCGGTTCATAGACGGAAATCCAATTTCCAAATACGTGACACTTGCGGTTTTAATTGTAGAACTAGTATGGCGACATGATATATGGTACCCATGCCGTCTATGATTGATACTTATGATTTGAAGTTGTTTTACACACTATGCACTTATAGTAGTATCAAATGATTTGTTTTAAACGTATCAAGCATTCTTTGGCTGTTATAAGGGAAAACCCTATCCCCCGGCTTGCGTTTGCATTGTGTGATAGGACCTGGGTCTTATAACAGCTTCATTTTTCTTTATTTAGCATTGCGCTGTTTGTTCTATGCACTGGTATTCTTGGGAGGAAACCCGTTCCGTGTTATACGGCGTGGTCCCTTGATTTACCTAATGATCTAAAATAAAGATTAACTGTTTTAGTTCTCACACCAGTCACATGACTGACCTGGAGTTTATTGTTTTAACCTAAACTCTGGGTGCCCCTATTTTTGACACGGGCAGCTAGTAGTTTTGGTTTTGCAGATTTTTATTCATAGGATCCTGGTTTATAGCTGGAACGATATCCGGAAAGCTTTGTATCCGTATATCTCTTTCTAGTTGTGTATTGTATTATTTTCCGCTGCTATGTATTTAAATGTAATTTAAATCTCTGATATTTCTGTGTAATATTTATTTGTTTATACTCTGCATATTCTTGTAATCTGATGCACTGTTGTAATATATAGTGAAATGTTCTTCTGTATGCGTTCTGCTGTGGTTTGTTCTCGAACTATCCGACGCTTTCCTTTACGGGGAAGTTGCGGGTCTTTACAGTTGGTATCAAAGCTTTGGTTTACAAAGCTCAGAGAACAAGACACATTAGAACCGTACGAAAGAATTCATCAGAGATTGGATTAGTAATATCCAATGGGAATGACTCGTTAGATATGGGATCAGTAGTATCCTAGAACGAGTGTGAAGAGTATATTTTTCAAATGAAAACATTTTTGTTTTGAAAATTTAAATCAATTATTCGTATCTGATTATTTATTTATATTGAGTTGGACAGTCCAGTATATAAAGATTTTGCGTATACGTCTGATCCGCGTGTATTCAAAGTTTTAATATATTGGATAGATATAGCATCACACTCTAGTCGCCCGAGGATGATATTGATGATAGCGATCGCATCATCAACATTTATGTTCGAGTTTCGAAGGTGTGATTTTCTATATATTTCCATTAGGCTGGTGTGAGAACCAAATCTTATATAGCTAGAACACTTTGTTGTGAATTGGCATCAAAAACAAGATTTTCAGTATATATATCAAAATTATGAATTTGAAACGTTAAATTCACTAATTGATTGATGTTTGTGTTGTTTGTTTATTTGTTTGCTAATTTTTAACCAATTAGCCTAAAAACATCAAATATTGAACTGTATTGAAAATTAGTCGCATTTGCTTGCATATGCATATATATCTTTGAACAGGTCATAGCAAGGAGGCTAGAGCAGAGAATAAAATTTGTTTGCCCGACAAATAGGTACATGTTTACTACATAATTTCCTGTTTTGTTTGGGTGATGATGATTTTATGAGCCTATTGGCTAGCCGCTTGGCTTTTTCTTTTTCTTTTTGAGATCTGAAGGACCGGGGAAGCTATTTGAAATTCCCCGATGCTCCCATTGCAGGGGAGGTTATGGCGAAATTTTTCGAAAATTTAGGGTGTTAGCCAAATTTTTGAAATTTTGAAAATTCTCAGAAACTAAAGAGTTGGAGAATGGAAGCCTGATCGAACGTAGAGCTGAATAATCAAACCACTTTCGACTTTGTTCCTTTTCGGGGACGAAAAGTTTTAAGTGGGGGAGATTGTAACAACCCGCAAATTCTGGGCCAGTTTAAAATTTTTATTTTGGCAATTTTAGCGAATTTTGATTATTTAAAATGAATTATTTTAAATAATATCGACGAGAAATTTATTTTGAATATAATTCGAACGTATATATTATACGCGTCGTCGTTAGAATATATAATAATTATATATAATTATAAAAGGAATTGAAAATGGCGCGGTAGTTCGAAAATTCGATTTCTAATTTCAAATGAATATACAGAATTCAATATAAGTCAGAATTGAACGAAACAAGAAATATTTGAATCTGTATAACTATATCTTTGTAACGAAGTTAACAAACTGAGATTTCATCTTAGAAATGATAAGATATGTCCAGTTTAAAATTTGAAATAGTCGCTATGGAATTCAAGCCCTTAAAAAAGGGACATTTTGCAAACGACCTCGGATTTCGACGAAACCAGTTTTGTTGGGTCCGTGATGTTAAGTTATTGCTAGATTCCAAATTTCATAATTTTTCGAATCAATATGTGAGCGTGGCATAGGAAAACATGTTTTGACCATTTCAGTTGAATTTAATCGACTGGAAATAGGCCATTTTTCCAACGGTCTCGGAATTCGACGAAACTAGTTTTGTTAGGACCGTATCGTCAATACGAAGCTAGAAAATATTTTTCTGGAATTTTTCTAGTTAGTATGTGATCCCGGTAATTTGAAATGCGCGTTTAAAATTCAATATAGTGATTTAAATGAAAATTCAAAAGGAAACTGATTGTAACGATCGAATCAGCTTGCGATACATATCCCATTGTGTTCGGAATGGGGGTAATTAGCTAGGGACGACAGGCGGTGGGTCTCGTTTCGAGGTCGAAATTAAAGGTTACTTTATGGATTTAAATAATTAAATAAATATATTTTTATATAAAGGCCCTTGGCCCTTTACTCTCTCTTCAAAGTCAAACAAAATAAAAATAAAAAATAAAAAAAGAGGAAACCTAGCTGCTCGTCGCCGTCGCCCAGGGGAGCACCACCGTCGCCACCACGCTCCAGCCGCCACCGCTCCTGGCACCTCGCCTCCCCCTCGATCCTCTCTCTCCCCTTCCTCTCCCATCGAAACCGCCCCGATCCCCAAATCGCTTGCCGTCCCCTTCCTTCCCCGATGCAACCAGGGCCCACCGCAACCTAGTCGCCGCACCCTGCCACCCTCGCCTCCACCTTCGCCCCTTCCTCCTCCACCGACGCGACACCACAGCCCCCCCTGGACCCAAAACCGATGATGAACCCCCCCTGTAAGTTTTTCTAATTTTATTTATTTTTACTAATTTTATTTATTTTATTTACTGATTTTATTTATTTTATAAACTGAATTTTATTTGCATATAAAACTGATTTTTTTTAGAAATATAAAACTGATTTTTTTTAGAAATATAAAACTGATTTTTTTTAGAAATATAAAACTGATTTTTTTAGAAATATAAAACTGATTTTTTTTAGAAATATAAAACTGATTTTTTTAGAAATATAAAACTGATTTTTTTTAGAAATATAAAACTGATTTTTTTTAGAAATATAAAACTGATTTTTTTTAGAAATATAAAACTGATTTTTTTTAGAAATATAAAACTGATTTTTTTAAGATTTAAAAACTGTTTTTTTTAGAATGTAAAAACAGAATTTTTGAAAAGAATTTTAAGAACTGATTTTTAAAGAAAATAGGAAAAGGTTTGAGCTTTAAAATAAAAAGATTAGAACTTTAGAAAGGAAAGATTTGAACTTGGGAAAATTAAATATAATCTTTATTTTTGAAATGGCGACGGAATCTATATTAGTAAAAATATAGTTTTTATATATTAAACATCGAAGTAGGAAAATAGGATTTTTATATATTGAACTTTGAAATAAAAATTCGATTTTTATATATTGAACTTTGAAATAAAAATTCGTTTTTTATATATTGAACTTTGAAATAAAAATTCGTTTTTTATATATTGAACTTTGAAATAAAAATTCGTTTTTTTATATATTGAACTTTGAAATAAAAAATTTGATTTTTAAATATTGAATAGCGAAGTAAAAATTCGGTTTTTACATATGTAGTGAAAGCGGACAACGAAGATGTCGAAAAGGCGAGAGCGAAGAAGAATAATCGAAGTGGAGTCAGGATGTTTGGATAGCAATATGTGAGAACTTCTCACCCTTCAATTTATTTTCTAGTTATATATATATACTAGGATGCAGACGGTGTTTAGTAGCACCCGACACAATCGTCCACAGACCATGGACTTGTTTGTTTGGCTGTTTGGTGATTGATTGCGATATTGGTTTGAATGTGGTTTGTGGTATGAAAAATCGAATCGATAAATTGGTTAGGATTAGACGTGCGCCGTTATAAGGCGAAGGAGTAAGGCTAGGTTAGATCCTTACTCCAAATTTTGTGGTTTGCATAACGAAAGTGATTTGATTGATGTGTGAATGGCGTGGGCCTTCACTAGACCGGGGATAAGGCTAGGCCTCGTCCCGTTTCTAGTATCGTGCCGTTATGCCGCCGAAATTTTCTAAAATATGTTAGAAAAATAAAAATATCATTTTATTTAAAGAATGAATTGAATAGATATTCATATGTTGAAATAAAATGTTTTGTCGTTAAAAATATAATTTTTAACGTGAATGTAAATAAATAAATATTCATTTACAAACCGGACGGTTTGTTTATGTACACCTATTTGAAGGACATTGATTGGGTCGATAAATTTTACACATCGCCCAATTGCACAAATAAAATATTTGTTTGATGGTTTGAAAACCCCACACGGGTGTTGGGATGAAATATGAATTTCACTCATCCTGATTGATTAAATATGTCGATCGATTGATTGACAGGCTGTTATAAGCGTTGAATATCTATATTTGATGCTTATACAGTGTAGTGCACTTTGGTTGATGGTTGATTATTTTTCAATGCTATTATACATGTGTTGTATGAAAATCCATATAATTAACCTTATATGGTGATTGATTGGGCCTCATTCTAATTTGAAAAATAAAGAATATTATAGAATAAAAGTTCATGTGTTGACAGTACTCATTCATTGAGATTGGTCATGTGTTGAACGAAATATTTTAGTAATAAAATTTACATCTTTATCAATATAAAATAAAGGTTCATGTGTTGACAGTACTCATCTATTGAGATTGGTCATGTGTTGAACGAAATATTTTGATAATAACAACTATTTTGAAAATAGAAATTTATGAAGCCGTGTTGATTAGATTAACGCCATTTTTGACGTGAACGATATTTACATCGATTTTATTCGATTTCGAAATGAATTGAATTGAAAACGATTTCGAAATGAATTGAATTGAAAACGATTTCGAAATGAATTGAATTGAAAACGATTTCGAAATGAATTGAATTGAAAACGAATTCAAATTGAATTGAAAACGATTTCGAAATGAATTGAATTGAAAACGATTTCGAAATGAATTGAATTGAAAACGATTTCGAAATGAATTGAATTGAAAACGATTTCGAAATGAATTGAATTGAAAACGAATTCAAAATGAATTGAAAACGATTTCGAAATGAATTGAATTGAAAACGATTTCGAAATGAAATGAATTGAAAACGATTTCGAAATGAATTGAATTGAAAACGATTTCGAAATGAATTGAATTGAAAACGAATTCAAATTGAATTGAAATTTGAATTGAATAGAAATGAATTTTGAAACGAATTTATAAAGAAGAATTCAATTTTACTTTGAATTGAAATGGAAGTTGAAATAGGTTTTGAAACGATTTTAAAACTATTTATATAATTCGTTTTGAATAGAAATCGACGAAGTATATATTATATATATTATATATATAATATAATGGCCTGAATAGAACGCGCCGCGCCGCGGCAGTTCGTGAATTTCGACCATTTATTTCAAACGGACATTGCGGGAGATCCGACCGTCGGATTCTCCTAAAACCGGAACCGTTGGGTTCGTATCGAAAAGAGCTTTCTAATGAATGTTAGAAATTTGAAATCTAACGGTTGGATTTGGAGATACGTCCAAATCAAATTCGAAAAAGGTCGCTGTAAGTGCAGTTCGATGGCCGTTAATGGAAATCGACTGTACGGGCCTTGATAAAATTATTAAAAATAGTAATAATTTGTGTAAAATCATAAGAAATGATTTGTGAAAGTTTGGGATGAAAAACTCCATATTTGAAAAGATAAAAATAGATTTTTATCGAAATGAACTAGTTTTGAACTAGAATTATAATTCTATTTATTTTTAAATAAATAAATTGAATTTGAAATGGTTTTGAAAATAACCAAAATTTCCAATGATTGCATTGGAGTGGAGTTGAATCGAAATTGTCTTCGGAATATTTCGATGTTGGAATTCGTGATATTACAGGTGTTGTTATGGAAATTTGAAAGATATATATTTGTATCGTTATTTCCAATACGACATTTGTTAGTCGTAGAATTCGATATTGAATATAAGCCGATATATTTTCTATTCAGAGCCTTGTATTGAATATCGAATGTGATTTGGGTTTGTCGTGAATGGTGTCTTCACTAACACTGTTCTTGAACCCAGTTGAGAAAAGATTAAATCTTTTTATTTAGATTTAATGAAGTGTACCAATTAAATGATATTTAATTGGAATTGAATTGGTATTGATTTTTGGGTTTATCGTGAACAGTGTTTTAAATAACACTTGTTCTTTAACTCGATAATTAATGGAATGTGATTTGGGTTTGTCGTGAATGGTGTCTTCACTAACACTGTTCTTGAACCCAGTTGAGAAAAGATTAAATCTTTTTATTTAGATTTAATGAAGTGTACCAATTAAATGATATTTAATTGGAATTGAATTGGTATTGATTTTTGGGTTTATCGTGAACAGTGTTTTAAATAACACTTGTTCTTTAACCCGATAATTAATGGAATGTGATTTGGGTTTGTCGTGAATGGTGTCTTCACTAACACTGTTCTTGAACCCAGTTGAGAAAAGATTAAATCTTTTTATTTAGATTTAATGAAGTGTACCAATTAAATGATATTTAATTGGAATTGAATTGGTATTGATTTTTGGGTTTATCGTGAACAGTGTTTTAAATAACACTTGTTCTTTAACCCGATAATTAATGGAATGTGATTTTGGGTTTATCGTGAATCGTGTTTTAAACGACACTGATTCTTTAACCCAGATAATGATTAAAACTAAGTGGAGTTTTAATGAATCTTTAATTAGATTGAAAAGATCGAGAATGGAGTATCACCAGTTTTGCTTCAGGCGATAGTTAAATCTTTAATTAGATTTGAACGTGAAATTTAGAAACTAACTGTCGGTTGGCCAAGCAGAATGGTTTTCTGAATATTGATCTGATGTTGGTTTCGGCCTTCGGGGTTAATATTTGGGGAATTATTCTCTTGATTAATTTACGGTTAGTGACTAATGAATTGGAATGAGGCGTATGTTGTGTTTGTGTAACACTTTTATAATATATACGCGAGTTATTCAGAAAGACCGGGTTTATCCCATTCTGAATAACTGATACGACGATAAGTCGAAGATGAAGACGATGGTCGAAGACCGGAGGTCTTCACGTCGTTTGGGTGAAAACTGATGATCTTGATTGGGCTGTACACCCAAGAAGATGGAAACAGTTAGTGATCGTCCAGACGTACTTGGAGATCGATGGATATGCGGGGTACTAGGTGCCTCCGGTTTCGTTCAGACCCAGAACGGACTTGTAAATGGACTGTGTGTCTGACATCGGATTTCATTATGTGTGACTGATATCGGTTGCATAGGATGGTTTTCCTGTGTGGCATGCTAAGATGCAAATGATCAAGGCTTCTGTTGAAAAGCAAAGTCTTGTGGTGATGATCAAAGCAAGGCCTTTGTGGCATAGCTTTGTGTAACGTTGATTCGCGAGCTTCACACCCGGTATGAACCAAAAACGGGAGAGGACATCAGGGAGGACTTGCGTTTCTTTCTAGTTAGAAGTGGCGTCAGTGGTTTTACACGCCCTGACGAGTTTGACTTATGTGGTTGTTGCTGTTGCGAGGCGCCTCGGATTGATCGGTCGTTCTCGAACCGATGGAGTCATTTAGTTGGCTCATTTACGCCCCAAAGGGCGGGGAAACGTAGTGTTCAGGCATAATAATCCACTCCGTGTGGACCGGCCCTGACGATCTAAAGGGTTGATGCGTTCTGATCCTGTGGCTCGGGCTAGAGAGTCACGAATCGGTTGAGGACTATCTTTTGCCTCGGTTCATAGACGGAAATCCAATTTCCAAATACGTGACACTTGCGGTTTTAATTGTAGAACTAGTATGGCGACATGATATATGGTACCCATGCCGTCTATGATTGATACTTATGATTTGAAGTTGTTTTACACACTATGCACTTATAGTAGTATCAAATGATTTGTTTTAAACGTATCAAGCATTCTTTGGCTGTTATAAGGGAAAACCCTATCCCCCGGCTTGCGTTTGCATTGTGTGATAGGACCTGGGTCTTATAACAGCTTCATTTTTCTTTATTTAGCATTGCGCTGTTTGTTCTATGCACTGGTATTCTTGGGAGGAAACCCGTTCCGTGTTATACGGCGTGGTCCCTTGATTTACCTAATGATCTAAAATAAAGATTAACTGTTTTAGTTCTCACACCAGTCACATGACTGACCTGGAGTTTATTGTTTTAACCTAAACTCTGGGTGCCCCTATTTTTGACACGGGCAGCTAGTAGTTTTGGTTTTGCAGATTTTTATTCACAGGATCCTGGTTTATAGCTGGAACGATATCCGGAAAGCTTTGTATCCGTATATCTCTTTCTAGTTGTGTATTGTATTATTTTCCGCTGCTATGTATTTAAATGTAATTTAAATCTCTGATATTTCTGTGTAATATTTATTTGTTTATACTCTGCATATTCTTGTAATCTGATGCACTGTTGTAATATATAGTGAAATGTTCTTCTGTATGCGTTCTGCTGTGGTTTGTTCTCGAACTATCCGACGCTTTCCTTTACGGGGAAGTTGCGGGTCTTTACAAAATTTTCAGGATTTTTGAAAATATTCATTAATAGAAACAAAATAATATTTTAATTGAATTTAATTGGCTCGGCTGAAACTGAAATTAAGAAGAAAACCAAAATATTTTTAACCTAGTTAATAAGGTTTTTTTTTCTACCTTAGCAATTTCGAGGACAAATTTATTTTAAAGGGGAAAGAATGTAACGTCCCGTATTTTTACGGTATAATATTAATTTATTTAATTATTTAAATAGTGATTTAGAGATTTAAATGGTCGTTTAATTAAATAATATTGAATATTTAATTAATATAGATAATAGAATAATATATTTAATTTTCGAAATAGTCGGAAATAGTAGAATTAGCTATATTGTGTGAATTGAATCATTTAACTAATTTAATTTAGTTTAGAATTGAATTATAATAACGATTCTATTTAATAAACGGCCTCAGAGCGTATAAATTATATTATAATTATAATCGAGCTCGTAATGGCACGGTAGTTCGTAATATGGAGTTTTAAACTTCAATTGAATATGCAAAATCCGTTTTAAGTCGGATTTCTGTTAAATAAGAAATGTTCGAATCTGGTGAACCATATTTTTCTAATGGAAGAGCAAAATCGAGATTTCGGAGTGTAGATTGAGAGTTATGTAAAAATCAAATTTTATAAAATTCGCTATGGAATTCCTTTATAATTTATAACGATTTATTTATATTACGAAAGGATTTGAATATAAATTGAATATCGATATAATCTGGAATTTTGAAATATCGATTTATAAATTCAGATAGGAATATTTTGAAGCTGTATTATATTCTATGTGAATATATACGATAATATTAATTTATTAACATAAAATTTAATTATTTTTAAATATATTAATATTTAAATGGGTTTATTTAGAGCTTTAGAAAATAGCCATTTTTGCAAACGAGCTCCGTTTTTGACGAAACTAATTTTGTTGGATTCGAAATATTAAATTATTGTTAGATTTCAATTTTCGTGATTTTTGGAGTCATTATGTGGCCGTACAGGATTTTAATGTGAAATATAGTCAATAATTGGACTTTAAAAATACGTTGTGTGAGCAAACAGACTCAGAATTCGACAAAACCAGTTTCGTTGGGTTCCAAACTGTAGCTGCACATCCAGTTTCATTGAAATTGGGCATCATATGTGACCTTATGATTTGTAAACGATAAAGTAAGTTAATAATCGAATATAAATTAATATAAAACTACGAAGCTTACCTCCTAAGCTACCCTATCCTATAAATACACTACCTATAACCTAATTTCATTTTTCTCTGGTCAACACAAACTCAAAACTCAGCCGTCATATTTTTCCTCTTCATAGAAAACAAATCGCAGCTTTATAAAATTGAGAAAAATCATAGAAAAATCTATAAATCATAATATATATTTTCGAGTTGCTTATGAGAAGCTCTTTAACCTGATATATATTTTGTATGGATCGAACTAACTCCAGTTCGATGTGTGGCGATGAAGCGTGAGTTAGGGTTAGGATTCATGGAGTTTTGGGATATCGATTCAAGATGTGGATGGCGATTTTGGGTCTGTGAGAGTATTTGGCACCTGCGCCTGTTTTTTTCTTTGAAATCCGCGATAAAAAATGTCGATCGTATACTGTACAAAACCGGAAGGTGCTGTTCGACGGAATCGTTTCCAATGGTGCGAGCTGGACTGAATTGGGCTGGAGAGGGAGAGTTGTCGATGAGGAGTTCAATGGTGATTTTTGTTTTTGGTGTTAGTGTGTATGGAGGGAGAGAATGGTGGAAGAAGAGTTTGGTTATGGTTTCATTTTCTTCGTGAGGAGCAGCATAAGTCACGAGGAGGATTAAATTATCGGAGACAGTCACTGTGTAGTGCTGTCGGGTTGAATTCTTTTGGGCCGAAATTGAATGGGTAAAGCCCATAATTTAATTAAGTATAAATTTAAAAGAAAATAGTGTATTACCTTATAATTTTCATATCTTGGCCATACGATGTCAGATTGACAAACGGTCAGTCACGTTGGAATCATAGAGACATAAGCTACACAATGGAACTTTTTTGGAGTGGATTGGAGCTCGTCTGAATTTATGGATAAACTCTGCACAGTTTATATTTTTAAAACATATTCTTAGAATTGATAAATGATGGTTAATTTTGATAAAGTGGACAGGCGATTAGCGAGGTGGAAAGGAAATTGTCTATCAAGGGCTGGACGTCTGGTGCTGGTGAACTCTGTTCTGGCGGCTATCCCTTTGTACTGGCTCTCTTTTTATTCGTGTCCGGGTTGGGTTGTTCAGAAGATTGATGCTGTTCGTCGGAATTTTTTCTGGACCGGTACGAAGGACACGCGCAAAGCCTGTTGTCTAGTGTCGTGGGATCAGGTGTGCAAGTCCAAAGATCAAGGAGGTTTGGGAGTCATCAACTTGAAAAACATGAACTCTGCATTACTTTGTAAATGGCTGTGGATTATGCTTAGCGAAAAGAAAGTTCTCTGGAAGGAGTGGATCTTAAACACTTGCTATGGTGGTAGATTTGACTGGAATGCGGACGTTTCCCATTGCTCAACATTCTGGCGTGGTGTTATGGCAAATGTTCACTGGATGAAGATTGGGACTGAGATTGTAGTTAAAAACGGCCGAAGCGTCTCTTTCTGGTATGACTGTTGGTTGCTTCCTATCCCTTTGCGTAATGAATTTGCCGATCTGTTTGCTATTGCATGCAACAAAAGTGCTTCAGTCTGTGCAATGTTTAATGCGAATTCTGCCAATTTTAAATGGAACCTGTCCTTCAGTCGTATTGTAGCTGGTAATGCTCTGCTTCAACTATGTGGCCTGATTCGTTTGTTAGAAGATGTACACCTTCATAGCAATGAGGAGGATGACTTTGTGTGGAAGATTGGTGGTAACTTTTGCGTGAGTGCACTTTATAAGTTGATGAACTTCGCAGGAAGAAAGTATGATGGATTCATGAGAATGTGGAGTTTTAAGGCCGTACCTGCTAAGGTCAAGATACATATGTGGATGATCATGCACAACAAGCTCAATACAGTGAAAAGATTACGGCTAAAAGGTGTTCATGTTACTGGGGGATGTGTTTTCTGCACTGACGACGACGAGGATTATCAGCATCTTTTTGTTGATTGCGATTTCGCCTTTTACGTGTGGACGAAGTGTTTAGTTAGCCTTAATATCTGCTTAGACTGGTCTCACTTCATCTCTGACCAATTTCTTTTCTGGAATAGCACTATTATTACATTACCTGACACTGACATGCGCCATATGTTTGCTCTTTTGAACTTTGCTTATGTTTGGATCCTCTGGCATGAACGCAACTCACGAAAGTTTAAATGCAAAATGAAACGGCCCAACTCAGTTATTTTTCGCATCCTTAATTTTGTTTCTCTTTGGTCAGGCAAGGAAGAAATCAAGTTTGTTGACACAATCGGAGCTCGAGTGATGGACAGGGCTCGTGGTAGCAGAGCTTGATGTTGCCATGCTTCACTTTACTGGGTTTGCATGCTGTTTTTTTGTTGTCGTTTCATAAAATTTTTGGACACTATGTAAACATGCCTGCGTGCATGTATTTTGGTTGTACATATTTATGTAAATATTTGTAACTATTTATGTAACTAGTAGCTAGCCCTATGCATGCTGAACACGTTGTACTTGTTTTATGTTTAATGAATGAATGAAGGCGTGAATCTAGCGATTCACTACCTTTTTGCATCAAAAAAAATAAATGATGGTTAATTGTTACGTGTTGACCGTTCTAGATGAACTGCTAATTAATTGGTTGAAATTATAAGATCTAGTTATATATATATATATATATATCATTAATCAAATATTGTTTCTGTTTATCAGAATATTTCATATTGAAATGAAATTGATGTTATTTATATTTTTTAACACCTGTGGATGCAGGGAAACAGGTTGGAGGGATCCAACTGGATTCCTCAATATTTATAATACTGTTTTCATATATTGTGATATATGATGTGGTATATAATCTGTTATTGATTATGTATGTTTGGATGATGATTTATCCTTTTGATTTGGTATTTTAATACCATAAGTGTTACAGGAATGTAAAAATGGAATTTTCAAAGTGTATATTGAAATAAAATATTTATATAAAATCAAAGGATTTTATAATAAAGGAAATTGTGAAGTGAATATTAAATTTTAGAATTTTTTAAAATCAAATGAATTTCATAAAAGGAGATATTTGAAAATTTAATAAGAAAATTTTGTATAAAATTATTAATAGTTATATGGAAGTTGAAAAGATCGATTTTGGTTAAACTACTTAATGGAAGTAATAAGAAGAAAATAAATAGAATTATAAAAGGAATTATTTGGGAATAAATAGAATTATAGAAGGAAATTGGCGAGATGTTAAAGAACCATGAGAAAATGGATTTAAAGTAGATTGTAAATATAAATCTGTTTTAACAGATAAATTGGAAAGGTTCATTTATAAATAATGTTTTATAAATTAAGAAAAATAGTTATCATTGGACAAATTGAATATATGAGTCTGAATTTATATGGAGAAGTAAAAATCGGTTTTAACACCGATATTTGAAATCGAATGCGAATGTAGCAGTTATAAAGGGAATTTTAAGCGAGATTTAAGTTTTAGAAGTAAAAAGGAGATTTCGTATGAACAATTCTATAAATAAAAGTATAAATAGAATTTGGAAAGGGGATATTATTTTTAACTTCGAAATCAAACTGAATTAATTATATAAAAGAAATATTATTCACATTCAATGTGAATAATGGAGTAAAAATAAATATTTTACAAATTAAAACATTTATAAAGAAAATTGGGTTTTTAAATAGGAATTCAAATGGGAATTTGAATGAGATAGGAAATAATGTTAAAATAAAATAGTGGACTGCATTTAGGGAAAAAATGGATTAGTTATGGATTTATATAAATAGAATTTTAACTAGTGTTAGTGTTTAAATTATGAAATCAAGTTTTGATTTGATAAAACGAGTCTAGTTTTCTGTAAAGGAATAATATTCACGTTTTAAAGTGAATAACGATTTAAAAGCAAACGTTTTGCAGAATTAAAATAGTTATAAAAGGAAATTGGTGGGAAGTATTGATTTCAAAAATGAATTTAGAAAAATGAGTTGACCTGAATGGTAAACTATTCTGACACGACCCGAACTTCCTTGGTAAGGAAAGAACGGATTGAATTGAGAACATGACAAATCATAACATAAACAAAAGAACATTTCATTGCTTATGTAACAACCCGTATTTTCAATAACCTGTTATAACGTAAATCGAGGCAGAATTTAATTTATAAATCTGAATCAAGGGAAACGGGCTATGCCATTGCGTTCGTCTCGGAAAAATACGCGAAATAGAGTCCGAGTTTTCGAAAATCGGAGTCCGTATGACCCGATTAAGGCCCAACGAAGTTTTCAGAAAATTTCAAAGTAAAAACAGATTTCAAATTCAAATTTGAAATTGGAAATAGGGTCAGATTGGGCCAGGCGGGAGAATTCCCGCCAGAGCACCCCAAGTCGACAGCCCTGTCGACTTGGGAGTCGACTTGGTTGGACCAAGTCGACAGCCCTGTCGACTTGGCTCAGCCGGGCAGTTCTGCCTAGTGCACCATTTTGGGTTTGTGTTGAGCTTGGGGGCCAGATTCGGTTTTGAGGGCTGAGATTGGAATTAGGGTTTAATCCTAAGGCTAGAACTAATCCTAATCTCTATAAATAAGCCCCTAACCTAACCCTAAATCATTATTATTCAACCCTACAACTAAACTATGGCAAAATTTTACCTCTCATGGCCTCCACTCTCTTCATACAATTCCTAAGTCATTTCTATGAGAGATTTTCCATGCATACAAGTGTTTTCAAGCTTGTATGAGCATCATTAGCTTGCATTCAAGTCAAGTTTCCATATTTATATCATAAAGCAAGTGTTTTTATTGATTTGGAGCTTGCATTTTGGGTTGATTTGAATTCATAAGGGCTTTGTCTCAATCTTATATTTGCTTAAGCATTGTAAGCCCTTTTCTACTTTCATATTTAAACTCTAAAGTTAAATGAATGATGCAAGTTTGGTTGATCATTATGATATGCAAGTTTGCCATGATATGCAAGTTCACCATGTCATGTTATGCAAGTTTGATATGTTATGCTATGCATGTTTATCATGTCATGTTATGCAAGTTTGATATGTTATGCTATGCAAGTTTATCATGTTATGTTATGCAAGTTTACCATGTTATGCTATGCAAGTTTGTCATGTTATGATATGCAAGTTCATTATGTTATGTTATGCAAGTTTGATATGCAAGTTTGTCATATGATATGCAAGTTATGCTATGCAAGTTTGGGTTGATCATTTTGTTCATGTTATCATGATATGCAAGCTTGTCTTGGGTTTTTGAGCTTAAAGCTTCAAGCTTTATGCTAAAGGTTGCATTTTGGAAACATGTAAGTTATCATATCCCTTATGATAACTTGCATGTGAGGCTAAATGCGAACTTATGGCCATTTCTACATGTCATTTATCACCATGTATCACCAATATGCTAAGTTTGGTTTTATGCATGCTTTTGAGGCCTAAAAATGTAATATGCAAGTATATGAACATATGTACATTTCATATGCCACCATGTTGAACTGGTGGCTTCAACACCTTTATGTCATGATTATGCCAAGTTCCCTCTTTCTATCCTTTACGCGCTATTGCGATATGTAAGCGATGGGATTGCGTTTGGGGTTGGGGTAAACTTAAAAGACATAGAAACATAAGATTGGGAATTTACCTATTAAGTTAGGTCTACCCATTGGGAATTTACCTATTAAGTTAGGTCTACCCAAATTCTTGAAAACTTGTAACATGTTTTGGAAACATGATGGACATGACACTTAGAAAATATAAGTGTGACCAACTCGAGGTTGGGTTGAGTTTGTAGCGTAAACCTACCCGGAACCGACCCGCTTAACTAGTTGCTACAAACAATAGGACCTTAAACAAGTTAATCCATGATTAGCAAGAGGGTTAAACCGTACTTAACCCATTAGAAAATCCTAGCAATGGGGGTCCACTCCAGCAGTAATTCCCAGTTGTATCATCGGGATCCTAGGGACTAGGCTAGGGTGGGAGCACGATTACTGGACTAGGAGGTAAGCGACCAAAAGCGACGGCAGATTGGTACGCCGATGTAGTTCCGGGCGGGCTATGATCGTGCACATAAGTCCGAAGCCGGGGAAAACATGCACGGGTACCCGTAGATCGAGACTGTGCACTCATGTTTATGGTGTCCAGGGGTTGCCACCCTAGGGCTTGATACACCCGACGGGAGACCCTGCACAGTCTGACTACACTCATGTTTGGCCGTATTGACACCAACACATGACGAGTTAGGCTTATAGGGAGCCGATCGACTAGACCGTTGGGTTGGACCGCGTATTAGGGTCACTTCATGTTATTGGGCCAAAGCTTGGGCCAAGGGATCAATACTTGTTTATTCAAGTCATGTTAGTTTGCTAGTACACCTGTGGTGCAAAACCTTAATCCTGATTATACGATGACACCTTTATCTACCTTGTTAGTTAATCATCATGTTAGTATGTTTTTATCCTTATGTTCATCCCTGCTTCTCATGCCAGTTAACTTTATCAGTTTACATTGATTGTAGTAGGGCTTACTCAGTCTTTTTGACTGACCTGTTTTCTTTCGCCTCTTTTCTTCCGTTCCCCCCCCCCCCAGGTTCTCAGGGTGGGAATATTGGAGCTTAGCTTGGATTCTGATCGCTTGCTTGTGGGATTTTAGCTCATGTATGGTCTTGACATGAAGCTAGCTATGGTTATCACTTATTTTGGGGATAGTACTTATGTATTTCAGTTTTTCAGTTGATGTTGTTTTTATCTAGACTTGTTTATTTGGAAAGCTATGTTGTACCAGACTTGTTTTGAAATAGTTTGAAATCTTCCACTGTTTTATCTATGTTATTTACTCTGTTTACATATATACATACGTTCTTGTTCTGCCTTGATATATCATTATGCATGTTTACCCGATTCAAACGCCCCTCCAAAGTCAGGGTGCTTGCAAGAGACACCCTGGCGGAGGCGGGGTGTTACATTTGGTATCAGAGCATATGGTTTACGAGAAGGAACAAAAAGGTTTTTAGAAAACTTTTGGAAAACTATTTTCAAAACCAAGTATAAAGTATTTTCCAAAGAAAAGTCTAGTTTATTTTAAAGGCTATTCCCCAAAAAGCCATTAGCAAAATTCCTTCGTTTTTCTCCATTCTGAACCTATCTTTTTCTTCGTTTTCAGTATGGCCAATAACTTTGCCATCCCGGAGGGAGTACACGTACCTGTTTGGTATAGGAAACTTTTGGAGGCTAGGGCAACCGAAGCCGGCCCCGCAGATGTTCCTCCTCCCCCTCCTCCGGTAGTTAATGTTCCTCCTCCTCCTGTCGCTGAGGTTCCTCTTCCTCCTCCCCCTCAGCATCCACAAGAGGATTTCGCGGAGATTTGCAAAGACTTCAAGGCGATGGGTTGCAAGAATTTCATTGGAACCGAGACTTATGTAGAGGCAAGGAATTGGTTGAAAGAAACCGAAGATCTTTTCACCATCTTGGACATAGATGACCGTAGGAAGGTTTTATTGGCAGTATGGTTGCTAAAGGAAGAAGCTGCACGTTGGTGGGTGGTCACCACCGCTACTAGGCCAATTGAGACTTGGGATGACTTTCGGGGAAAGTTTGGACTAAGGTTCCTATTATTGAAGCAAGGGGACATAACTATTAGGGAATACATAGATAAATTTAATCAACTGGCTCGGGTCGGTTTAGACTTGGTTAACCCAGCTCAGAAGAAGGCCCTATACTTTGCTCTAGGATTAAACGAGCCATTACATGGTTTAGCCATGACTCATATACCCTTGGGGGCAACTTTCGAGAGCTTGGTGAATATGGCCCTACTCAATGAAGAGAATAGGAGGGACAAGAAGGAGATCAAGATGAATGATACTCAAGCCAAGAAGACTGATTCCCAGTGGAAAGGAAATCAGGGTAATCCAAGCGGTCAGAGCAGTCAAGGCAATAAGAACAAGAACAAGAGTCAAGGCAACAAGGGGAACAACAACAAGGGCAAGAACAACAAGAGGAAGTGCCATTATTGCGGTACAGTTGGGCATCTTATTAAGGATTGTAAGAAGAGGAAAAGAAAGAGTGGTGAATGTTTTCATTGTGGTGAGTTTGGACATTTCAGCAAAGATTGCCCGAAGAAGCAAGGGCAAGGTCAGACTCAGTGTGCAAGACCGTCTGAAGGGCGAGTTCACCCCTTCAACATCGTTCTTCCAGCTTATGATCGAGGTAGTGTTTCTGTTGAAAGTCTTGTTTACATTTCTGATTTTCCTGTTTGTACTTTGTTTGATTCTGGCACATCGCATAGTTTATTTCATCTAATCTAGTTGATAGTTTGCACCTAAGTACTAGTCTAGTTAATGATCCCATGTGTGTTTCAAATCCAATTGGGGTTTCCGCCCATTTGTCTATTATCTACGTGGATTTGAAAATCTCTATCTTTAGTGTAGAGTTCTCGTGTGATGCTTGTATTCTCGGTTTCATGGGGTATGGGTTGATTTTGCGCATGGATGGGTTGTCCAGTTTTGGGGCCATCCTTGATTTTTGAGCATAGGGTTGTGAGGCTCATGACTCGCCTCGGTAATACCCTAAAAAATTCTAGTAACCCTATGAGTCCCGTCATGTTGTGTTATCTTGAATCCCTCTACTCGTCTATCGATAGTTTGCAATCTACGAGGGTGGTCCGAGAATATCCTGATATCTTGGGTGAAGTGAAGGGGTTACCCCTAAACGCGAGATAGATTTCCGCATTTATCTGGTTGATAATGCCAAGACAGTTACGTGGCCGGTTAGGCACATGGTCCCGCAAGATGAGAGTTAAGAAAGCAAGTCAAGGAGTTGCTTGAGAAGAACTTCATTAGACGAAGTATATCTGAATGGGGAGCGCCTGTAGTATTTACTACCAAGGCAGATGGTTCTCTTCGACCTTGTGTTGATTATCGTGAATAGAACAAGGAAAATAGACAACCATTACCAAGGATCGATGATTTGTTTGATCAGCTTATAGGAACATCTGTTTTCTCTTGATCTTGCTACTGGATTCCATCAGCTCAGAGTAGCTGAGGATAGTATAGACAAAACTGCGTTCAGAACTCCAGATGGATTCTTAGAATGGCTGGTCATGCCATTCGGTTTGACTAATGCACCCGCCTACTTCGTGGACTTGATGAGTAGGGTGTCTAGGGAGTTCCTGAACGAGTTTGTGGTAGTCTTTGTAGACGATATCCTGACTTTCTTAAAGAACGAGGAAGAACATGCTAGACATCTCAAGGAGGTGATGGATACGCTTAGAGCGCATCAGTTGAAAGCCAAGTCCTCCAAATGTCATTTTGGAAAAAAGAAGTTAGATTTCTTGGGCACATAGTTTCTAAGCAAGGCTTAGTGGTGGATCCTGTTAAAGTGGTCGCAGTTCAAAACCGAAAAGCTCCGACGAGGACAATTAAAGTAAGAAGTTCTCTCAGTTTAATTAGTTAGTTAGCGTCCCTTGAGCTTAGACCTACCCTTCTTGATCAAGTTGGGGCTTCGCAGAGAGAAGACCCTCAGATAGTTGAGATTGTGGATAAGCTGATTCGAGGAGAGGCGTCTAGTCATCTCGCTCGAAATTCAATTGATGACAAGGGTTGGCTGAGGAGAGACAGAAGGTTATGTGTCCCAATGGTAGAAGATTTAGTAAGAAAAGTCCTTGAGGAAGCGCATCGCTCTAAGTTGACTATACATCCGGGCGGAGATAAGATGTATAAAGATATGAAGCGTATTTTCTTTTGGCCTGGGATGAAGAAGGATGTGGCAGAGTTTGTCTCTAGGTGTATCATTTGCTAGCAAGTTAAGGCCGAGTCAAAGAAGCCCGGTTGGCTATTGCATCCTCTAGATGTTCCACTATGGAAGTGGGAGAGTATTTTCATGGATTTTATCGATGGGCTACCAAGGTCAAGGAAAGGGAATACGAGCATTTGGGTTATTGTGGATAGACTTACGAAGAGTGCTCATTTCATTCCGGTGAAGAGCAAGAGGACCGCATCTTGGCTAGCGTCTGTATATCTTCGTGAGATTGTGAGACTACATGGAGTCCCTTCTAGTATAGTCAGTGACCGTGACCCAATCTTTACAAGTCAATTCTGGAACAGCTTGCAAGAAGCTATGGGCACGAGGTTGAATCTAAGTACGGCTTATCACCCATAGATGGACGGTCAAACCGAAAGGGTGAATAGGGTTCTCGAGGATCTATTGAGGCTTTGTATTCTGGATTTTGGTGGTACTTGGGAAGACCATCTTCCTCTTGTTGAGTTTGCATATAATAACAGCTATCAGGCAAGCATAGGTATGGCACCATTTGAAGCTTTATATGGGAGGCCGTGCAAGTCGCCTACATGTTGGTGGGAGACTACAGATGAGCTTATACTTGGGCCTGATATGATCCGAGATACATCCGATAAGGTCGAGTTGATTCGGAGACGGATGAAAGCAGCCCAAGACCGACAGAAATCCTATGCTGATAAGCGAAGAACTGATTTGGAGTTTGATGTTGGGGATATGGTTTTCGTGAAGGTTTCTCCTTTGCGGAATGTGGTCCGATTTGGAGCCGTTGGGAAGTTAGCACCGAGGTTTGTTAGACCATTCCCTATTATAGAGAGGATCGGGCAGATGGCTTATAGAGTGGAGTTGCCCGAGAAGCTTGCCGGAGTACACGATGTTTTTCATGTCTCGCATCTCCGGAAGTGTTTACATGAATCAGCAGAGGTTGTTGAGCCAAGTGTTCTGAAAGATGTGGAAGTGGAGAAAGAGGCTACCTTGAGGAGAGCTCCGATTCGTATCTTGGGGACGGAGACCAAGAAGCTAAGGATTCGAGAGGTCAAGTTGGTGAAGGTTCAATGGGGTGAAGCCGAAGAAGACGCAACTTGGGAAACCGAGGAGAAGATGCGTGGGCTTTATCCATTCCTTTTTGAGGGTACACTCTCAATCTCTTTTCTTCGTTAGCATATCTTTCTCTTTGCTATCCATATTTATCTAGTTTAACGTGTTAATCTTGTCATGAGAACCTTAGGTAGAAACCCTTTGGATGAAACATGTGTTTGAAACATGTTATGCTTGATGGTTGCAAGTGGTTGCAAGTGTTTGCAAGTGGTTACTCTGGATGCATTTTACACATTAGGCACTAGATCGGCTCACACACTCCTCATATTGCATATGCATGAGTGTTTATGCTTATTCATGGATGAAAATTTCTGTGTTATCACATGGATGTTGCATATGGGTGTATGTTATGTGCACACATATAGATGTTATACATTATGTTAGGAATTGCATACATATGGATTCATTTCACTAACATAATTTGCATTGATGATATTTGCATTAGATAAGTACATATACACACACCTTTGCATATGTTCATACAACATTTAGAATCTTGTAAGTACAATGATTGCTCGTGGATGATGTTTTGAGTAGATGGATGTTGGATGGTAGGATGCGTTCTTCCAAACTTGAAGATTTCGGGAACGAAATCCTTTAAGGAGGGGAGAATGTAACAACCCGTATTTCCAATAACAGGTTATAACGTAAATCGAGGCAGAATTTAATTTATAATTCTGAATCAAGGGAAACGGGCTATGCCATTGCGTTCGTCTCGGAAAAATACGCGAAATAGAGTCCGAGTTTTCGAAAATCGGAGTCCGTATGACCCGATTAAGGCCCAACGAAGTTTTCAGAAAATTTCAAAGTAAAAACAGATTTCAAATTCAAATTTGAAATTGGAAATAGGGTCAGATTGGGCCAGGCGGGAGAATTCCCGCCAGAGCACCCCAAGTCGACAGCCCTGTCGACTTGGGAGTCGACTTGGTTGGACCAAGTCGACAGCCCTGTCGACTTGGCTGTCGACTTGGCTCAGCCGGGCAGTTCTGCCTGGTGCACCATTTTGGGTTTGTGTTGAGCTTGGGGCCAGATTCGGTTTTGAGGGCTGAGATTGGAATTAGGGTTTAATCCTAAGGCTAGAACTAATCCTAATCTCTATAAATAAGCCCCTAACCTAACCCTAAATCATTATTATTCAACCCTACAACTAAACTATGGCAAAATTTTACCTCTCATGGCCTCCACTCTCTTCATACAATTCCTAAGTCATTTCTATGAGAGATTTTCCATGCATACAAGTGTTTTCAAGCTTGTATGAGCATCATTAGCTTGCATTCAAGTCAAGTTTCCATATTTATATCATAAAGCAAGGGTTTTTATTGATTTGGAGCTTGCATTTTGGGTTGATTTGAATTCATAAGGGCTTTGTCTCAATCTTATATTTGCTTAAGCATTGTAAGCCCTTTTCTACTTTCATATTTAAACTCTGAAGTTAAATGAATGATGCAAGTTTGGTTGATCATTATGATATGCAAGTTTGCCATGATATGCAAGTTCAGCATGTCATGTTATGCAAGTTTGATATGTTATGCTATGCAAGTTTATCATGTCATGTTATGCAAGTTTGATATGTTATGCTATGCAAGTTTATCATGTTATGTTATGCAAGTTTACCATGTTATGCTATGCAAGTTTGTCATGTTATGATATGCAAGTTCATCATGTTATGTTATGCAAGTTTGATATGCAAGTTTGTCATATGATATGCAAGTTATGCTATGCAAGTTTGGGTTGATCATTTTGTTCATGTTATCATGATATGCAAGCTTGTCTTGGGTTTATGAGCTTAAAGCTTCAAGCTTTATGCTAAAGGTTGCATTTTGGCAACATGTAAGTTATCATATCCCTTATGATAACTTGCATGTGAGGCTAAATGCGAACTTATGGCCATTTCTACATGTCATTTATCACCATGTATCACCAATATGCTAAGTTTGGTTTTATGCATGCTTTTGAGGCCTAAAAATGTAATATGCAAGTATATGAACATATGTACATTTCATATGCCACCATGTTGAACTTGTGGCTTCAACACCTTTATGTCATGATTATGCCAAGTTCCCTCTTTCTATCCTCTATGCGCTATTGCGATATGTAAGCGATGGGATTGCGTTTGGGGTTGGGGTAAACTTAAAAGACATAAAAACATAAGATTGGGAATTTACCTATTAAGTTAGGTCTACCCATTGGGAATTTACCTATTAAGTTAGGTCTACCCAAATTCTTGAAAACTTGTAACATGTTTTGGAAACATAATGGACATGACACTTAGAAAATATAAGTGTGACCAACTTGAGGTTAGGTTGAGTTTGTAGCGTAAACCTACCCGGAACCGACCGGCTTAACTAGTTGCTACAAACAATAGGACCCAATGTGAGAAGTTGGTCATGTTGTACCTTGAATCCGAGGTTAGACCAAGTTGTGGTGTAAAGCTACCCGGACCCGCCTGGCTTAACTAGTAACCACAACAAGGTCTAATGTGAGAGGTTAAGGCGCATTAAATTAATTAATGCCTCATGATTAGGGTTAAGTCATGGTCCACTTAATACTTAACCAATTTGGGCTTGGTAGATTAATCAGGGTTAAGTCGTGAACTCATCGTTACACTTAAACAAGTTAATCCATAATTAGCAAGAGGGTTAAACCGTACTTAACCCATTAGAAAATCCTAGCAATGGGGGTCCACTCCAGCAGTAATTCCCAGTTGTATCATCAGGACCCTAGGGACTAGGCTAGGGTGGGAGCACGATTACTGGACTAGGAGGTAAGCGACCAAAAGCGACGGCAGATTGGTACGCCGGTGTAGTTCCGGGCGGGCTATGGTCGTGCACATAAGTCCGAAGCAGGGGAAAACATGCACGGGTACCCGTAGATCGAGACTGTGCACTCATGTTTATGGTGTCCAGGGGTTGCCGCCCTAGGGCTTGATACACCCGACGGGAGACCCTGCACAGTCTGACTACACTCATGTTTGGCCGTATTAACACCAACACATGACGAGTTAGGCTTATAGGGAGCCGATCGACTAGACCGTTGGGTTGGACCGCGTATTAGGGTCACTTCATGTTATTGGGCCAAAGCTTGGGCCAAGGGATCAATACTTGTTTATTCAAGTCATGTTAGTTTGCTAGTACACCTGTGGTGCAAAACCTTAATCCTGATTATACGATGACACCTTTATCTACCTTGTTAGTTAATCATCATGTTAGTATGTTGTTATCCTTATGTTCATCCCTGCTTCTCATGCCAGTTAACTTTATCAGTTTACATTGATTGTAGTAGGGCTTACTCAGTCTTTTTGACTGACCTGTTTTCTTTCTCCTCTTTTCTTCCATTCCCCCCCCCCACAGGTTCTCAGGGTGGGAATATTGGAGCTTAGCTTGGATTCTGATCGCTTGCTTGTGGGATTTTAGCTCATGTATGGTCTTGACATGAAGCTAGCTATGGTTATCACTTATTTTGGGGATAGTACTTATGTATTTCAGTTTTTCAGTTGATGTTGTTTTTATCTAGACTTGTTTATTTGGAAAGCTATGTTGTACCAGACTTGTTTTGAAATAGTTTGAAATCTTCCGCTGTTTTATCTATGTTATTTACTCTGTTTACATATATACATATGTTCTTGTTCTGCCTTGATATATCATTATGCATGTTTACCCGATTCAAACGCCCCTCCAAAGTCAGGGTGCTTGCAAGAGACACCCTGGCGGAGGCGGGGTGTTACAGCTTATTACAACAGTTTCATCAGAATACATGAATATACCGAGTATAAACAAATAAAATACATTTGATAAATATCGGAGATTATAATACATTACATTGCAGCGGAAAAATAATACAAAGCACAACTGAAAGAGAAGACGGATAGGATCCTGTGAATATAAATCTGCAAAACCAAAACTACTAGCTGCCCATGTGGAAAATAGGGGCACCCAGAGTTTAGGTTAAAACAATAAATTCCAGGCCAGTCATGTGACTGGTGTGAGAACTAAAACAGTTATTAATCTTTATTTTAAAGTTAAGTAAAATCAGGGACCACGCCGTATAACACGGAACGGGTTTCCTTCCAAGAATACCAGTGCATAAAAACAACCATGCAATGCCAAATAAAGAACAATGAAGCTCTTATAAGACTCAGGTCCCATCACACAATGCAACGCAGGCTGGAGGATAGAGTTTTACCTTATAATAGCCAAATATGCTTGGTATGTGAAATTTCATCTTTTATTATTACTATAAATGTATAGTGTCAAAACAATTTCAATCATAAGTATCAATCATAGATGGCATGGGTACCATATATCATGTCGCCAATACTAGGCTCTACAATCAAAACCACAAATGTCACGTATTGGAAGTTGGATTTCCATCTGTGAACCAAGGCAAGGGATCGTCCTTACCGCTTTGAGATGCTCTAGCCCGCCCCTCAGGATCAGAACGCATCGACCCTTGGATCTTCAGGGCCGGTCCACATAGAGTGGATTAAAATGCTTGAACAATGCGTTTCATCGCCCTATGGGGCGTCAATGAGCCAAATGACTCTATCGGTCCCGGATCGACCGATATAACCGAGGCGCCTCGCTATCCATCATCCACACAAGTAAAATTCTAGGGCGTGTAAAACACTGACACCACTCCTAGCTAGAAGGAACCGCATGCCCTCCCTGCAGTCCTCTCCCGTTTTTGGTTCACACCGGGTGTGTGGCTCGCGAATTAATGCTACACAAAGCTACGCTATATTTAAGCCGTGCTTTGATCATCAACCGAAAGACTCTGTTTTTAAACAGAAGCCTTGATCATTTGCGTCTCAGCATGCCACACAGGCAATTCACGCTATGCAACCGATGTATATCAATCACACAGAATGAAATCTGATGTCAGACACACATCCATTTACAAGTTCATTCTGGGTCTGAACGAAACCAGAGGCACCTTATTCCTCCCCCATATGTCCAATACAGGGGAGATGTCCTCGCATATCCGGTCGATCTCCAAGTACGTCTGGACGATCCCCACTTATTACCTCGCCTTAGGTGTACAGCCCAATCAAGACAACAGTAATTATCCAAACGATGTAAAGACCTCCGGTCTTCAACCACCGTCTTCATCCTTGACACATCGTCGAATCAGTTATTCAGAATGGGATAAACCCGGTCTTTCTGAATAACTCATGTATATAATAAACAAGTGCTATAAAAACACAATATATGCCTCATTCCACTCCAGAATATTTCTTTATCCAAATATTCATATACTTTGGGAAAGGTTCCCATTAATTTTATCAAAGATAAATTCTTTAAATTTATTCTTTAATCCTCCTTTGGATATCAGTCCAATCTAATTAAAGTTGCATTAAAACTCCACTTGGTTTTAATCTTCCTAAAAATCAATATTAACAATTGTTTAACTTGGGAAACCATATCCTGTCTTTAACTTGGTTAAAGAACCAATGTCCTTTAAAACATGGTTCACGATAAACCCAAAATCACATTGCATTCCATCAGCCTTTAACCGTGAATTAGCAAGTGAACAATTCCCGAAGTATTAACCCCGAAGGCCGAAACCAACATCAGACCAATACCTAGGAAACCATTCAACTAAACTAATCTCCAGTTAGTTTCTGATTTTCTTAACTCCATTGGGTCTAAGAACAGTATTATTAAAGATACCATTCACGACAACCCAAATCACATTCCATTAATTATGGAATCTTCATAGGAAAACAAATCAATATATAATCGATATCAATTTCCATATCCGACCAATAATATAAATGGAATATCGGCAACGCCTTTTAAATTCCATATGTATTAACAGTCTTCCTCCACAAAATTTCATTTCGATTATTATCAAATCGAATTCCATTCAATTCCAGTTTAATATATATTAAATTGAAAACTTTACTTTGTAAAATTCGTGCTAAATCTTAGTAAAAAGATTTATAAATTCCAAACCACATTTCATTGTAAATCGGATTAAAGAACGAATGTCGTTAAAAACACAGTTCACAATAAACCCAATTCACATTTGCCTCTAACTGTAAATTAGTAAGAGAACAATCTCCTAAGTATTAACCCGAAGGTCGAAACTAACATCAGATCAATACCCCAGAAACCATTCAACTTAACTAATCTCTAGCTAATTTCTAATTTTCTTAACTCCATTCGGTTCAAGAACAGTATTATTAAAGATACCATTCACGACGAACCCAAAATCCAATTTGATATTAAATACAAGGCTCTGAATAGAAAATATATCGGTATATTCAATATCAAATTCTGAAACCAACAATATCGTTTTGGAATAACGATATATATATCTTCCAAATTCCTCCACAATCTCCGTATAATCACGAAATCCAATATCGAAATATTCCGAGCATAATTCCGATTCAAATCCATTCCAATTCATATATTGGAAATCCTGGTTATTTTTAAAACCATTTCAAATCCAATTTATTTATTTTAAAAATAATTGAATTATAATTCTAGTTCAAAACTAGTTCATTTCGATAAAAATCTATTTTTGTCTTTTCAAATATGGAATTTTTCATCCCAACTCTTTTCAAATCATTTCTTATGATTTTACACTAATTATTGATATTTTTAATAATTTTATCAAGGCCCGTACAGTCGATTTCCATAAACGGCCATCGAACAGCGCTTACAATGACCTTTTCCAAATTTTATTTTGACATAATTCCAAATTCAATTGTTAGATTTCTAATTTCTAATATTTGTTAGAAAACTCTTTTCGATACGAACCCAACGGTTCCAGTTTTAGGAGAATCCGATGGTTGGATCTCCCGTAATGTCCGTTCGAAGTCAATGGTCGAAATTCGCGAACTACCGCAGCGCTACGCGTTCTATTCAGGCAATTATATTATATATAATATATATTTCGTCTATTTCCATTTAAAACGTATTTTATAAATCGTTTTAAATTCATTTTCAAAATGATCTCAACTTCCTAATCAATTTCTAATCAAAATTGAATATTACATATCACTGATATATAAATGATAATATTTTCAAAATATTAGATTTTGAAATCCATTCCTTTTCGATATCCATTATAAAAGTGAATAAAATTGATATAAATATCGTTCACATCAAAATGGCGTTAATCTAATCAACACGGATTTATATATTTAAATATAATCGTGTCCATCCCAAATCGGACATCAAAATCATATTTTGATTCTTTTTTGATTATTATTTGAAAATATTCATTATTTTAAAATAATCGTTATTTTAAAATGTTCATTCTTTCTGAAATGAAATCAGATCACAGTCAATTACCATATAATTTGATTATATGGATTTCACACAACAAATGTGTATAACAACAATGAAAACAACAATCCATCATCCAGAGTGCATTCTACACTGTATAAGCATTAAATATAAATATTTAACGCTTATAACAGCCTGTCAGTCAACCGGTCGACAAACAACTAGTTACTGGGATTAGTGTATGTCGAATTTCATCCCAACGCCCGTATCGGGCTTTCAATCAACAAATAATGAATTTTATTTGTACAGTTGAGCGATTTGTAAAATTTATCGTCCCAATCCATATCAGTCAAATGGGTGAACATAAGCAAATCGTCTGATTTGCAAATGAATATTTATTTTATTCGTATACCCGTTAAAAATTATACTTTTAACGATAAAATATTTATTCAATTCATTTACACAATTAAAACGATATTTTTATTGTTCTAACATATTTTAGAAAAAAATTGGCGGCATAACGGCGTGATACTAGAAACGGGATAAGGTCCAGCCTTATCCCCAGTCCAATAATGGGCTGCGCCATACACATACCAATCTAATCAATCCCATTTCACCCAAACAACCAAATTCAACCAAATAATCTAATCAACCCCATAACCAAACAAACACAGAAGTCATCCATGGTCTGTGGACGACGGGGAACAGTTCATATACGCAATTATAAAATAAATAACTGTATAGATAAATTATAGTGAGGAGTTCTCACCTTGGGGATCCACTCCTCCATTCTATATTTCTGAACGGTTTGGATTCCGATTTGATCTCAGTTAGATCCATCGTCATCTGTTTCACGCAGTTGATCATTAAAAATCACATTTTTAGACTGTTACTTCATACATAAAAATCATACTTTTATGTTGATATTTATATTATAAAAGTTATATTTTTATAATTCAGTTTTCGATATATTTTTCTTTTCAACATAAAAATCATATTTTTATTATCTCTATAATTTAAAATTCATATTTTTATTATCTCTATAATATAAAAATCATATTTTTATAATGCTACCTCATATATAAAAAATCACATTTTTAATTATGAACTTCATATATAAGAATCACGTTTTTATCTCACTATTTTACATACCAAAATCGAATTTTAAATTCAAGTCTATATTATAAAAAATCAGATTTTTATTTACTTGCTTTTACGTATATAATAACTGATTAAAAATCAACCCTTTTTAATTAACTAAACTAAATACTTTAAAATCAATGGAAATAAACACTTACAATGGGGTTTTGGAGGTCTTGCTCATTAGTTCGAAGGGGGAAGGCGGTTCCTGGTGCGCGGCAGGGGACGGGTGTAATAACCCGGAAAATCTGGGCCAGTTTAAAATTTTTATTTTTGGCAATTTTAGCAAATTTTGAATATTTAAAATAGATTACTTTAAATAATATCGACGAGAAAATTCATTTTGAATATAATTAGAACGTATATATTATATACGCCGTCGATAGAATATAAATAATTATATATAATTATAAATAGAATTGAAAATGGCGCGGTAGTTCGATAATTCGATTTCAAACTTCAATTGAATGTACCGGGTGCAAAATAATCCGGATTTTAGTGAAACCAAAAATCATAGGATCTATTTGATAATATCTTTCCAACGAATTCGAAAAATCAAAATTTCATAGCGGGAATCAAAAGATATGTCCAGTTGAAAATTCTGAATAGTCGCTATGGAATTCAGGCCCTTAAAAATGGAAATTTTGCAAATGACCTCGGATTTCGACGAAACCACTTTTGTTGGGTCCGTGATGTCAAATTATTGCTGGATTCCAAATTTCATAATTTTTCGAATCAATATGTGAGCGTGGCAAAGGAAAACGCGTTTGACCAGTTTCAGTTGATTTTAATCGACTGGAAATTGGCCATTTTTCTAACGGTCTCAGAATTCGACGAAACTAGTTTTGTTAGGACCGTATCGTCAATAGGAGGCTAGAAAATATTTTTCTAGAATTTTTCTAGTTAGTATGTGACCCCGGTAATTTGAAATGTACGTTTAAAATTCAATATAGTAATTTAAATGTAAATTCAACGGAAACTGATCAAAACGATCGAATCAGCCTGCGATACATATCCCATTGTGTTCGGAATGGAAGTAAAACGCTAGGGACGACAGTCGGTGGATTTCGTTTTGAGTTCGAAAATAAAAGTTACTTTTTGGAATTTAAATAAAATAATAAATAAATTTAATTACACTCACCCCCCCTCCTTTCTCTTTGTTGAAGTCAACCCCCCCCCCCCCTTCAGTCACGTTCAAATGGTAATCGAATAAAATAAAAAAAAAAGAGGAAAGAGAGAAGGAAGGGGGAGGAGCCGCCGCTCCTCCCACCGTCGCGCCCACCCAAGGTGGCGCTGACCACCACAGCCCCCCCCCTCGCGCCTCCTCCTCCCTGGCACCACCGCCGCCCTACTTCTTCCACCGCGATGCAGCCGGCCACCACCACATCGATGCACCCACCAACCTCGTCACCTCCGCCTCCTGCCCCTCCCCTCCTCCAACTCGCGCAGCACCCTCCACCCTCCATCGAACCAGTCGAGCCCCCCTCAGCTGAAAGACCCTGACAACCCCCCCTTTCTGCGAACTCAATAGCGATTACCCCCTCCCCTTCCTCCTTCGAGCGCATACATCCCATTTTCTCCGACGACAGTGAGTTTTATAACTATTGTTATTCATTTGTTTATTTGCAATTGTTTTAATTTCAGATCCTATGTAAATGAAACTGTTTTAGACTTCGGATTTTTCATATGATGTAGAGGATAAAAGTAGGACTTTTATATATGAAGTTAGCGGTAAAAAAATCGATTTTTACAATATGATTTTTATATTTTTAAAGTAATAAAAATATAGTCATTACTATATAGAAGATGTAAAAATATGATTTTTGGTTAGGTAGAGAGTTAAAAATATAATTTTTACATGATAGGAATATTAAAAATATTATTTTTATATAGGTAGAGTATTAAAAATAGGATTTTTATATTATAGGAAGGTTAAAAACTTTATTTTTATAAAGGCGAAAACTTTATTTTTATAAAGGCGAAAACTTTATTTTTATAAAGGCGAAAACTTTATTTTTATAAAGGCGAAAACTTTATTTTTTTATAAAGGCGAAAACTTTATTTTAGAAAAGGCGAAATCTATATATGGAAAATAGCGTGATAAAAATATAATTTTTATCTATATAACATAGTAGTAAAAATTCGATTTTTATATATTGAATAACGGAATAAAAATTCGATTTTTAAAAGGTATGAAGCGATTATAAAAATTTGATTTTTAAATTGAAAGTGAATAAATAAAAATGTGATTTTTATTTTAAAGACATCAGCAAATATAAAAATGTGTGATTTTTATATATGTAGTGGCTACGGGCAACGAAGATGACGAAGATGCGATAGCGATGAAGATTTCTATCAATGAAGTGCCGTGGAGCTAGGATAGCTATTTGTGAGAATTTCTCACCTTTCAATTTATTTTCCTAGTTATATATATATATACTAGGATGCAGACGGTGCTTAGTAGCACCCGACACAATCGTCCACAGACCATGGACTTGTTTGTTTGGTTGCATAGGTTAGTTAGATTATTTGATTGAAATTGAATATAGTGAATGGATTTGATTGATGTGTGAATGGCGTGGGCCTTCACTAGACCGGGGATAAGGCTAGGCCTCGTCCCGTTTCTAGTATCGTGCCGTTATGCCGCCGAAATTTTCTAAAATATGTTAGAAAAATAAAAATATCATTTTTATTGAATAAATGAACTGAATAGAATATATTCATAAGTTGAAATAGAATGTGTTATCGTTAAAAATATGATTTTTAACATGAAAGTGAAATAAATAAAATATTCATTTACAAACCGGACGGTTTGTTTATGTACACCTATTTGAAGGACATTGATTGGGACGATAAATTTCACACATCGCCCAACTGCACAAATAAAATCTGTGTTTGATTGTTTGAAACCCCACATGGGTGTTGGGATGAAATTTGAAGTTCACTCATCCTGATTGATTACATATGTCGATCGATTGATTGACAGGCTGTTATAAGCGTTAGATATCTATATTTGATGCTTATACAGTGTAGTGCACTTTAGTTGATGGTTGATTATTTTTCAATGCTATCATATACATGTGTTGTATGAAAATCCATATAGTTAACGCTATATGGTGATTGATTGGGCCTCATTCCAATTTAGAAGATTAAGAATATAAAATATAAAGGTTCATGTGTTGACTGTACTCATCCGTTGAGATTAGTCATGTGTTGAACGAAATATTTTTATAATAAAAATCACATCTTTATGAATATAAAATATAAAAGTTCATGTGTTGACTGTACTCATCCGTTGAGATTAGTCATGTGTTGAACGAAATATTTTTATAATAAAAATCACATCTTTATCAATATAATATAAAAGTTCATGTGTTGACTGTACTCATCCGTTGAGATTAGTCATGTGTTGAACGAAATATTTTTATAATAAAAATCACATCTTTATGAATATAAAATATAAAAGTTCATGTGTTGACTGTACTCATCCGTTGAGATTAGTCATGTGTTGAACGAAATATTTTTATAATAAAAATCACATCTTTATCAATATAATATAAAAGTTCATGTGTTGACTGTACTCATCCGTTGAGATTAGTCATGTGTTGAACGAAATATTTTTATAATAAAAATCACATCTTTATCAATATAATATAAAAGTTCATGTGTTGACTGTACTCATCCGTTGAGATTAGTCATGTGTTGAACGAAATATTTTTATAATAAAAATCACATCTTTATCAATATAATATAAAAGTTCATGTGTTGACTGTACTCATCCGTTGAGATTAGTCATGTGTTGAACGAAATATTTTTATAATAAAAATCACATCTTTATCAATATAATATAAAAGTTCATATGTTGACTGTACTCATCCGGTGAGATTAATCATGTGTTGAACGAAATATTTTAACAAAAATAGTCACACGTGGACGGTACTCATTCGTTGAGATTAGTCGTGTGTTGACAAAAATAAATATTTGAAATAGAATATATGAAGCCGTGTTGACTAGATTGACGCCATTTTGACGTGAACGATATTTGTATCGATTTTATTCATTTCGAAATGAATTGAATTGAAAACGATTTCGAAATGAATTGAATTGAAAACGATTTCGAAATGAATTGAATATATAACGATTTCGAAATGAATTGAATATATAACGATTTCGAGATGAATTGAATAGAAAACGATTTCGAAATGAATTGAATTGAAAACGATTTCGAAATGAATTGAATAGAAAACGATTTCGAAATGAATTGAATATATAACGATTTCGAAATGAATTGAATATATAACGATCTCGAAATGAATTGAATAGAAAACGATTTCGAAATGAATTGAATATATAATGAATTTGATTTCAATTGAATATATAACGAATTTGATTCGAATAGAAAACATATTTGAAAAGAATCGAATAGTAAACCAATTTGAATTGAATCGAATAGAAAACGACTTTGGAATTGAATTGAATTGAAAACGAATTCAAATTGAATTGAAAGCGAATTGAAATGAATTCAAATTGAATTGAAATTTGAATTGAATAGAAACGAATTTAAAAAGAAGAATTCAATTTTGATTTGAATTGAAATGGAAGTTGAAATTGTTTTTGAAACGAATTCAACACTATTTACAAAATTCGTTTTGAATAGAAATCGACGAAATATATATTATATATATTATATATATAATATAATGGCCTGAATAGAACGCGCCGCGCCGCGGCAGTTCGTGAATTTCGACCATTTATTTCAAACGGACATTTCGGGAGATCCGACCGTCGGATTCTCCTAAAACCGGAACCGTTGGGTTCGTATCGAAAAGATCTTTCTAACGAATATTAGAAATTTGAAATCTAACGGTTGGATTTGGAGATACGTCCAAATCAAATTCAGAAAAGGTCGCTATAAGTGTAGTTCGATGGCCGTTGATGGAAATCGATTGTACGGGCCTTAATAAAATTATTAAAAATAGTAATAATTTGTGTAAAATCATAAGAAATGATTTGGGAAAAATTGGGGTGAAAAACTCCATATTTGAAAAGATAAAAATGGATTTTTATCGAAATGAACTAATTTTGAACTAAATTTAAAACCCAATTATTTTTAAATAAATAAATTAGATTTAAAAAGGGGTTATAAATAATCGGAGTTTCTAATATATTTGATTGGATTTGAAATGGGTTTATCGTGAACGGTGTTTTAAATAACACTAGTTCTTTAACCCGACGATAAATGGAATGTGATTTGGGTTTGTCGTGAACTGTGTTTTAAATAACACCTAGTTCTTTAACCCAGTAAAAGGAGATTTAATGAATCTGTAATTAGATTGAAATGTGAATCTATAATCTAAATTATCAAATTTAGAAATGAGCGAGAATGGAGTATTGCCAGTTTTGCTCCAAAGCGATAGTTAAATCTTTAATTACATTTGAACGTGAAATGGTAATTAAATTTACCGATAACACCATAGTATTAGATATGGAGTATTACCAGTTTTGCTTCATGGGATGAATAGGTTGGGGATTGGGAAATAAAATAAATAATTACTTCGTTGTGGTTCGCTAATCTCGACTAGTTTAGAAAACCATAATTTGGTTTGAAATGACATCCAAAGGAAGATTAAAGGATAAATTTTAAAGAATTTATCTTGGATAAAATTAATGGGAACCTTTCCCTAAAAATGTGATTTTGTGATAAAAGAATATTCTGAAATGGAATGAGGTGTATGTTGTGTTTATATAACATTTGTTTTAATATACGCGGGTTGTTTGGAAAGTCCGGGCTTATACCCATTCTGAATAACCAATTCGACGATATGTCGAAGACGAAGACGGTGGTCGAAGACCGTAAGTCTTCACATCGTTTGGATAATTACTGACGATCCTGATTGGGCAGTACACCCTAGAGGATGGAAATAGTTGGTGGTCGTCCAGACGTACCTGGAGATGGATGGATATGCGAGGAAAGTGCCTCCGGTTTCGTTCAGACCCAGAACGGACTTGTAAATGGATTGTGTGTCTGACATTGGATTTTATTCTATGTTGATTGATTTCTGTTAAATATATATCTGTTTGGCGGCGGAGAATTTATTCTCTTGCTTAACGCCCTTCTCTGAGACGTACGAGCTTAGAGATTATATATCGATAGATATCAATCGCATAGCATGAATTTCCTGTGTGGCATGCTGAGTTGCATGGATCAAGGCTTCTGTTGAAAAGCAAAGTCTTGTGGTTGATGATCAAAGCACGGCCTTTGTGGCGTAGCTTTGTGTATAACGTGAATTCGCGAGCCTCACACCTCGGTATGAGTTAAAAACGGGATACGGACCGTTGGGAGAACACGACGTTTCTTTCTAGCTTTGGTGGTGTCAGTGACTTACCAGCCCTGACATTTATATACTTTTCACCTTTGTGGTTGTTGGAATGAGGCGCCTCGATTATAGGTCTGTAAGGACCGGGAAACGTGTGTTCAGGAATAAATAATCCTCTAACGTAAGTGAGGACCGGCCCAACCGATCCAGGGTTGCCCAGAGTGCGTAACCCGGGGACATTTGCTAGAGTGTCTCGAACGCGGAGAGGAGCTTGCCCCTTGCCTCGACTCATGACGGAATCCAATTTCCAATACGTGTAATTCGGCTTTAATTGTAGAACTAGTATGGTGACATAGTAGATGGTAGCTATGCCGCCTATGATTGATATTTATGATTGAAATGTTTTGACATTATGCACTTATTATAGTATCAAATGATTTGTTTTAAACGTATCAAGCATGCTTTGGCTGTTATAAGGGAAAACCCTATCCCCCGGCTTGCGTTGCATTGTGTGATAGGACCTGGGTCTTATAACAGCTTCATTTTTCTTTATTTAGCATTGCGCTGTTGTTTTATGCACTGGTATTCTTGGGAGGAAACCCGTTCCGTGTTATACGGCGTGGTCCCTTGATTTACCTAATTTTTAAAGTAAAGTTTTAAATAACTGTTTTAGTTCTCACACCAGTCCATGTTGCTTAAGTGGTCGTCTGATAGGGGGTTCTCGCTTCGCGGTTTGGTGGCGAACGGGAGACTCTTACCCCTACAGGTCCTGGTACAGGTTGGTCGAGTCGAGAGGCTGGCCGTAAAGCATGGTGTCTGGGGTACCAATGTATGCCACGGGGGGATGATAGCCCTCTACCTTCGGGTTTCCTCCATTCGAAATCATTATATGTTCGTGTTTCGAAGGTGTGATTTTCTATATATTTCCATTAGACTGGTGTGAGAACCAAAACCAATATAGTTAGAACACATTGTTGTGAATTGGCATCAAAAACATGATTTTCTGTATATATATCAAATTTATGGATTTGAAACTCTAATTCACTAATTGATTGGTGTTTGTGTTGTTTGTTTATTTGTTTGCTAATTTTGAACCATTATGCCTAATTGAACCAAATATTGAACTGTATTGAAATTGGTCGCATTTGCTTGCATATACATATACTTACATTGAACAGGTCATAGCAAGGAGACTAGAGCCAAAGAGTAAAATTTGTTTGCCCGACAAATAGGTACATGTTTACTACATAATTTACTATTTTGTTTGGGTGATGATGATTTTATGAGCCTATTGGCTAGCCGCTTGGCTTTTTCTTTTTCTTTTTGAGATTAGAAGGACCGGGGAAGCTATTTGAAATTCCCCAATGCTCCCGGTGCAGGGGAGGTTATGGCGAAATTTTTCGAAAATTTAGGGTGTTAGCCAAATTTTTGAAAATTTGAAAATTCTCAGAAACTGAAAAGTTGGAGAATGGAAGCCAGATCGAACGTAGAGCTGATTAATCAAACCACTTTCGACTTTGTTCCTTTTCGGGGACGAAAAGTTTTAAGTGGGGGAGATTGTAATAACCCGGAAAATCTGGGCCAGTTTAAAATTTTTATTTTGGCAATTTTAGCAAATTTTGAATATTTAAAATAGATTACTTTAAATAATATCGACGAGAAAATTCATTTTGAATATAATTAGAACGTATATACTATATACGCCGTCGATAGAATATAAATAATTATATATAATTATAAACAGAATTGAAAATGGCGCGGTAGTTCGATAATTCGATTTCAAACTTCAATTGAATGTACCGGGTGCAAAATAATCCGGATTTTAGTGAAACCAAAAATCATAGGATCTATTTGATAATATCTTTCCAACGAATTCGAAAAATCAAAATTTCATAGCGGGAATCAAAAGATATGTCCAGTTGAAAATTCTGAATAGTCGCTATGGAATTCAAGCCCTTAAAAATGGAAATTTTGCAAATGACCTCGGATTTCGACGAAACCACTTTTGTTGGGTCCGTGATGTCAAATTATTGCTAGATTCCAAATTTCATAATTTTTCGAATCAATATGTGAGCGTGGCAAAGGAAAACGCGTTTGACCAGTTTTAGTTGATTTTAATCGACTGGAAATTGGCCATTTTTCTAACGGTCTCAGAATTCGACGAAACTAGTTTTGTTAGGACCGTATCGTCAATAGGAGGCTAGAAAATATTTTTCTGGAATTTTTCTAGTTAGTATGTGACCCCGGTAATTTGAAATGTACGTTTAAAATTCAATATAGTAATTTAAATGTAAATTCAACGGAAACTGATCAAAATGATCGAATCAGCCTGCGATACATATCCCATTGTGTTCGGAATGGGGGTAAAACGCTAGGGACGACAGTCGGTGGGTTTCGTTTTGAGTTCGAAAATAAAAGTTACTTTTCGGACTTTAAATAAAATAATAAATAAATTTAATTACACTCACCCCCCTCCTTTCTCTTTGTTGAAGTCAACCCCCCCCTTCAGTCACGTTCAAATGGTAATCGAATAAAAAAAAAAAGAGGAAAGAGAGAAGGAAGGGGGAGGAGCCGCCGCTCCTCCCACCGTCGCGCCCACCCAAGGTGGCGCTGACCACCACAGCCCCCCCTTGCGCCTCCTCCTCCCTGGCACCACCGCCGCCCTACTTCTTCCACCGCGATGCAGCCGGCCACCACCACATCGACGCACCCACCAACCTCGTCACCTCCGCCTCCTGCCCCTCCCCTCCTCCAACTCGCGCAGCACCCTCCATCGAACCAGTCGAGCCCCCCTCAGCTGAAAGACCCTGACAACCCCCCCTTTCTGCGAACTCAATAGCGATTACCCCCTCCCCTTCCTCCTTCGAGCGCATACATCCCATTTTCTCCGACGACAGTGAGTTTTATAACTATTGTTATTCATTTGTTTATTTGCAATTGTTTTAATTTCAGATCCTATGTAAATGAAACTGTTTTAGACTTCGGATTTTTCATATGATGTAGAGGATAAAAGTAGGACTTTTATATATGAAGTTAGCGGTAAAAAAATCGATTTTTACAATATGATTTTTATATTTTTAAAGTAATAAAAATATAGTCTTTACTATATAGAAGATGTAAAAATATGATTTTTGGTTAGGTAGAGAGTTAAAAATATAATTTTTACATGATAGGAATATTAAAAATATTATTTTTATATAGGTAGAGTATTAAAAATAGGATTTTTATATTATAGGAAGGTTAAAAACTTTATTTTTATAAAGGCGAAAACTTTATTTTTATAAAGGCGAAAACTTTATTTTTATAAAGGCGAAAACTTTAATTTTATAAAGGCGAAAACTTTATTTTTTTATAAAGGCGAAAACTTTATTTTAGAAAAGGCGAAATCTATATATGGAAAATAGCGTGATAAAAATATAATTTTTATCTATATAACATAGTAGTAAAAATTCGATTTTTATATATTGAATAACGGAATAAAAATTTGATTTTTAAAAGGTATGAAGCGATTATAAAAATCTGATTTTTAAATTGAAAGTGAATAAATAAAAATGTGATTTTTATTTTAAAGACATCAGCAAATATAAAAATGTGTGATTTTTATATATGTAGTGGCTACGGGCAACGAAGATGACGAAGATGCGATAGCGATGAAGATTTCTATCAATGAAGTGCCGTGGAGCTAGGATAGCTATTTGTGAGAATTTCTCACCTTTCAATTTATTTTCCTAGTTATATATATATATACTAGGATGCAGACGGTGCTTAGTAGCACCCGACACAATCGTCCACAGACCATGGACTTGTTTTTTGGTTGCATAGGTTAGTTAGATTATTTGATTGAAATTGAATATAGTGAATGGATTTGATTGATGTGTGAATGGCGTGGGCCTTCACTAGACCGGGGATAAGGCTAGGCCTCGTCCCGTTTCTAGTATCGTGTCGTTATGCCGTCGAAATTTTCTAAAATATGTTAGAAAAATAAAAATATCATTTTTATTGAATAAATGAACTGAATAGGATATATTCATAAGTTGAAATAGAATGTGTTATCGTTAAAAATATAATTTTTAACATGAAAGTGAAATAAATAAAATATACATTTACAAACCGGACGGTTTGTTTATGTACACCTATTTGAAGGACATTGATTGGGACGATAAATTTCACACATCGCCCAACTGCACAAATAAAATCTGTGTTTGATTGTTTGAAACCCCACACGGGTGTTGGGATGAAATTTGAAGTTCACTCATCCTGATTGATTACATATGTCGATCGATTGATTGACAGGCTGTTATAAGCGTTAGATATCTATATTTGATGCTTATACAGTGTAGTGCACTTTAGTTGATGGTTGATTATTTTTCAATGCTATCATATACATGTGTTGTATGAAAATCCATATAGTTAATGCTATATGGTGATTGATTGGGCCTCATTCCAATTTAGAAGATTAAGAATATAAAATATAAAGGTTCATGTGTTGACTGTACTCATCCGTTGAGATTAGTCATGTGTTGAACGAAATATTTTTATAATAAAAATCACATCTTTATGAATATAAAATATAAAAGTTCATGTGTTGACTGTACTCATCCGTTGAGATTAGTCATGTGTTGAACGAAATATTTTTATAATAAAAATCACATCTTTATCAATATAATATAAAAGTTCATGTGTTGACTGTACTCATCCATTGAGATTAGTCATGTGTTGAACGAAATATTTTTATAATAAGAATCACATCTTTATGAATATAAAATATAAAAGTTCATGTGTTGACTGTACTCATCCGTTGAGATTAGTCATGTGTTGAACGAAATATTTTTATAATAAAAATCACATCTTTATCAATATAATATAAAAGTTCATGTGTTGACTGTACTCATCCGTTGAGATTAGTCATGTGTTGAACGAAATATTTTTATAATAAAAATCACATCTTTATCAATATAATATAAAAGTTCATGTGTTGACTGTACTCATCCGTTGAGATTAGTCATGTGTTGAACGAAATATTTTTATAATAAAAATCACATCTTTATCAATATAATATCAAAGTTCATGTGTTGACTATACTCATCCGTTGAGATTAGTCATGTGTTGAACGAAATATTTTTATAATAAAAATCACATCTTTATCAATATAATATAAAAGTTCATATGTTGACTGTACTCATCCGGTGAGATTAGTCATGTGTTGAACGAAATATTTTAACAAAAATAGTCACACGTGGACGGTACTCATTCGTTGAGATTAGTCGTGTGTTGACAAAAAGAAATATTTGAAATAGAATATATGAAGCCATGTTGACTAGATTGACGCCATTTTGACGTGAACGATATTTGTATCGATTTTATTCATTTCGAAATGAATTGAATTGAAGACGATTTCGAAATGAATTGAATTGAAAACGATTTCGAAATGAATTGAATATATAACGATTTCGAAATGAATTGAATATATAACGATTTCGAAATGAATTGAATAGAAAACGATTTCGAAATGAATTGAATTGAAAACGATTTCGAAATGAATTGAATAGAAAACGATTTCGAAATGAATTGAATATATAACGATTTCGAAATGAATTGAATATATAACGATCTCGAAATGAATTGAACAGAAAACGATTTCGAAATGAATTGAATATATAACGAATTTGATTTCAATTGAATATATAACGAATTTGATTCGAATAGAAAACATATTTGAAAAGAATCGAATAGAAAACCAATTTGAATTGAATCGAATAGAAAATGACTTTGGAATTGAATTGAATTGAATTGAAAACGAATTCAAATTGAATTGAAAGCGAATTGAAATGAATTCAAATTGAATTGAAATTTGAATTGAATAGAAACGAATTTATAAAGAAGAATTCAATTTTGATTTGAATTGAAATGGAAGTTGAAATTGTTTTTGAAACGAATTCAAAACTATTTACAAAATTCGTTTTGAAAAGAAATCGACGAAATATATATTATATATATTATATATATAATATAATGGCCTGAATAGAACGCGCCGCGCCGCGGCAGTTCGTGAATTTCGACCATTTATTTCAAACGGACATTTCGGGAGATTCGACCGTCGGATTCTCCTAAAACTGGAACCGTTGGGTTCGTATCGAAAAGAGCTTTCTAAAGAATATTAGAAATTTGAAATCTAACGGTTGGATTTGGAGATACGTCCAAATCAAATTCAGAAAAGGTCGCTATAAGTGCAGTTCGATGGCCGTTGATGGAAATCGATTGTACGAGCCTTAATAAAATTATTAAAAATAGTAATAATTTGTGTAAAATCATAAGAAATGATTTGGGAAAAATTGGGGTGAAAAACTCCATATTTGAAAAGATAAAAATGGATTTTTATCGAAATGAACTAATTTTGAACTAAATTTAAAACCCAATTATTTTTAAATAAATAAATTAGATTTAAAAAGGGGTTATAAATAATCGGAGTTTCTAATATATTTGATTGGATTTGAAATGGGTTTATCGTGAACGGTGTTTTAAATAACACTAGTTCTTTAACCCGACGATAAATGGAATGTGATTTGGGTTTGTCGTGAACTGTGTTTTAAATAACACCTAGTTCTTTAACCCAGTAAAAGGAGTTTTAATGAATCTGTAATTAGATTGAAATGTGAATCTATAATCTAAAATATCAAATTTAGAAATGAGCGAGAATGGAGTATCGCCAGTTTTGCTCCAAAGCGATAGTTAAATCTTTAATTAGATTTAAACGTGAAATGGTAATTAAATTTACCGATAACACCATAGTATTAGATATGGAGTATTACCAGTTTTGCTTCATGGGATGAACAGGGTTGGGGATTGGGAAATAAAATAAATAATTACTTCGTTGTGGTTCGCTAATCTCGACTAGTTTAGAAAACCATAATTTGGTTTGAAATGACATCCAAAGGAAGATTAAAGGATAAATTTTAAAGAATTTATCTTGGATAAAATTAATGGGAACCTTTCCCTAAAAATGTGATTTTGTGAATAAAAGAATATTCTGAAATGGAATGAGGCGTATGTTGTGTTTATATAACATTTGTTTTAATATACGCGGGTTGTTTGGAAAGTCCGGCTTATACCCATTCTGAATAACCAATTCGACGATATGTCGAAGACGAAGACGGTGGTCGAAGACCGGAAGTCTTCACATCGTTTGGATAATTACTGACGATCCTGATTGGGCAGTACACCCTAGAGGATGGAAATAGTTGGTGGTCGTCCAGACGTACCTGGAGATGGATGGATATGCGAGGAAAGTGCCTCCGGTTTCGTTCAGACCCAGAACGGACTTGTAAATGGATTGTGTGTCTGACATTGGATTTTATTCTGTGTTGATTGATTTCTGTTAAATATATATCTGTTTGGCGGCGGAGAATTTATTCTCTTGCTTAACGCCCTTCTCTGAGACGTACGAGCTTGGAGGTTATATATCGATAGATATCAATCGCATAGCATGAATTGCCTGTGTGGCATGCTGAGTTGCATGGATCAAGGCTTCTGTTGAAAAGCAAAGTCTTGTGGTTGATGATCAAAGCACGGCCTTTGTGGCGTAGCTTTGTGTATAACGTGAATTCACGAGCCTCACACCTCGGTATGAGTTAAAAACGGGATACGGACCGTTGGGAGAACACGACGTTTCTTTCTAGCTTTGGTGGTATCAGTGACTTACCAGCCCTAACATTTATATACTTTTCACCTTTGTGGTTGTTGGAATGAGGCGCCTCGATTATAGGTCTGTAAGGACCGGGAAACGTGTGTTCAGGAATAAATAATCCTCTAATGTAAGTGAGGACCGGCCCAACCGATCCAGGGTTGCCCAGAGTGCGTAACCCGGGGACATTTGCTAGAGTGTCTCGAACGCGGAGAGGAGCTTGCCCATTGCCTCGACTCATGACGGAATCCAATTTCCAATACGTGTAATTCGGCTTTAATTGTAGAACTAGTATGGCGACATAGTAGATGGTAGCTATGCCGCCTATGATTGATATTTATGATTGAAATGTTTTGACACTATGCACTTATTATAGTATCAAATGATTTGTTTTAAACGTATCAAGCATGCTTTGGCTGTTATAAGGGAAAACCCTATCCCCTGGCTTGCGTTGCATTGTGTGATAGGACATGGGTCTTATTACAGCTTCATTTTTCTTTATTTAGCATTGCGCTGTTGTTTTATGCACTGGTATTCTTGGGAGGAAACCCGTTCCGTGTTATACGGCGTGGTCCCTTGATTTACCTAAATTTTAAAGTAAAGTTTTAAATAACTGTTTTAGTTCTCACACCAGTCACATGACTGACCTGGAGTTTATTGTTTTAACCTAAACTCTGGGTGCCCCTATTTTCCGCACGGGCAGCTAGTAGTTTTGGTTTTGCAGATTATATTCACAGGATCCTGGTTTACAGCTGGAATGATATCCGGAAAGCTCTGTATCCGTATATCACCTTCAGTTGTGCTTTGTATTATTTTCCGCTGTTATGTAATTTATTGTAATCTCTGATATTTATCGAATGTAATTTATTCAATTATACTCTGTATATTCTTTTATCTGATGTAATTGTTGTAATAGCAATGAAATGTTCTCACGTCTGCGTTCTGTTTTGTCCTGTTCTCAAACGATCAGGGATTTCGAACGGTCTAGATCGGTTTAACGACCAATTAGGATCAAGCGAAATTCCCGGCCGTCACAACGGGGGTGGTCGAAGGCGGCTCAGGTGGTCGGAGCAGTAGGGTAGGCGGTGGATTGGGTTCGATTTAGGGTTTGAAGCGAAAAGGGGCGGTGGTTTCGGGGTCGTGGAGGCTGATGGGGTTGAGGCGGAAGAGGGAGGTCGGGCGTGGTGGCCCATTTGGCCGGCGACGCTGATCGAATGGGGGGGGGGAGGGGATGGGCAAAGACGGGTTTTTTTTCCTTTTTTTTGATTCGAACTGAAGTGAACGGGAGGGGGAAGAAAGAGAAAAGGGGTGGGTGTTATTTAATTAATATATATTTTATTTTAATTCGCCTAAAATTGCTTTTTCGTTCGAACTCCAAATCGAACCCAACGACTGTTGTCCATAAATAATTACCCCTATTCCGAATGCAATTGGATATGTTTCGTAAGCCAATTTGACTGTTTCGATTAGTTTCAGTCAAAATCAAAATATAAATCTATATATTGAATCTGAACGCACATTTCAATTTACCGGAGCCACATAAGGACTCTAAATATTCCCGAAAAATATTTCCTAGCTTCGTATTGATGATTTGATTCTAACAAAACTGATTTCGTCAAATTTGGAAATCGTTTGAAAAATGGCCATTTTCTGGTCAATCCAAATTGACTGAAACTGTCAAAACACGTTTTCTTTTTCCACGCTCACATATTAATCTTAAAAATTATGAATTTTTAAATCTAATAGTAATTTGACATCCCGGATCCAACAAAAGTGGTTTCGTCCAAGACGGAGGTCGTTTGCAAAATTTCCATTTTTAAGGGCTATAATTCCATAGTGACTATTCTAAATTTTCAACTGGGCATAACTTTTTATCCCCGCCATGAAACTTTTATTTTTCGGATTCGTTGGAAAGATATTTTCAAATAGATTCTAATATTTTTGGTTTCGCTAAAATCCGTTTATTTTGAATCCTCTACATTCATTTGAAATTTGAAATCGAATTTTCAAACTACCGCGCCATTTTCAATTCCTTTTATATTTTAAAATAAGTATTTTTATTCTAACTTCAATTCAAATAAATATATACGTTCCAATTCTATTCAAAATAAATTTCTCATCGTATTTATTTAAAATAATTTATTTTAAATATTCAAAACTCACTAAAATTGCCAAAATAAAAATTTTAAATTGGTTCAGATTTTCCGGGTTATTACAATCTCCTCCACTTAAAACTTTTCGTCCCCGAAAATGAACAAAGCCGAAAGTTGTTTAATTAATCAACACAACTTTCATTATTTTCATTATGGCTTAAGCTCTTCATCCCTTCAGTTTCTAAGAAATTTCCAATTTTTCAAAAATTTGGCTAACACCCTAAATTTTTGAAAAATTTCGCCATAACCTCCCCGAGTAATAGTAACGAGATTCCCCAATATCATGATAAGAATAGCTAGGATTTCCTAAAGAAGATGTCATTCGTTTGATGAGAAATAAAATGGAATATCAAAAATTCGTGTGGCTGAAGCTAAAGCAGCTACTTTCGAAGTAACAGAAAGAAAAGCAATGACTGCAGTGGGAGAGTCAGAGTCGAAAAGAGGATTCCTCACTTGCACGGGAGCACCGGAAAATCTCGAAATTGCCATACAGGCCTCTACAATCTAAAAAGAAAAAGAAACAACCAAGCGGCTAGCCAATCGGCTTATAAAATCATCCAAAACTCAAGAAATACAATAAACATGTACCTATTTGTCGGGCAAACAATTTTATTCCTCTGCTCTTGCCCCTTTGCAATGACCTATTCAATGGATACACATGTATATGCATGCATTTTCAAATAATTTTCAGTACAGTTCAATATTTGGTTCAAAGTAGCTAAATTTACCTTACATTCACATAATGGTTTAAATGAATAATCACACAGCACATCCATCAATCAATAAGTGAATTAATGTTTCAAATTCATAATTTTGATATATAGTCCAAAAATCATATTTTTGATGCCAAAACACAACAAATAATCCTATATAAGTTTTGGTTCTCACACCAGTCTAATGGAATCATATAGATATCCCACCTTCGAAGTTCGAACACAAACACTGATGGTGATGCATCATCATCAGAATTATCCACGGGCAACTAGAGTGTGATTCTTTATCTACCTAGTATATTTAAACTTCGAATACACATGGATCAGACGTATACGCAAAATCTTTATATAATTGATTGTCCAAATCAATTTTAAATAAATATTCAAATACGATTAATTGATTTAAATTTTCAAACCAAAAATTTGTTTTCATTTTTAAAATATACTCTTCCGACTCATTCTAGGATACTACTGAACCTATCTCTAACGAGTCATTCCTATTGGATATTACAAATCCAATCTCTGATGAAATCTTTCGTTTGGTTCTAACGTGTCTTGTTCTCCGAGCTCTGAAAACCAAAGCTCTGATACCAAACTGACACGACACGAACTTCCCCGGTAAGGAAAGAACGGATTGAATTGAGAACAAGACGAATCAAAACACAAATAAAAGAACATTTCATTGCTTATTACAACAATTTCATCAGAATACAAGAAAATATAGAGTATAAACAAATAAAACACATTTGATAGATATCAGAGATTACAATACATTACATTGCAGCGGAAAAATAATACAAAGCACAACTGAAAGAGATAGACGGATACAGAGCTTTCCGAATATCATTCCAGCTGTAAACTAAGAACCTGTGAATATAAATCTGCAAAACCAAAACTGCTAGCTGCCCGTGTGGAAAATAGAGGCACCCAGAGTTTAGGTTAAAACAATAAACTCCAGATCAGTCATGTGACTGGTGTGAGAATTAAAACAGTTATTAATCTTTATTTTAAAGTTAGGTAAATCCAGGGACCATGCCGTATAACACGGAATGGGTTTCCTTCCTAGAATACCAGTGCATAAAAACATTCGCACAATGCTAAATAAAAAATAGTAAAGCTATTATAAGACTCAGGTCCCATCACACAATGCAACGCAAGCCGGAGGATAGAGTTTTACCTTATAATAGCCAAATATACTTGGTATGTGAAATTTCATCTTTTATTATTACTATAAGTGTATAGTGTCAAAACAATTTCAACCATAAGTATCAATCATAGACGACATGGGTACCATATATCATGTCGCCAATACTAGGCTCTACAATCAAAACCACAAATGTCACGTATTGGAAGTTGGATTTTCATCTGTGAACCAAGGCAAGGGATCGTCCTTACCGCTTCGAGATGCTCTAGCCCGTCCCTCAGGATCAGAACGCATCGACCCTTGGATCTTCAGGGCCGGTCCACATGGAGTGGATTAAAATGCCTGAACAATGCGTTTCCCCGCCCTATGGGGCGTCAATGAGACAAATGACTCCAACAGTCCCGGATTGACCTATATAACCGAGGTGCCTCGCTATCCATCATCCACACAAGTAAAATGCCAGGGTGTGTAAAACGCTGACACCACTCCTAGCTAGAAGGAAACGCATGCCCTCCCTGCAGTCCTCTCTTATTTTTGGTTCACACTGGGCTGTGAGGCTCGTGAATTAACGCTACACAAAGCTACGCTATATTAAAGCCGTGCTTTGATCATCAACCACAAGACTCTGCTTTTCAACAGAAGCCTTGATCATTTGCATCTCAGCATGCCACACAGGAAATTCACGTTATGCAACCAATGTATATCAATCACACGGAATGAAATCCGATGTTAGACACACATCCATTTATTAGTTCGTTTTGGTTCTGAATGAAACCGGAGGCACCTTATTACTCCCTCATATGTCCAACAAAGGGGAGAGGTCCTCACATATCCGGTCGATCTCCAAGTACGTCTGGACGATCACCACTTATTACCTTGCCTTGGGTGTACATCCCAATCAAGACATCAGTAATCATCCAAACGATGTGAAGACCTCCAGTCTTCAACCACCGTCTTCATCCTCGACACATCGTTGAATCATTTATTTAGAATGGGATAAACCCGGTCTTTCTGAATAACTCACGTATATAATAAACAAGAGCTATAAAAACACAACATACGCCTCATTCCAATCCAGAATATTTCTTTATCCAAATATTCATATACTTTAGGAAAGCTTCCCATTAATTTTATCAAAGATAAATTCTTTAAATATATTCTTTAGTCTTCCTTTGGATATCAATTCAATCTAATTAAAGATGCTTTAAAACTCCACTTGGTTTTAATCTTCCCAAAAATAATATTAACGATTACTTAACTTGGGAAACCATATCCTGTCTTTAACTGGGTTAAAGAACCAATGTCCTTTAAAACACGGTTCACGATAAACCCAAAATCACATTGCATTCCATCAACCTTTAAACGTGAATTAGCAAGTGAACAATTCCTGAAGTATTAACCCCAAAGGCCGAAACCAACATCAGACCAATGCCCAGGAAACCATTCAACTTAACTAATCTCCAGTTAGTTTCTGATTTTCTTAACTCCATTGGGTCTAAGAACCGTATTATTAAAGGTACCATTCACGACAACCCAAATCACATTCCATTAATTATGGATTCTTCACGGAAAAACAAATCAATATATAATCGATATCAATTTCCATATCCGACCAATAATATAAATGGAATATCGGCAACGCCTTTTAAATTCCATATGTATTAACAGTCTTCCTCCACAAAATTTCGTTTCGATTATTATCAAATTGAACTCCATTCAATTCCCATTTAATATATATATTAAATTGAAAACTTTACTTTGGAAAATTCCTGTTAAATCTTAGTAAAAAGATTTATAAATTCCAAACCACATTTCACTGTAAATCGGATTAAAGAACGAATGTCGTTAAGAACACAGTTCACAATAAACCCAATTCACATTAGCCTCTAACCGTAAATTAGTAAGAGAATAATCCCCTAAGTATTAACATCGAAGGCCGAAACCAACATCAGATCAATACCCCGAAAACCATTCAGCTAACGAATCTCCAACTAGTTTCTAATTTTCTTAACTCCATTCGGTTCTAGAACATTATTATTAAAGATACCATTCACGACGAATCCAAAATCCAATTTGATATTAAATACAAGGCTCTGAATAGAAAATATATCGACTTATATTCAATATCAAATTCTGAAACCAACAATATCGTTTTGGAATAACGATATATATATCTTCCAAATTCCTCCACAATCTCCGTATAATCACGAAATCCAATATCGAAATATTCTGAGCATAATTTCTATTCAAATCCATTCCAAATCATATATTGGAAATCCTGGTTATTTTTAAAACCATTTCAAATCCAATTTATTTATTTAAAATAATTGAATTATAATTCTAGTTCAAAACTAGTTCATTTCGATAAAAATATATTTTTATCTTTTCAAATACAGAATTTTTCATCCCAATTCTTTCCAAATCATTTCTTATGATTTTACACTAATTATTGATATTTTTAATAATTTTATCAAGGCCCGTACAGTTGATTTCCATAAATGGCCATCGAACTGCGCTTACAACGACCTTTTACAAATTTGATTTGGACATAATTCCAAATCCAACTTTTAGATTTCTAATTTCTAATATTCGTTAGAAAACTCTTTTCGATACGAACCAACGGTTCCGATTTTAGGAGAATCCGATGGTCGGATCTCCCGTAATGTCCGTTCGAAGTTAATGGTCGAAATTTGTGAACTGCCGCAGTGCGGCGCATTCTGTTCAGGCCGTTATATTATATATATATATATAATATATTTCGTCTATTTCCATTTAAAATGTATTTTATAAATCGTTTTAAAATTGTTTGCAAAAGGATTTCAACTTCCTATTCAATTTCTAATCAAAATTGAATATTCCATATCATCAATATATAAATGATAATATTTTCGAAATATTAGATTTTGAATTCTATTCCATTTCGATATTCAATATAAAAGTGAATAAAATCGATATAAATATCGTTCACGTCAAAATGGAATTAATCTAATCAACACGGCTTTATATATTTAAATATAATCGTGTCCATCCCAAATCGGACATCAAAATAATATTTTGATACTTTTTTGAATATTATTTGAAAATATTCGTTATTTTAAAATGTTCACTCTTTCTGAACTGGAATCAGACATAGTCAATTACCATATAATTTGATTATATGGATTTCAAACAACAAATGTGTATAACAACATTGAAAACAACAATCCATCTTCCAGAGTGCATTCTACACTGTATAAGCATTAAATATAAATATTTAACGCTTATAACAGCCTGTTAATCAATCAATCAACATACAACTAATTATTGGGATTAGTGTATGTCCAATTTCATCCCAACAGCCATGTGGGGCTTTCAATGAACAAATAATGAATTTTATTTGTGCAGTTGGGTGATGTATAAAATTTATCGTCCCAATCTATATCAGTCAAATGGGTGTACATAAGCAAATCGTTTTAATTGCAAATGAATAATTATTTTATTCATATCCCCGTTAAAAATTATACATTTAACGATAAAATATTTATTCAATTCATTTACACAATAAAAATGATATTTTTATTGTTTTAACATATTTTAGAAAAATTTGGCGGCATAACGGCACGATATTAGAAACGGGATAAGGTCCAGCCTTATCCCCAGTCCAATAGTGGCCTGCGCCATACACATACCAATCTAATCAATCCCATTTCACCCAAACAACCAAATTCAACCAAATAATCTAACCCAACAAACACACAAGTCGTCTGTGGTCTGTAGACGATGGGGAACAATTCATATATGCAGTTATAAAATAAATAACTGTATAGATAAATTATAGTGAGGAGTTCTCACCTTGGAGATCCACTCCGCCATTCTATATTTTTGAACGGTTTGGACTGCGATTTGATCTCAGTTAGATCCATTGTCATCTGTTTCATGCAGTTGATCATTAAAAATCACATTTTTAGACTATTACTTCATACATAAAAAATCATATTTTTATGTTGATGTTTATATTATAAAAGTTATATTTTTATAATTCAGTTTTCCATATATTTTTCTTTTCAACATAAAAATCATATTTTTATTTTCTCTATCCTATAAATATCATATTTTTTTACCTTTATAATATAAAAATCATATATTTATTATCTCTATAATATAAAAATCATATTTTTATTATCTTTATAATTTAAAAATCATATTTTTATTATTCAATAATATAAATCATATTTTTATTATCTCTATAATATAAAAATCATATTTTTATTATCTCTATAGTATAAAAATCATAATTTTATTATCTCTATAATATAAAAATTATATTTTTATAGCGCTACCTCATATATAAAAATAACATTTTTAATTCTGAACTTCATATATAAGAATCACATTTTAATCTTGCTATTTTACATATAAAAATTGAATTTTTAATTCAAATCTACATTATAAAAAATCAGATTTTTGTTTACTTGCTTTTACACGTATAAAAACTGATTAAAAATCAACCCTTTTTAATTAACTAAACTAAATACTTTAAAATCAATGGAAGTAAACACTTACAACGGGGTTTTGGGGGTCTTGCTCGTTGGTTCGAAGGGGGAAGGCAGTTCCTGGCGCGCGGTAGGGGACGGGAGTGGTCGGAGGCGGCTCCGGTGGTCGGAGCAGTAGGGTAGCCGGCGGATTGGGTTCGATTTAAGGATTGAAGCGAAAAGGGGCGGCGGTTTCAAGGTCATGGTGGCTGACGGGGTTGAGGCAGAAAGGGGAGGTCGGGCACAGTGGCCCACCTGGGCAGCGACGCTGATCGAATCGGAGGGGGGCCGGGCAACGGCTGTTTTTTTTCCTTTTTTTTAATTCGAACTGAAGTGAATGGGAGGGGGAAGAAAGTGAAAAGGGGTGGGTGTTATTTAACTAATATATATTTTATTTTAATTCTCCTTAAAGGTTCTTTTCGTTCAAACTCCAAATCGAACCCAACGACTGTCATCCATAACTAATTACCCCCATTTTGAACGCAATGGGATATGTTTCATTGCCAATTCGACTGTTTCGATCAGTTTCCGTCAAAATCAAAATATAAATCTATATATTGAATCTGAATGCACATTTCAATTTACCGGAGCCACATACGGACTCTAAAAATTCCCGAAAAATATTTCCTAGCTTCGTATTGACGATACGATTCTAACAAAACTGATTTCGTCAAATTTGGAAACCGTTTGAAAAATGGCCATTTTCTGGTCGATCCAAATTGACTGAAACTGTCAAAACACGTTTGCTTTTGCCATGCTCACATATTAATCCCAAAAATTATAAATTTTGAAATCTAGCAATAATTTGACATCCCAGATCCAACTGAAGTGGTTTTGTCGAAAATGGTGGTCGTTTGCAAAATTTCCATTTTTAAGGGTTATAATTACATAGCGACTATTCTGAATTTTCAACTGGGCGTAACTTTTTATCCCCACTATGAAACTTCAATTTTTTGGATTCGTTGGAAAGATATTTTCAAATAGATTCTAATATTTTTGGTTTCGCTAGAATCCGGTTTATTTTGAATCCTGTACATTCATTTGAAATCTGAAATCGAATTTTCAAACTACCGCGCCATTTTCAATTCCTTTTATATTTTAAAAATAATTATTTATATTCTAACTTCAATTCAAATAAATATATACATTCCAATTCTATTCAAAATAAATTTCTCGTCGTAATTATTTAAAATAATTCATTTAAAATGTTCAAAATTCATAAAATTGCCAAAATAAAAAATTTAAATTGGTTTGGATTTTCTGGGTTATTACATATTCTGATCTTCAGAGCGCTGATCGAATATAAGTTATTCAAAGAGAGTTAATCGAATATAGGTTATTCGAAGAGAGTTAATCGAATATAGGTTGTACGAAGAGAGTTAATCGAATATAGGTTGTTCGCAGAGAGTTAATCGAATATATGTTGTTCGAAGAGAGTTAATCCAATATATGTTGTTCGAAGAGAGTTAATCGAATATAGGTTATTCAAAAGAGAGTTAATCGAATAACGATTATTCCAAGGAGAGTTATCGAATAGAGATTATTCGAGAGAGAATAATACATTGGGATTCAACTATATCGAATCCGGGAAAGTAATATTTACTTTCTGATTTTTAAATCAATATTTATTTATTTATGAATTAGTTGCTTATTTATTTATTCAAATTAATGAATAAAAGTTATAGTTTGAAGTTAGATATTTCGAAAGTAGGGATTATGATGTTATCATTATAACCAATGTTTTTATAAAAAATTGGATTCGTAAACTGAATCCGAGAGTTGCGTAAGCAATGATTTGATAAGAAGATAAGAAACAAAGTTAAGGAAATTAGAAACTGACTAGAGATTAGTTATGGTGAACAGCTTTTTGGGTATCGATCTGATGTTGGTTTCAGCCTTCAGGTTCGGTGTTCAGGGAATTTTTCCCTTACTAGGTTATAGTTAGAGACTGATGGTGTGGGAGGATAGTGATGCGTTAAAAAAGAATGAAAATGTTTTCCAATGTTAATAACGTATATTTTCTAAATTTAAAAAATAAGGATTTATGAATATAGGGAAACGGGAAATGAATAAATTTATGACAAATTAATTTAAAGGGAAAAATGTTGATTGATGATTGATCGAAAAAATTTCCATTCGGAAATAAGATCGTTGTGTGTATGGATGTTTTCCTTTGATAGTTAAATAACCGACTATCAACGTTTTGACCATTTTTCTGTTGTCAACACGGAGAGACCGGGATCAGATTTATTATCTGAAAACCACTCCATATTTGGATCGACCAGAAAATTGAAGATGGAGTTTATGAAAGGGTTGTTCTGGCAAATCCTAGGTAGAAATTGCCTAAGACGAGTTTACAGAATAGTGCCTTCGGTTTGTCCAGTCCCAGGACAAGCTGTATGGAAGAATGTCTGACAGAGTATATTTAATAGATCGCGTAAGTTGATCTCTTCAGACATATTTACGTTTGGTGCGGAGGAATTCGTTTCTCTTAGCTGTATACCCGTGGTATTTTTAGGGGAATCAATTTGTGATTTGGCGGGTATGACAATGTGACATTCAAAGTAAATAACGGTGTGGTCGGTAAGTTATGGCCTCTTGCCTCACAACTGAGAAATGGTATAAATTTAGGTAGGTCGCATGGCTAAGTGGTTAGCTGCCAATTAGGGTGTATTGTCACCTGATCTAAAGAAAATCGATTTGCTTCTTAAAACTATTTCGATGCAGTCCCTTTCGGGAAACGGTTGCTAATCCCAACCTTTGGTGATAGTACATTTGGTAACTCAAGCAAAATGAGTGACTGGTCATGTTTAGCCTGGGTTACAAGATGTTCTTGTTGAACCTTGTGTATTCCTCTCTAGAGATACACTGTTGGAAGGTGGTCCCATACCTTGCCGGTTGGAATCCATTACCCAATAAGCGCCCGTGGTTTTTGATTATATATTATGTATGTAGAACGTGAGATGAAAGCGTTCTGCTAAATGATTTTTATATTGTGGTTGATAGGCACTATTGTAATACCAGAAGAGATTTGATATAAAGAATATTTTGGAATATCGTAAGGTAAAAACCTTCCATGTTTATGTATGGATTGGTCTTATGATTATTCTTTCTTTTAAAAGGATTTTAAAAGTTAAACAAATGGTTGGAGTTTACTCACACTAGTCACATGACTGACGCACAGTTTATTTTGCTTTGTTTTCCCTAAACTCTTGGGTGCCCAATTTTGTACGGGCAGTCAAGTAGTCGGGATTTACAGATATACTAGAAGGAGCTTGGAGCAAGAGGCTTCAACAACATTTTATAACTATTTTTATTTCCGTTGTGATGTAAGTGTTATACTCTAATGATGATATGTATATACAAATGACAGGTTTGCATTTAAAAGTTATGTTGTATACTATATTTTATTCGTTGCGCTGTGAGGTTTGTGTTACTCTGATTCTGTTGTTGTTGTTGTTATTATTGTCGTTGTTGTTCTTCTATTCTAATTTTCTATCTTATCTATTCTCACTCTCTAACCTCTTTCTATTAATGATCTGGAATGTTCGATGCCTAAATAATTGACATGGGTTTTATGTCTATTTTCTGGGTCAGAAATTTGCTTCGTTACACCTAATACTTACTACCCCATTCACTATGTCAAGTGAAAGGTGATTAAAACATCTTGCCTAATAAATAAAATTTGCATTCTTTTTATGAATCGAAATCAAATGACCTCAAAATTCCATCATTATGGAGTTTTTTGATATGTGCTTCTTATTTATATGGCCTAAGTGACAATGCTAAGGTATGTTGGATTATTAGATTTAATCTGTGACGGCCCGCCCCGCACCAACCGACACTTCCTCCAAGTGTGCGCTGTACACCTGTCCAACTGGCACGGAACGGTCGTCATAAGAAAAGAAAGAAGAGGATGAACTAATCAAGGAACCTGTAGAATGTCTCACAGCGCATGGAATAAAATATAATAATAACATACTTGACATAAAACAGGTGAGACAGTGCATAAGCTGATAACTAATAATAAATGTCAACATCAGAGCAATGGAAATCCAAATACAGCTTATTACAACTTTTCAAAATATACTGTCTCTAAACAAAAGAAAGCTAAAGTGGAAGATGCACCACCAATGCCCAAGCAGTGATCTTCAACAACACAGGGAGAATACTATATATATATTACGTGGAAGCCTCCTGCTCGTCTCCGGATCATCTACCCGTGCATCACCAGCTAACCTGTCTCAAGTCTGCTCGTGTGAGCACCCAGAGTAATAAGAGGAGACATAAAACTCTGGGTCAGACATAAAGCCTGGTATGAGCGATAAGCATCTAAATAGAATAATAACAGGTATACTAAACCATACCTGAACCTGGACCTGCAACCAAAGAGTTAGTACCACATACCGTACAGTTCTCTAAGGTGCCATAATGAATTGTGTAAAGAATACGGGGGTGGGGTGTGTATGTCATAATGATAGCAACAAACCATCCATAGCAACCATCCTCACGTCCCTCACTCAGTGCGTAAAGCATACGACATCTACCACCTTGGAACACTAGACAAATTGAGGCAACGACGGATCCCGACTTGTAGAAACCCTGCTATGACCAAGCCAAACACTTGGAGTCATGACCAAACATTTCAATGACCCACTTCATTGGTCGTAGCCCTTGGTTCTATAGATGCCATAATGGCCCTGAATCCGCCTTCGTACCTCCTACCATAGTGGTCCAAAGCTACAGACATTGTAAACCCCTTAGCACGCGTCCCGCAGCAAAGCCCAACCATGAAGCGAACTCGTTGATTCCCATCTGAATCTTGAGCTCTAACTTCTCATTTGGACTTTCTTTGCATCTCGGGTTTGGTCGAATTGGAGTGGGTCTTCAGAAGAGTTGTCGCGCAGTAATAGTCCTAGAACTCGGTTCGGTTAGGTAGTCATTGCCCTCGTCGGTTCGGTTCGGTCCTCCATCCTTGTCATCTTCCATTCAGTTCGGGTCGGGTACTTCACTCCGGGTCGGGTCGGTGTCCTCCTCCGAGTCGGGTCGGGTTGTCGTCTTCCTTCCATTTCATGCTCCTTCTCCGATCAGCTCCCTCGTTTTCCAACTACTCCGATCCGATCCGATCCCTTCGCCTTACTCCAGTCCGATCCGCTCCGCTCCCTAGCTTACTCCGATCCGATCCGCTCCCAATGTTCTTCCGATCCGACCTGGCCTCCATTGTTCTTCCGATCCGATCCCCTTGTCCACTCCAACTCTAAGTAAACGGCCTTCCTCTTTGCCAAGTCTTTTATGTGCCAAACTCTAGTTCGGGTTTTCTTGCCCAATTCACATATCCGATCCGAGCCCTCATCCGATCCGATCCGAAGCCCTGCACAACTTTCTGCAACTTTTTCCAGCAACTTGTTTACGCCGTTCGACGACGTTTTTGACAAATCTAACTATTCTAATCAATCACAATTCATGTCAAATAGTCATAACAACATAGCAAACTAAGCACAAACACCAAAACAATGAATTCATATGTCAAAATGGATCAAATGTGCCTAAAACCCCTTATTTTCCCTTAAGCACGTTTGAGCAAATCTAATCATAAGGTTAACAAAACTTAATTAAATCAAACCAAATTTCAACCAGAGGCATAAAACATTATTTAAGAATTTTTAAACATTTTTCCAGAATTTATTGGTGTATAAATTCGCTAATCTTCACTAATTACCCTTAATTAACTGTAATTAGTGTCAAAATGATGCTATCACTCACCTTTGCCACAACTAAAACCCCAAAACTGAAATATTCTCTGATTTGGCGCTGTTCCCAATCTTACACAGCAGCTCTACCTCGGTTCTCGTGCTAATACTCCTTGATTTGATGTTTGCTAAGCCTAATCTTCAATTAGAAAGTGATTTGGGGTGTTTTAGATGTAGGAGGCCATTGTTAGAGTGTCTAAGAATGAAAGTGGCGGCTGGAAAATGTCTAAAGAAATGTTTTCTAACCGTGATCAGCCCCTAAATACGCCTAAACCCGAAATTCCCCTCTGGGCCTAGCTGCTAATCACCCGGTTAAGCCCAATTAAGCTGTTTTTCACCATCTGAAACTTGTTTCAGCCATATCTCCCAAACGGTGAGTCCGTTTGGCTAATGTGACCACTCTACGGAATTGTAAACCATCATTCGGAGCCGATGGAAGTGGTTTCAGGTCAAAATTCGTTTCCAGTCAAAAGCTATGGCCAAAACAGTATCAACTAGGGGTAAAATGGTCATTTAAAAATCGGGAAAAATCATGAACATGGGAAATGACCCCAATAGTCGTTTCCCAAAGTTACATGACCATACAACTTTGTATGTGAAAGAAATAAATATTCTACGATCCTATGATGCGTAGAATGCGGGTCGTTACACTCTACCCCCCTTAAGAAATTTCGTCCCTGAAATTCCTTAACCCAAAACATACAAAAGATCCCGCATGCCTAACAGCCATATACAACAATCAAACATGCAAAACAAACAAACAAGTCTACCCTAGCATGCGGAAAACTAAATCGAAGTCAAAATCTTACCAGGCAAAGAGTTCTGGGTGTGTCTTCCTAATGTTCTCCTCTGTCTCCCAAGTACAATCATTCTCGTCCTCGCCCCACTGAACCTTGACTAGCCTCACCGCCTTCCTTCGAAGTTGCTTCATGTCGTACTCGACAATACGGGCCGGCTTGCGGTTCCCAACCGCCTCGGGTTCTACTTCGAAGTCCTCTAACTGATCAGGTGAAATAGTCATATCTGAGTCGTGAACGAACTTCCTTAGTTGGGAAACATGAAATACGTTGTGAACTCCTGCCATCTTCTCTGGTAAGTCAATTCTATATGCCAAATTCCCGACTAGTTCGAGAACAGGGAAGGGGCCAACGAATCTTGGTGCCAACTTGTTTCTCCTACCAAATCGTATTACGCTCTTCAACGGAGAAATCTTGACAAACACCAAGTCGCCAACGGTGAATTTTAAGTCTCTTCTCCTCTTATCAGCATAACTCTTCTGCCTATCTTGGGTAGCCTTCATTCGTTGTTGAATGACCTTGATCTTATCTGAAGTTTCCCTCACCACATCTGGTCCAAGCATAAACTTCTCGCCAGTCTCTATCCAACATGATGGTGAGTTGCAGGGTCTTCCGTACAAGGCTTCAAACGGAGCCATACCGATACTGGATTGGTAGCTATTATTATATGCAAACTCTACTAGATGCAAATGGTCATCCCATGATCCACCAAAATCCAATATACATGCTCTCAAGAGATCTTCCAAAATACGATTCACCCTCTCCGTCTGACCGTCGGTCTGAGGATGGTATGCGGTACTGAGATGTAACTCTGACCCTAGAGCCTCTTGTAAGCTCTTCCAAAACCCACTAGTGAACAACGGGTCTCGGTCACTCACAATGCTTTTAGGTACTCCATGGAATCTCACTACCCACTTCATATACAATTCTGCCAACTTGGCTGCCGTTCTGGTTGATTTGACTGGTATAAATCTTGCACTTTTAGTCAGTCGATCCACAACTACCCAAATGCTATCATGTCCCGATCTAGTCCTTGGTAATCCATCAATGAAATCCATCGAGACTTGCTCCCATTTCCATTCGGGAATTTCTAAGGGCTGTAACAACCCACTAGGCTTCTTTTGCTCGGCTTTAACTAGCTGGCAATTCATGTACTTGGATATAAACTTCCCAATGTCTCTTTTCATCCCTTCCCAGTAGTAAGTCTGCTTCATATCTCGATACATCTTGTTACCACCGGGGTGTATAGTCAGCTTTGAGTGATGACATTCTCTAAGCACTTCATCTCTCAATCCATTGACATTGGGTACAACAAGCTTTCCATTCTTTCTAAGCCATCCATCTCGATCAAGCCCATACTTGTTCATCTCCTCATCGATACCCATCTCTAACTTGGAGATGATTTCCAATAGATTAGGATCGTCCCTCTGACTAGAGCCGATCCGCTCAATCAAAGTGGGTCTGATCGTCAAACTTGCTAACATTTCTGGATTCAATTCGCATTTTGGTCTGAAATCAAACCCCGCGATGTACTCCAGTTGCTTCCATTCTAGAAACATAGCGCCTAAGCTGGCATGTCTCCTACTCAATGCATCAGCCACCGCATTGCCTTTTCCCGGTGTATATGCAATGTCAAAATCATAGGAAGCCAAGAATTCTAACCACCTTTGTTGCAGGAGATTTAGATCCTTCTGGGAGAAGAGATACTTCAACGACTTATGATCTGTAAACAGCTCAAATCTTTCTCTCAAGAGATAGTGTCTCCACATCTTCAACGCGAACACGATTGCTGCCAATTCTAAATCATGGGTAGGGTATCTTTTCTCGTGCGGCTTCAATTGCCGACTTGCATAAGCAACAACCCTACCTCCTTGCATCAATACAGCACCCAGTCCGGTACCACAGGCATCCGTGTATACCGTCATCTCTTCGTTCCCCTTAGGAATGACTAACACTGGTGCGCTTATCAACTTGTCCTTTAGACTCTTGAATGCATTCTCACACCTTCCATCCCAGACAAAAGCTTGATTCTTCTTAGTCAACTGGGTCAATGGTGCTGTTATCTTGGAGAAACCTTGGATAAACTTACGATAATACCCCGCTAACCCCAAGAAACTTCTTACATCTGTTGCATTCTTGGGCGTAGGCCAATCCTGTACCGTAGCCACCTTTGTCGGGTCCACGGCAATACCATTCTCTGATACAACATAGACCAAGAACCTCACTTCCCTCTTCCAGAAGTGACACTTAGAAAACTTTGCTTTCAGTTGGTGTTTTCTCAACACCTCCATCGCTATTCTTAATTGTCCCTTGTGTTCTTCTTCTGTCCTCGAGTAGACCAAAATATCATCAACGAACACAAGGACAAACTTATTCAACTGATCTGTGAATACCCTATTAATAAGATCCACAAAATATGCTGGGGCATTGGTCAGCCCAAATGGCATGACCAACCACTCATAAAACCCAGACGGCGTTCGAAATGCCGTTTTAGCTATACTCTTAGCTTCCACTCTAAGCTGATGAAAACCTATCGCGAGATCTAACTGAGAAAATATTCTCGTGCCACTCAACTGATCGAACAAATCATCTATCCGCGGTAGAGGATACTTGTTCTTCCTCGTCACTTTATTCAACTCGCGGTAGTCTACACACAAACGAAGGGAACCATCAGCCTTGGTAGCAAACACAACTGGTGCTCCCCATTTAGAAACACTCCTTCTGATAAATCCCTTCTTCAAAAGATCGCTGACTTGCACCTCGAGCTCTCGCTGCTCCCTTGGTGCCATACGACGAAGTGACATCACTATAGGTCTGGCGTCTTTTACCAAATCAATACGGAACTCAATCTCTCAGTGTGGTGGAAGTCCGGTCACTTCTTCGAAAACTTCCGGATACTGGCCAACCACGGGCAAACCTGACAACTCACTATGCGGAATGTCAAGGGAGTTTAGAAAACTAGCCAATACCCCCTCACTGGGTAGACCACCAAACACTATCCTCCGCCCATCATCCGCTCTAGCTGTCACCAAAAAGCCCTCACAGTCTACCACCACCCCGTATCTTTGGAGCCAATCTACTCCCAAAATAATGCCAAACCCAGTAAAGCCCAAAACAAAGCAATCACAAACAAACATGCATCCATGACTCGATAAGACCACATTACGACAAATCATGCTAAGGCTAGTCGAACCACCAATCGGTAACCCATATGTATCTTATTGGGCTCGACCGATGTCGAGGACGGGACACGCGTACTGGGCTTGACTATAAGAGGCCAAAACGGGTTAGCGGTGACAACACAAGTCCAACGGGTTTCATATGCGTGTGTGGACCCGGGCTGGTAGGTAAGACGTTGTTGCATCGTGTAGGTATAAGCCGTGCAGCGTTGGTTGTATCGGGTTGCCACTTTGGGGAGTGATACACCCCACTGTGGGGCCAGCACGGGTATCTACGTTAGGGAGCCGATCGAATGGGAGTAGTGGGTACACCTAGTGGAGATAGGGTCAGACGGCACCTATGTAGTCAGCTACGGGTACACGAGACTACTATTAAGATTACTAAGTACACTTAGTGGGATCAATCTTTAAGTTGGGAATTACCCTTGGGTGGGTAGATCTGGTGTGGTGCAGTGTAGGAATTACCCTTGGGTGGGTAGATCTGGTGTGGTGCAGTTTAGTATTACCCTTGGGTGGGTAGATGCGTCTTTACCGTTATCTTAGTTCATCCTAAGTCTAGTTGGCTGCTTAGTGTAGTCATTTATCCCCAGTTGTACCGTACCAGGTTTATATCATACCCTAATTACTTTAATGATTGTATTGTTAGGGGTATAGGACTCGCTCAGACTTATGTCTGACCCCGGTTTTTTTATCTTTTTTTCCAACCCTCGGGTCATCAGAGTGGGCCTAGTGCTAGTGGGCTTGGATCAGATCGCTTTATCTGTCTTTTGGAGCTTGGACCAATGGTGTAAAGCTCAGTTTATCTATGGCTATTAGTTCATGTAGTGGGATTATGTACTTTTGTTTTATCAAGATGGATATTATGTACTTGACTCTTGTTTATGGTTTTGTGATGTAACCAAACATGTTTTACTTTCCGCTGCAATGAAATGATGTTCTAAATTCTCAAGTATTACTTATATCTGTCTTGTTGTAACTTTTTTGTTCTATACTCACTTAAGATACTCCACCGATGCTATGGCATTCCCTTAGTGAGTGACCGTAGCGGGTGTGGGGTGTTACAACCATATGGTCAGGACAAATGTTTAAATCTATGATCTGTTTTGGTTTTAATATACAGATAAAACCGTTAAAATAATAGTGTACATGTAACAAGATATGTTACTACTTTCTTTATATATAACTACCAATTGCAAATCAAGTTTGAACTGGTATTCATAAAATAAGCAGAAATATAAAAATGTTCATAAACATATCAAATATATGTATAATATTGTATGAACAAATTTTATATCAAGTAACTTGTAATATATATACTTATATATATATATATATATATATACCTAGTTACAGGAACTTTATTTATACGCAAGCATCATATATTTTCATAGGGGGCCATCTTTAACCCCAATACCCAAAATAAATTTGCATATTAAAATCCAGATGATCATTTAAAAGGGGTCATAAAAGCTATTCAGGTGTTCAAAAAAGTAGAGAAAGTACTTAATCACCATCAGTTTTCATATCAAACTGAGTCTAACATGTTAGATTACATGCATATCAGATCTGTAAACATTTAATAATTCTGAAAACTGGTGGAAAACCCTTAAAGTAAGATCAAAATAGTTTTTAATATTCTTATAACATAGCCCAACATTTATAGATTAAAGCCAATGTAAAAATTCTAAATGTTGCAGCATCTATGTAGCAATATTTTTCTAAAGAGAGTGGGGAATGAAATTACAAATCAAATATGTACCATTCACTGTTTTGATATTATAACTTATACATATAGCATGACATCAAACAACAAATCATATTTGTTGTAGCCCTTTGCAGTACATTTATTTAACATTACAAATACAAAATCAGTATACATGTATATGATTGTATCTAAAAATAAGATTTACAAATCAGATTTGTATTGTACAATCATGTGTGTGTATAGTGATCATGCAAACAAATTCATGTATGTTAGTGTAAAACAGTTAAGCAACCTATTTGATATCTATTGGAATATTCTTAAGTTTGTATATATATACACACATAATATAACTTATCTGAATTGGCAAAAAATAGGATTGGCTTTCTTAAATACCCAGTTAGGTTTATTATGGCCTAATATACATATATTCAGGTTTAGACTTTATACTAATAAAACACTAATTCAAAACCATTGACTTTCAATTCCCCTAATTGCTGTCTAACAGATTTCATATCAATTTAAAACCATATATGTATATTAGTACATTAAAACATATAGAGGCAATAATTAATAAGTATGTTTCCATATTTTAACAAGTAAAATTGGCAATACATGTATCATTATTAGTATCAAATATTAATTTATAATTTTTTCATTTTACTTTAGATCCAAACAAACATTGTAATTACAAAGATTATGTAACAGCCCGAATTTCCCCGCCCTTCGAATGGACTGCAAGGCCCTATCTGAAAGTCGGAAATACTCGGATCATTAACATTGGGCGCACAACACATTAGAACAAACAACAGAAGAGTTTTATTAACATCGTAATAATGTTACATCAGAGTACTGAATATCAGAGTACATCGAAAATTATACAGCGGAAGATAAATTTACAATAAATGTAATATAAAGCACAGAGGAAGACTATCAATGCTCTAGACACAACTTTAAGGTTCAATCCAGAATCCTGCTCAATGAAATAATATACAAAACAAACTACTCGACTGCCCGTGTGGAAAATAGGGGCACTCGAGTTTGCAAGGGAAAACAAACTATGAGTTAGTCATGGGACTAGTGTGAGAAACTCTACATTTATAATCACCTTATATAAATGTGAAGCATATCACCAGACCATGCCGCATGTCACAGAACGGGTTCATTCCCATGAATACCAGTGCATAAACAACAACCAATAATAGTCATATAGATCTACAATGCATCGTACAACATGCAATTCCTCAATCTACCCATTTAGGCTTAATCCGAAATTTAGATTTTTCAAATCCAATTCGCTTTACAGAAATTATTCCTTTGGACTTTATTTCCCGATTTCTTATTTCAAATCATTTGAAATACATATCTAGCTTTTATAGCAAAGTAGATTTCACTTCGGGATCTCAAACCAAAATCTTTGGAAATATGAATTCCAAAACATTACGATGCATACAAAAATATATGCAACCAAATATCATGAGGTATTCAGCCCTCAGACAAGGAAAAGGGTACGCACCTTACCAACTCGATATATATATATATATATATATATATATATATATATATATATATATATATGGTGCACCTCCCACGCAACTCAGGGAAGACTTACACCTATGATGCACCTCCCATGCACTCGGGGAAGACTTACACCGCCTCTTATCCATACTTTTTAGTCGTCTGGGTTACCCAGATCTTTTAGCCACATACTAAATAATTTCATATCCCGAAGTAGGGAAAATCATTTCACAACATAATAATCACAAGTACTTTCATACTATAGTACTTTACATTAGCAATTCACAAATATGATTAGTCACTATTAATCACATAACCTTTGAGCTCGTACGTCTCAAAGAAGTTGTTAAGCAAGAGAATAAATTCTCCGTCACCAAACAGATACATCATCAATAGCAATTAATCGGTTATGCGATGAAGTACAACGTCAAACACATAATATTTTTCCAAATCATTTTGGGTTTAGCCCTCAAAATCCTTTCTGTTTTATAATACATTTTTATAAAACATTCCCCACCCAAAATCGGGAATACATTTCTTTTCACTTAAGAAAATCTCTTTTCAAAATCATTCATTAATTTTGAAATAGACAACAACATTGCTAAACATCTCATAGCCAAATCGTGAAGTGTTTCACGAGATGTTAGCATACAAATATTTCTACCCAACCCAATGGTAAATGTAAAAGCATATTTTGCTCATAAACTGGGCGAGCACAATCCAAACAATCAATACCAACAACCAAGAATATTTGGTTTATATCACATCTCATGTTTTGGGTAAGTTTAATTACCATCTATTCATTTTGGAAATTAATCCTGCATTTACTCAGGTAAAAGAACAAATGTTATTTAAAACATAATTCACGATAAACCCAAAATCATCTTCCATTTAATAAGAAACCTTCATGGAAATTTGAACAATCCATAATCGACATAAATTTCCCTATCAAACTAATACTATAAGTGAAATAGCGGCAAAGCCTTTTAAATACCATAAATAGTAGCAGTCTTCATTCATAGAAGCTCATCTCGATTATTATTAAATCGAATTCCATTCAATTCCAATTTAGTTTATTAAATTGAAAAACTTCTCCAAATCTCATTTAAAATATTTATTACTTTCACAAATGGGTTCAAGAACAGTATTGTTTAAGATACTATTCACAACGAACTCAAAATCAAATTTTAAATCAATTTCTTTCCCTTGGTTAAATCATTGGCCTTTATCATTCACTTCGTTATATAAAAGGTTTAATCGAGAATTTAATTTAGTCATCAAATTAAATGCTCAAGTCATAACATGCCCATATTCATTTTATACGTGTTCATGCCAAATCGTACTTAACTATTTTTATTTTACAAACCAAGCAATTACTTATTTGCACACATTTTACATCGCTTAACAACTTCAAATGATTTCGAATAAAATCGAGTGCTGAAATCGGCAAATTAGTGAAACTGACAAGTCACAAATGAAGTCGAAATAGGTCGAAACTCGGCCGAGAAAGAGCCTGAATGGACTAGACTATTGACCGTGGTCTCCACTGGTTAATAGCAATTTTATGCCAACAGACGTCTGTCAACCCCAGGACAGACGTCTGTTGTCAGGAAAATAGTTTTCTTGAGAGTTTGGACAGTTGTATGATTACTTTTGGTTAGAAATCTGACCTGATGCAATTATTATTTTTCATCTCCAACATTGGCAGACGTCTGTCCCCCTCCCGGACAGAAGTCCGAGTTGAAATATGGGCTATTTTTCTTAAGGAATGAGGTGCAAACGGCTCACGGACGAGCCCGAATCAAGGGCGACGGCTTATAACATTTTCTAAATTAAAATGAAGTCTCTTTAACTCACCAAAACCACTCGTGCACACATACGCACATGCACAAACACACATACATGAGATTCACGATGATTTTGATCATAAGTTCAAAGGTGAACTAAATTCCAAACCAAAGCTATCAAATGCGATTCAATATGGAACAAGATGGTTTGGAAATGCAAAGGGGAAGCTACAAGAGCATGGGTGCACACAATAATTTCACCTATAGCATATACAACCCGAATATAGATTACACCAAAATTTCCCATACTAGTAAAGCAAGGAAATCGACAACCCAAGCAACTAACCCAATGCATACACAACATATACCCAATTCAAACGTGTTATAGGCACACTATACAAGCATAACGCTTGAGGAATTATTGCGAGTTCTAAAATAACTCACGTATAACATATATAATCATATTTTCAATGCACTACTTAGCATTTAACATCGTTCTTAGGTTATATGATCAATCAATAGTCATTTCATCAATCCAAACTATTAGCTAACAACAATTAACAAACTATTTTATAGTTTCAAATTCCTCACATATAATGGATAAAAATCATATTTTAACTTGCTAATCATGATTTAACATCATATTATACTTATATTAGTAATCAATATTAAACACACAACTCAACCAAATTCATAAACAACAATCAACATACAACTAGCCCTTATTCGTTTAGAGATTCTCACCTTAGGTTGTTTAGAAACAAGAAATATATATCCAAATCTTAGCTGAAACGATCTCCCTTCTTATACAGCTGGATAATCTTCAATCTAAGCTCATATAATCGAGTTTCCCAGGAATTAGGTCAAACGAAATTTCAGAAATCGAAGACAAAACAAAAATGAAAAGAGGGAAAAGAAGATGGAGAAGCTTACACAAGTTGTCTCCATGATTTTCCCCTAGATTTGAGCTCCAAATGGAAAACCCTAGCTTAGGAATTTTAATTTCCCTTTCCACTCTCCATTTCTATTTTTTTAAGTGTTGGAATGAAGTGAGGAAGAGAGGGGCTGATTTGGTTATATGGAGTGGGCTAGGTTTACCCAAACCAAAACTCAACCAATGTCCCAAAACTCTGAAGCTCGGAATATATCGAAGTTTATACTTTTTGAACTCCTAAACGACATTTTGGACTCAATGGAAGTGGTTTCGAGTCCAAATTCATCCATAAGCAAAGTGTGACTTTTTGGACACATACAATGATTTAAAAATAGAATTTTTAAACTCTGAGGTATTTTCCTATAAAATTATATTAAAAATAAATTTTTAATTGGTTCCAAAATCTCAGGGATGTGACAGATTACGAGATTTAAAATGTATTTTTTAGAAAATCTATACCAAAATTGATTTAACATCTTTGATTAATCAAAATTAGCTTTTGATTAATCTACAGGGTCCCGCAGTTAATCAAACAGCAATATCAAATTAAATTAAATTTTTATAATCAACTATGAATTAATTTCGAGATTTTTATATCATATATAAAATTCAATTATAGTAAAACAATTTTACATCTAGCATCAAATAAAAATTTCTAATAACAGTGAAACAATTTCACTTCTGACATGATTATACGTTTAGTTCTTGAATCCATGATTTTAAAATTATCAATTATTCAAGAATTCAAACATACAGAACCCAAAATCAAAGATCAAATACCAATTTTCGCAAACCCTAGCTATGATACCACTTTAAGGTTTTAATTCGATCTAATCACTATACAATATAAACCAATTAGAACCTATAACAATAGATCTATACGAAAATCATGTATATAGATCGATATACCTGTCCAAGCTTCCACGAATTGATGGAATTGGAATGAAATTGATGGCTTTTCGAACCCTAGTTGAAACACCCTACATCCATTAAGGTCACTCACAAAGGGAATGCCTTAACTTTGGTGGAGCATTATAGGTAAAAGACACAGAAAATTTACAATACAGGCATATATAAGCAGCGGAAAAACTAAATTTATTTCATATGTGGTTCATAACTAAAACATTACAGCAAACTATCTCAAAACAACTTCTAAATCATTACATCAAAATCTCTGTCTTGATTATAACATAAAGAGGCATAAAACACAAATAAAACTGCATAAATCCCCAAGTGGTAGTGTGTCCAAAGCCATAGCCAAAGATAAGAGGTTCCAAGCCATACATCACAGAGTCTTCAAGCTTGGACAGACGAACGGTCCGATTAAGCTGAGCTATTCCCTCCCTGGCTACCTGAGGGGGAGGGGAACGGAAGAAAAGAGAGAGAAAGAAAAATGGGTCAGACATGAGTCTGGTAAGCCCAGTGATTATTCAGCATGTAAATTGGTAAGAGAAACATGACATGAATAAACTGCATGCAGGACAATAACAAAGAAATAAGGTAACGTAGGATAAGGCAAGATAAACAAGGCAAGATAAACTAATCATAGTATCGCACTCATATCCATATTCTCTGCACCTACTAGATATTTCAACCATCATCATGAGTTCAATCCCAGTGATCCCTATTTATCGATTGGCTCCTACTCGCACGCATTTACTACTTGTGTCATTCGGCCCCGCTCGATTGTAGATACCTCTTTATGTTCATATGTAAATTATTGTCATTCAAATCAAGCCCAATTTCCCTTTAAATCATGTTCATAATTTTTGGTATAAAAATTATACCACTTTATGCCATAAACTATTTACATGATTATGAGTCAAATATGCCAATTACATGTAATTTCATGTTTTTCCCCAACATTACCCCCGTTAAACGTTCTCATAAATCACATAAAATGTTAGGCTCGCTACATAACCTAACTCATACACAAAAGGGGAAAAAGAGATGCATGTAATATTCCAACATCATAAAAATATGGATCGAACTACACATGTGTCATATGAATTCAGCATAGAACAATATACATTTAATTATGAACTTGCAAATTTAGATCTACTCAACATGAATCGTAAAATAGGGGTTTTACATAAAACTACATAAACTCAAATTAGGCATGTAGTTGTGAACTTGCAAATTAGCATGTAGTAATAGTCATATATGTGAACATGGTTGAACTTGCATAAACATAGCAAAATTCCCAAATTGACATACAAAATATAAGTGTCATCGCCAAATTATACAACATGATATGTCATCGCCAAATTATACAACATGATATGTCATCGCCAAATTATACAACATGATATGCCATCGCCAAATTATACAACATGATATGCCATCGCCAAATTATACAACATGATATGTCATCTCCAAATTATACAACATATAGGTTCATTGCCAAGCATTTAACATGGTAGTTTTATCATCAAATTACACACAACATGATCACAAACTTAACATGTTAAGAGTCTTAATCAATTCAGTTTTAACAAAAAGGATAGGCATAAATTTACATTAGGCGTTGTTCTACATCCAATTATTTTAGTCACGATTCTAATATCGTTTAGGTCTAAATGATAACTGGAATTACAAAAAGGAGACTAGTCCTGTGTTCTGGGATCTATATTCTAAAACTGAATACCTCTCCTTTGTTGTAGACGTTGAATTCTCTTAGTTGAATTAGATTTGATTCGTAGTTTCTAACTTGCTTTCTAGTTGAAGGAGAATGGCGGCTACTCTAGGTTGAGTATTGACAACATGACGGTTCTAGAAATATTTTTATGTGGCTTAGGGTTTAGATTTAGGTTGCTTATATAGAAGTTTGATTTAATGGGAGCCGTTAGATCAACCTAGGGCCAATCAAAGCCATTCAATCCTAAGAGAACCAACCAGAACTTGCCACACAAGCCCTAATGACTTAGAAAATCGTCACTCAAAGAAATACGTCATGTTCCAGATCTGGCCCGAGGGGGAGGTCGACCCCTAGGTCGACCCCCTGGTCGACCTATGTGACCCAGGTCGACCCCCTATTCGACCTGATTTCTAGGCAGGAAATTTCCCGCATAGCCTGCTTCGGTGTTTTTGAATTTCGAAACTTGAATTTGAATTTCGGGCTGGTTTTATTATTTAAATTATTGAATCTTATGTAGGTCATAACTCCTTCACACGGAGTCCGATTTACGCAAACTTGGACTCTGTCTCAAGCAGAATTCCGAGATGAACGCAATGGCGTAACCGGTTTCCCTTAGTTCTCACATTTGTAATTAATTATTCATTAATTCGTTACTTTAATGTTTATAGAAAATATGGGGTGTTACATTCTCCCCTCCTTAAAGGATTTCGTCCCCGAAATCTTCGAGTCAAGAAGAACGTATATCCTACCATCCAATCGTCAATCTACTCATCCATCAAACACAAGCATCCATTGTCCTTAAAAAGACTTCTAATGCTTCATGATCATATGCATAGTGTGTGTACATGTCCTTATCTAATGCAAAATCAGGCGGTCTACTAATTCAGTTGACCTCCTTAATGCAAGTCATGCCGGTGCCACGAGTCCATTATGTATGCAATCATCCGTAATCATATTTTCTACATGAGTGCACAATCATTCATACAAATGCAACATCCACATGATAACACATCAAGTTTCAATCATATACAAGTACATATATGCATATGCAATATGAAAGTGACTGAGCCGATCTAACACCTAATGTGTGTGTATATGCATCCACGAGCAACAACTAGCAATCACTTGCAACCACTTGCAACCATCAATCATAACATGTTTCAAATACATGTTTACATCCATTGGTTTCTACCTAAGGATCAAGAATAGCACTAAGGAAATACTTATAAAAAAGATAGGTATGAGCATGAATAAACTTAAGGAAAAAGATATCAAAGATGTACCCTAAAAAAGAAAAGGGTAGGCTGCGTGTATCTTGGCCTCTGTCTCCCAAGTCGCGTCTTCCTCAGCGTCACTCCATTGAACTTTAACAAGTTTGACTTCGCAGTTGCATAGCTTTTTGACTTCTGTACCCAAGATACGAGTTGAAACTCTTCTCACAGTCGTCTCTCGTTCTACTTCTACTTCCTCTAATATGCTTGGTTCCATCACTTCTGCAGACTCATGTTAGCACTTTATTAGGTGAGAAACATGAAAGACATTATGAACTCTAGCCAATCTTTCGGGCAGCTCAACTCTGTAAGCCATCTTTCCAATCTTTTCAATGATAGGAAACGACGCAACAAATCTTGGTGCCAACTTTCCTGTGGATCCAAAGCGAACGACGTTCCATAAAGGAGATACTTTGAGGAAAACCTTGTCTCCAACTTCAAACTCAAGGTCGGTCCTTCTTTTATCTGCGTAGGACTTCTGTCTATCGTGGGCAGTCTTCATTCTTCTTCGTATCAAGTCCACTTTCTCTGAAGTTTCTCTAATCATATATGGTCCAAGTATGAGCTTGTCGACTCCCACCAACAAGTTGATGATCGGCATGGTCTTCCATATAAAGCTTCGAAGGGTACCATGCCCATGGTGGCTTGGTAGCTATTGTTGTAGGCAAACTCCACCAAAGGAAGATGATCCCCCCATGTTCCTCCAAAGTCAAGAATGCATAATCTCAAGAGGTCCTCTAATACTCTGTTCACCCTTTCCGTCTGACCATCGGTTTGGGGTTAATAGGTCGTGCTTAAGCATAGCTGTGTGCCTACAGCCTCTTGCAAGCTCCTCCAAAACTCGCTCGTAAAGATAGGATCTCGGTCAGTCACAATGCTGGAGGGTATCCCATGGAGTCGAACTTTCTCTTTAAGATAAAAGGATGCTAAAGACGAGGCAGTCCTTCTACTTCTAACGGGTATAAAGTGAGCATTTTTTGTGAGCCTGTCCACTATTACCAAAATACTGGTATTGCCCCTTCTTGACCTAGGCAGCCCATCAATAAAGTCCATTGAAATGCTATCACATTTCCACTGTGGGACCTCTAGAGGATGAAGCAAACCACCAGGCTTCTTTCGCTCCGCCTTGACTTGCTGGCATATTAAGCACTTAGAGACGAATTCAGCTACATCCCTCTTCATGCCATTCCAAAAGAAAACGCTTTTTATGTCTTTATACATCTTATCTCCACCTGGGTGTATGGTCAACTTGGAATGGTGTGCCTCTTCGAGAACCTTTTTCACCAAATCCCTTGCTTGTGGGACGCATAGCCTTCCATCTGGCCTCAACCAACCCTTATCATCGATGGAGTATCTATTGAGGTGACTAGAAGTCTCACCCCTAATTAGCTTATCCATCACATCAACTAGCTGAGGGTCTTCAGGTTGCGCGGTTCCTATTGAGTCCAAAAGAGTAAGCCGCACCTCTAGAGATGCTAACAAACCAGTCACATGATCGATAGAGGGTCTAAAGTCAAAGTTGGCTATGTACTCCAAGCTCTGCCTTTCTACAAAGAGAGGACTTAAGGTCATCTTCTTTCTACTCAAGGCGTCTGCTACTACATTGCCCTTGCCAGGGGTATAGGAAATCTCGAAATCGTAGGATGCCAAGAACTCCATCCACCTTTGTTGCTCAAGTTAAGATCTTTCTACAAGAAAAGGTACTTCAACGATTTATGGTTAGTATACAATTCAAACTTCTCACCTAGGAGATAATGGCGCCAAGACTTAAGCGCAAAGACGATGGCAACCAACTCAATATCATGGGTTGGGTAGTTTTTCTCATGTACTTTCAACTGTCTGCCTCCATAAGCTACTACCTTCCCTTCTTGCATCAAGACAGCACCTAGTCCCGTATCACATGCATCTGTGTGTACGATAAACATCTTGCTCCCATCCGGCAATGTCAGAACTGGGGCTGTTATTAGAGCCCTCTTCAATCGTTGGAAAGCAACATTGCAATCCAAATCCCAATTGAAAGTTAGGTTCTTATTTGTCAACCTTGTAAGTGGAGCTGAGATTTTCGCAAAGTCTTTGATGAACTTTCGATAAAAGCTCGCTAGCCCGAGGAAGCTTTGGACTTCGGTCGCATTCCGTGGAACCTTCCAATCTTGCACCGCAACTACTTTTGCGGGGTCCACAGCTAACCCTTCCTTGGACACCACATGTCCAAGAAACCTTACTTCCTCTCTCCAGAAGTGGCATTTGGAGAATTTGGCTTTCAACTGATGTGCCCGAAGAGTATCCATGACTTCTGTTAAATGCTGAGCATGCTCTTCCTCACTCTTTGAGAAAATCAGAATGTCATCTATGAAGACCACCACAAACTTATTAAGGAACTCCCTGTTCATTAAGTCAACGAAATAAGCAGGTGCGTTCGTCAAGCCGAAAGGCATGACAAGCCACTCGAAGAAACCATCTGGGGTTCTGAGCGTGGTCTTATCAATACTGTCTTCAACCACTCTTAGCTGAAGAAACCCGATAGCTAGATCTAGTTGGGAGAAAACTGATGTACCTACAAGCTGATTGAATAAGTCATCTATTCTTCGAAGTGGGTGCCTATTCTTCTTGGTCAGCTTGTTTAGCTCCCTATAATCGATGCATAGGCAAAGCGAACCATCTGCTTTGGTTGCGAATACTACTAGAGCACCCCATTCAAAAATGCTCCGCCTTATAAACCCCTTCTCAAGCAACTCCTAAACTTGCTTGCTGAGTTCTTTCCTCTCCCTTGGAGCCATGTGTATAACGAGTAAAGCAACGGGTTTTGCATTATCAACGAGGTATATGCAGAAGTCTATCTCCCGCTTCGGAGGTAACTGCTTCACCTCCTCAAAGACATCCGAGTATTCACGGACTACTCTAACAGACAGCAAATTCTCAACAGACGCATCAAGAGATTCTATATAGCTAATTCATGGGATTACAAGAAATTTCGAGAGTGTTACCAAGGCGAGTCATGAGTCTAACCACTCTCTTTTCACAATCGAGGATGGCACCATTGCTGGATAGCCAATCCATGCCTAGAATCAACCCATAGCCCGTGAAACCCAAAACATAGGCATTACATCTAAACCCAACGCCTAGTATAGAAATTTCCAAATCCAAATAAATCATTGACAAATAAGTTGAGCCCCCAATTGGATTTGAAACAACCAAGGGATCCTCTATTAAACTGATGTCTAGGTGCAGAGATTCAACTAAAGCAGTAGATATAAAAGAGTGCAATGCGCCAGAATCAAGGAGTGTACGAATATGATGTTCAAAAAGATAAACTAAACTTTCAACAGAAATATTTCTATCTCGTTCTTGCGGAGGCGCCATGAGAGCGTGAACCTGCCCTCTAGAAGTACATCTAGCTCTCTGCCCTTATCCTTTCTTTCTTGGGCAGTCCCGAGCCATGTGTCCTGTCTTGTAGAAATGGAAACAGCCACCCATCTTCCTCTTCTTCTTTCTGCAGTCCTTAACCAGATGTCCAGGAATACCATAAAAATTACACTTCCTCTTGTCATGAGGTTTGTTGTTCTTCCCGCTCTTCTTAGAATCTGTCTTCTTGCTCTGTGATCCCTACACTTTCTTATCTTGAGGTACTTCCACCTTTGTCTCTTTCTTGCCAACCTTATTTTCTTCTTGTAACAGTGCCATGTCCACCAGTTTCTCATAAGTCGCACCCATAGGTATATGGGACATAGCTACGCTGTGCAGTGGCTCATTCAATCCTTTAACAAAACGGAGAGCCTTCTTATGTGGAGTGTTCACTAACTCCAATACGAACCTAGCCAGCTGGTTAAATTGGTTAATGTATTCCTTGACCAACAAACTTCCCTGTTTGAGAGCTAAGAACTTCTCCATCTGTAGGCTTCATTCAGCTTGTGAGAGGAATTTCATTTCAAACCTCATTTTGAAATCCATCCAAGCTTCAACTGGTCTTTCAGCATTAGTAACTTCCCACCAATAGGAGGCTTCGTCTTTAAGCAACCATACGGCCAATTGTATCTTCTGCCAATCATCCACTTCGAAGATAAACAAAAAAATCCTCAGTTTCTTTGAGCCAGTTTCTTGCTTCCACGAAGGATTCATTTCCGTTGAAGTTCTTTCCACCCATGGCTCGAAAGTCCCTACATATTTTTAAGAAAGCATTTGTATGCGGAGGAGGTGGAGGAGGAACCACTACAGCTGGGGGAGGAGGAACATTTGCTAGGCCTGCAACATTAGCCCTAGCCTCTAGGTACCTTCTGAACCATCCAGGTACCGGCTCGCCCTCTAGAAGGTTAATATCCCTAGACATGCTGAAATGAAAAAGGAAAGATTCAAAACAAAGGATAGAAAGATAGTGCATATGGCTTTGGGGGATTATGCTTTTTTTTTTAAATAAAACAATACTTTTTCTTGAAAATTGCTTCTTTAAACTTCTTTTTGAAAAACAGTTTTCGAAATTTTTATCTGATCTGGTAAACCTTTGCTCTGATATCAAGTGAAACACCCCACCTCCGTTAAGGTCACTCACAAAGGGAATGCCTTAACTTTGGTGGAGCATTATAGGTAAAAGACACAGAAAATTTACAATACAGGCATATATAAGCAGCGGAAAAACTAAATTTATTTCATATGTGGTTCATAACTAAAACATTACAGCAAACTATCTCAAAACAACTTCTAAATCATTACATCAAAATCTCTGTCTTGATTATAACATAAAGAGGCATAAAACACAAATAAAACTGCATAAATCCCCAAGTGGTAGTGTGTCCAAAGCCATAGCCAAAGATAAGAGGTTCCAAGCCATACATCACAGAGTCTTCAAGCTTGGACAGACGAACGGTCCGATTAAGCTGAGCTATTCCCTCCCTGGCTACCTGAGGGGGAGGGGAACGGAAGAAAAGAGAGAGAAAGAAAAATGGGTCAGACATGAGTCTGGTAAGCCCAGTGATTATTCAGCATGTAAATTGGTAAGAGAAACATGACATGAATAAACTGCATGCAGGACAATAACAAAGAAATAAGGTAACGTAGGATAAGGCAAGATAAACAAGGCAAGATAAACTAATCATAGTATCGCACTCATATCCATATTCTCTGCACCTACTAGATATTTCAACCATCATCATGAGTTCAATCCCAGTGATCCCTATTTATCGATTGGCTCCTACTCGCACGCATTTACTACTTGTGTCATTCGGCCCCGCTCGATTGTAGATACCTCTTTATGTTCATATGTAAATTATTGTCATTCAAATCAAGCCCAATTTCCCTTTAAATCATGTTCATAATTTTTGGTATAAAAATTATACCACTTTATGCCATAAACTATTTACATGATTATGAGTCAAATATGCCAATTACATGTAATTTCATGTTTTTCCCCAACATTACCCCCGTTAAACGTTCTCATAAATCACATAAAATGTTAGGCTCGCTACATAACCTAACTCATACACAAAAGGGGAAAAAGAGATGCATGTAATATTCCAACATCATAAAAATATGGATCGAACTACACATGTGTCATATGAATTCAGCATAGAACAATATACATTTAATTATGAACTTGCAAATTTAGATCTACTCAACATGAATCGTAAAATAGGGGTTTTACATAAAACTACATAAACTCAAATTAGGCATGTAGTTGTGAACTTGCAAATTAGCATGTAGTAATAGTCATATATGTGAACATGGTTGAACTTGCATAAACATAGCAAAATTCCCAAATTGACATACAAAATATAAGTGTCATCGCCAAATTATACAACATGATATGTCATCGCCAAATTATACAACATGATATGTCATCGCCAAATTATACAACATGATATGCCATCGCCAAATTATACAACATGATATGCCATCGCCAAATTATACAACATGATATGTCATCTCCAAATTATACAACATATAGGTTCATTGCCAAGCATTTAACATGGTAGTTTTATCATCAAATTACACACAACATGATCACAAACTTAACATGTTAAGAGTCTTAATCAATTCAGTTTTAACAAAAAGGATAGGCATAAATTTACATTAGGCGTTGTTCTACATCCAATTATTTTAGTCACGATTCTAATATCGTTTAGGTCTAAATGATAACTGGAATTACAAAAAGGAGACTAGTCCTGTGTTCTGGGATCTATATTCTAAAACTGAATACCTCTCCTTTGTTGTAGACGTTGAATTCTCTTAGTTGAATTAGATTTGATTCGTAGTTTCTAACTTGCTTTCTAGTTGAAGGAGAATGGCGGCTACTCTAGGTTGAGTATTGACAACATGACGGTTCTAGAAATATTTTTATGTGGCTTAGGGTTTAGATTTAGGTTGCTTATATAGAAGTTTGATTTAATGGGAGCCGTTAGATCAACCTAGGGCCAATCAAAGCCATTCAATCCTAAGAGAACCAACCAGAACTTGCCACACAAGCCCTAATGACTTAGAAAATCGTCACTCAAAGAAATACGTCATGTTCCAGATCTGGCCCGAGGGGGAGGTCGACCCCTAGGTCGACCCCCTGGTCGACCTATGTGACCCAGGTCGACCCCCTATTCGACCTGATTTCTAGGCAGGAAATTTCCCGCATAGCCTGCTTCGGTGTTTTTGAATTTCGAAACTTGAATTTGAATTTCGGGCTGGTTTTATTATTTAAATTATTGAATCTTATGTAGGTCATAACTCCTTCACACGGAGTCCGATTTACGCAAACTTGGACTCTGTCTCAAGCAGAATTCCGAGATGAACGCAATGGCGTAACCGGTTTCCCTTAGTTCTCACATTTGTAATTAATTATTCATTAATTCGTTACTTTAATGTTTATAGAAAATATGGGGTGTTACATTCTCCCCTCCTTAAAGGATTTCGTCCCCGAAATCTTCGAGTCAAGAAGAACGTATATCCTACCATCCAATCGTCAATCTACTCATCCATCAAACACAAGCATCCATTGTCCTTAAAAAGACTTCTAATGCTTCATGATCATATGCATAGTGTGTGTACATGTCCTTATCTAATGCAAAATCAGGCGGTCTACTAATTCAGTTGACCTCCTTAATGCAAGTCATGCCGGTGCCACGAGTCCATTATGTATGCAATCATCCGTAATCATATTTTCTACATGAGTGCACAATCATTCATACAAATGCAACATCCACATGATAACACATCAAGTTTCAATCATATACAAGTACATATATGCATATGCAATATGAAAGTGACTGAGCCGATCTAACACCTAATGTGTGTGTATATGCATCCACGAGCAACAACTAGCAATCACTTGCAACCACTTGCAACCATCAATCATAACATGTTTCAAATACATGTTTACATCCATTGGTTTCTACCTAAGGATCAAGAATAGCACTAAGGAAATACTTATAAAAAAGATAGGTATGAGCATGAATAAACTTAAGGAAAAAGATATCAAAGATGTACCCTAAAAAAGAAAAGGGTAGGCTGCGTGTATCTTGGCCTCTGTCTCCCAAGTCGCGTCTTCCTCAGCGTCACTCCATTGAACTTTAACAAGTTTGACTTCGCAGTTGCATAGCTTTTTGACTTCTGTACCCAAGATACGAGTTGAAACTCTTCTCACAGTCGTCTCTCGTTCTACTTCTACTTCCTCTAATATGCTTGGTTCCATCACTTCTGCAGACTCATGTTAGCACTTTATTAGGTGAGAAACATGAAAGACATTATGAACTCTAGCCAATCTTTCGGGCAGCTCAACTCTGTAAGCCATCTTTCCAATCTTTTCAATGATAGGAAACGACGCAACAAATCTTGGTGCCAACTTTCCTGTGGATCCAAAGCGAACGACGTTCCATAAAGGAGATACTTTGAGGAAAACCTTGTCTCCAACTTCAAACTCAAGGTCGGTCCTTCTTTTATCTGCGTAGGACTTCTGTCTATCGTGGGCAGTCTTCATTCTTCTTCGTATCAAGTCCACTTTCTCTGAAGTTTCTCTAATCATATATGGTCCAAGTATGAGCTTGTCGACTCCCACCAACAAGTTGATGATCGGCATGGTCTTCCATATAAAGCTTCGAAGGGTACCATGCCCATGGTGGCTTGGTAGCTATTGTTGTAGGCAAACTCCACCAAAGGAAGATGATCCCCCCATGTTCCTCCAAAGTCAAGAATGCATAATCTCAAGAGGTCCTCTAATACTCTGTTCACCCTTTCCGTCTGACCATCGGTTTGGGGTTAATAGGTCGTGCTTAAGCATAGCTGTGTGCCTACAGCCTCTTGCAAGCTCCTCCAAAACTCGCTCGTAAAGATAGGATCTCGGTCAGTCACAATGCTGGAGGGTATCCCATGGAGTCGAACTTTCTCTTTAAGATAAAAGGATGCTAAAGACGAGGCAGTCCTTCTACTTCTAACGGGTATAAAGTGAGCATTTTTTGTGAGCCTGTCCACTATTACCAAAATACTGGTATTGCCCCTTCTTGACCTAGGCAGCCCATCAATAAAGTCCATTGAAATGCTATCACATTTCCACTGTGGGACCTCTAGAGGATGAAGCAAACCACCAGGCTTCTTTCGCTCCGCCTTGACTTGCTGGCATATTAAGCACTTAGAGACGAATTCAGCTACATCCCTCTTCATGCCATTCCAAAAGAAAACGCTTTTTATGTCTTTATACATCTTATCTCCACCTGGGTGTATGGTCAACTTGGAATGGTGTGCCTCTTCGAGAACCTTTTTCACCAAATCCCTTGCTTGTGGGACGCATAGCCTTCCATCTGGCCTCAACCAACCCTTATCATCGATGGAGTATCTATTGAGGTGACTAGAAGTCTCACCCCTAATTAGCTTATCCATCACATCAACTAGCTGAGGGTCTTCAGGTTGCGCGGTTCCTATTGAGTCCAAAAGAGTAAGCCGCACCTCTAGAGATGCTAACAAACCAGTCACATGATCGATAGAGGGTCTAAAGTCAAAGTTGGCTATGTACTCCAAGCTCTGCCTTTCTACAAAGAGAGGACTTAAGGTCATCTTCTTTCTACTCAAGGCGTCTGCTACTACATTGCCCTTGCCAGGGGTATAGGAAATCTCGAAATCGTAGGATGCCAAGAACTCCATCCACCTTTGTTGCTCAAGTTAAGATCTTTCTACAAGAAAAGGTACTTCAACGATTTATGGTTAGTATACAATTCAAACTTCTCACCTAGGAGATAATGGCGCCAAGACTTAAGCGCAAAGACGATGGCAACCAACTCAATATCATGGGTTGGGTAGTTTTTCTCATGTACTTTCAACTGTCTGCCTCCATAAGCTACTACCTTCCCTTCTTGCATCAAGACAGCACCTAGTCCCGTATCACATGCATCTGTGTGTACGATAAACATCTTGCTCCCATCCGGCAATGTCAGAACTGGGGCTGTTATTAGAGCCCTCTTCAATCGTTGGAAAGCAACATTGCAATCCAAATCCCAATTGAAAGTTAGGTTCTTATTTGTCAACCTTGTAAGTGGAGCTGAGATTTTCGCAAAGTCTTTGATGAACTTTCGATAAAAGCTCGCTAGCCCGAGGAAGCTTTGGACTTCGGTCGCATTCCGTGGAACCTTCCAATCTTGCACCGCAACTACTTTTGCGGGGTCCACAGCTAACCCTTCCTTGGACACCACATGTCCAAGAAACCTTACTTCCTCTCTCCAGAAGTGGCATTTGGAGAATTTGGCTTTCAACTGATGTGCCCGAAGAGTATCCATGACTTCTGTTAAATGCTGAGCATGCTCTTCCTCACTCTTTGAGAAAATCAGAATGTCATCTATGAAGACCACCACAAACTTATTAAGGAACTCCCTGTTCATTAAGTCAACGAAATAAGCAGGTGCGTTCGTCAAGCCGAAAGGCATGACAAGCCACTCGAAGAAACCATCTGGGGTTCTGAGCGTGGTCTTATCAATACTGTCTTCAACCACTCTTAGCTGAAGAAACCCGATAGCTAGATCTAGTTGGGAGAAAACTGATGTACCTACAAGCTGATTGAATAAGTCATCTATTCTTCGAAGTGGGTGCCTATTCTTCTTGGTCAGCTTGTTTAGCTCCCTATAATCGATGCATAGGCAAAGCGAACCATCTGCTTTGGTTGCGAATACTACTAGAGCACCCCATTCAAAAATGCTCCGCCTTATAAACCCCTTCTCAAGCAACTCCTAAACTTGCTTGCTGAGTTCTTTCCTCTCCCTTGGAGCCATGTGTATAACGAGTAAAGCAACGGGTTTTGCATTATCAACGAGGTATATGCAGAAGTCTATCTCCCGCTTCGGAGGTAACTGCTTCACCTCCTCAAAGACATCCGAGTATTCACGGACTACTCTAACAGACAGCAAATTCTCAACAGACGCATCAAGAGATTCTATATAGCTAATTCATGGGATTACAAGAAATTTCGAGAGTGTTACCAAGGCGAGTCATGAGTCTAACCACTCTCTTTTCACAATCAAGGATGGCACCATTGCTGGATAGCCAATCCATGCCTAGAATCAACCCATAGCCCGTGAAACCCAAAACATAGGCATTACATCTAAACCCAACGCCTAGTATAGAAATTTCCAAATCCAAATAAATCATTGACAAATAAGTTGAGCCCCCAATTGGATTTGAAACAACCAAGGGATCCTCTATTAAACTGATGTCTAGGTGCAGAGATTCAACTAAAGCAGTAGATATAAAAGAGTGCAATGCGCCAGAATCAAGGAGTGTACGAATATGATGTTCAAAAAGATAAACTAAACTTTCAACAGAAATATTTCTATCTCGTTCTTGCGGAGGCGCCATGAGAGCGTGAACCTGCCCTCTAGAAGTACATCTAGCTCTCTGCCCTTATCCTTTCTTTCTTGGGCAGTCCCGAGCCATGTGTCCTGTCTTGTAGAAATGGAAACAGCCACCCATCTTCCTCTTCTTCTTTCTGCAGTCCTTAACCAGATGTCCAGGAATACCATAAAAATTACACTTCCTCTTGTCATGAGGTTTGTTGTTCTTCCCGCTCTTCTTAGAATCTGTCTTCTTGCTCTGTGATCCCTACACTTTCTTATCTTGAGGTACTTCCACCTTTGTCTCTTTCTTGCCAACCTTATTTTCTTCTTGTAACAGTGCCATGTCCACCAGTTTCTCATAAGTCGCACCCATAGGTATATGGGACATAGCTACGCTGTGCAGTGGCTCATTCAATCCTTTAACAAAACGGAGAGCCTTCTTATGTGGAGTGTTCACTAACTCCAATACGAACCTAGCCAGCTGGTTAAATTGGTTAATGTATTCCTTGACCAACAAACTTCCCTGTTTGAGAGCTAAGAACTTCTCCATCTGTAGGCTTCATTCAGCTTGTGAGAGGAATTTCATTTCAAACCTCATTTTGAAATCCATCCAAGCTTCAACTGGTCTTTCAGCATTAGTAACTTCCCACCAATAGGAGGCTTCGTCTTTAAGCAACCATACGGCCAATTGTATCTTCTGCCAATCATCCACTTCGAAGATAAACAAAAAAATCCTCAGTTTCTTTGAGCCAGTTTCTTGCTTCCACGAAGGATTCATTTCCGTTGAAGTTCTTTCCACCCATGGCTCGAAAGTCCCTACATATTTTTAAGAAAGCATTTGTATGCGGAGGAGGTGGAGGAGGAACCACTACAGCTGGGGGAGGAGGAACATTTGCTAGGCCTGCAACATTAGCCCTAGCCTCTAGGTACCTTCTGAACCATCCAGGTACCGGCTCGCCCTCTAGAAGGTTAATATCCCTAGACATGCTGAAATGAAAAAGGAAAGATTCAAAACAAAGGATAGAAAGATAGTGCATATGGCTTTGGGGGATTATGCTTTTTTTTTTAAATAAAACAATACTTTTTCTTGAAAATTGCTTCTTTAAACTTCTTTTTGAAAAACAGTTTTCGAAATTTTTATCTGATCTGGTAAACCTTTGCTCTGATATCAAGTGAAACACCCCACCTCCGTTAAGGTCACTCACAAAGGGAATGCCTTAACTTTGGTGGAGCATTATAAGTAAAAAACACAGATAATTTACAAGGCAGACACATATAAGCAGCGGAAAAAATAATTTTATTTCGTATGTGGTTCATAACTAAAACATTACAGCAAACTATCTCAAAACAACTTCTAAATCATTACATTAAAATCTTTGTCTTGATTATAACATAAAGAAGCATAAAACACAAATAAAACTGCATAAATCCCCAAGTGGTAGTGTGTCCAAAGCCATAGCGAAAGATAAGAGGTCCCAAGCCATAGATCACAGAGTCTTCAAGCTTGGAAAGATGAACGGTCCGAATTAAGCTGAGCTATTCCCTCCCTGGCTACTTGAGGGGGGGGGATGGAAGAAAAGAGAGCGAAAGAAAAATGGGTCAGACATGAGTCTGGTAAGCCCAGTGATTATTCAGCATGTAAAATGGCAAGAGAACCATGACATGAATAAACTTGGCGTAGGACAATAACAAAGAAATAAGGTAACATAGGATAAGGCAAGATAAACTAATCATACTATCGCCTCATATCCATATTCTCTACACGTACTAGATATTTCAACCATCATCATGAGTTCAAACTCAGTGATCCCTTTCTATCGATCGGCTCCTACTCGCACGCATTTACTACTTGTGTCATTCGGCCCCGCTCAATTGTAGATACCTCTTTATGTTTATATGTAAATTATTGTCATTCAAATCAAGCCCCACTTTCCCTTTAAATCAAGTTCATAATTTTTGGTATAAAAATTATACCACTTTATGCCATAAACCATTTACTTGATTGTGAGTCAAATATGCCAATTACATGTAATTTCATGTTTTCCCCCAACGTTACCCCCGTTAAACGTTCGCATAGATCACATAAAATGTTAGGCTCGCTACATAGCCTAACTCATATACAAAAGGGGAAAAAGAGGAACATATAATATTCCAACATCATAAAATATGGATCTAACTACACATGTGTTATATGAATTCGGCATAGAATAATATATATTTAATTATGAACTTGCAAATTTAGATCTACTCAACATGAACCGTAAAATAGGGGTTTTACATAGAACTACATAAACTCAAATTAGGCATGTAGTTGTGAACTTGCAAATTAGAATGTAGTTCTAGTCATATATGTGAACATGGTTGAACTTGCATAAACATAACAAAATTCCCAAATTGACATACAACATATAGGTGTCATCACCAAATTATATAACATGATATGTCATCGCCAAATTATACAACATGATATGTCATTGCCAAATTATACAACATGATATGCCATCGCCAAATTATACAACATGATATGTCATCTCCAAATTATACAACATATAGGTTCATTGCCAAGCATTTAACATGGTAGTTTTATCATCAAATTACACACAACATGATCACAAACTTAACATGATAAGAGTCATAGTCTTATCAATTTATTTTTATCAAAAAGGATAGGCATAAATTTACATTAGGCGTTGTTCTACATCCAGTTATTTTAGTCACAATTCTAATATCATTAAGGTCTAAATGATAACTTGCCTTACAAAAAGGAGACTAGTCTGGTGTTCCGGGATCTGTATTCTAAAACTGAATAGCTCTTCTTTGTTGTAGACGTTGAATTCTCTTAGTTGAATTAGATTTGGTTTGTAGTTTCTAACTTGATTTCTAGTTGAAGGAGAATGGCGGCTACTCTAGGTTGAGTATTGACAACATGACGGTTCTAGGAATATTTTTGTGTGGCTTAGGGTTTAGGTTTAGGTTGCTTATATAGAAGTTTGATTTAATAGGAGCCGTTAGAACAACCTAGGGCCAATCAAAGCCATTCAAACCTAAGAGAACCAACCAGAACTTGCCACACAAGCTCTAATGACTCAGAAAATCGTCACTCAAAGAAATACGTCATGTTCCAGATCTGGCCCGAGGGGAAGGTCGACCGCCAGGTCGATCCCTAGGTCGACCCCCTGGTCGACCTATGTGACCCAGGTCGACCCCCTGGTCGACCTGATTTCTGGGCAGGAAATTTCCCGCCCAGCCTGCTTCGGGGTTTTTGAATTTAGAAACTTGAATTTGATTTTTGGGCTGGTTTTATTATTTAAATTCTTGAATCTTCTAAAGGTCATAACTCCTTCATATGGAGTCCGCTTTACGCAAACTCGGACTCTATCTCAAGCAGAATTCCGAGATGAACGCAATGGCATAACCCATTTCTTTTAATTCTCACATTTGTAATTAATTATTCTTTAATTCATTACTTTAATGTTTATAGAAAAATCGGGGTGTTACATTAGCATTTGAAATAGGCGCCTCTATCATTATCCACACGAACACGTTTTTTGACCATCATACGGATCGAGGAGGAGGAGAAGTCAGTGGTGCGCTCCGCCATTTCTAATTTTCGATTTAGGGTTTTCTTCAAATAATAATCTCTATGTATGTCTCGCATATAATTTCTAATAAGGATGTAATAAACCCCTTTAAATATATGCGTGAACAACAAATTAAGGAACAATTCCTTATACCCATTCAAATGAAATATCAACAGTTGATATTTTATTCACCCCAAAAAAAATAGTCTTCCCCTTACAATGCTCTAAGTGTGTGATCCAATAGGTTGTTATAACATTGGAAATAATTTAAATCATATTTAAATTATAAACAGTGAGCGGTATCTAGCAACAATTGTTGTTACCCAAGTTATAATAAGATCAACGATTCGATACAACATTTCCGTGACCAGGGTATCATTGTAATACAACCCTTTTAACCAATATATCTAGGATTAAACTCGAGGAATCTAACATATCTCCCTCTTTATTATTTAATCCTTTTATCTTGATCGATTTAAAAGAAATCAATATTTTAGCACGACCATGCAGTTCATAGTCTCACTCAATCAAGAGGCGCATGGATATCTCTACATATATCATAGGGTCAAATTCCATCTAGATAATTCATAATTTTCAATCGATTCGAGATGTACCCAATAACAACCTTTATCCTCTACTCAGTCAAAAGTAACTTTTTAATGATATCAAAATACAAATATCCTCGAATAGAATTATAATAATTTTCAGGTCTGAGGACCATTACATCACAGTTACTATGAGAATAACTTATGATAATGTTAATTATATTCCAGGTAGTTTCCTCATGTTGTGTCAACCCAATAACCTATTCTCCAATATGTATTTATGTATTGACATTAATACCATGTATATTAATAACCAATGAGACGTGATCATTACTCAATCAACATACTAGCCTCAATGTTTTATTGTTGTCTTATATAAACAATAAAACTTGACTAGGGACATTTAAGAATTATAATACTTAATATATTATATAATCTCATGTTCAAGTCACTTACTCGAACTATATAAATCTGTATTATTCTTCTAAGGACTTCTGTTATGTCAATATTTATATTACATAGTAAATATAACATAATAGAGTGTGTGTATATATATATTATTCAAAATAAAATATAACATCAACAGTGTCACTAAACCCATCAAATGGATAGCCTCTAAGGCATTAACTTTACCAAAATTTCGGGGTTATGCATTCTTTCCTCCTTAAAAGAAATTTCATCTTGAAAATTTACCGTTGCCTAAGTTATGGTGTTGGCGCCTAATTATCTGAACCACAAAACCAATTTTTGTATAACCAATTTTGTAGCCAAACTGCGCACATGCATGGTGTACATAATGAGTAATAACCATAAAAATATGTATGCATAACGATTCTAAATCAGATCATCCTATATGTGTGCACTTTACTTTGAAAACATTTCCCAAAACTTGATGCAAGCATCCTGAAACATACTTGCAGTTCTACTTGTATGCATCTTTTTGAAAATCAATTTTCGTTCAAAACTTTCACGCTATTACGAATATGAGAGTGAAACAACCAATTTTCATTCAAATCCTAACACCTAACACATCGATGAATCTAAAATTGCTTCCTATTGATTTCTCCTATGCTGGAAAAAAGAATTTAAGTGGAGAATTTAATATTGTTACCGCTTATAAATCTTCTGTTAGAGCCTCTATTTTATTGTATTTTGATTGTGACAACTATACATGTCGATATTCTCATATACTAACTTCATTACAGGAGAAGTATTGAAGAACATAACTAAAGAGCATAAATTATTGAAGAGAAAATTCCAGAAGGATCAATCTATATATTCTATTTATTGGGGATGTGCAAAGTTAGTGGAAATTGTTAAAATCTCTCCTCAATGATATATAGCACGAAAATTCATACTACTATAATATATATATATATATATATGTGTGTGTGTGTGTGTGTGTGTGTGTATGTGTATATATTCAATATTGTCCACATAGACATGCACATACTGGGCTATGCATTCAGTCGGCTAAGTGTACTCATTCAGCCGACTAAATGCTCAGACATTCATATTTTTTTTGTGAGTGTTTAGCCAACTGAATGAGCAAATTCAATCGGGTGAAAATAGCCAAATATGGCCTATTTCTTTGTTGCCCCTATTTTAATACAATTCAGCTAGCTAAAATAAATTTCCAGTCATTTGAATGGACATTTTCTGAAAGGGTGCTTTTCTTTAACAAAACTAACGACTCTGAATCAAGAGTTATATCTATTTCCATCGATCAAAATTATTCGTAAAGAGAAACAAATCTTAATGCTATATATAATAACTCCAAAATCATTTGTTTCTATTATCCAATCTGATCGTCTAATTCTTTCTATTTAGTTATTCTCTGGTTTACAATTGCACGTAAGTTTGAACATCTTGTGATTGTTATTCACCATTCTTTTATATATTCTTTACATACAATACACTATGTATCATCAACGAGAAGATTATAGCAAGGTTGTAATAAAAGTGACTTATCCATGCTAATTTAAGAGCACATCGCAATCAGACTATTTTTTCTATTGTAAGGACGTCCTGGTCGTTATTCAGGTAGAAAAATCATGTTACGATATCTTCAGGTGGTGATAATCCTGCTCGATGTCTCAGACAGCTTAACATTGTTCCTCCAGTTAAGTGAGGGTTGCTAATAGTTATAATTATAGAAAAATCTAAGACTATAACACCCCATTATCCAAGAGGAATAGGTTTGATTAGGATTTAACATGCAGATAATAACAACATTGCCGATATATACATCAAAACAAAACAACAAAGGCTCTCCTAATTAGCTGAGCTTACCTCCGGAAGATTACTTGATGAAGCACCTGGAAGCCTTGACCCTCAGCCTACTCGAATGAGTACCCGAGAGTTAAAGAGGAAAATAATAACTTTGGTTCAGTCAACCGACTGGTGTGAATAATAATCCTTTACACTCGACACATACTTGTCTAGTGGGACCACACCACAATGTGGAACGGGTTCCCGCTCTCTAGTATCTAGCTACCTACAGAAACAAATCCGGAATACCTCCACTTCAAACGTTAGTACGAAACCACAGTACATAAATGACTTAATAAATGTGTAATATGAAACACACAATAGATTCCCCATCCCCGTTATTCTTGATTTCCCTCCCTAGTAGTTTCTAATGATCCCTCATCATTTCCATTCCTTATTAATTTCCTTCCCTAATAGTTTCACAAGGTAAGCCCCTGATAGCAACGAAAATGAAGCACCTCCCATACTGCATGAAGCAATGAGCCTTTTCCTTTGGTATTCGTACTGCGCAACTCAAGATAACCTCTTGTTAGGCAACAAAACTGTTTCCTTATTCAACTGTATTACATACTCCACAAAGCAATGAAGCCCTTTCTTATTACAATTTCTGTATTGCACGAAGCACTGAAATTCTTCCTTCTGATCCCCTTCACATGCTTTGTAACGTACCCCTTCACTAACAACGAGATCAAAGACTTATACTTTTATTTAATTGGTTCCCCTAATTCTTATCCCCCGCTGTTTCCTCTATTTTAATACAAATGAAAATGTTGTGTCCATGGTTTCCCACAAATAAAATGTGCAACTTTCATTGGTGTCCTACCAAATCAATAAACATTTATCTTCGAAAGGAATTCCCTTTCAGATCAATATAACAACGGTCTTTTACTCTGAAAGAAAACCCCTTCGATACCACGCATTATTCATCTCCGAAAGGATACCCCTTCTGGCTCTATAATCAATCAATAAACTAATTATTCTGAAGTCAAACCCCTCCGGTTTCATTCAAATTCCCAGAAAGGAACGCTTTTCGGATCCATGCAATCAACCAAGTCCTGGCATCAAAACCATGGAGATAGGTCATGGCGGCAAAAACTTTTGCCTCCTTGAATAAAGGATTTTCTTTACATAATCATAGACAAAATTCCTTTCATTGACATTACAACGCCAACAACCAATTTAGGAAAAAATTCAAATCCTTTAATAAAAGATTTCCTTTCACCCCGTATACGACGCCCAAGGAAATAAATTTAAGAAAACTAGTTTATTAAGGCGTGTCTTCAAAGGAAATGGCTTTGAGGGTTTGGACTCTCTCCCGATTGCCCCGAATGGTAATGTTCTTATTTAAAATGATTTCTTTCTTATGAAAGACCTCATTTCATCCTGGCCAAAAGAGTGGAGGCGAAAGCCTCTTATGGAGAAGTTAACTTTTAAAACGTATAAATATCAATACCAAGGCTCCTCCAAAAGGTGAGAGGCCATGTTTGAATACCTCCTATAACATTCATAGATGATATCCGAACTACCCAACACTACTGAAAGTAGCTACCCAGAGTATCAGAACGTTGCCTTCAGAAAGAAAGCTGAACCAACAGTAAATACAGACAATATTGACTTATTTCCTTGTAAAGTACTTCTTTATACTTGCTCCACTAATTTTGTTTTAATTCTCATTGGATTATAAATTTAAAATACAGATCGTATACAATCTTTTTATAGTACTTTTGCACCATCCATGTATAAAATATTTATATACATATTTTAAACAATATGCAAGCTTGTACTAAGCAATTTAAACTTCAAATATTCATAACTAATTCATACATCCATGAATAATTATGAAATTCAACACCCATCCCCGAAATCATATAATAAACATCAGACGAAAAATCTATGGTACTAGGAGATTTCTAACTACAGGTTTTATCCTAAAACCTAACCATTTTCATATAATTACCATATAAACATGTCAAACATAGCTAAATTATTTCCTATTAATTAGCATCGTATCAATTATGAAAAACCATTATGAACAAACGTAGTTTTTTTTGGCTATTTTCCTAATGATCGAAATACAAGAGAAAAAGTGTTATTCACCATGAATACTTTGTGGTTTTGAGATTAGTTGACAAAGTTTCTAAGCTTTAATCCTAGCTTTAATGATCGATCTCCTTAGTATTCTTTTAATATTTTAGAGTGGATGAGAAAGTGAACAAAATGTGGTAGGGTATGAGTAGATATAGGGGCTGAAAGTTTACCCATTTGCCCCTTCTTTAAGCATTAGTTCATTTATTTCTAAGGCCAACCTACTAGCTAATTTATTAACTACAAATCTCATGTCACACTTCACCATATTATTCCCATTTAATTTACCCAAATAAATTCATGAATAATGTTATCAAATTTAAGGGTATTGCATCCACTCCTCCTTAAAAGAATTTTGTCTCTTAAATTCAATCAAGGACAAAACAAGAAAAGCAGTCACAACAACCTAACCAGTAGTGCTATAAAAACATATTCTAACGTACCCCACTAGCAAACAATCTATAAAGCTATAAAGATCTTTCCAAAAGCAAATCAGGATGATCTTCTCTTATCCTAGCCTCTGTCTCACAAGTATATTCTCTTTCGTCATAAATCCATTGAACCTTTACCAGTTTAACTGTCTTAGGTCTCAGTTTCCATTCATCCATATCAATAATGCGAACTGGTTACCTCATGATATTCAAATCAGATTCAACTACCAAATCTTCCAATACCCTCGGATCCTGTAACACACAGTTTTCTGAGTCCGAATTTCGATAAAAAAATGAAATTCAAACCCATCCAAGCATGGATAGTGTGTATCTACTACATACAAATAGTGAGCACAAACATAATCAGGGTACAATAAAACTAACTCACAGTGGAAAAAAGATAGGATAACAAGTATTGACTAAGGCAACTGCCTTAATATTGAATTGCTACGTCAATACCAAGCATGAGAGAACAAGAACAGAAAACCAAACTTGATTAAGTGCAAAGATCTGTCTTCTCCAGATAGACACGAGAGTTGTTATGAGGAGGGCAACAAGTCCTGGAGAGTAGAAAATGTATAACACTATCTACAATATACAATTGCATCCCGGTTAGTTTCACCCAAAACGTATGTCTAGCGAGACTAATAATTCTAATCTAAACTTGCAAAGACTACACATGGCGATTAACTACTGTACCCAAGGTAGTTCTTCCCAAAGATAAATTATCATAATATACACTGAGATAGAAATTTTATGCATAAGTATGAAGCCTTTAAAATGCCATACAAACCAATACCAAAACTAGGAGACAAACTTTCTAACTACTTTATACCCTACTCATAAAGGAGATGAATCATATATACATAGCCACTTATAGCCTCACTCACAATATAACATATAGGGCGAATTCCAACAATCACTTAATACCTTACTAGGTGGTTTACAATAAGTTGTTTTAGGTTAGAGGACACCAGTTATTAAGTCCTACTAATTTAAGGCTTCTGTCACTCATGCATATTCGAACTCTGCATAAGGCAGGAAATAGTAAGCAACCACTTATTACTAACAGGTTAGAAAACGACTAATCGTCTAAATGACCTTCTCCATTGGGCCCTTGTCTTACCATCTAGCTGACCTTATTAGATATTCTCATAGTCACTTAATAATTCCTGTAGGATAGGCAGACCTATGATACCTCCGTAGCGGTCAGTTAATATCTTATCCCAAGACGAACTCTACCTAATCACTTACTGTCTAGAGGAAGCTTACTATCACAGAGATTATCATTCTCGCACCCAATTAGCCATTTAGTGCTTCTTATTTATGGGGAGGTATGCTATCGGATCACTTAATACTTGTTAAGACAGGGCCCTATGACTCTACCCTTATACGGAAGGGTGAATACAATCACTTAATACCTAATAGACGGATCTCACTACTTAATACCTTTAATCTCGAAGTAGGATAGATTATCGAATTATTCTCTTTTTGGTTTCTCCATTCGAAAGGGAGGAGGTCTCTACAGCCACTTAATACCTCAACACCTAAGTAAATTTTAAGATAAATTCGCATTACACAATTAATTATTGTCACAGGTTCGTATGGTCAATGATATCTCACATCAGTTGTACATATACCCGACTGTTGGAAAGTATAGACCTGTATCGGATAACGTAACAGACCTTGCATCATTAACCTACTAAGTCCAACCCTTATTTTTAATAAAGATATTATTTCTAGAAATTAGACTCGAAATAAGATAAGGATGATTTTCTAAGATTCACCACTCTAAAATATTTATTAGTTTATTTCCTTATAGGACTTAGTATTTACTATGGCTACTAATATTCAAATTCCCATTAAATCCCCTTTAATTCAATTAATTATTATAATGGTCACATGCCACTAATGACCTTAACGATCATATTCTCTAAGGTAATGTTTATTAAATCAATTGAATTCCATAATTGTCATATGTTGTTAATGACCTTAATGGTCATATTTCCTAAGGCAAGAGACAACCTATTAAATGTCATTTAATCGGTTCCATTTAATCATCAATTATGTTTATTGTAACTCCCATAATTTTAATACTATTATTTAATTGTATTAGTTCTTATATAAGTGTGTGTGTATATATATATCAATTTCCCTAATTGGACTCACAACATTCTTATTCATTTTGAATTGTAACCAGATAACATTTATTTACTCATTCATTTCATCATAGCATACATGGTTACAATATTAATTTCCTTCCAAATTTATTTGTAACCTTTTTAATTATAGAAATTAACATCACATTTATTGTTAACAAACATAATGTTTTTTTAAATAAAAGCGGTTACTACATAAAAAACAAGGTAAAAATCGCCTTTTCGCCAATGGCTCACAAAATAAGGCTACAATGCACAATACGCAACTGAGTCTGTGGAATAATACAGAGCATACACAAAATGGGCCTAGATAGCTAATAAACAGCAACCTTAAGAACAAAAAAAACAAAGAACCAAAGAATTTCTAGGATAACATCCCACCAATCACTCCATCCCAGCAACCTCTAAACTAACCAAAACTCTAGCTCCTACAAATCTAAATCCAACACTACCCATGGAGCCAATCGCACATGATAGCCTCCAAATATAAGCACATTCAAAATCCCAATCCAAACCAGCATACATACCGTCACCTGAAAGAATAAAAAAACAATAGACTACACACACCAGACCCCACAAACACATCCACTCACCCTACACTAGTATAAGGACGTGTGCCCCTTGTGATTGAGAAAATGCTAGCCAAAGTCAAGGAGAGGGGACCTTGGTTGACCGTGAAAGGAAGACCTCTGAAAGAAAAATAGATATCATCTGATAATTTCTGAATAATTGATAATGACGTCATTGGTGATTCATCGGTAACAGCATTGTACTGAGAGCAGTAGATATGCCAACAAATGAAACATGGGATAATCCTACGACTAAACCGCCCTAGCACACTCACCCTTTATGAATAAGTGTACTATTGATTCCTACGTAGTAGAATTACAGCACCGACAGCGAGATACATGCAGTATGCCAATCCTCATAAGGTTAATATCAAGCAGAAGTCCCTCATGGTGGATCTTCTACATGATACTGGACACCTTGGGAGCGACGCGCATATCCCAATGAAAGAAAGACCCTTAGCCTAGGGACTGGAATTCTGGTAAAGTTCCATATCACTCTAAGGAGAAAGGACCCCCACTTCAGCCAAAGCCCCCTCCGTAGGAGTCAGAAAAGGCCTTGACGCTTGCATCCGTTTCCATGAATCACTTGCATAAGACGGGAACCCGTTGAAGACTGAAGGTAAAAGACGACGGTATTTGGCATAAAGGAACGACGTCCAAAGGGAATCATTATTGGAATCTTAGCCATAGTTTGCAGGAATGCATCTTGCATACATCCCTTGGATCTCGAAGGCAAAGACCACCCTCTCTCCTGGAAAGACAGATGGTGTCCTTGAACACCCAATGGTGCCTCCTAGCAACATCTCTCTTGCCCCCAAAAAAAACTAAAGCCAAAGAGCGATAAGAGAGGAAAATAAAGAAGTTGGCAATAAGACTGAAAAGTCATAAGACCTAGCGAATCCATGACCATTTTGATGAGAATATGCCTCCCAATTTGAAAAATTAGAGATGTGTTCCAGTGTAGAATCTTCCCCTTAGCTTTGTCAGTTAAGGAGTTGAAAATCGATTTAGATTTGTGACCACGATACAACAATTCCAATGTAATTAAGGGGAAGATAAGCTTGGCGAAATTCAGCGGATGACTCGATCCATGAAATCCTCCTTGAGTCCATAAAACTAGCAGGAATGAAGCAGCTCTCTGAACATTGATCAACTGCCTCGACCCCTATTTGTAAGTATGGAGAGAAGACAAAAATCTTCGCATGGAATGGTCATTACGATTCATGGAAATAATGATGTCATTGGCAATGGAAAGAGAAGAGATCACAGCATAACCTCTAGGAATATCAAATCTATGAATTTGTATTGGAATTGTGAGGGGGTGTACCGCTAACAAGATCCTTCGCGGCGATAATGAAAAGAGTAGAAGACAAGGGGTCGCCTTACCGAAGACCCCTACCTAACTGGAAAAAACCTTTGGCAGAACCATTGATAAAAATAGAGAACCGTCAAAATCAGCCTCCATATAAAATCAGCTAGAGGCTTGAGAAACCCAAACAATCTGAGGAATTTGATGATGATAAACCAAGACATGTAGTCTTAAGCTTTGCCCATATCTAGTTAGATCACCACGTTGGATCCACGGACCTTCCGATCAATTTGAGACACAAGCTTTTGGGCAAGGATGACATTATCGGCAATAAGACAAACTTCAACAAATCCTACTTGAGACGAGGATATGACTCGATCAAGGATCGACGTAAGACGGTAGTATAAAATCTTGGTGATGACTTTATTCTAGAAGTTACAAAGACTAAAATGACAGAAGAAAGATCAGGTATTCTCATACTTAGGAATGAACACAGGATTGGTGGGTGTCCAACCTTTGGGAGCGAACATACAGAAAGAAAGAGTGAATTTCCAGTGAGAAGTCATATCGAATCATAGATTAGAAAATTTGGTAGACATCCCCATTGTAACCGCTCGGACAACCCGCATTATCCTTGTTTAGCAAAAACACAAAAGAGCGAACATCCTTCATCGGTGGAGGGCATCAAAGAGATAGAACCTCTTCCGGAAGATCAAAGGAAGGAATTAAGGACAAGAGAAACAGTTCTAACTGATCTGCATATGGACCCTACAGAAAGGTCTGGAAACAAAAAAGGATTTCCTCTTCGACCTTTGGTAGGGTCGAAGTCAAGGAAAAGTTTGGTCATTCAATTTGATGAATAGTGAGGATATTATTCTTCTTTCTACTCTTTGAGCAGAAAAGCTTCAAATTGGAGTCATGACCCACTTAATACGAGCTTTCATGCAAAGGAAAGCATTTTCAATGCTCAACTTCGAGTTGAATGGGCTTGGAGCCAGTCCACTTTACTAGGAGATTATGGATCAGAATCATAAGACACTTCCACTAGAACAAGAGCTTCTTCAGCCAAGCGCACTCGATTAAAGACATTTTCGAAAACATTAGTGTTCCTGACCTTAAGACAAGATTTAAGGCATTTGATCTTGAGGGAGAACTAAGAGGGCATCGACAGCTGGGAGAGCTCATGATTCCTCCACCACCAAAGTGAAGGAGTGATGAGATCTCTACATAGTTTGGAACCAGACTGGGGAAAGTCCCGATGAGGGTAAAAGGATGCACCGCACAACCAATCGAGCATGATCTGAGTTTGTGCGATGAAGGTACTCAATAGAAAAAGAGAATCAGAGGCTAAACCATCTCTTGGAAGCAAATACTCGATCAAACGAAGATAGGATCCCGCTGGATCCTTCTTGGTTATTGCACTAGTAAACGCTGAGCCAGCAAAGAGAACTCCGACAAATTCGATTGGATTCAAAAAGAATTAAAATCCTCCACCGTAGCGCGGTTGATAGAGGATCTCCCCTCTTCTCCATTTGGAAGGACATCAACATTGAAATCCCCCTATGACCGAGGAATTATAGCCCCACTAGAAAGGAGATGATATCCTACCATAAAGCTTGGCGCTTAATGCGATCACATCTTACGTAGACCGCTAAGAAGAGGAACGGAGTAGGAACTCATGAAGTGAACACCCAATGGAGTGAAGTTGAGCAGAGTAAAAAATTAGTCAAATAAAAATATATTTAGCCTAAAGAATCCAAATTTTGTAGGAAATATTGAGAAAGCCACCCCATGAAATTAAGGTGAAGGACGATGTTAGAGAGCACCTCCGAACCCATAAGCATTTTTTGGGGTGTAACCACCAAAATGGAGTGCTTAATGCGCTTCAGGCATGCTAAAGACGCATCTTATCGATGAGCCGAACATTTCAAAACAAAAAGTCACCCATTAAGAGTGAAAAGTAAGAGGAAGAAAAATGGGCACAATAGGACAAACATAACCGAGAGACCCTGAGAAATCGCTCAGATTAGATAGAGGGTGCGACGAGTAGATCTAACTATCTTTTCCAGTGTTTCCACGGAGCGAGTGCGAATGGTGCCAGGAGTACGCGGTAAAGACCGAGCATTCCTATGCGAAGAAAGGCCAAATTTACAAGAACGACGAGAAGTAGTTGACCCCACCGCAGAGACTATTGAGGTTGATTTACTGCCAACAGGCAAAGGATTAACTCGCATACCAGAGGCGAGATGATCCAAAACACAAGAATATGAGTTACTAGCAGTACGGTCCAAGCAGGCGTTAATGACCCAAATCTCTTCCAAACTAAGAAGAGGCAATGAATTAGAGAAAGGAGGAGATGATACCAAGACCAGTGGTAAGTGCGTCTCAACTTGATGTGCAGATTCCACATTTACAGAACTGTCATCAGCTTAATTATCCTGCTCCGATATGGAAATCTTTTAGCAAACCAGACCCAAATAACGGGGTGTCAAAACACCTATGGATCACAACAGAGCACAAACATTCCCAAGGTATCCCCGGTCATAAGGACGCCAAATAGGGACCACCCAATAGAATAGCAACATGACTACCGCAGATAGGAATCACCCAATAAGACAAACTAAACCAATAAGCAAAAACTAGCCCAAACAACCCAACCATAAAAAATAAACTGCCACAGACATGACATTAATTGGCATGTTGTGGACATAAAAATAAGAGCCTGACCAAAAAAGCCACCAATAAAGGCAAGCCATAAAGGAACCAACAGAAGTAGCACTGATCTTCTCATGCACCAACACCGACATCTCCACTACGCGAAGGTACCAAAAAATGAATGCTCACAAAAGTAAAGTCAAAACAACCAAAAAAGACACAAGATCAACCTAATAGGGTTGTAAGAAACAGACAATGACAAGCAAACGATGACCGAAGTTTCCCCACCAAGCAAAAACCCTGGTTGAAACAAAACCAAGGCAACAAGCCTGATCGAGATAACCTGCAAACTTACATGTGAATTAAGACCAGCAACCAAACTACCAAAAGAGACACATTGCAACAAAGAAACTAAAAAACTAGGAATGATAGTAAAGCAAACAGAGGGAAGATGACACCTCGGTAAGGGAAAGGGGGATGACCGGATAAGAAACAATCATCAACATAAGAACACTCAACAACACGCTTTAAAAAGCCATAGATTGCTCCACCACTGGAAGATAATCCGGGGTGCAACCTTTGAGATGCAACATACCACTTCAAGTCATCATTCAAAAGGGTCGATTCCAACCACCTCCTGTAATGATTTCCTCTACGCTAAAGTCGAAAAAGTCGAGGCAACATTGGCGAGTGATAAGTCGAAGAACACGACTCGCTCGCTTTCGTTACCTCCGAGTCCTGAGAGGGACAAAGTATATATGAGTTAGAATGGGTGGAGGAGCATGTGGCAATGCACCACAACACTCATTATTCACTACCGAAGGTAGAGCCGATTGAATGATAATAGAGGAGGTTCTAGTAGGTACAATCCGATAAGGACGTCGGTGACCCATCATTCGACTTCGCTTGCTTTTTATTCTACTATCACTACCGATAGGCGTCCACCCTACTAAGGGAGGACAGTAGCACGAAATCATTTTAGGAAGAAACCAAATGAGGGGAAACATATCCCCAACATCAACATCTAAGAAAACAGGGCCATGCTTGCCTTCCGGTGGAGTCATTGGTATAATACGACCACTAACATAAGTAGTTGAAGCCGCCCTAACAGAAAATAAAATGTCGGAGGAAAAAAACTTACATGGCCAAATTTCCATGAACACATCATCGACAAGAATAAATAGACGGAAAACAAGAGACCAAAAAAATTCAACAAAGAAGTTACACAAACATCACCGTTGAAGGACCAACTGAAGAAACATACACTAGAATCCCAATCGCCGCTACCAACGCTAGGAAGATAAGATCGATTTTAGAGAAAACCCCTAACAGTGAATCATAATCATAAAAATTGGCATCGATAATTCCCATAACCAAAACCCTAGAGAATCCACGGTGCCACTAGAATGGCGTTGAGGAAAACTGAGCATCTAGCCCAGTCAGAGTAAGAACAACGACTAAGACTAGAAATAGAATTGAAATCACGAGAACCATGAAAATCGCTATGAAGAGAAGTAAAAGAGAGCCATTAAAAAGCCGTTCATATTTTTGTCATCTAACAAACTTAACGATTACAAATATTTATTTTCATTTATTATGGGAAACATTACTATATACCCATCATAATAGAAACTATTCAAATTCAACAACACAACATACATTTACTTAATAGTAATATTAACAGAGTCGTTTATGTGAGTTTGGGAAAGATAAAGTTATTATATATTAATTATATATTTGTATATTGTTAGCACGATATTTACATAGTTACAAAATATTTTTAACTATTATTATTTCACAATCTAGTCCGAATTACGACTAGAACAACCCTTTTGTGTTTCGTCGTGTCAAGATTCAAAATTTCTTAAAAAGGTTATTTCATATTATTCCTATAAACCCTACCCGAACACTTCTAAAGAGGGAATACTGACATATTTCAAATCACAAGAAATAAGAAATATTTTGTTAATATTTCTTGTAGATTTAAAATAATGTATTTTATTTAATAAGAGCAAAAATGCTAATTTTCAACTATCAAGTAAAAACCCCAAATAATACCAAACACAAATAGGTTTACAATTCTAAAGAAATAAATTACACAAACCATATAATTTACACACAAATCCTATATATCTAGAATAAAAACTTCACAAATTAACAATATTTATGGATTGATTTCCGGATTTTGGGTGTTTGTAACACCCCGAAAATTCTATAACTGTGAAATTAACAAATTAAAGTATAATTAATTCAAATCAAAGAACTAAGGGAAACGGGATACGCCATTACGTTCGTCTCGGAAAAATACGCGAAATAGAGTCCGAGTTTTCGAAAAACGGAGTCCGTATGAAGAAGATATGGCCTTCGGAAGTTTTGAATTAAATTTAAAATTCAAACAAAATAAAATAATTAAAAATCGGGCCCAATGGGCCAGGGCGGATAAACACCCGCCTAGGCCACCCATGTCGACTGGGCTGTCGACCTGGGCTACCCATGTCGACAGGGCTGTCGACAGCCCTGTCGACAGGGGTGTCGACCTGGTCGAGCCCAGTCAACCTGGCTGGCCAGGTCTGTGTTTGGCCGATTCTCTGTGGTCTGCTTTGTCATTAGGGCTAGGTGGCGGGTTCTAATTGGTCTCTCTTCCTAATGAATGGCTATGATCAATCCAAGCAACATCAATGGTCCTAATCAGTTCATAACCTCTATATAAACAACCCTAGACTAAACCCTAATCTATTCATTCAAAATTAAGAACATAGCCGCCATGTTGCTGAGGAACGACTAAGAGTAGCCGCCAACTAGAGAGAGGATTAGGAAGAAAATTCTAAAGCCTAAAGCAACCTAAAGCCAATCAATTCAACAAAGGAATCATATCTCTTAATTAGAGAATTCGCCGCAACCATTGTAAGTAGAGTATTACTTTGGTATGAATAAATAACTGTGTTGATTTGTATGCTTGAATTGGGATAATAAAGTAATTCATATTTGTGCAAAATTATGTTATTCATTATAAAGAACTACATGCGGTAGTTCTATGCAAGTATACGTTTGGAATATTCACAAATTATGTAATCTATGTTGAAGCTACATGTATGTAGTTGGTTGAAATTTATGCAAGTTTGGACTTTTGCTACTATGCCATCATGATGTATATTTTTGTGCATAAATCAATTTGTAAGTAATTAAAACAAGTTTGGTTATTATTATCCATATGAAATTATGTTGAGAATTTGGCATCATGTATTAAGCCATGCTTTTGTACTAGAAAACCTATTTGCAAACTTATGAATATGGCTAGGCTATGAATGATATTTGGCATAATTGAAATCCATGGTTAAGTCTATCTTGTTTACAAGAATTATATGATGACATATGTGGTACATAGTTAGGATTAGATTCAAAATCCCTATTTGCAAGTTTACATGACTAAAGTAAGAATCATGATTTCATGTTAGAAATATTTATGCCATGATTAAGTGAACAAGTTTAACTATACCTATGTCATGCTTATATTTGACATTATGCCATGCTTATGTTTGACATTATGCCATGCTTATGCTAGAAATATTTATGCCATGCTTATGTTTGACATTATGCCTAAATAAAAAAATATAGGTTCATGTGACAATAATGATATCTCAATTACAAGTTCACATGCTTTGATTCATGTCACCTATGCTTTATGACCAAAGTATATGTCACTACTATGCAAGTACACCAGTTTCTATGTTGTATTTCCAACGTCATATTGCAAGTTCATACGCTCACCTTCCCCTTTTTGTGTATGTAATCACGCCATAAGCCTCCCCTTTTCGCATGGCTAAATTGGGCTTTAAAAGGCTAAGCCCAATATATATAAATGGACGTGTAAAACGGGGGAAAATAACGTTGGGCTAAAATTAATTAATGAATGAAAATATAAAATAGAAGGGCCCAAGTTCAAGTATGGGTTGGGCCCATGATTGGTGTAACCTTTACACCATTAACTTAATAATGGGCCGCAAATATTTACATATAAGAAATAAAGAAGAATGACAAAATATGTAAATGTAGAACATACGATGTGTTTAACCCGAGGTTGGATTGAGTTGTGATGTAAACCTGCCCGGAACCGCCCGGCTGTCCAGTAGTCACAACAATACCTATCCAATGTGGGAGGTTAAACATGGAGCCCAATAAGGACCCGAGGTTAGACTGAGTTGTGGCGTAAGACTGCCCGGAACCAACCGGCAACAGGCAGCCACAACAATACCTGTCTAATGTGAGAGGTCAGGGCCTTAATAAGACAATTAAGGCTGAGTCAGGATTGTTAGGATTAAGTGAACTAAAGACTTAATCAAAATGGAACATGCTAAACTAAACGGACTGGTGGGGGTTAGGTTAGGAAACACTTAACCAACTTAGCATGTTGGCTAGAGATAGAAAACCTAGTAACGGGGGACCCTTTTCAGCAGTAACCCTAAAAGGTGTATCAGGATACCCTGAAACTAGGCAGGGTGGGGCACGATTACTGGGCTGATTGTAAGAGGTCAAATCGACGGCGGTGGTGTAGCAGTGTAGGTTTTAATGGAGTGCGGGCGTGCACACACTCCGGTGCAGAAAAATAAGGCACTGGACACCAGTAGCATACCTGTGCACTCTAAGGTTGTGTCGGGTTGCCACTATGGGACTTGATACACCCCATGGTGGGACTAGCATAGGTAACTACGACATCGGGGGCCGTAAGACACATGTAACTATGCGAGTAGGAGCCGATCATCATAGGATGGATCACTTCACCCTGATCATGGGGTGCCAATTGGAAACTAGTTTATATGGGTTCAGAGATTAACATGGGGTACGATAGTATATTCGACCCTAGACAACTTAACCAAGTTATAATGCATGCCCACTTCCTGTTTATACTTATCATACCCATTTCTTTATTCATAGACAAAATAGTACTAGACCTACTCAGGCTTTATGTCTGACTCTACTTTCCTTTCGTCTTCTTTTCTTCCGTTCCCCCCCCCCCAGGTCCACAGGGAGGGAACACAGCAGCTTGACCAACCTTAGCATCCAGCTTGAAGAAGAGAAATGTATTGCTTGGACTTTCCTGTTTTGAACTATGGCTTTGGACAATCCACTATGGGGCTTTTGCAGTTTATCTATGTTTTATTTATGCTTCTTTAAATCATGTACTCAAGACAGATTATGAAAGTGTTATGTTATGTTTTTGGAAAGGATGTTGTTGTAACACGTATTTGACTCTATGAAATAAAAAGTTTGTTGTTCTTCCGCTGTTTACAAATATGTGTTCTTATATCTGTCTTGTATATCTGTGACTTGTACTTATAAACCTCCACCAAAATTAGGGCATTCCCTTTGAGAGTGACCCTAACGGAGGTGGGGTGTTTCACTTGGTATCAGAGCATAGGTTTACCAGATAAGATAAAAAGTTTTGAAAATTATTTTCAAAAAGGAAATTTAAAGAAGCATTTTTAAAAGAAAAATATTTTAAAAAGGCAAAGTCCACTCCCCAAAGCCATAGGTACTATCTCTTATCCTTCGTTTTGAATCTATCCTTTTTGTTTCAGCATGTCTGAAGATCTTAACTTGCCAGAAGGGGTGCCAATACCTGGTTGGTTTAGACGGTTCTTAGAAGCAAGGGCCACTCAGCCAGGTCCTACCGTTCCTCCTCCCCCTGCTGCAGGAAATCATCCAGCTGTAGCGGCACCTATTCCTCCACCTCCTCCACGGGGAAACACGTTTGCTAAGATATGTAAAGATTTTAAAGCTATGGGAGGAAACGATTTCCATGGAACTGAGTCCTTCGTGGCAGCTAGAAATTGGCTGAAAGAAACGGAGGACCTATTCATCATCTTTGAGGTAGAGGATGGACAAAAAGTACAACTGGCGGTGTGGCCATTGAAGGGCGAGGCTTCCTACTGGTGGGAAGTCACTAATGCTGAAAGACCAGTGGAGACATGGGAGGACTTTAGGGCAAGGTTTGAGACTAAATTTCTCTCAGATGCAGAAAGAAGTTTGCAGTTAGAAAAATTCTTATTTCTTAAGCAAGGGGACAAGACAGTCAGAGAGTATGTGAATCAGTTCGATGAGCTGGCTAGGTTTGGGCTTGACCTAGTCAACACCCCGCACAAGAAGGCTCTCCGTTTCGTCAAAGGGTTGAATGAGCCATTACACAGTTTGGCCATGACCCATATACCCATGGGAGCCACGTATGAAAGATTGGTGCAAATGGCATTGCTGAATGAAGAGGATAAGGGCAAGAAAGAGACAAAGGCAGAAAGCTCTCAAGGGAAGAAAGAGGGTTTGCAGCCTAAGAAGACAGACTTTAAGAGAGACGGGGAAAGCAACAAAGAGAAGAGGAAGTGCAATTTCTGTGGCAAAGTGGGGCACTTAGTAAAGGACTGCCGGAAAAAGAAGGCCAAGGAGAATGGTGGGTGCTTTTCTTGCGGTGAGACAGGCCACAGGGCTAAGGACTGCCCAAAGAAACGGGGACAGGGGCAGAGCGCTGGATCCACCCCAGGGGCACAGGTTCATGTGCTAGAAGCGCCACCTCTGCAACAGCGAGGTATAAATACTTCTGTAGAAAGTGTAGTTTATCTTTATGATCACCCCGTTCGCACTTTATTTGATTCTGGCGCATCACACTCCTTTATCTCGTCTGCTCTAGTAGAATCTCTGCACCTAAAAACTAGTATGGTAGAGGACCCCTTAATTGTTTCAAACCCAATTGGGGGCCCAGCTCATTTGTCTATGATCTGTTTGGGATTGAAAATTTCCATTCTAAGTGTAGAATTTCAATGTAGTGCCTTTGTTTTGGGCTTTTCGGGGTATGGTTTGATTTTGGGCATGGATTGGCTATCCAGTAATGGGGCCATCCTCGATTGTGAGAAAAGGGTTGTTAGGCTCCTAACCCAGCTCGGTAATACTTTGGAAATTTCTTGTAATCCCTCGCATGCGGTGATGCTTAGTTATCTTGAATCGCTAGATGCCTCTGTTGAAAATTTGCAATCAGTTAGAGTGGTCCGGGAATATCCGGATGTCTTCGAAAAGGTGAAGGGCTTGCCTCCGAAGCGGGAAATAGACTTCCGCATATATCTTGTAGATAATGCAAAGCCCGTTGCGTTGCCCGTTAGACATATGGCTCCACGAGAAAGGAAAGAGCTCAGTAAACAGATTAAAGAGCTTTTAGAAAAGGGGTTCATTAGGAGGAGCATTTCGGAATGGGGCGCTCCAGTGGTGTTCGCTACGAAGGCGGATGGTTCACTCCGTCTATGTGTTGACTATAGGGAGCTCAACAAGCTAACGAAAAAGAATAGGCACCCTCTCCCTAGAATTGACGATTTATTTGACCAGCTTGTAGGAGCGTCTGTTTTCTCCCAACTCGATTTAGCAACCGATTTTCATCAGCTAAGGGTGGCTGAAGATAGCATCGATAAAACGGCGTTCAGAACCCCAGACGGCTTCTTTGAATGGCTTGTCATGCCTTTCGGCTTGACAAATGCACCTGCTTACTTCGTGGATCTGATGAGTAGGGTATTTAGAGATTTCCTCAACAAATTCGTAGTGGTCTTCGTAGATGATATCCTTATCTTCTCAAAGAGTGAAGAGGAACATGCTCAGCACTTAAGGGCAATCATGGAAACTTTGCGAGTCCATCAACTAAAAGCCAAGTTCTCCAAATGCCACTTTTGGAGAGAAGAGGTGAGGTTCCTTGGGCACATAGTATCCAAACAAGGGTTAGCAGTGGACCCTGCTAAGGTAGTGGCGGTACAGGATTGGAAGACACCAAGGAATGCGACTGAGGTCCGAAGCTTTCTAGGACCAGTAGGTTTCTATCAAAAGTTTATAAGGGATTTTGCGAAAATCTCAGCTCCGCTCACGAAGTTGACAATTGTTTATTTTCAAGAGATAATTCATCTATGTGGGATACCTTCTAGTAAGTGAACAAGATCCAAGATTCACTAGTTAATTTTGGAGAGCTTGCATGGAACCATGAGTGCGCAGTTAGGCTTGAGCCAAGTATACTAGAAGGAGAATAAGTGAAAGAGGAACGAGAAATAGGTTCCAACTCATATTTTGGAAACAAGAATTAAGAAGCTACGAAATTGTGAAGTTAAAAACGGACAAAGCATAATGGAGTTAAGCTCAAGAAGTGCGACTTAGAAGATTGAAGACTAGATTCGTACATAATATCTCTTCTTAAGAGTATATCCTTGATCCCTATCGGTCCCATTCTCAATCCAATTTCTGTTGCAAACCCCATAGGGAGTATGACTCACCTGTTAGTAACACATGTTGGGCTCGAGGGTGTTCATTGGTTTGACTAAAGTTTTTGGGTTTTATAGGATACAGATTTGTCTTAGGAAGGGACTCCCTAGTGACCTAAAAGGAGTCCATCATGCTTAGTTTCCTAGAATAATATATGGTGGTTGGGTTGAGAAACTCTTTGGGTGTCAGTCTGATGTTGATTTCGGTCTTCGGGGCTGATGCTTAGAGAGTTCTTCTCCTAATCAATATATATGTGGCATAGGTTTTCAGTTTTGACATTGCCTAATGGGCACAAAGTTTTTATTTGCTTCTATCATTCGACTATACCTTTAGATAGGAACGATTGGGAAAAATGTCCTATAGATTAGAGCTACCCGAGAAGTTGGCTGGAGTCCACAATGTTTTTCACGTTTCACATCTCCGAAAATGTCTACATGAGTCAGCTGAAGTGGTAGAGCCAAATATCCTCGAAGAGGCCGAAGTGGAACGCGAAGCAACCATAAGAAAGGTTCCAACCCGCATCTTAGGAACGGAAGTGAAGAAGCTACGCAACCGCGAAGTCAAGCTCGTCAAAGTTCAGTGGAGCGACGTCGAAGGAGACGCGACTTGGGAAACTGAAGCTAGAATACGCACTGCCTACCCTTTTCTGTTCGAGGGTACATCCTTGATCTTTCTTTTTCTTAAGTTGCGCTTTTATCTATCTTTTAGGTATATTTCCTCGACCGTATCTTTTAGGTAGAAACCCTTTGGATGGAAACATGTAGTTGAAACATGTTATGGATGATGGTTGCAAGTGGTTGCAAGTGATTGCTAGTGGTTGCTCGTGGTTGCATATACACACACAATCTAGGTTTTAGATCGGCTCAGTCACTTCATATTGCATATGCATATATGTTTGCATTCGTATATGGTTGAACATTAATGTGTGGTCATGTGGATGTTGCATTTGAATTGAATGATTGTGCACTCATGTAGAATCAAGAATAGGAAAATTTGCATACATAATGGATTCATGGCACTTACATAATTCGCATTAAGGAGGTCAACTGAATCAGTAGACCGCCTGATTTTGCATTAGATAAGTTCATATACACACACACTTCGCATATGATCATGAAGCATTAGAAATCTTTTAAGGACAATGGATGCTCGTGTTTGATGGATGAGTAGATGGACGATTGGATGTTAGGATATACATTCCTCCTAACTTGAAGATTTCGGGGACGAAATCCTTTTAATTGGGGGAGAATGTAACACCCCGAAAATTCTATAACTGTGAAATTAACAAATTAAAGTATAATTAATTTCAAATCAAAGAACTAAGGGAAACGGGATACGCCATTACGTTCGTCTCGGAAAAATACGCGAAATAGAGTCCGAGTTTTCGAAAAACGGAGTCCGTAAGAAGAAGATATGGCCTTCGGAAGTTTTGAATTAAATTTAAAATTCAAACAGAATAAAATAATTAAAAATCGGGCCCAATGGGCCAGGGCGGATAAACACCCGCCTAGGCCACCCAGGTCGACTGGGCTGTCGACCTGGGCTACCCATGTCGACAGGGCTGTCGACAGCCCTGTCGACAGGGGTGTCGACCTGGTCGAGCCCAGTCAACCTGGCTGGCCAGGTCTGTGTTTGGCCGATTCTCTGTGGTCTGCTTTGTCATTAGGGCTAGGTGGCAGGTTCTAATTGGTCTCTCTTCCTAATGAATGGCTATGATCAATCCAAGCAACATCAATGGTCCTTATCAGTTCATAACCTCTATATAAACAACCCTAGACTAAACCCTAATCTATTCATTCAAAATTAAGAACATAGCCGCCATGTTGCTGAGGAACGACTAAGAGTAGCCGCCAACTAGAGAGAGGATTAGGAAGAAAATTCAAAAGCCTAAAGCAACCTAAAGCCAATCAATTCAACAAAGGAATCATATCTCTTAATTAGAGAATTCGCCGCAACCATTGTAAGTAGAGTATTACTTTGGTATGAATAAATAACTGTGTTGATTTGTATGCTTGAATTGGGATAATAAAGTAATTCATATTTGTGCAAAATTATGTTATTCATTATAAAGAACTACATGCGGTAGTTTTATGCAAGTATACGTTTGGAATATTCGCAAATTATGTAATCTATGTTGAAGCTACATGTATGTAGTTGGTTGAAATTTATGCAAGTTTGGACTTTTGCTACTATGCCATCATGATGTATATTTTTGTGCATAAATCAATTTGTAAGTAATTAAAACAAGTTTGGTTATTATAATCCATATGAAATTATGTTGAGAATTTGGCATCATGTATTAAGCCATGCTTTTGTACTAGAAAACCTATTTGCAAACTTATGAATATGGCTAGGCTATGAATGATATTTGGCATAATTGAAATCCATGGTTAAGTCTATCTTGTTTACAAGAATTATATGATGACATATGTGGTACATAGTTAGGATTAGATTCAAAATCCCTCTTTGCAAGTTTACATGACTAAAGTAAGAATCGTGATTTCATGTTAGAAATATTTATGCCATGATTAAGTGAACAAGTTTAACTATACCTATGTCATGCTTATATTTGACATTATGCCATGCTTATGTTTGACATTATGCCATGCTTATGCTAGAAATATTTATGCCATGCTTATGTTTGACATTATGCCTAAATAAAAAAATATAGGTTCATGTGACAATAATGATATCTCAATTACAAGTTCACATGCTTTGATTCATGTCACCTATGCTTTATGACCAAAGTATATGTCACTACTATGCAAGTACACCAGTTTCTATGTTGTATTTCCAACGTCATATTGCAAGTTCATACGCTCACCTTCCCCTTTTTGTGTACGTAATCACGCCATAAGCCTCCCCTTTTCGCATGGCTAAATTGGGCTTTAAAAGGCTAAGCCCAATATATATAAACGGACGTGTAAAACGGGGGAAAATAACGTTGGGCTAAAATTAATTAATGAATGAAAATATAAAATAGAAGGGCCCAAGTTCAAGTATGGGTTGGGCCCATGATTGGTGTAACCTTTACACCATTAACTTAATAATGGGCCGCAAATATTTACATATAAGAAATAAAGAAGAATGACAAAATATGTAAATGTAGAACATACGATGTGTTTAACCCGAGGTTGGATTGAGTTGTGATGTAAACCTGCCCGGAACCGCCCGGCTGTCCAGTAGTCACAACAATACTTATCCAATGTGGGAGGTTAAACATGGAGCCCAATAAGGACCCGAGGTTAGACTGAGTTGTGGCGTAAGACTGCCCGGAACCAACCGGCAACAGGCAGCCACAACAATACCTGTCTAATGTGAGAGGTCAGGGCCTTAATAAGACAATTAAGGCTGAGTCAGGATTGTTAGGATTAAGTGAACTAAAGACTTAATCAAAATGGAACATGCTAAACTAAACGGACTGGTGGGGGTTAGGTTAGGAAACACTTAACCAACTTAGCATGTTGGCTAGAGATAGAAAACCTAGTAACGGGGGACCCTTTTCAGCAGTAACCCTAAAGGTGTATCAGGATACCCTGAAACTAGGCAGGGTGGGGCACGATTACTGGGCTGATTGTAAGAGGTCAAATCGACGGCGGTGGTGTAGCAGTGTAGGTTCTAACGGAGTGCGGGCGTGCACACACTCCGGTGCAGAAAAATAAGGCACTGGACACCAGTAGCATACCTGTGCACTCTAAGGTTGTGTCGGGTTGCCACTATGGGACTTGATACACCCCATGGTGGGACCAGCATAGGTAACTACGACATCGGGGGCCGTAAGACACATGTAACTATGCGAGTAGGAGCCGATCATCATAGGATGGATCACTTCACCCTGATCATGGGGTGCCAATTGGAAACTAGTTTATATGGGTTCAGAGATTTACATGGGGTACGATAGTATATTCGACCCTAGACAACTTAACCAAGTTATAATGCTTGCCCACTTCCTGTTTATACTTATCATACCCATTTCTTTACTCATAGACAAAATAGTACTAGACTTACTCAGGCTTTATGTCTAACTCTACTTTCCTTTCGTTTCCCCCCCCCCCAGGTCCACAGGGAGGGAACACAGCAGCTTGACCAACCTTAGCATCCAGCTTGAAGAAGAGAAATGTATTGCTTGGACTTTCCTGTTTTGAACTATGGCTTTGGACAATCCACTATGGGGCTTTTGCAGTTTATCTATGTTTTATTTATGCTTCCTTAAATCATGTACTCAAGACAGATTATGAAAGTGTTATGTTATGTTTTTGGAAAGGATGTTGTTGTAACACGTATTTGACTCTATGAAATAAAAAGTTTGTTGTTCTTCCGCTGTTTACAAATATGTGTTCTTATATCTGTCTTGTATATCTGTGACTTGTACTTATAAACCTCCACCAAAATTAGGGCATTCCCTTTGAGAGTGACCCTAACGGAGGTGGGGTGTTTCAGTGTTCATAATAATCACTGGACACATAGCAGAAATGTAGGCAAAACATGATTACTATAACTGAAAGGCCTACAAATCCATATCAATTTTTCAAATTTAGATTTGACACACTAAATAAATCTGATACTTTTAGGCATACAAATTTAGATTTGACACAAACGAAATAAATCTGATATTTTTAACAATGAATATATTTCTTACTCATTTGAAAGTCATTGAAAATTCAAATTTAAACGCAACTTTTAGGCTTATAACTCTAAAATTTATGATCTATAATATCTATAAAAATGGGACATGTGTATACATTAAAATTTGTAGATCTGAGAAAAGAATTGGTAAAAATGAGAAAACTAATAATATAAATTACTTACGCGTAGAACCAGTCCTTTCTCTCGTAGAGTTCTCATATAAAAAAGCTTTTAGTCTTCTATTGGTATGGCTCCGTTTGAGGGTCATTAGGAAGGCCTTGTTGTTCGCTTTCTTATTGGTTGAACTTTGAAGAGAAGCTTATCCTTGGTCCAGATTCATTTCATAATTCTTCTGAGAAATCATTCTTATTAGAGAGAGAATTAAAGAGGCTCAAAGTTGACATAAATCCCATGTAGACAAACGTAGAGGGCCATTTGAATAATCTATATGTAATTTGTTTTTCATTCATGTTCCTCCATTGAAGGGTGTTATGTGTTTCAGTACCACTGGGAAATTAGCCTCTCACTTTATAGGAGCCTTCCCCATTACTAAATGCATTGGATCTGTTTCATATCTACCATCCTTGCCAGCTCACTTATTGGGTATCCATTATGTTTTTCATATGTGACAACTCAGTAAGTGCCTTAGAAATGCCAATTCTGTCGTTGATCCATCTGGGCAGCTTGATCTTGAGTTTACTCCTAATTTATCCAACGAGTAGCAAACAGTTTGAATGCTTGATTCAGAGGTGAGGTGCCTTGGAAGCAAGAATGTTCCTCTTGTGAAGGCCAACGGTTCTATAATCCTAAAGACTGTGCCGGAGAGACTACGGAGTCAATCGAATGTCCTTATCCAGATTTCCTTTTTGCTCACGACGGGGTGAGAAACTTTTCAATATTCTTTGCACACCTTATACACTTTTGTGTATGTTCATATCTTTTGTGTGTTAGTTTCGATTGGGTGTACGGACTTATCCTTTAGGAAATCGCGATGACATAATTTTTGAAATGGGGAAGTCTATAACAACCCATGTTTTTGGTTGTTACATGCTATAATAATTAACCGTTTAAATATAAATAATCGAGTAATAATTAAGTTAAATATGTCATTAATTTGATTATTTGACTTATATGTTAGTGTTAATAATTATTTGGTTGCTTTGTGGTTTGATTGTGGATTAATCAAGTTTAAGTGGTTAAATTTGAGGCTTGGGTCAATTAAATGTGTATCTTGTGAAAAACTATGAAATATTGATTTTTGGGTAAAATTTAATAATGTGACCATTGAAACTATATTATAATATAGAAATGAAAGGTTAAAATATCTTCTTACGAGCAATTAATAATGTTAAACCTATATGAAATAAATTTTGTGTTAAAAAAGTGACTTTTGGAAATTAAAACCCAAGTATTGGATTTTGGGTTATTAATGGAATTTTAATTAGGAAATGAAGTAATAATATATATACACACACGTAAAAAAAATTGTATTGATAACGAATGTAGAAAATGTGTTTTTCTATGCCTTAACAATTTTTTTGTTAAAACTGGGACATTTAAAATATTTTATTTACACGAGTTGTAAATATTGCATGAATATAGGAGAAATTAATGCTTATATTTTTGTAAAATGTGAAAATATGTATTTTAATAAGTTTTGATAAATTTCAAAAATAAGTAATTTGAAATATTTAATTTGGTTATATTGTTATAGTTATACAAATATAAATGAAATGTTCATATTTATGTAAATCATGTGAATTTGTTGTAAAGTGTAAATTTTGTTGTGAAATCAAAATTTTAAGGTTAATAAGCTTGGAAATGTTTTAAAAATAATGTTAACAAGTCTTAGTATTATTATTTAATGTTAAACTATGGTTGTTGTGTGTAATATTGGTGTAAAATTTGACTACATAGGCTTAACATGTGTTAAATTAGCTAATTTTGTGTCAATGGTAACATAAGGCTTAATTGAATCATTAGGGGCTTAATTAACTTTATTTTTGGGCCTAATAGCTTTCTTTAACCATATAAATGATAGAATCATCGAACATGGACTTGTTCGTAGCACACCAAAGGTGCCAGCAAATAAGGCTTGAGATGAGGAGAAAAAGGGTAGAACAAAGATCTTTTCCCTTACCCCTTGCCCACCATGCTTGGAAGGCGCATATGAGGGAAGGAGGCAAGTGGCATGAAGGCGAACAAGGCACCAAAATGTAATCAAACTATAGAAGTTGAATTGCTTTCCCAAAAGAGATGCGATATGGTTTACACTGATCCGGTCCTGCACCAATGACACCGAGACACCAGCGGGATACCATTCCTCATAAGGTTACCATCCAAAGGCAACGCCTCGGGGAGGATTTTCCACATTAGGATAGAGACTTTAGGAATAATACGTCAGTCCCAAATAAAAATAAAGTCATGGAATAAATACGCTTAGCCCCAAGACTATAAAAGTTCGAGGAACTTGGATTTGCCTTTGCAAACAAAAATCATGGAATAAAGGAAAAAAATACTTATTTTTGTTTAAATTCTTATGTTGTATTTCAAAGGCAGTAAAACTGATGGTTGAAATCTAAATCTTATTTGATTACCATGTTTTCATGCTTGTAATCTTTAATGTTAGAATTACTTTGTTTACATGTATGTACGCACATGCATATATATATACATACATACATATATATATATATATATATATATATATAGAGAGAGAGAGAGAGAGAGAGAGAGGAATTTGATTGCTATAACATAAAAGTTTGTCTCTATTTATAGTGAATTTGGTCTTCCTAACTTTCAATAATCCATAACTCCAAATCTAAGCATTTATAACCGAAGTCACCTATTAAAATCTTGTTTATAATTGTGTCTATTTATTTTAAAAATTAGTTTCACAATTTCCATGGAGTATGCAGAGGGAAAGATTGTCATAACATAAAAAAATTGATTTTGGTCGAGAATCAACCATTGTAAATTGGGGAGTGGATTACTCCGGTAGATTTAGCATGGCAAGAAATTGCAATTTAATGGTTGTTTGAGAATTTTTAGTGATGTATTAAAGGATGTCGGTCAGTTTAAAAGATGTTGGGTGTAAAATCGAAATGGGTTAATTTAGCTGATAGTGGAGGTAATGGTTGGTCTTGGAGCAGCTTAAGGTGTTGGTGAAGCTCTGATCTCAAGCATAAGGCGGTGGTGGCCTGGAGTGATTGGTTAAAATAATTTTGGGTGGGTTTTAGGTGCTATGTTTTGTTCATGCTTGTTTGGGGCCAAAGGGAGATAGGTTTGATGTTGATATGTCCAAAGAGAACGTACTAGATGCAAAATGTTGTAGTGGTGGTTGAAGGTCAGACTGGGTCATTAACAATGAAAGGGGTGGGGTTTATGATCGGATGTAGGCTTGTTTCAAATGGGAATTCTTGGACTTGGAGTTTGATTTTGATCAGCAGGGTGTAAGGCTACGACGATCAGTTGACAGTAATGAGCAGGAGACCGCAAGTATATGGGATACTCACGATAGTGGTCAGCAGACTTGGGCAGTTGTGCACATACACGGTGCATGAATACGAGGTAAAAGGAAGGAAAATAATTTAAAAACCTAGAAATGAACTTGTTTGCATTTCACATGATACTGGGATGTGTAGAAGTTTGCAGCGTTTGAAAGGAAGCTAGTGTTTGGTATGGGCTTTGTCCGTTATCGTAAAAAGGAGAAAAAGGAAATAAAGGCATTGTTTAAAATAGATACAAGTGAATGTAAGCATGGAATAATGGTTTAAATTAAAGAAAGAAAGGAGGAGAAAAACTGGAAGTGTTCACATACTTAACAGGGAAGCGAATGGAGTGGGTTAGACTATAGACCGAGCCTAGTCCCATTACATTTAATAAAAGTGCATTAAAATAAAGAGGAATTTTTTTACCTTATAATATCATAACTTCTCCATTTGAGATTCGTTTTTGCACGGTTTCTGTGCATTGGACTTCTATTAACTTATTGAACACATTTGTGAAGTCATTTGACTCATCTAATAGTATAGTTTAGTGACTAATTGATACCGAGAGTGGTTTATACGTTGTTTTGTAATTATATTTATTATTGACATTTTGAGAGAGGGATAAAACACTACCCTACTATATTCAAGTTGGCTGATTATTTGAACATTTAGCAGAACAAAGCACTATTCTGCTGTTATGTTAATTTGGGAATATATATTTTCTAGTTAAAATACATTGACTATTATCTATTGACTCATTGTATGGCTTATTCACATATCTGTTATTTATGTAAATACTTGTGTTGAAACTTGAATACCGTTATGGAGTTAAATGATACTTGTTTAAGTAGTATTGGGATTGCTGAGCCTCCTTCCAAAATGCCACAAGTTTTGGATTTGGAATCAACCTAAGCATTGATTTCCACTAAGCAAATATTTTTAATTGTTTATTTTATTAACAATGGTTTAAAGGTTAATAGTTTCTCGATTAATAAATGTTTTAGAAAGTGATTATTACTAAATTAATATTTGCTTAGAGTTAATTGTTATTTATGTTAATAATAATTAGTAAATTATCCTATAATTAGAAATTAACTTCAATTAAATAATTTTCTAATTAATGGTTCATAAGTTAATTGATTGTTTTACTAATAATGTTTTTTAAAGTTAACTAATTTCTTCATTAATAATTTTTAAAGATGATTATTTTATTAATAATGTTTAAAATTAGTTAATTATGCCAATAATGATGTTTTTAAAGCTAATTAATTATTTATCAATGACATTGTAAGGGTAATTAATGTTGTTCTAAAAATAACTGTTTTTTCTTATAAATGATGTTTAATAGATAATTAATTAATCATTAATGATGTTAAGTAAATTATTACTATACTAATGATGCTTTAAAGGTCATTTATTATTTATTTATTTATGTTGTCTTAAAGTTAATTAATTACTCAATTAATTTTTTAAAATTAATTAAATTAATTAAATAGTTATTTATGGTAACTAAAGGTAGTTAATTAACAAAATAAAAGTATGTATAGATAATAAGTTGCTTATAAAAAATATTTATATATATATATAATATTTTATGGAGGGGACTTATAAGTAGCATATTCGTAAATGAGATTTATTAGTAGTATCTTTTAAAGGAAGTTTATAAATGATATTTAGTCAAAGATTTTTATTGAAGGATTGTAGTAAAGGAGTTTTGTAAATGTAGTTTATGGAAAGAACTTAAAATAGTGAAAATGGTTTATAAAAGAAAAATATTTGACATGTTAAATAATCGTTCTTAATTACGGTGGTATGGAATATTCATTCCATTCTTAACACCAGGGGATAAATGCATTTAAGGTTAGAAAACAATTTTTCGAGTGACAAATGACTATGGAACATTTGATATAATCTGGAAATAAGAAACATTTGTTTGTGAATGTCTGATTGGTTGTTTATTTGATAGATAAATAACAAACTATCAAATCTTGGCAAAAAGCAATAACTTCGAAAATATTTTCTAACCAGCCAAATTCCCATAGGCCCGAATTTTCACAAAATACAAGAATCCAAGTCCATTGAAATCCGTGTTGGTTGTCAGGTATCTTGCAAAGAAACAAAGTTGTAACAACCCGAATTCCGACAGACCGAATTTTTTCCAAATTCTAATCCGTCGATCCCGTGTTAGTTGCTCTGGTATCTTGCAGAAAAGACAGAGATATAAAATATATCAAAGCTCAGAAAATATCTCACAGCGGAATGGATAAAGTATAATATAATCAAAGTATAGCCTTACTGTAGTAATAATACTATCTAACCAGTATCCAAAGCTATCATATCTCTGCCACAAATCTAACCTGCGAGTATGTTATAAGGAGGGGTCAGAACACATGTTCTGGTGACTGGATTTAAACTATACACTTTTGATAATCCTACATATACCATTCGATCACATTTTATTATTTATTAGGTTTACTTGGCTTAACAGCACTCAAGGCTTACATACACATCGTACCCATTTACTTTCTAGTGGGTTAACCTAATACAGTATATATGTATCTACCCCCTAAATATTTAGGTACACCCCGTGGTACCCTACTCACACGGTCTCCACCGTAATGTCACAGAAATGAACGCAGTCCCTCATGCTACGCAGGAGTGACATACGGATTTCTACATGACAATATTACGTTTCGCATATATCAATCATTACTATGCTACGTAAGCGTACAGACAACCACCTTTGATCGAATCAGATTCTATGCCAGAATAATGCCCTCAAGTTTACGATACACTACCCAGAGCAGATATGCATGTATCTAGACTTTCCCACGTATGTATCGTCAATTGTATTCGATGCCTTAACTGTACATAATGTGCACCGAGTTCCGTGGCGGGTCTATACAAGAAACGCGGAACTCGGTGGGAGCTTTTCCATATCTGTACAGGCCTGCCTTTAAGGGCTTCAGAATACAGATATCCCTGAGATATGTTTTTCATGGTTGCTATGGCCCTACCATGACCCCTCCCTCAACTAGTAAAGACTACAGCAGCTAAGCGACTTGCCCCTAACAAACAATCTAAACATCCAGTTGGTATCTCCCCTCAACCACCATACCTCGATAGTGAAAGATGAATGGTTTATTAGGTTTAGCTCTAGTCTTTTCAAATCCCATCGGCCGCCGATGACGGGTACCCAATGATATACTATCTTTGTTGGTCCTGAGCTCTGCCTTCCCGTTGAGGCAACTACTGAATCACCCTAGTGTCACCACGTCACAGCATTCTGACTGCAAAGCTACTTTTGCAGTCAAGACCCACCCACATGGTAGTAACGCGGGGACCCAACCTCTACGAGCACAGCCTAAACATATGGCACCACACAGAGGACTACCAGGAGCACCTTACTTATCTCAGGAAGCCACTTGCTTCCCCTTCTAGTCCTTCGGAGCCGACAGAATAATCGGATGAACATGTGCTCCCCTTGTGCCTTATGACACCACGATGATCTACCCCGTTGGGTTATTCACCATCAAACGTGCAGACTGGTCCAAGTGCCTCATTTAATATGTTATTAAACCCTATGCCTAAAAATTCTTTTATGTGCTTGCTTTACCTCATCAGGTTTCCATTTAACATGGTTATTCCCATTCACATTGACTTCTTATTCAAGTTACCAAATTCCTCTTGCTTATTAATTTCAGTCATATAACTTAACCCATTTAAGTTTATTAATAATCCCACAACTTTTTATTCTCTAGATTGTGATTCAAGGTCTGTAATCCATAACCTCTTTCTACTATTGTTTTGATTTCACAATTACAATAACATGTTATACTTAATGTGTAACTAAGTATATCTCAATTCACATGTTTTCTATTTAACATGTCACTTATCATTTATGGTTAAATATAACTTATTTCTTTTCATAAGTTTGCCTCACTCTTTCCTATTTAGTCATAATTCCCTCTTACACTGTCACTACAACTTATCGTTGTTTACTTATTAACTTAGTTCTCTTAACTAAGGTTCACTAATAAGTCTCCTTTCCATTTATCATAACCTATGTTATAACTTCCTCTTGTCCCTAAGACAAGCCTTAACATGTTATTCTTATCAGCATATTTCAGATTACCAAGTTTTCAAATTTCTTAGTTTATAATTAAGTATAACATCTTGCATTCCACAAATTTCCCCCATTTGTTAATTACTTAATTAACAATTAAGTACCATTTTTCTCATTACACAAGTTATCTCATTTTCTCACTAGTTTATTATAACCTAAGTTATAATATCCACTTGTCCCTAGGACTAGTTTACGTATTATATAACATTCTCATTAATGTAATTTATTTATAATAGGTTATTATCATTCCTCGTTCATTCCATTTCCTTTTACAGTTGTGTCTTTCATTCAATTCCATTTATTTCCATTAAATACCATTAATGCCAATTATCAGTCCTGCTATTTACATATGTTTATATAAGTGCGTATATTTATGCACTAGACCTCTCACATTATGCCTACACTTGTGGATGATGGATTTGCCGGGCGGTTCCGGGCATACTTCTACCACAAGTTGACTTAACCTCGTGTCTTAGTACCATTACATGTTTTATTTACGCACTTAGACCCCTCACATTAGATTTACCACTTGTGGATGCTGGATATGTCGGGCGGTTCCGGGCAGACTTCTACCACAAGTGTAATCTAACCTCGTGTCTATTTGCAGTTACAGTTTCCTATTCACTGTAAAATTTCTATATAATTTAGGAATTTCCATTCTTCCAAATCTATATTTTTCATGTCATCATATTAAACCCATTTTATGTCGCATGTTCTTTCCAACATACAATAAATTCTATTCTAACATGTAATTGTTCAAATCAAACAAACTAACATGTAATGTTCTCAGTTTTTACCGTTAAAAGTCCAGGTACATAAATGTCACAAATTAACTTGGAATTGAAACAACAGTAATTCCTACTCATATTTTGACAAGTTTATATTTCAACATATGAATTTTCCAATGAATTAATATCTTAGCATAATAATTATTCCAGCATGTCACATTCGTCACTTTAATCCTTTTTAACATATGTTTAAACATTTCAACATATCATATTTTAACTTGTCATATATAACGGGGAATGCTAAACGACAAAATATCATTATCTAAAATGATATGATTTAAATCCTCTCACCTTATTTGCTTTCCAAATCCTGAATTTGGTCCAGATCTAGCATTCCATGGTTTTCCCCTAATTGGATTCAGAACCTAACAACCATGAATTTATAATTTTTACTAAAGGAAAAGGGGAAGAAAGAGGAATAAAATTGAATAGACCAGATCTAGAAAATTACCTCTCTTCGAATATGATTCTGAACACCTTCTAATTAATATTCATTCTTTTCATTCAGGAAGAGTATAGATGTCGTCTTAGAAATGTGAGATTTAGCTAGGCTCTGCTAGCCTATTTATAGGTGTTCATGATCTTAAACTACACGCAGTGCCGAGTCAACATTGAACTTGGTTAAGAAAATAGTCCAGATACGCCAATGAACTTGACTGTATCTAGGGTGGGTCGACCCCATTCAGGTGGGTCGACCCCCCATGCCTGGGTCGACCCCGAGTATAATTTTTTTCTGCATATGGTCTTCAGTTTTGAATTGATTTGAATATGTTCATGTAACACCCCTAAGTCCCACATCATGGAAAGCCTGTGTGAAGTGGGTACTTACATAGTAGAGCCCATGTCTTACTAACGCCGAGGCCTTTTGAGGAACAAAACCCCACACAAATACGGTGGCTAAGTTAGGGACAATATCATGCGTGAACGGACTTATGGGCTGTTACAGTGGTATCAGAGCCAATACCCAGTCGGAATTGTGGCCCCTGTGTGGACCACAATGCCTCGGTGAGGTGTTTGTGAGCCAACAGGGACATTGGGCTCTGTAGGAAGGGAGAATGTAACACCCCTAAGTCCCACATTATGGAAAGCCTGTGTGAAGTGGGTACTTACATAGTAGAGCCCATCTCTTACTAACGCCGAGGCCTTTTGAGGAACAAAACCCCACACCTACACGATGGCTAAGTTAGGGACAATATCTTGCGTGAACGGAGGTGCGGGTTGTTACAGTTCATATGTAAGTTACTTATATGTATACATAACTTGTAATGACCATTTTACGTGTATATATATATATGATTTCAGCCTTATCTTGAATTTTATTTTCATTTTAAAAATTCAAACGGTATTGCACCATTATTTGATTCTTGCCATATTTCTATGATTTCATCCTTATCTTGAATTTTATCTCTTGTATATATATATTCCTTCACATATATACGCGTAAATTCTCATATATATATATATATATACTTCCTCATATGTATAGTTTTCCTTATATGTGCGTTTATACATATTTTCCCTCATGAACATGTGTTATTTTAGTCGTTCCCTTAAAACAAAATATGATGGGGTGGGATCGAACTCTGTACCTCTTGTATGCAAGTCACATATTCGAATCAACTGGGCTACTAAGGCTATTGTTAATAAGGCTTAGAACAATGGTAGTTATTGTTCTCTTCTTACTTCTCTTTTTCATGTTTGCTACAATATTTTATTTAACCCATTGCATGAATCTTTTTCTTTTATTTCTCTTTTATTATTAATGCGTAATCAGTACATGTAACACATTTACACCACATGCAACCAATATTTTCTTTCTTTTAATGTATGCATTGCATTTTTATTTGCATTAATATTTATTTCATTCTTCATATAACATTTATATCTATGCATATATATGCATTATTTAATTATTAAATTGTCATAAAATGCGGGGTGTAACATTCTCCCACCCTTAGGAAATTTCGTCCCCCAAATTTGATGAGGGTAAAAAGCAATTAACTCCTCGCATAATATACATCCATCATGTGTGCATCCAATTTTTGCAAACATTGTGCACTTGTGCAAAGTGAAATACAACATAATAACGCATGTATGCCTAAGCGATACTTCCTATATGTATGCAAATTTTTCAAAAATCCTTTTAAAATATGATGCTCACATCCTAAATATACTGACAGTTCTATAATGAATGCAATATTTTGAAAATCAAAATATATTTTCATCCAAATTTCCCACATTCTTGCAGAGTAAGAACTTAATTCATCCAATTGTTGCATCCAAAATCCTACCAACCAACTTTATTTTTTTGAATTTCAGGAAAATCTAATTTTCTAAATATGATTTCTTATGTTACAAAAAGGCGAAAAACTTCACATCTCCCTTTTTCTTTTTCGACCTTTTTCCAGTCATACTTGGATTTTATGAAACTGTTTATAAAGATTCCCCTATTTTCCTATCCAAGCATAGTCAGCATAAGAAAATTTTCTTATTACAGATTTTCTTTTTCATCTTATCTTGGAATTTTTTTTATTTTTATCCATCTTTTCTCATAATATTTCGTTTTTCTTTAACTATCATATTTGTTGCTTTACTGAATTTGCTGTTTCCTTTTTAGTTGTACCATTTCTCTTAGCTCATTTAATCATTTGATCTAAGTTTAGTTTTCAAATGAGCCTTCTAGTCTTTCAACTAAAACAGGAGAACATACACCCTACACAGTTACTACTAAGGGCCAAGAATCTCGGGACTGTGTCCCCCTCAGATAGAAAAGTCCAAACCATGCGATCCACGATAGGTGTAGGTGTTACCCTAACAAGAAAAAAACAACATAACGATCCCAACAAAAATATAGTAAAGGGTTTTACCCCTAACATGAAAATTAGCAATAGGATCTAAACACTTACTTGCCCTTTTACTATCTAGTAGTCACACTAGTCCTAGTTGTGTACCAACAATTATTTCAAGCAATACCCTAGGCTTTTCAGTGCTTACGCATTCTATGGGAACTTACTATTATTCCAAGATAATTCTCGCTATTTTCTTAATAGCCTCAAAACTTTTCCTGTCTTCCCTAGGCACTAATCATTACCTACTCTATACTTTTAAAACACGGTCTGGCCTTTTCATTTAAATTTCCTTCCAAAAATTAAAAGTGCCAAAATTTTATTTTCCTCATGAAAGCTTACTTTTGCCAAACCATAAAAATATGTCATCTTAAAAATATAAATCAATTTTTTTTTTCAAATCACAAAAACTGGAGTAAATACGGACAACTATTTTCTCAATCAGGTTTACGACTTGTTCTTGCCTATAAGGTCGGTTCAGTCTCTTAATACATGGTGCAACATCTACTCTATCCTTAATCTCTACAACTTATTTTGTCCACCCACAAAATTTTCTCTTTTAAAAGATTTATCAAAAATGATTGTCAAAAGAATAAAACTTCAAAACTTTCTTTATTAAAATTTCTTGTATGAAAGATAATAAGAAAACTAGCAAGCTATACATGCTCTATAATATGCACCTTTTACTGAGAGAATTTTACTTTGGACAAAGTTTTCGCAAGAAATCACTATTCACAAAATATATCCCATTTTACTTTAAAAATCAGTATGTATACTTTACATATTTAAAACTATAACTTTTAAGATTAAAACTTGAAAACACCATAAACCATTTTCCGAAAACTTTTACAATTTCAAGTTCTTAAAAGTTAACAATGGGGTTTGACTCAAAGTGGGTTTCCAATTTTTCTAGGCTTTCCTCGACACAAAGTAAATTCTCTCAAGTATATATATATATATATATATTCCTAATACATTATTCTCCTTTTAACCTTTTCCAATTTATAAGGTTTTACTGCCAAGCCCATTAATATGAAATATCAACATATGGGATCCTACACTATGCACCCAAATTTTCTAAAGGTCTGAAATTTCCATATTTATTCCTTTAGTGTTCAAAAAAAACATCTCATTTCTTATCATATTATACTCTTTCTATTTAGTAGGTTTCTCTATGGATCTATCTATATATAATATTTATATTTTTAAAACTATAAGACGTTCACTCGCTATTTATATAGGAATCCTAAACCTAAGATCTAATACCAGAAGTTACAATCCAAATTCAGACAGACCAATTTTTTTCAAAATTCTTATCCATCGAAAGCCGTGTTGGTTGCTGTGGTCCGGTAGAAAAGACAGAGATATAAAATATATCATAGCTCAGAAAATATCTCACAGCGGAATGGATATAATATAATATAATCAAAGTACGGCCTTACCATAGTAATAGTACTGCCTAACTAATATCAAAGCTATCATATCGCTGCCACAAATCTAACCTGCGAGTATGTCATGAGGAGGGGTCAGAACACAAGTTCTGGTGACTGGATTTAAACTATACACTTTGGATAACCCTACATATACCGTTCAATCACATTTTCTTATTCATTAGGTTTACTTGGGTTAATAGCACTTAAGGCATACACACACGTCGTACCCATTTACTTCCTAATGGATTAACCTAATACAGTATATATGTAGCTACCCCAATATTGAGGTATACCCCATGGTACCACACTCGCACGGTCTCCACCGTAATGCCGTAGAAATGAACGCAGTCCCTCATCCTATACCAGAGTGACGTACGGATCTCTACATGACAATATTACATTCGACGTATATCTGTCATTACTATGCTACGGACTGCCACCTTTGATCGAATCAGATTCCATACTAGAGTAATACCCTCAAGTATGTGACTGAGCCGATCTAGTGCCTAAAGTGTGTGTATATCCATCCACGAGCAACCACTAGCAAACACTTGCATCCACATGCATCCATCATACATAACATGTCTCAAACACATGTTTCAATCACAGGACTACCCTATTTAAAGGTCAAAGGTACTAACGAGAGGACATACTAAAGATAAGATAAGTATAAGGTAAGCGATAAAGGAGAAACTAAAAGACATACCCTCGAAAAGAAAAGGGTACAATGAACGCATCTTCTCTTCCGTCTCCTAAGTATCGTTGCTTTCATCATCTCTCCATTGCCCTTTGACTAGCTTGACCTCTTGATTCCTCAACTTCTTAACCTCCGACCCAAGAATGCACGTAGGAGCTCTCCGAATCGTCGCATCACGCTCTATCTCCACCTCTCTAAGAAAGCTCGGCTCTACCACTTCCGCGGTCTCGTGCAAGCACTTCCTCAAGTGTGACACATGGAATACATCATGTACGCCACTAAGTCCCTCGGGCAACTCCACTCTATACGCCATCTGACCAATCCTCTCCTTAATAGGAAACGGCCCTACGAACCTTGGTGCTAACTTCCCAACGGACCCAAAGCGAACGACATTCCGTAATGGAGACACCTTGACAAAGATCATGTCCCCAATATCAAACTCAAGATCTGTCCTCCTCTTGTCCGCATAAGATTTCTTCCTATCTTGCGCCGTCTTCATCCTCCTTCGAATCAAATCGATATTTTCCGAAGTCTCTCTAATCATATCGGGCCCAAGTAAGATCTTACCTGTAGACTCCCACCAACATGTAGGCGAACGACACGACCGTCCATAAAGAGCCTCGAACGGTGCCATGCCAATGCTAGACTGAAAGTTGTTATTATATGCGAACTCCACCAACGGAAGATGTTCCTCCGAAATCTAAGACACACAACCTCAATAGGTCCTCTAGAATACGATTCACCCTCTCAGTTTGGCCGTCCGTCTGAGGATGATATGCGGTGCTCAAACATAACTGAGTCCCTACCGCCTCTTGCAAGCTCTTCCAAAATTCTCTAGTAAAGATAGGATCGCGGTCGCTCACTATGCTAGAAGGAACACTGTGCAAACGAACTATTTCTCGAATGTATACGGAGGCTAACCATGGAGCAGTCCTCTTACTCTTCACGGGAATGAAATGGGCGCTCTTAGTAAGTATGTCTACCACGACCCAAATCCCCGTATTACCCTTCCTCGATCTTGGTAATCCGTCAACAAAGTCCATCGAAACACTTTCCCACTTCCATTGTGGGACCTCCAATGGGTGAAGCAATCCACCGGGCTTCTTTCGCTCTGCTTTTACTTGTTGGCACACCAAGCATCTAGCAACAAACTCTGCCACGTCCTTCTTTATACCGGCCCAAAATTAAACTCGTCTCATGTCCATATACATCTTGTCCCCGCCAGGATGGATGGTTATCTTCGAACGATGTGCATCATCAAGGATAGTCTTCCTCAAGTTCTCGTCCTGTGGTACACAAAGTCTACCGTCCCTATGTAACCAACCCTTATCATCTAGGGTATACCTACGGAGATGGATCGATGACTCCCCTCTTTTGAGCTTTTCTACTAACTCAACCAAATGTGGGTCGTCTCGCTGTGCCTCGCCAATCCGTCCCAAAAGCGTAGGTCTGACCTCTAAGGATGCTAGCAAACCAGGTACAAAGTCAACGGAAGGTTTAAAGTCAAATGTAGAGATGAACTCTAAGCTTCACCGCTCAACAAACAACGGACTCAAGGACAACCTCTCTCTACTTAAGGCGTCCGCCACCACGTTACACTTGCCAGGGGTATATGCTATCTCAAAGTCGTAGGATGCTAAGAATTCCATCCACCTTTGCTGCCTTAAGTTCAAGTCCTTCTGAGAGAATAAGTATTTTAGCGATTTGTGGTCAGTGAATAATTCGAATTTCTCGCCAAGAAGATAATGACGCCAAGACTTAAGCGCAAAGACAATAGCGGCCAACTCTAGGTCATGTGTAGGGTAATTTCTCTCATGCACTCTCAACTGCCTTCCACCATAGGTTATTAGCCTTCCCTCTTGCATTAAGACTGCGCCTAGTCCTGTCCCACAAGCATCGATATAAACGGTAAATGGCTTACTCCCATCTGGCAACACTAAGACTGGGGTTGTGGTCAAAGCTCTCTTTAGACGTTGGAACGCATCATCACAATCTATGTCCCATGTGAAAACTAAGTTCTTCTTCGTCAAGCGTGTTAATGTGGCTGATATCTTTGCGAAGTCTTTGATAAACTTCCTATAGTAGCCAGCCAACCCTAAGAAACTCCTCACCTCTGTAGCATTTTTAGGAACCTTCCAATCTTGGATGGCCACTACTTTCGCGGGATCCACAGCTATCCCTTCTTTGGAAACCACGTGCCCTAAGAATCGCACTTCCTTCCTCCAAAAGTGACATTTAGAAAATTTAGCTTTAAGGCTATGCGCTCGAAGGGTCTCCAACACTTCCCTAAGATGTAGGGCATGATCTTCCTCACTCTTAGAAAAGACCAAGATGTCATCCACAAAGACCACCACGAATTTATTAAGGTACTCCCTAAACACCCTACTCATCAAGTCAACAAAGTATGCGGGGGCGTTTGTCAAACCGAAGGGCATCACAAGCCACTCGAAGAAACCGTCTGGAGTCCTAAAGGCAGTCTTGTCTATGCTATCCTCAGCCACTCTCAATTGATGGAAACCAGTGGCTAAGTCCAACAGCGAAAACATTGAGGCGCCAACTAACTGATCGAAGTGATCGTCAATCCTCGGCAGTGGGTGTCTATTCTTCTTAGTAAGCTTATTAAGTTCTCTATAGTCCACACAAAGTCTAAGGGACCCATCCTCCTTCGTGGAAAATACTACTGGGGCACCCCACTCTGATATACTATGTCTGATGAACCCCTTCTCAAGCAATTCCTTCACCTGCTTACCGAGTTCTCTTCTCTCTCTTGGAGCCATGTGGCACACCGGTAATGCAACTAGCTTTGCATTATCTACTAGATATATCTGAAAGTCTATCTCACGTTTTGGTGGTAAACCCCTTACCTCATCGAAGACATCAGCATATTCACGGACTATGGGAACAGAATGTAAATCATCATCAGATGCGTCAAGGGATTCTAGGTAGCTAAGCATTACTGGACCTCTAGGGTCACAAGAAATATCAAGGGTCTTTCCAAAACGAGTCAACACTCTAACTACCCTTCTTTCACAATCTAGGATGGCCCCATATTTAGTTAGCCAATCCATACCTAGAATTAAACCGTAGCCCATGAAGCCAAGAACAAAAGCGTTGCACTCAAACTCAATGCCCAAGATAAACACTCTCAAATCCCGACAAATCATAGAAAGATGAGCCGAACCACCGATAGGATTTGAGACTACTAAGGGATCTGTAACTAGACTAGTATCAAGGTGCAGTGTTTCAACTAATGATGTAGAAATAAACGAATGTGATGTGCCAGAATCGAAGAAAGTATGGACAGGATGATCAAACAGAAAAACTAAACTTTCAACGGAAATTGCTCTACCTCGTTCTTGCAGCGGTGGTACCACGAGAGCCTGAACTTGTCCCCTTGCCTGCCCTGGTGCCATAAGAGCTTGCACCTGTCCTCCCGAGGTAGACCCTGCCCTCTGCCCTTTCTTTGGGCAGACCTTAATAGGATGTCCCGCCTCGCCATAGTGGAAACAACCAGTCTTCTTTTTCTTCCTACAATCTTTGCTTTGATGGTCGGGTGTCCCGCAGTTAAAGCATCTTTTCTTTCCCTTAGCATTGTTTCCTTTGCCACCTTTCTTGTTCTGTTGTTGCTGTTGCGGCTTCTTTTGATCCCCTTTCTTCTCGGGTGCCTTATTAGCATTGGCGCCCTTTTCCTCTTCATGCATGAGCGCCATGTCAACTAGTCTCTCGAAGGCATCCCCCATGGGAATGTGGGTCATAGCTAACCCAAGAAGCAGCTCGTTTAAACCCTTAACAAATCTTAGAGCCTTCTTTTCTGGAGTATTCACCAAGTCCAAGCCAAATCTTGCCAATTGGTTGAATTTGTTGACGTACTCTTTCACCGATAAATTCCCTTGCTTCAGTGCCAAAAACCTTTCCATGTATAGATTCTCTTCAGCCCGCGAGAGAAACTTCGCCTCAAACCTCTGCCTAAAATCTAGCCATGTATCGACAGGACGTCCCCTATTAGTGACCTCCCACCAAAACGAGGCCTCATCCTTCATTAGCCAGGCAACTAGCTAGACTTTTCTTTCATCATCCACTTCAAAGATTCTAAACAATTCTTCCACCTCCTTTAGCCAGTTACAAGCTTCAACAAATGTCTTCGTCCCGTGAAAAGGTTTTCCACCCATTGCTCTAAAGTCCTTACATATCTTAGCAAAAGTATCGACGCGAGGAGGAGGGGGGAGGAGGAGCCTTTGCTGGACCTGCGGTGGCGGCCCTAGCCTCGAGATATTTACGAAACAAAATGGGTACATGAACAACTTCGGGTATCTCACATGCTTTAGACATGCTGAAACGAAAAAGGAAAGATTCAATATAAAAGAACCGAGGGAAAGATATATGGCTCTTGGGGTTATGCTTTCTAAAATATACCTTTCTCTTGAAAATACTTTCCTTAAAACATACTTTTGAAGGCACTTATTTATAAAAAGGCTTTTGAAAAACAGTTTTTTTTTCAAAATTCATATATGTTCTGGTAACCTTCAGCTTTGATACCACGTGTAACACCCCACGTTCATTAATGTCACTCACAAAGGAAATGCATTAACTTCTATGGAGCGTTTTGAGTAAGTATAGAACAGAAACTTAACAACAAGAAAGATATAAATAGTACTCAAAGATTTAAAACTTTATTTCATTGCGGCGGAAAACACATATGTTTGCTTACATCATCAAAAACCAGAGTCAAATTACATAATATCCATCTTGACTATCAAAAGTACATAAACTGAAAGACATAATCCCCAACATCAAAATAGCCATAAATAAAAGAGAAGCTGAACTTTACTCCAGCGATCCAAGCAATCTTCTAAAAGCAGTCCAAGATCAAGCTCCAGTGGTGCTAGTTCCAACCTGAGCACCTTGGGGGGGGGGGGGGGGAAGGAAGGAAAGAGGAGGAAACAAAGGGGGTAAGACATAAAGTCTGGCGAGTGCGATAATTTTAACAATATAATTAATAAAGTAACTAGGCTAAGGCATAAGTTGGAAAATAAGGAAATGACCATGAACCATTGAATATGGCAGAGTAAATAAGGAAACAAGATGAACAACGATATCGTTAAAGCGCACCTAACCCACTGTAAGATAATTACTAAACTACACCAACACTATAGGATAATTGCTATAATGCACCACCACAAGTATACTGCACCACCACTAGTCACCCTAAGGTTGATCCCGCCTACAGAACTTAATAATGATATTGGTAGTTTCGTGCACCCCTAGCTGCCTTTATAGGTGTCGCCTGCCCCTATCTTCACTAGGTGTACCCACTACCATCAAGCGATCGGCTCCCTATCTTGTAGATACCCGTGCTGGCCCCACAGTGGGGTGTATCACTCCCCAAAGTGGCAACCCGATACAACCAACAATGCACGGATTATACCTACACGATGCAACAACGTCTTACCTACCAGCCCGGGTCCACACACGCATATGAACCCGTTGGACTTGCGTTGCCACCGCTAACCTGTTTTGGCCTCTAACAGTCAAGCCCAGTATGCGTGTCCCATCCTCGACTTGGGTCGAGCCCACAAAGATACGTATGGGTTACTGGTTGAAATGGGCCCCCATCACTTGACACAAGCTATCCACCTAAGCTTGGTCCCCTCTAGTACATCCCACTTAACCACTTCTTACTCATGTTTCAATTACATGTCTCAATTTTAGTTAAGTTTTTCTAATAGTATTTCCAAATGCCACCTAAGGCACCCACTAGATTCCACATGCCACCCAAGGCACCCACTTAACCCCCTCATGTCCACTACATGTTTATCTGGTTAAGTGTTTCTTAATTCATTAGACCGTAACCTCATAAAACCTCTCACATTAGACTGGCATTTGTGGCAGCTGGATTTGCCGGGCGGGTCCAGGCAGTCTTTCACCACAAAAGAGCCTAACCTCGTGTCTTTACAATTGTTACGTATTTAGTTTATGCCTTAGACCTCTCACATTAGACTGGCATTTGTGGCAGCTGGATTTGCCGGGCGGGTCCGGGCAGTCTTACACCACAAAAGAGCCTAACCTCGTGTCTTAGACGATTAATTTCTCCTAATTAATCATTCCCCAAATTTGAATTACTTTCCCTATTCAAATTATCAATCAATTCCAAGTTTAACGATGTCCAGAATTGACTCAATTATGTCCATCCATTTATGGTATGCAAAATCATACCAATTTTCACCACAATTATATTTTATGCCTTTTAAGGCATTTATGCCAATTAAATCTTTTTAATATTATCCCCTTTACCCCCACGTTGTACGTTTGTTCGTTTAACGTAAAATATACGTTAGACTCGAATAATCTAACCCATGGAATAAAGAGAAAACATCACAATGTACACATAATGAAAACATAGATCTAAACATAGGGATGAACTTGCATATGTGAATGATGTTCTACATCTAAAACTTGCATAGGCCAAAGTTACAACTTGCATACACAACATATGTCATGGATCCAAATCTAAAGGTGTGAACTTGCATAAATCATGTATGTCATAGATCTACATCTAAAGGTGTAAACTTGCATAGGCAATAACCCTAAACTTGCATAACATGATTCATACCCCAAACTCATATATTTATAAAAACTTGCATATCCGATTTATGCATCGTAACAATGGTGTAAACTTGCATCTAACATGTAAAATATCATATAGAATTTAGCATATAACTCACCCATGTCATAGCCTAACTTTTAATCAAATTTTCAGATAAACTAGATGTCATAACCATGTAAGGTCATATAATTTTACCCAACTTGTATATGATTCATGTTTAAATAAAAATCTAAACTTGCATACATATGATTTGTCATATGAATCAACATCACCAAACTAGCATATGAAACATGATGATTTGGTTATATATAAAATTACAACATAGAAGATAGCAACATAACATTACATCATAAATGATAGCATCACAACATAACGTCATAGAGATTTCAACACAATTCTACAACATAATTACAACATGTGATAAATAATTCACATCACATCCATACAATCTGCATCATAACTTAATCCAATTAAATTACTAATTATTTTATTAAAACTATCGAACTCACAACTCAACGGCGGTCTTGAGTTCTGAATTCTAATTTCTGAAGTTGAATTAGCTTTCCTTTGAAGAAGATTCGTTGTTAGGGTTGAATCGAACTGATTTGATTTGCTGTTCTTCCTCTCTAATTGGTAGCGGCTACTCTAGGGTTCAAGACGACAGCATGACGGCCATAGTTTTAGTTTTAATTCTGATTTAGCGTTTGAGTCTATAGGTCTTTTTATAGAGCTTTGAATTAATTTAAGCAATCAGATCACTCTAGGATCCATCTAGGCCTTAGAAACCAAGAAATGATGTCAACAGACCAACCAGAAATCGCCACCTAAGCCCTAAAACATAAAATTTTGTCATAGACCATTTAGGGCCGACAGGACCAATTCCAAACCTTCGGAGTCGACCCTGGGGTCGACCCACCAGATATCGGGTCGACCCATAAAATAGGTCGGTTTGGTGTTTTGCCTTCCCGCTTCCGCTGTTTTGAAATTTTTTCTTAAATTTTAGGTTGAATTTTATTTTATTTTTATATATATTCTATATATATTTCTATCTTCCTAATTAACCATTTTCACACTAAACAACTTGTTGAACCGCGTTCACACTAAGCCGCTTTTTAGCCATTCCCCTAAAATGAAAATATGGCGTTGGCGGGGATCGAACTCTGTACCTCTTGTATGCAAGTCACATGTTCCAACCAAATGAGCTACTAAGTCTTTTGCTTACAAACCTTAGAACAATGCTAAACAATTATTCTTTAATTTAGTTAATTCAATTATTCAAAAATCCGGGGTGTTACAATAATTATTTCTACAAATCCTCCTTTTACTTCTAACAGTTAAAATCTCATTTAAATTCTCTTTTATAAATGTTGAACTCAAATTTTATTAACCTAACGGTGTTAAACCCGATTTCTATTTCTTTATATAAATTCAGATTTATATATTCAAATTATCCAATGATAAATACTTTTCTTAATTTATAAACATCGTTTATAAATTAACCTTCTCAATTTATCTGTTAAAAACAAATTTCCATTTAATATTTATTTCCCACTTATTTTCATTTATAAAGTTCTATTCCTTTTATACAATACTCCCTTTTATAACTTCTACTTATTTTCTAAATAAATATCCCCTTTATTATTCTATTTATAATTGATTCCAAATATTTCCTTTTCAACTCCATTTGTTTTACAAATATTTCCTTTTCAATTTTATTTGTTTAACAAATATTTCCTTTTCAATTCTATTTGTTTTACAAATATTTCCTTTTCAATTCTATTTATTTTACAATTATTTATATTTATAAAATCCGTTGATTTTATAAAATCCTTAAATTCAATATCCACTTTGAAATTTCTTTTTCACAATATCATTTGATTTTATGTAAATATATTCCATTTCCAATATACACTTTGAAAATTCCGTTTTTACATTTCAGTATTCCTTATGGTATTTAACATACCATATAACAATGATCAATATCATCCAAACACCCATAAACAGCAACAGATCATATATCACAATACATGAAAATAGTAAAATAAATGTTGAGGAATCCAGTTGGATCCCTTCGACCAGTTTTCCTACATCCACAGATGTTATACAATATAATTCACATCAATTTCATTTCAACATTAAATATGTTGATCAACAGAATCAATATTTAATTAACGATATATATAACTGTATCGATATTTTTAACTAATCAATTAGCAGTTTAACCAACAAATCAACACACAACAATCAACCAATATTTATCAATTCTAAAAATATGTTATGAAAATATAAACTGAGTAGAGTTAGTGAGATTTACTCACATTGGACGATCATCGTTAATAACGATAACCATCGCTTGATTCAGACGGACAATTTATTTTGCTATAAATTGTAATGGGCTCCAATTCACTCCCAGTCAGTTCCATTGTGTAGTGTCCGTCCATGCGATCCCAACGGATCTTGTTTCGTTGTAAACTGATATCGTATGATAAAGTTATTCCATTTCGAAGTTTATAAACATTTGAATTAAATAAAAAAACTTGGAAATTTTTATAATCGGGCCGCACTTAATTTAAACGGCCCATACCGCACCTTTAAAAACCCGGCCCGCCAACAAGACTTCTTCCCAAATATATGTCCGCTCTCCAGTTTTAATCGAACCCGACTCCACCATTAACGCCACTTCTCTCCTCCACCATTCCCTCTACACTTCACCGAATCGAAATCCGGTTTCACCACCAAACTCCTCTTTGAAAACTACCTCACCCTAAACCAAAATCATGGAACTCGATCAATAATTCCCTTGCGCGACTTCCTGGTGCTCACGCTATAGTCAGTAACCGTATCGACCTCTTTCAGCGTCGAATCCCCCCAAACTTTGAACGCAAGCTTTAAATCTTTCCCCGAACCCAAAAATAACACCAAAACTTGGAATCGATGCACCAAATCACCAAAGTGATGAACCCTAGAACCGCTGTTCTAACTTGGAGCCGAACGAAACTCCATCCCACCTAGAAATAAGGACACAAACTTGGAGCTCTTCGCTGAACAATTCTAACCATATAAGTTTTACCATTTATAGAATTTTATTTGAATTCTTCTTGATTTTTATTCCTCCCTTTTTTACTGTATGAAGAAGAATGAGAGCAGCAGATTATTTTGGTTGACTGTGGAGTTGTGAATTAGGGTTAGATTGTTAAAGGGTATTATATAGGGTAGTTATAATATATATTTTTTCGATTATTATATTAATTTCTAAGCAACCACTACTTGTACTTCTCCTTAAAAATTCCCGTGACCACACGCAATGCCCAAAAATCACGAAAATTGGCATGCAGCTACAATTTGACATTTCAGACCGAACGAAACTGGTTTCGTCGAATTCTGTCTCCGTTTGCTTACACAACGTATTTTTAACTATTAAAATACTGGCTGTTTTTCACATTAAAAATACGTACGGCCACACATTGACTCCAAAAATCACGAAACTTGTAATCTAACAATATTTTGATATTACGAATCCAACAAAATTAGTTTCGTCAAAAACGGAGTTCGTTTGCAAAACAAACTATTTTTAAAGCTCTAAAAAACCCATTTAAATATATAAATATATTTAAAAATAATTAAATTAAATATAAATAAATATATATTATCGTATATATATTCATATAGAATATCGTATAGCTCCAATTGGATTTATAACTCGATATTCAAATCCCGATTGAATCGATATTCAATTTATATTGAAAAATCCTTTTTAATATACAAATGAATTGCTATAATTTATAAAGGAGTTCCATAGCAACTTTTCGAAAGTTTTATTTGGACATAACTCAAAATCTACACAACAAAATCTTGATTTTTCTTTGTCATTATAAAAATATACTTCACTAGCTCCGAACGTTTCTTGTTTCACAGAAATCCGATTTAAAACGGATTCTGTATATTCAATTAAAGTTCAAACCGCCAAATAATGAACTACCGTGACATTTCGAGCTCGATTATATTTATAATATAAATTATACGTTCAACTGACATTTATAAATAAATTCGTTAATATAATTCAATTCTAAACTGAATTATATATTTTGAATTGTCCAATTCATAAAATATTGTCAATTCACTAATCCCGGCTATTTCGAAATTAAATAAATTATTCTATTATTTTTATTAATTAAATATTCAATATTATTTAATTAAACGACCATTTAATTCTCTAAATCACTATTTTAAATAATTAAATAAATTAATATTTATACCGTAAAAATACGAGACATTACAGAATTTCAGTTCCCTCCTTTACCATTTTTGTTCTCCGAAGTTATCATCAGCTCTTCACTTTCCCTTGCGTTTACCATGTTCTATTTTGAACGGTTCTATATCTTCCACAAAATTTATTTCTGCATTATTAGCATCAATGTCTTCTTTAAGAAAATATATCTCCACATCATGATAAACTCTATAAGATCCATGTAACGACCCAAGGATTTTCGGCCCTAAAAATCGACATAAATACCTTTACCATACTCCTGCCAACCTTCCAACACCGAAAACACTAGAATGTTTATAGAAAGAAATTAGAGGGTGAGATAAGAAAGAAAGAAATATTAGAATAGAAGAAGAAGAACTAATACAACATAGAGTCTCACATCGCAGCGGAACAAACTATAATATAGAAATAAATCTTTATTGAGAGCTTTGAAAAATACTTACAATATCATAGTACATCACATCTCTGGACAGTTATAATAATATGTCCTCATATATAATCACACAACGGAATACATACTAGATATCATTCGTCTGAACATCTCCATCTCGTCTCTGGACTTCGCAGTACCTGATAACCTGAACCAGTACACCCCAGGCTAACCCGAGCATTTACAAAACACTAGGTCAGTCTGGTGAACCAGAGTGAGAAAAACTCGCACAGTATTAAGGGTACCACACAACTTGATTTTAAATTTAAAATCCTTTCGAAAGAGAAGGATAATCGTAAGACCAAATCCACACATAAGTACAGAAGGTTTTTACCTTACAATAACCCAAAACAGTTTTCGAAATTTATACCTTTTCTGATATTATAATAGTGTCTAAATACAAGTAAATATAAATCTAGCGGAAAGCTTGCATCTCACGCTCCACATATATAATATACAATCAAAAACGCGGGCGCTTATTGGAAACTGGATTCCGATTATGACAAGGTATGGGACCACTTGCCGATTGTGTATCTCTAGAGGCGAATACACTGGGTTCAACAAGAACGTCTTGCAACCCGGCCCACACATGACCGACCACTCATTTCGCTTGAGCGTATTGGACGTATATCACCAACGGTTGGGCTCAAACCGCTGTTTCCCGAAAAGGGACAACATCGAAATAGATTAAAGAATGAAATGGATCTTCTCCAGATTGGTGATTATACACCCTAATGGGAGCGACCCACATAGCCATGCTGTCTGCCGATTTCTGTCATTTCCTGGTTGGTGAGGCTTGAAGTCAGAACACATCTGGTCATCATACACTTTGAATGCCACATTGTCTGATTCGCTAAATCACTAATTGACATCCACAAAAATATTCTGGTTGTTAAGCTAGAGAGGTGACCCTCCCCGCCACTAACAGAGATACGTTTGTAAAAATCAACGTACGTGACCCTTAAGAAATACTCTGTCAGACATCCGTCCATATAAGTCATCCAGGAACAGGATGAACCGAAGGTACCCTCCTACTGCATCCAATATAGGAATTACCCCATGGATCAGTAGCGAGTAGTCCTTGCAATCCACAGATTTCAACTACGACAGAACCCCAGTATATCTCCGGGTCAAATCAGATATTGTAAGTAGTCCTTCCATTTTATGAAGATTTATAGCCTTCACATGCTCCATCTCGATCGCCGTCTGTTATCTTCTATATATTCTTATTTGTTGGTCGTAATGGTTTTCGAATATACATTCGATCCCGGCCTTTCCATACCTACAATCGTAAAGGTCAAATTTGATAGTCGGTTGTTTGACTATCGATTTTAAAAACATCCATGAAATCATAAAAATAGATTCACTGGTCTAGTACCTAGCATCACTTGGTTTCTTTAATTAAAATAAATAACTTGAATATTCCAATATTGGTAAAACATTTCACTTATCATTTTAATATAATGATATTCGCAAAACCATTTCATTTCAAATATTCAGAAAGGATATATTATATAACGATATCCAATACCCATTTGACTATCATTGGCAAAACATTTACCATAACATTTCATTAATTATAATTAGGAAATTAGTTTAACTTATTATTCGATGTTACACCAACCCTTCTGTTTTCATCACTTGGAAAATGTCCAACCTTATTCTTATAGAATAAACCATTCTATATCCTATTCCTTTACTTATTGAAATTTGTTGCCAATCTCCTTTTAATTCCGCTACTAGGGAAAACATAATCTCATATCATTCCCTTTACTTTGAAAATCTTATCACACATTCTTGACATTACCAACTAGTATCATCCTTGGATAGTCCCGAAGTCGCTCAAGTTGGGGTATTTTAATTACCTCTCAGACCTTGATCAACAACGTTCTTATCTTCAGATAAATACGAGTAGAAATTCAAGAATCAATATTTAATCTTACATCAACACATCCCACTAGTTAAAATATAGCTTTATAGTACTTCTTTTCTTTTTGGAAATTCCTCTTTAAATATAATTAATATCGCTTAATTTGTTATTTAAATAATTCCTTACTAAACCTCACTTTATTTACTCTCGACTTATTCAAATGACTTCTTTTCACAAACTGAATTACAAATCCTATTTCCAACCTTGTTTACCAAGCTCAAAATAAACCCCCTTCTCAATTCCCTTTTCTTTTAGGAAATTCCCTTTTAAATCCATTGATTTAACTTAATACCTTTTTTTAAGTATTTCTAATTTAAAACAATGCTTTAATCTTACATATCCTTATATAACTATGTTTAAAAAAATTCAGGTTTAACATAAAACTCCTTTATATTCCTACGTCAAGTTGACCTTTCATTTAAGCTACGTATTTTCTTAAACCTCTTTATTGCTTCGTTATAACACTAGAGTTCAAATATACACTTGTTCACACTTCTTCTCAAAATCAAATTATATTCCATTTATAAAGCCATTTCTTACTTAAATATTTTTCATTTAAGAAGTAATTAAACAAAGGATTTACCTTTATATTTACTATTGTATCATCAGTTAAATGCTTTATTTACAAAATAAATGAATAATGAAATCTCTTTAAAATCTTCTTAAAATTCAAACGACTATTTGTTAAATGAATTTATTTATTTCATCAACAAACTAATTATAAAGCCTTACTTAGTTAAAACGATTTGACTTGGTTAATTCAAACATGATTACTCCTCCAACCCATTTAAATTAATTAAAAATATAATTAATTCAAATAACTTCATTTAACTGCTCCTTAGATGTGATTAATGAAATACTTAACCGCTAGGTTATTTCTTCTTATTAGCTTTACAATTCTTATAAGAATTTGGTTTGTGAAACCATATCGTAATTCCGTATAAACTTTAAATAAATAAATAATTACTATTTATTTCCTTTTAAATAACTTTCACTCAAAGTAATATCTTTAAAAACCTATTTCAGTTATAAAATATATTTATAACTTCAGTATTGTCGATTTGCCATCGAAAAATCCATATTTTAAAAATCGATTGATTTCTAGATCATGATGCCAATTACCCAACCCATATCATCCATTGGTTAACATCAGCATAAATGTTGAGATATGTTTCAACAATCAACAATAACCAATCATTTCTCTTTTATTTAACCAATAATTTCTATGACGATCATCAATCAATTAACAGCCAATTCAAACAATTCAAACAATCTCAAACACGTTTATAAACGTGACCAATCTAGGGGAATTACTTTATTTGGGTCAAACCATAGCGATTGGTATTTTACTGAAGTTAAACGACCGTTTAATTTCATTTATTGAATCAACAATAAATATATATAACTAACAAATGGTAAACCACTAGCAATCAGAACACGCAAAAAAAACCCAATTTATATAAAATATAAATAGGGAGAGTTGAGTGAGTTTAACTCACCTTGATTTAAATCCGTAGATAAATATCTAGTTTTTAGTCAAATTAAACTGATGTTTAATTCAACTAAAATTCTCAGTTGTTCCAGGTCCTGACCAACTCTGCTCCATCACGAAGTTCTCGTCTTTACGGTCCCAACGCATCTGACCGTGCGTAAATCTAATATCGTAGGTGTGAGATATGGTATTAACAAATTTAAAATAAAAATTTAAATTTTAAAACATGGGTTTGTAACATTTTGAATGGGCTTTACCTTCAATCATCGGCCCATAAACAAGAATTCGACCCGCCCCCTTTAAAACCCTTACCACTGATACTTCTTTTATTTGTTCAACTGCCTCAAAAAAATTCCCCAAAGCCGAAATTGAAAACCCTAATCCCCCTTTCTTCTTCAGTAAAACGGAGATTAATGGCATCACAACCCCCCTTACTCAACCACCCTCCGATCTTCCCTCCTCTTTCAGCAACGTAAGAGTTACTGTGTCATGCAACCACCTCTACGCGCTTCTCTACTTCGATCCATCCTTCAACCCGTCACCATGCTCCGTTAATCAACCTCCGTGTCTCCCAGCACCATGATGAGCGGATCAGATCAAAGCTCCTTCCGATAAAGCTAAGTTTTTTACTCGATTTCATTACTGAATTATTTGTTTTGATTTTCTTGGTGGTTTCAAATTACTTTCTGGTTTACTGCATTTCGAATGGGTGATGAAGCAACATTGGGTGATAGTGTATTTGTAGATGCGGTTGGGTTTAGATAGGGATCATGTCCATTCGTAGCTTAATGTAGGTAATTCAGCTGCCAATTTCATAGGTCATTGATTTTCCGTACTGTTGGATGGCTTGATTCTGTTCGATCTAGGGTAGGTGTTATAGCTTAAGTGCTTGAGGAAATGAATTGTCTGTTCAATTCAGGGATTTCGACTGTATGTTTATAGATTTTGATGGTATACATAGATTTGATTTCCTCTTAGTTATTCTTCCCCATAAAGATTTTTGAGGTAAGGCTTAGCTGTTCAGCTATGCCTTGTTATTTCATATCAGAGATTTTGAAACTAAAACATAGATTTTTATGGTACAGTTTTTCAAAGGTACTGCATATGAATTCACTGTGTATGATAGTTGTTCGATCTGTATGTATCGAATTTAATGTATATAAAATACATATACATAAAATCAGTATTCTTCTAGCTATATCTTTAGCTGTTCTTCTATTATATTAGCTCAGCTATTCAGATTTTGATGTATGAGAGATTTCTTTAGCTGTTATGTGTTGTCTATTCTTAGCTATTTTATTTTCATACTATATATTTTTTTATGATGTTCATTGATGGTTTTTTTTTCCTTTTTTCTTCTTCGCAGATCAAAACTGATAGGGATGGATTCACTAATTCTTGAAAGGACAAAAAGGGCGCTGATATTAAAAATTGAATCCTGTTTGTATTGTTTTGTCTTGTCATAGGTTTTGAAATCCGAGATTAACTGTATATGAATCTATAGATGCAGTTTTGTAAATTTGATGGTTATAAACTGTTGAAATATATTTGTCGCGATCTGATGTATCAACATGTATAGATTAGCTTAGCTGTTTCTTTGCATTTGTTTCATTTTCTTTTTTCTTTTAACTGTCTTGTGAAAGAACAAAACCTGCCGCACTTGGTATGATTTGATGCGAGACCCAAATGTATTTACCTTTTATTGAATGATGTTACCAACTATATAAAATCATTTCCGTTACAATATATATATGTAGTTATAATTTATTTCAGTTTAATCCCACTAGACGCACTTAGTCTGATTATAAATACAAGGATACATAATACAAACTGAAATAAAAATTATTATTTGCGGGTAAATCCATTTAGTTTCCACTCAGTTTTAAACAAAGCTCAGTCGGTTATTTACTGAATGACGTTACAAAATACAACACCTCTAGACATACCAAGTGTACTTAATCCATTCACAGATAAGAAGTTGGTTATTGTAAATATATATTATGTGGTGTATTCGGGTTTTTATTCGCTTTGTCAAACCAATTGAACATGGACAAATATACACATATATATTATATTCAAACAGTCAAATTTATTGAAAATAATTTAACATCATTGTATTTAACAGTTCAAATTCGATTAGTATCTGACTCAGAACGAAACATTAAAAATTCTCGTTTTAAATAACATATAAATATATATATTCTAACTTTATTTTAAATAAATAAATTCGATTAAAAATCCATTATATTCTTAATATAATATATAAATAGATTTAAATATTCTAATTTAAATGGCCGAAAAATCTGGGATGTTACATTCTTCCCCCCTTAAAATAATTTCGCCCTCGAAATTGCAAAGTAAGAAGAACATTCCGAACCATATTATTTAAAAATCATTACTTTTGCATTAAATTCAAAAAAAAAATAGAACTCTAAAAATTTTCTAAAATTTTGCCAGCACCTCCTCTGCATGGCTTGATCGGTACGATTACCACTGCCACTCTGGGCCTCAACTTCTTTGAAAAGAAAATTCAAATGGCAACCCACTCAGGGTATAAAATCAATTGCTTAACCCATAATATAAGGTTTACCTATTTGTCGGGCATTCCAAATCAAATTCCAACTTCACCACCTAGCTTGTTTCCAATCCACTATACCGGGCTTTATCTCTTGCTTTCCATTCACACAATTCCTCATTAACTCCAACGGGTTAAATTCAATTAATATTCAATATCTGGTTTGCATATGCCTTGGTTTGACATTCATTAATATCAACTGATAAATATTTGATTAATTCCCATTAAATATTCAAATCCCAATTTATTTAAGTTCATCCCTTTTGAATTCATTCTTAAATTGATTCTACTTAATCCGGTTCAGTTTTACTTTCATATTCGATTGAATTGATTTTCTAATCAGTTCAACTTTATTTCATATTTCAATTTGATTTCAAATCAATAAGAACAACAAAACAACCCACATTATCATAATATAAAAAATTATTTCTCTTTTCTATATAAAAATATACCTTAGGTAAAATTATTTCATTTACCCGCTTAATAAAACAATATAGTATCCATTCACTAGTTTAATGCTTCTCAACACTTGAACCAGTCAAACAACACAATACAAAACATTTTTATATAAAATTTTACAAATACTCTCTCATATATATATACACTCAACTCAATCTAGGGTGTTACTAACCCCATCTCTATCGAGTTACGCCATAGAGCCAAGGTTACTACTCAACCAATAGATCTGACACCACTGTAACGGCCCAAGGATTTTCGGCCCCGAAAATTGACATAAATACCTTTACCATACTCATGCCGACCTTCCAACACCGAAAACACTGGAACGTTTATAGAAAGAAATTGGAGGGTGTGATAAGAAAGAAAGAAATATTAGAATAAAAGAAGAAGAAGAACCAATACAACACAGAGTCTCACATCGCAACGGAACAAAATATAATACATAAATAAATCTTTATTGAGAGCTTTGTAAAATACTTACAATATCAGAGTACATCACATCTCTGGACAGTTATAATAATCTGTCCTCATATATAATCACACAGCGGAATACATACTAGATATCATTCGTCTGAACATCTCCATCTCGTCTCTGGACTTTGGAGTACCTGATAACCTAAACCTGTACACCCCGTGCTAACCTGAGCATTTAAAAAACACCGGGTCAGTCTGGTGAACCAGAGTGAGAAAAACTCGCACAATATTAGGGGTATCACACAACTTGATTTTAAAGTTAAAATCCTTTCGAAAGAAAAGGATAATCGTAAGACCAAATCCACACATAAATACGAACGGTGTTTACTTTACGATAACCCAAAATAGTTTTTGAAATTTATATCTTTTCTTATATTATAATAGTGTCTAAATACAAGTAAATATAAATCTAACGGAATGCTTGCATCTCACGCTTCACATATATAGTATACAATCAAAACCACGGGCGCTTATTGGAAACTGGATTCCGACTATGACAAGGTATGGGACCACCTACCGATCGTGTATCTCTAGAGGCGAATACACTGGGTTCAACAAGAACGTCTTGCAACCCGGCCCACACATGACCGGCCACTCATTTCGCTTGAGAGTATCGAACATATATCACCAACGGTTGGGCTCAAACCGCCGTTTCCCAAAAAGGGACCGCATCGAAATAGATTAAAGAATGAAATGGATTTTTTCTAGATAGGTGATTATACACCCTAATGGGAGCGACCCATATAGCCATGCTGCCTGCTCGATTTCTATCATTTCCTGGTTGGTGAGGCTTGAAGTCAGAACGCATCTGGTCATCATACACTTTGAATGCCACATTATCAGATCTGCCAAATCACTAATTGACGTCCACAAAAATATTATGGTCGTTAAGCTAGAGAGGTGCCCCTCCCCGCCACTAACAAAGATACGTTTGTAAAAATCAACGTACGTGACTCTTAAGAAATACTCTGTCAGACATCCGTCCATACAAGTCATCCAGGAACAGGATGAACCGAAGGTACCCTCCTACTGCATCCAATATAGAAATCACCCCATGGATCAGTAGCGAGTAGTCCTTGCAATCCACAGATTCCAACCACCATAGAACCCGAGTATATCTCCGGGTCGAATCAGAGATTGTAAGTGGTCCTTCTATTTTATGAAAATTTATGGCCTTCACATGCTCCATCTCGATCGTCGTCTGTTATTTTCTATATATTCTTATTTGTTGGTCAGAATGGTTTTCGAATATACATTCGATCCCGGTCTTTCCATACCAACAATCGTAAAGGTCAAATTTGATAGTCAGTTGTTTGACTATCAATTTTAAAAACATCCATGAAATCATAAAAATAGATTCACTTGTCTAGTACTTAGCATTACTTGGTTTCTTTAATTAAAATAAATAACTTGAATATTCCAATATTGGTAAAACATTTCACTTATCATTTTAATATAATGATATCCGCAAAACCATTTTCAAATATTCAGAAAGGATATATTATATGACGATATCCAATACCTATTTGACTATCATTGGCAAAACATTTACCATAACATTTCATTAATTATAACTGGGAAATTAGTTCAACTTACTATTCGATGTTACGCCAACCCTTCTGTTTTCATCACTTGGAAAATATCTAATCCTTACTCTTATAGAATAAACCATTCTATATCTTATTCCTTTACTTTTCGAAATTTGTTGCCAATCTCCTTTTAATTCCGCTACTAAGGAAAATATAATCTCATATCATTCCCTTTACTTTGGAAATATTATCACACATTCTTGATATTACCAATTACTATCATCCTTGGATAGTCCCGAAGTCATTCAAGTTGGGGTATTTTAATTACCTCTCAGACCTTGATCGAAAACGTTCTTATCTTCATATAAATACGAGTTGAAATTCAAGAATCAATATTTAATCTTACATCAACACATCCCACTAGTTAAAATATAGCTTTACAGTACTTCTTTTCTTTGTGGAAATTCCTCTTTAAATATAATTAATATCGCTTAATTTGTTATTTAAATAATTCCTTACTAAACATCACTTTATTTACTCTCGACTTATTCAAACGACTTCGTTTAACAAACTGAAGTACAAATCCTATTTCCAACCTTGTTTACCAAGCTCAAAATAAACCCCTTTTTCAATTCCCTTTTCTTTCAGGAAATAACCTTTTAAATCCATTGATTTAACTAAATACTTTTTTAAGTATTTCCAATTTAAAACAATGCTTTAATCTTATATCTCCTTTTATAACTATGTTTAAAAAAATTTAGGTTTAACATAAACCCCCTTTATATTCCTACGTCAAGTTGACCTTTCATTTAAGCTATGTATTTGCTTAAACCTCTTTATTGCTTCGTTATAACACTGGAGTTCAAATATACACTTTTTCACACTTCTTCTAAAAATACAATTATATTCCATTTCTAAAGCCATTTCTTACTTAAATATTTTTCATTTAAGAAGTAATTAAACAAAGGATTTACCTTTATATTTACTATTGTAGCATCAGTTAAATGCTTTATTTACAAAATAATTGAATAATGAAATCTCTTTAAAATCTTCTTAAAATTCAAACGACTATTTGTTAAATGAATTTATTTAGTTCATCAACAAACTAATTATAAAGCCTTACTTAGTTAAAACGATTTGACTTGGTTAATTCAAACACGATTACTCCTCCAACCCATTTAAATTAATTAAAAAATATAATTAATTTAAATAACTTCATTTAACTTCTCCTTAGATGTGATTAATGAAATACTTAACCGCTAGGTTATTTCTTCTTATTTGCTTTACAATTCTTATGAGAATTTAGTTTGTAAAACCATTTCGTAATTCCTTATAAACTTTAAATAAATAAATAATTACTATTTATTTACTTTTAAATAACTTTCACTCAAAGTAATATCTTTAAAAACCTATTTCAGTTATAAAATATATTTATAACTTTAGTACTGTCGATTCGCCATCGAAAAATCCATATTTTAAAAATCGATTGATTTCTAGATCATGTGATGCCAATTACCCAACCCATACCATCCATTGGTTAACATCAGCATAAATGTTGAGATATGTTTCAACAATCAACAATAACCAATCATTTCTTTTTTATTTGACTGGTAATTTCTATGACGATCATCAATCAATCAACAGCCAATCCAAACAATTCAAACAATTTCAAACACGTTTATAAACGTGACCAATCAAGGGGAATTACTTTATTTGGGTCAAACCATAACGATTGGTATTTTACTGAAATTAAACGACCGTTTGATTTCATTTATTAATCAACAATAAATATATATTACTAACAAATGGTCAACCACTAGCAATCAGAACACGAAAAATAAAAACCCAATTTATATAAAATATAAATGGGGAGAGCTGAGTGAGTTTAACTCACCTTGATTTAAATCCATCGATAAATATCTGGTTTTTAGTCAAATTAAACTGACGTTTAATTCGACTAAAATTCTCAGTTGTTCCAGATCCTGACCAACTCTACTCCATCTCGTAGTTCTCGTCTTTACGGTCCTAACACATGTGACCGTGCGTAAATATGATATCGTAGGTGCAAGATATGGTATTAACAAATTTAAAATAAAAATTTAAATTATAAAACATGGGTTTATAACATTTTGAATGGGCATTACCTTCAATCATCGGCCCATCAACAACAATCCGACCCGCCCCTTTAAAACCCTTACCACAGATCCTTCTTTTAATTGTTCAGCCGCCGTAAAAAAAATCCCCAAAGCCGAAATTGAAAACCCTAATCCCCCTTTCTTCTTCCGTAAAACGGAGATTAATGGCATTGCAACCCCCCTTTACTCAACCACCCTCCGATCTTCCCTCCTCCTTCCGCAACGTCGGAGTTACTGTGTCACGCAGCCACCTCTACGCGCTTCTCCACTTCGATCCATCCTTCAACCATCACCATGCTCCGTTGATCAACCTCCGTGTCTCCCAGCACCATGATGAGCGGATCAGATCGAAGATCCTTCGAATAAAGCTAAGTTTTTACTCGATTTCATTACTGAATTATTTGTTTTGATTTTCTTGGTGGTTTCAAATTATTTTCTGTTTTACTTCATTTCGAATGGGTGATGAAACAACACTGGGTGATAGCGTATTTATAGATGCGGTTGGGTTTAGATAGGGATCATGTCCATTCGTAGCTTAATGTAGGTAACTCAGCTACCAATTTCATAGGCCATTGTTTTTTCCGTAATGTTGGATGACTTGATTCTGTTCGATCTAGGGTAGGTGTTATAGCTTAAGTGATTGAGGAAATGAATTGTCTATTCAATTCAGGGATTTCGAGTGTATGTTTATAGATTTTGATGGTATACATAGATTTGATTTCCTCTTAGTTGTTCTTCCCTATAAAGATTTTCAAGGTAAGGCTTAGCTTTTCAGCTATGCCTTGTTATTTCAGATCAGAGATTTTGAAACTAAAACATAGATTTTATGGTACAGTTTTTTAGAGGTATTGCATATGAATTCACTGTGTATGCTAGGTGTCCGATCTGTATGTATCGAATTTAATGTATATAAAATATATATACATAAAATCAGTATTCTTCTAGCTATATCTTTAGTTATTCTTCTATTATATTAGCTCAGCTTTTTAGATTTTGATGTATGAGAGATTTATTTAGCTGTTATGTGTTGTCTATACTTAGCTGTGTTATTTTTGTACTATATTTTTTTATGTTGTTCATTGATGGGTTTTCTTCCTTTTTTCTTCTTCGCAGATCAAAACTGATAAGGTGGATTCACTGATTCTTGAAAGGACAAAAGGGGCGCTGATATTAAAAATTGAATCCTATTTGTATTGTTTTGTCTTGTCATAGGTTTTGAAATCTGAGATTAACTGTATATGAATATATAGGTGCAGTTCTGTAAATTTGATGGTTATAAACTGTTGAAATATATTTGTCCCAATCTGATGTATCAACATGTATAGATTAGCTTAGCTATTTCTTTGCATTTTTTTTCATTTTCTGTTTTCTTTTAACTGTCTTGTGAAAGAACAAAACCTGTCGCACTTGGTATGATTTGATCCAAGAACCAAATGCGTTTATCTTTTATTGAATGATGTTACCAACTATATAAAATCTTTTCCGTTACAATATATATATATATATATATATAGTTATAATTTATTTTAGTTTAATCCCACTAGACGCACTTACTTTGATTATAAATACAAGGATACATAATACAAACTGAAATAAAAATTATTATTTGCGGGTAAATCCATTTAGTTTCCACTCAGTTTTAAACAAAGCTCGGTCGGTTATTTACTGAATGACGTTACAAAATACAACACCTCTAGACATACCAAGTGTACTTAATCCATTCACAGATAAGAAGTTGGTTATTGTAAATATATATTATGTGGTGTATTCGGGTTTTTATTCGCTTTGTCAAACCAATTGAACATGGACAATTATACATATATATATTATATTCAAACAGTAAAATTTATTGAAAATAATTTAACATCATTGTATTTAACAGTTCAAATTCAATCAGTATCTGATTCAGAACGAAACATTAAAAACGTTTTAAATAACATATAAATATATATATTCTAACTTTATTTTAAATAAATAAATTCGATTAAAAATCCATTATATTCTTAATATAATATATAAATAGATTTAAATATTCTAAAATGGCCGAAAAATCTAGGATGTTACAATCCATTGTTGGATCCCTTACCAAATTAATTTTAAAGTCTGTCTCACCAATAACTTTTGAAGATGTCTTAGGCAGAATCACTGGTGGATCCAGTTTATTGACTGCCATGACTATTGCATTAAATAGTCAAATAACTCTTTAGGGTTTCTCCAACCCTTTGCTTTACGTTCGATAGTTCATAAAAATTTTGGTTGGGAGATATAAACATCAAACTATTTTAGGAACGTACTCAGCAACTTATTCCACGTGCTTATGAACCCATTCTCTAGTTGTTTTAACCGCATTGCGGCTATACCGATTTTATAAAAATTCCCAATCACTTTCCCAAAAGCACCTGATACCTTATTGTGTTAGATGTATCTCGCAAGATGAACTGTTAGACCATTCATTCATCTCCAGAGTTGGAAGCTTGAAGTCAGAAGGAGTTCTCGCATACTATATGGTAAGGATAAATGATTTTTTTTATGTCCTCACAACTCTATTCCGATGTTCAATGTAACACCCCGTGAATTCTATAATGTTAAGCTTCACAAATTAAAGTGTAATTAATTCTAAATGAAAGAATTAAGGGAAATGGGTTATGATATAGCGTTCGTCTCGGAATTCTGCTTGAGATAGAGTCTGAGTTGGCGTGAATCAGACTCCGTATAAAAGAGTTATGGCCTTCGGAAGTTTCAGAATCAAATTTAAATTCAAACAGCTCGGTTTAAACTTCAAAATTCGAATTTCGGATTCAAACTGGGCTGGGCGGGAAAATTCCCGCCCAAAGACCAGGTCGACCATGGTGTCGACCTGGTCACCCTAGGTCGACCACAGTGTCGACCTGGTCCACCCCCCAGTTCGACCATAGTGTCAACCTGGGTGTCGACCTGCCTGGTCGACCTGGCTGGCCAGGTCTGGCTCTGGCTCGAATTTCTGTGGCTCTGTGTGTCACTAGGGCTGACGTGTCACCTATTGATTGGCTATCTGAACTTTGAATGGCTTAGATTCCTCCTGTCTTCATCTGACGGCTCAAAACAACTTAAAAATCTATAAATACACCCTAAGTCTCAACTGAAAATTCACACAAAAAATGATAAAGGAGTCGTCATGCTGCTAGGGAGGAATTGAACATAGCCGTCAAGAGAGAAAAGCCTAGAGACAAATCAACTTAAGAAGAAGATTAAAGTTAATTAAATTAATCAACACAATGTTAGTCTACCCAAAGGAGCGCATCTCAATTTCAGAATTCAAAATCCAGAATTCAAGATTCTGCATTCGTTGTAAGTATAGTGACCTTTCAGAATATGAATAAAAATTGTGATGTGATTCGATGTGAATGAAAATAGAATTGTGTTATTGTATTGTATAAAATTCTATGTATTGTGATAGTTCTATCATGACTTGCGTATAGATGTTTGTGGCATAAATTGATTGGTGCAAGCCTATTGAACAATTGTATATGAAAACATTGGCACTTGCAAGTTTGTGGAAAAAATTAGAAATTGATCCCTTTATTTATATGTCGAAGGCATGGACTATGTATATTCCCTTAGTCTAAATTAGAATTTATGTAAACATGTTCTAGACTTGAAACCATTTATGCCTACATGACCGAAAACCTATGATATCATTTTCATGTCTATTTGCAAGTATAATTGGATCTATGTTAAGCACCGTTTGGGTTTCATAAATTATGCAAGTTCATGTTTATTTGCAAGTATAATTGGATCTATGTTAAGCATCGTTTGGGTTTCATAAACTATGCAAGTTCATGTTGAAATAGGCTATGTGATTAGATGCTATAATTGGACATTTTGGTGAATATACAACATGCTAGTTTTGTGGTTGACATTATGCCAAGTTAAACATGTCCAAACACAAGTTTGTATTAGCCTAAACTATACCATTTCATATGTCACCTACTTAGTTATACTTTGATTTGAATGCAAGTTCACATGACCCATCATTTATGTTAGTATCGCTAAATTGCAAGTTCATGCGCCACACACCCTTATATGTTGTAAAATATTACATGTTCTTGATTTCCCCTTTTTTCACGCTTATAAAGTTGGGCTGAATTGTGTCAAGCCCAACATTTGTTACAACGTTGCGAACGTATAAACGGGGGTAATAACGTTGGGTGTAAAACATGAAAAATACATGTTGCCATGTTTGGCACATGCCAACGACAATGACATTTAAAGCGGTATGAATTGTTATACCCGAGAATAAATGACATGACATTTACATATATAATTAATAAATAATAAAATATGTAAATTTAGAAAACACGATATGCTTAACCCGAGGTTGGATTGAGTTGTGATGTAAACCTGCCCGAAACCGCCCGGCTGTCCAGTAATCACAACAATACCTATCCAATGTGGGTGGTTAAGCATTGAGCCCAATAATGACCCGAGGTTAGACTGAGCTACGGTGTAAACCTACCCGGAACTGACCGGCATATCCAGTAACGGTAGCAATACCAGTCTAACGTGAGTGGTCAGGTGCTCCTAAGAGGCTAAGGACAGATGGTAGGGTTAAGTCAACTATAACACTTAACCAAATTCAACATGTTAACAATAATTTATGGGTGGGGTTAGGTAAATACAGACACTTAACCACTTAACATTTTTGACTAGAAAATCCTGGTAACAAGGGACCCGTTTCAGCAGTAACCCAAGTTAGGTATCAACGGTACCCTGAAACTAGGCAGGGTGGGGCACGATTACTGGGCTAGTAGTAAGCGGTCAAATGACGGCGGTGGGTGCACAGTGCAAGTCTAACGGGGTGCGGGCGTGCACACACTCCAGAGCAGACAACCAGGGCACTGGGGGCACCAGTAGTATAACCTATGCCTTCTAGATTTGTGTCGGGGCTGCCACTATGGGTCTTGATACACCCCATGGTGGGACCAGCATAGCTATCTACAATTCTTGGGGGCCGTATGACACACGTTAACGCGAGTAGGAGCGTATCTTTCGAAAATGCGGATCACTTCACCCTCACCATGGGGTGCCAGTTAGAATATACTCAAGTAGATGCAGAGATATAGTGTGGGTGCGATAATATATTCGGTTCTAAGCGACACTTACTTAGCTTATGACACCATCTTATTTTCAGTATATATCTATCATGTCCCTTTTCTTATTCATATACTAAAGAGTTACTAAATTTACTCAGGCTTTATGTCTGACCCTATTTTCTTTTCGTCTTCTTTTCTTTCGTTTTCCCCCCCAGGTCCACAGGGAGGAAACAGCTCAGCTCAGTCAGGCTCTTTACAAGCTCCAGGAACGTAGATGTATGATTTGGATGTCTTCTGCTCGGATTATGGCTTTGGATGTCACTTTGGAGATTTTTGTCACTTTATTTATGTTTTATGCTTCTTTAATAATCAAGATAGTTATGAGGTTGTAATGATGGAAGTATTTTGAGACAATTATGGAATGTTTTGTTTTGAACACGTATTGATGAAATAAAAGTCTGTTTGGTTTCTGCTGTTTAAAATATGTGTATTTATATCTGGCTTGAGTTTATCTGTGGCCTTTTATTTATAAACTTCCACCAAAGTTAAGGCATTCCCTTTGTGAGTGACCTTAATGGAGGTGGGGTGTTTCACTTGGTATCAGAGCATAGGTTTACCAGATAAGATAAAAGTTTTTGAAATTGTTTTCAAAAAGAAAGTTTAAAGAAGCATTTTTCAAGGAAAAAAACTGTTATGTTTATAAAAAAGACAAAATCCCCCAAAGCCATGTGCCCTATCTATCTCTCTCTATCCTTCATTTTGAATTTTGCCTTTCTGTTTCAGCATGTCTGGAGACCTTAACCTCCCGGAAGGAGTGCCGATTCCCGGCTGGTTCAGGAGGTACTTAGAAGCAAGGGCCAATGGCGCGGGCCCAGCAGACATCCCTCCTCCAGTGGCTGCGGTTCCTCCTCCTCCACCTCCTCGTGGAAATTCCTTCGCAAAAACATGTAGAGACTTCAAGGCAATGGGTGGAAAAGACTTTTATGGGACAGAATCCTTTGTAGGGGCAAGAAACTGGATAAAGGAGATTGAGGATCTGTTTGTCATCTTCGGGGTTGATGACAGGCAAAAGATACAACTAGCGGTATGGTTGCTTAAGGATGAAGCTTCTTATTGATGGGAAGTTACCAATGCTCAGCGGGCGGTGGAAACATGGGAAGATTTCAGGACAAGGTTTGAAATGAAATTCCTCTCCCAAGCAGAAAGAAGCCAGCAAATGGAGAAGTTTCTAACTCTGAAACAGGGAAGCATGACGATCAGGGAATATGTTAATCAGTTTAATTAGCTGGCCAGATTTGGGCTAGACTTAGTAAACACCCAACACAAGAAGGCACTTCGCTTCGTCAAGGGTTTGAATGAGCCTCTACACAGCCTTGCTATGACCCATGTATCCACGGGAGCGACTTATGAAAGCTTGGTGGACATGGCATTGCTACACGAGGAAGGCCACGGCAAGAAATAAACTAAGGTGGAAGAGAAGAAAGAGGGTCTACAAGCAAAGAAAACAGACTTCAAGAAAGGAGGAAAGAACAATAAGCCCCGTGAGAAGAGAAGGTGCAATTTCTGTGGCATTGTAGGCCATATATCAAAAGACTGCCGGAAAAGAAAGGCGAAGATGGGTGGTTGCTTTCATTGTGGAGAGACTGGGCACTAAGCTAAGGACTGCCCAAAGAAGAAAGGGCAGGGACAGAAAGCCGGATCCACTTCAGGGGGTCAGGTTCATGCACTAGTGGCACCTCAGCAGGAACGAGGTAGTAATATTTCTGTAGAAAGTGTAATCTATCTTTACGATCATCCAGTTCGTACAATTTTTGACTCTAGCGCATCACACTCTTTTATTTTATCTGCCTTAGTAGAATCTCTGCATCTAGACACTAGTATGGTAGAAGATCCCTTAGTAGTTTCAAATCCAATTGGGGGCTCCGCTTACTTGTCAATGGTTTGTTTGGATTTGAAAATCTATATTCTCAGCGTTGAGTTTAGTTATAATTCCTTTGTCTTGGGCTTCTCGGGATATGGTTTGATCTTAGGCATGGACTGGTTATCCCGTAGTAGTGCCATTCTTGATTGTGAGAAAAGAGTAGTTAGACTCTTGACTCGGCTTGGTTACACTCTAGAAATTTCTTGTAATCCCTTGAATGTTGTTATGCTTAGTTATCTAGAGTCGCTTGATGCTTCTGATGAGAATTTGCAATCAGTAAGAGTAGTCCGGGAATATCTGGATGTCTTTGAGGAGGTGAAAGGCTTACCTCCGAGGCGGGAAATAGACTTCCGCATATACCTTATGGATAATGCAAAGCCTGTAGCTTTACCTGTCAGACACATGGCTCCAAGGGAGAGAAAGGAGATCAGTAAGCAGGTTAAAGAACTTCTCGAAAGAGGGTTCATTAGACGGAGCATTTCGGAATAGGGTGCTCCAGTGGTGTTCGCAACTAAAGCGGACGGTTCGCTTCGCCTTTGCGTCGACTATAGGGAGTTAAACAAATTGACCAAGAAAAATAGGCACCCTCTTCCAAGAATCGACAATTTGTTTGATCAGCTTATAGGTGAGACGGTCTTCTCCCAACTTGATCTGGCAACTGGGTTTCATCAGCTAAGCGTAGATGAAGATAGTATTGACAAGACATCGTTCAGGACCCCAGACGGTTTCTTCGAGTGGCTTGTCATGCCTTTTGGCTTGACAAATGCACCCTCTTATTTCGTAGACCTAATGAGCAGGGTATTCAGAGAATTCCTCAACAAATTTGTGGTTGTCTTCGTAGATTATATCTTAATCTTCTCAAAGAGTGTGGAAGAGCATGCTCAGCATATGAAAGAAATCATGGAAACTCTTCGAGCTCATCAACCAAAAGCCAAATTCTCCAAGTGTCACTTCTGGAGAAAAGAAGTAAGATTTCTGGGGCATATAGTGTCCAAAGATGGGTTGGCCGTGGACCCCGCGAAAGTGGTGGCAGTGCAAGATTGGAAGACACCAAGAAATGCAACCGAAGTGCAAAGCTTTCTTGGGCTAGCCGGTTTTTACCGAAAGTTTATTAGGGATTTCGCAAAAATCTCAGCCCCACTCACAAGGGTAACAAAGAAGAATCTGGCGTTCACTTGGGATTTGGATTGCGAGTTTGCTTTCCAACGATTAAAAAGGGCTCTCACAACAGCCCCAGTTCTGACTTTGCCAAATGGAAGCAAAATGTTCACAGTATACACGGATGCATGTAGAACGGGTCTAGGCGTTGTTCTAATGCAAGAAGGAAGGGTGGTAGCTTATGGCGGAAGACAATTGAAAGTTCATGAAAAGAACTACCCAACCCATGATCTTGAGTTAGCTGCCATCGTCTTTGCGCTTAAGTCTTAGCGCCATTATCTCCTAGGTGAGAAGTTTGAATTATACACTGACCATAAATCGTTGAAATATCTCTTCTCGCAGAAGGATCTTAACTTGAGGCAGCAAAGATGGATGGAGTTTCTTGCCTTGTATGACTTTGAAATTTCCTATACTCTCGGCAAAGGCAACGTAGTAGCAGAATCGTTGAGCCGAAAGAAACTGACTTTAAGCCCACTCTTCGTAGAGAGGCAAAACTTGGAGTATATAGCCAGTTTTAACTTTAGGCCCTCCTCAGATTTTGTACCGGGTTTGTTGGCATCTTTCGAAGTATGCCCTACTCTCTTAGACTCTATAGGGGCTGCACAACGTGAAGACCCTCAGCTTGTGGATGTGATTGATAAACTTATTAGGGGTGAGACTTCTAGTCACCTCAGTAGATACGCCATCGATAATAAGGGTTGGCTGAGGCGAGATGGAAGGATATGCGTCCCACAAGCACGGGAGTTGACAAAGAAGGTTCTCGAGGAAGCACATCATTCCAAGATGACTATACACCCTAGAGGTGATAAGATGTACAAGGATATAAAAAGGACTTTCTTTTGGAACGGCATGAAGCAAGACGTGGCAGATTTTGTTTCTATGTGCATGACCTGCCAACGGGTCAAGGCGGAACAGAAGAAACCTGGAGGACTACTTCACCCTTTAGAGGTCCCACAATGGAAGTGGGATAGCATTTCAATGGACTTCATTGATGGGCTACCTAGGTCAAGAAGAGGCAACACTAGCATTTGGGTAATAGTGGATAAGCTTACAAAAAGCGCCCACTTTATACCTATCAAGAGTAGAAGTACTACTGCATCTCTAGCATCTCTTTATCTCAAGGAAATAGTTTGACTCCATGGGATACCCTCCAGCATTGTTAGTGACCGAGACCCTATATTCACAAGCGAGTTTTGGCGGAGTCTGCAAGAAGCAGTAGTCACACAGTTATGTTTGAGCACGACCTATCACCCCCAAACTGATGGCCAGACTGAAAGGGTGAATAGAGTTTTAGAGGATCTTTTGAGACTTTGCGTTCTTGACTTTGGAGGGACTTGGGAGGATCACATTCCTTTAGTGGAATTTGCCTACAACAACAACTACCAAGCTACCATCGGTATGGCACCCTTCGAAGCCTTGTATGGAAGATCGTGCAAATCACTAACTTATTGGTGGGAGTCTACATATAAGCTTATACTTGGGCTAGATATGATTCGAGAGACTTCGGAGAAAGTGGACTTGATACGTAGGAGAATGAAGACTGCTCAAGACAGACAGAAATCCTACGCCGACAAAAGAAGGACCGACCTTGAGTTTGAGGTTGGGGATAGGGTTTTCCTTAAGGTATCACCTTTAAGGAACGTTGTTCGTTTTGGATCCGCAGGAAAGCTAGCACCAAGATTTGTAGGACCGTTTCCTATCATCGAGAAGGTTGGGAAGATGGCATATAGATTAGAGCTACCCGAGAGACTAGTCGGAGTTCACAACGTCTTTCATGTTTCTCACCTCCGGAAGTGTTTACATGAGTCTGCGGAAGTGGTGGAACCTAGCATTCTAGAAGAAGCCGAAGTGGAACGTGAAGCAATTGTGAGGAAAGTTTCAACCCGCATCTTAGGAATTGAAGTGATAAAGCTACGCAACCGCGAAGTCAAACTCGTTAAAGTCCAGTGGAGCAACGCCGAGGAAGACGCGACTTGGGAAACTGAGGACAGAATACGCGCTGCCTACCCTCTTCTTTTTGAGGGTACATCTTTGATCTATCTTTTTCCTTAAGTTATGTTTTATCTATCTTTTTAGGTATATCTCCTCAGTCCTTTTCCTAACTCCTTAGGTAGAAAATAAATGGATTTAAACATGTATTTGAAGACATGTTATGGATGATGGCTGCAAATGGTTGCTAGTGGTTGCTAGTGGCTGCTCGTGGATGCATATACACACACACCCTAGGTTATAGATCGGCTCAGTCACTTCATATTGCATATGCATATATATGTATTCTCATTTGTATATGGTTGAAACTTGATATGTTGTCATGTGGTGGTCGCATTTGTATGAATAGTTGTGCACTCATATAGAATTATGAATAGGAAAATTTTGCATACATAATGGTTCAGAACACTTACATGATTCGCATTAAGGAGGTCAACTGAATCAGTAGACCGCCTGATTTCTGCAATAGATAACGACATGTACACACACTATGCACATGATCACTAAGCATTAGAAGTCTTTTAAGGACAGTGGATGCCTGTGTTTGTTGGTTGAGTAGATGGACTATTGGATGGTAGGATATTCATTTTTCCTAACTTAAAGATTTCGAGGACAAAATCCTTTTAAGGGCGGAGAATGTAACACCCTGTGAATTCTATAACGTTAAGCTTCACAAATTAAAGTGTAATTAATTCTAAATGAAAGAATTAAGGGAAATGGGTTACGCCATTGCGTTCGTCTCAGAATTCTTCTTGAGATAGAGTCTGAGTTTGCGTGAATCGGACTCCGTATGAAAGAGTTATGGCCTTCAGAAGTTTCAGAATCAAATTTAAATTCAAATAGCTCAGTTTAAACTTCAAAATTCGAATTTCGGATTCAAACTGGGCTAGGTGGGAAAATTCCCGCCCAGAGACCAGGTCGACCATAGGGTCGACCATGGTGTCGACCTTGTCACCCCAGGTCGACCACAGTGTTGACCTGGTCCCCCTCAGGTCGACGATAGTGTCGACCTGGGTGTCGACCTGCCTGGTCGACCAGGCTGGCCAGGTCTGGCTCTGGCTCGAATTTCTATGGCTCTGTGTGTCACTAGGGCTGACGTGTCACCTCTTGATTGGCTCTCTGAACTTTGAATGGCCTAGATTCCTCCTGTCTTCATCTGATGGCTCAAAACAACTTAAAAATCTATAAATACACCCTTAGTCTCAACTTAAAATTCACACAAAAAATGAGAAAGGAATCGTCATGCTGCTAGGGAGAAATTGAACATAGCCGTCAATAGAGAAAAGCCTAGAGACAAATCAAATTAAGAAGAAGATTAAAGTTAGTCAAATTAATCAACGCAACGTTAGTCTACCCAAAGGAGCGCATCTCAATTTCAGAATTCAAAATCCAGAATTCAAGATTCTGCATTCGTTGTAAGTATAGTGACCTTTCAGAATATGAATAAAAATTGTGATGTGATTCGATGTGAATGAAAATAGAATTGTGTTATTGAATTGTATAAAATTCTATGTATTGTGATGGTTCTATCATGACTTGTGTATAGACGTTTGTGACATAAATTGATTGATGCAAGCCTATTGAACAATTGTATATGAAAACAATGACACTTGCAAGTTTGTGGCAAAAATTAGAAATTGATCCCTTTATGTATATGTCGAAGGCATGGACTATGTATATTCCCATAGTCTAAATTAGAATTTATGTAAACATGTTTTAGACTTGAAACCTTTTATGCCTACATGACCCAAAACCTATGATGTCATTTTCATGTCTATTTGCAAGTATAATTGGATCTATGTTAAGCATCGTTTGGGTTTCATAAATTATGCAAGTTCATGTTTATTTGCAAGTATAATTGGATCTATGTTAAGCATCGTTTGGGTTTCATAAACTATGCAAGTTCATGTTGAAATAGGCTATGTGATTAAATGCTATAATTGGACATTTTGGTGAATATACAACATGCTAGTTTTGTGGTTGGCATTATGCCAAGTTAAACATGTCTAAACACAAGTTTGTATTAGCCTAAACTATGCCATTATATATGTCACCTACTTAGTTATACTTTGATTTGAATGCAAGTTCACATGACCCATCATTTATGTTAGTATCGCTAAATTGCAAGTTCATGCGCCACACACCCTTATATGTTGTAAAATATTACATGTTCTTGATTTCCCCTTTTTTTCACGCTTATAAAGTTGGGCTGAATTGTGTCAAGCCCAACATTTGTTACAACGTTGCGAACGTATAAACGGGGGTAATAACGTTGGGTGTAAAACATGAAAAATACATGTTGGCATGTTTGTCACATGCCAACGACAATGACATTTAAAGTGGTATGAATTGTTATACCCGAGAATAAAAGACATGACATTTACATATATAATTAATAAATAATAAAACATGTAAATTTAGAAAACACGATATGCTTAACCCGAGGTTGGATTGAGTTGTGATGTAAACCTGCCCGGAACCGTCCGGTTATCCAGTAATCACAACAATACCTATCCAATGTGGGTGGTTAAGCATTGAGCCCAATAATGACCCGAGGTTAGACTGAGCTACGGTGTAAACCTGCCCGGAACCGACCGACATATCCAGTAACCGTAGCAATACCTGTCTAATGTGAGTGGCCAGGTGCTCCTAAGAGGCTAAGGATAGATGGTAGGCTTAAGTCAACTATAACACTTAACCAAATTCAACATGTTAACAAGAATTTATGGGTAGGGTTAGGTAAATACAGACACTTAACCACTTAACATGTTTGACTAGAAAATCCTGGTAACGAGGGACCCGTTTCAGCAGTAAACTAAGTTAGGTATCAACGGTACCCTGAAACTAGGCAGGGCGGGGCACGATTACTGGGCTGATTGTAAGCGGTCAAACGACGACGTTGGGTGCACAGTGCAGGTCTAACGGGGTGCGGGCGTGCACACACTCCGGAGAAGACAACCAGGGCACTGGGGACACCAGTAGTATAACCTATGCCTTCTAGATTTGTGTCGGGGCCGCCACCATGGGTCTTGATACACCCCATGGTGGGACCAGCATAGGTATCTACAATTCTTGGGGGCCGTATGACACATGTTAACGCGAGTAGGAGCCGATCTTTCGAAAATGGGGATCACTTCACCCTCACCATAGGGTGCCAGTTAGAATAAACTCATGTAGATGCAGAGATATAGTGTGGGTGCGATAGTATATTCGGTTCTAAGCGACACTTCCTTAGCTTGTGACACCATCCTATTTTCAGTATATATTTATCATGCCCCTTTTCTTATTCATATACTGAAGAGTTACTAGATTTACTCAGGCTTTATGTCTGACCCTATTTTCTTTTCGTCTTCTTTTCTTTCGTTCCCCCCCCAAGGTCCACAGGGAGGAAACAACTCAGCTCAATCAGGCTCTTTACAAGCTCCAAGAACGTAGATGTATGATTTGGATGTCTTCTGCTCGGATTATGGCTTTGGATGTCACTTTGGAGATTTTTGTCACTTTATTTATGTTTTATGCTTCTTTAATAATCAAGACTGTTATGAGGTTGTAATGATGGAAGTATTTTGAGACAATTATGGAATGTTTTGTTTTGAACACGTATTGATGAAATAAAAGTCTGTTTGGTTTCCGCTGTTTAAAATATGTGTATTTATATCTGTCTTGAGTTTATCTGTGGCCTTTTACTTATAAACCTCCACCAAAGTTAAGGCATTCCCTTTGTGAGTGACCTTAATGGAGGTGGCGTGTTTCATCAACCTCCACTATCTTTCAGGTCATCTCAACCTCGTTGTTATCGTCCAATGAAAGTCCTAAATCAGTAGCTACATTGTGCCCACTGCTGCAATGGAGAAACTCCGACATATATCTTTTTGGTTGCATCTGTGATTTCATATCTGCATCTCTAGCTTTATTTTACCTATCGCACCTTTAGTCATTCTTCATTTGTGCTCTATATTGTGTTTTTGGCTCCATCATCTTCCACTTTAATTATCCCAATTTTCTCTAAATTCAAACCAACATTGTCCCCAAAGTATATTCGGCTCATTTTCGGGAAGATGGAGGTCGATACGTAGTGGTCTTGCTTGGGAAGGCATTTTACGAGTTTACTCCACTCCAATTCCAAATGTTCCTACATTAGTTCCACTCCTTTGATTTTGAATTCCAACAACTTCAATTTTTCCATGTTGCCCCATCCTTTGAAAAAAAAATCCCTCCAACATTTCTTATTATCGAGTCATTATTCCATCATGCATCTTTTTCATCATTCTTTCCATCTCCCCACTTGTTACATAGATGGACTGGTTACAACTCGAAGATACTTCTTGACTGCTCACATGGTGTGATTGACTGCCTTTAATCCTAGAGTTGTACAAGATCTCTTCATCTTCTCCAAACCCCGGATCTGAGCTTCAAGTCTTTATGTCTAGTTTTATAGCTGACGCACCAAAAATGTATACATCAAAAATGTCATGAACACCCCAAAATTGGTTAAAAGCACCAATAGTATAAAAATTCAAAACAAGGAGGCAAAACAAAAAAAATACAAGCATTTTTTAATAGCTCAGTGAATTGTATGTCCTACATCCACTTTAATCTTGTTATTGTTTGTTTTCTCCTTAGATTACAATGATTATATCAGATCCATCCAGAATTAGTGAATCTTGTATTTACAATGGATTTACTAGAATGTTGAGGAAGAAGTCAAAAGATGAGGAAGGTCAGAAAAGATCAAATAAAGATTAGGGAAAGCTCTGGGTCAAATATTCATTCTTTAGTCGTTATATGACCGGTATTTATAAAGAAACTTATCAATAGACCTAAAGGCCCATGAAGTGTAAAATTAAGATGCAAACCTATTGGCATAAGAGAAAACACTGGCCCAACAACGTAATAAACCTCTCGGTACCGAAAGGTTCCTTTATATACTGAGTGGTTTTCATTGGAAAAAATTCATTTTTTTTCTTTACCTTGTTTTTCTATCTCTGACTCAATGTGTTCCAAATTTTTTTGTATGGAGGTCAAGTTATTTTTATGATTCGCTTCATATCGTTTGTCTTCTCCATATTTTTTATCTCATTAGTTCTTAGAGTCTCTTGTCTATTCCTTGAGAAAATCACTTTAATACAATTGCTTGAGGTAATGGTCAAAGTACAGAGATCAAATCCTTTGTCCCCAAATTTCCCTATCCCTCTGTACCCAACCAATCGTAGTCTTTAATTTTTGCATTTTTGCAATTAAGTCAAAGATAAAAAATGGTTTAATTGCAAAAGGTGGAAATCATGGGGTCCTGATTTGTTGGGTACAGTGGGACAGAGAATATTGGGTACAGAGGATTTCATTCGCAAAGTACAAGAGCTTTAAGATGTCCAAAGAGGAGAAAAAAGATCTCGGTGCCTAGAGGTCCAACTTGCTAAAATCTTTATGCAATTTCTAAAGTCTGATCTCTGAGATTTTTTAAGCATGTTTCTAAGTTCGTGAATTTTTTTGAACGTCTAAGTCCAGTAGAAATCTATTTCGTCAAAAAGGCGGGTTAACAATAGTTCTTCATTTTAGAGCACCACGGTCTCCTTCCTTCCTCATGATTTACAAGCTCAAAAAGATGAAAACACTAAGGGTTTTAGCCTTGAGATGATAAGAGAAGAGAATAGAGAAGTGTGAAACTATGAGGATGCTAAGCTATTTATAACCATCAACCTACACTCATTTTGAACTTCTAAGTCCATTAGAAATCAGTGTCAACCTGTTTATAACATGTTGTAGTCAAAGCCTCCATTGACTTCGGCTTGAATTAAAATTTAATTAATAATTTTTTGATTTCAAAATTTATCGAACCGTCATATAAATTTTACATATCAATTAATGTGATTTTAACATTGAAATAGATGATTAAAATTATCCATATATTAATACAATGTTTTTACTCATTAATTATTAATCGTTTTATTTAGTATTAATCGATCCACAATGGGATATCATGGATTGGGATAATTTTGGAAGCAATTATGGACAAAAAATCGCTTGAAACAAACATTCAACACTTATAAGAGCCGCCATGATTTGGTTCATATAAAGCTATTTATATACTTGGAGAACGTGGCAAGTTTCACCTAGATGAACCAGACAAATATTTAGATAGTAAAGCTATCCCACTACAATAAAAAGCTGATTTTCTGACAGTTTAAAACCATTGGTGGCCATCGGAAGCGTTCGGAAAAAGCTGTTGCAAACAAGGGTTTGATGAACAGAATATCAGACGGCTTCCAACAACTTCCATCATCCTTATTTCCGACGGCTTCCATTGTAAACCAGAAAGCCATTGCAAGCTACATAAAAACCTCCAAAAAAATTATATTTCAACTCCTATTTTGCCTTCCAACCATATTTCTCACACAAACCATTGTTACACCAATAATATACAATCCCAATACACCATATATCAACCGAACATTAAAAAATTCCAGTCTTAATTCACCAAACCAAAAAATATATAAAATCAAGTCAAATTTCATACCAAATCAAAAAACTAACTATACAATACATAAATATTTATATTCCCCAAAGTTTATCATCAAATAATAATAAACACCAAGTCATCAAGTCAACCATACAACAACCAAATCTACCATCAAATAATATGTACAAATATCAAACCATTATGTCTAATCATTCACCAAGTCATATTGAATGAAAAAACATATCTATCACAACAGTTAATCACCTCCAGAACCTTCAGAGCCAGCAGAAGATGGAAAGTGACTGCCATACTGCTGCATTTACTCGGCAATATGCTAATATAGAAGTTGTGTCATCTCGACGGTCTAGCGAAGATTTTGATCCTCTAATTGCGCCACCTTCGCACTCAGCTCCTCGATCTCTTCTAAATTGATATCAGCTCTAGTCTTCTTGCTTAGTTTCTGACTGCTAGCCTGTAACAATGATTTAATAATCTTTTGATCAGGTGCGATGATATTAATTATTTGTGACTCGTAAATGTAATTCTATTTCTAAATAGCAAATCACGGAAACAAATAGGCTAGAGACCTAAGAGGCAATGTATTTGCATCCTTTCCATATTGGGTTTTGGATGGTGATAAAATTTTGTGTTATCGATTTGCTTTGGGATATCATATTGGTTTTGCTTATTAATGAAATATTGCTTGAAGCATTATGCAATATTCATGTCCTGCTTACTATTAATATCTGTGGTGATTGCAGATAGTGCATTTGTTACATTATGGAAAGTCGGAGTGGAATGATTGGATATGTTTGAAAAATGTCAAATCATTTAAGAAAGTAAGGTTGCCAAAGTCCATATCGTCTGTTCCGCAAAAGTAGATCCATAACTGACTCAACCATAGCATCCTCCTCATCCGTCGTGAGCTGCTCTCGACCTGTACCAGCCAAGAGTTTCTGGCATTGTTCCATAAATTTTGCATGCATGAACAAATTAGACTACAGATAAAAATAATATCATGATATCTTATTTCATTATAATTTAACAATTAGGACAAATTAATAAACTGAAATATGTTTATATAGTTTTTACTAGAATTTTCATCATTCCATGTATATGAGACTGTCCCATCTAGATATACATGCTCGATGGAAGCGTATGGGTAAATACATCATATATGACACTGGACCCTGCACCTCACCTCCCTAAATTTTATTATTATACACAATTATTGTACATTAAAAATTACATAGTATAGTAACTATTCACAATTCACATTTATTAAATTTACCAACTCCTGACGATACTGCTGCAATGACTTTGACCCTCCTCGATGAGTGACATGAACAGTATTCCTACGGCAGGGTTTCTTTTCAACTCTTCCTATACATTCAAAATTTGATACATCATTTATCAACCATATATTTTTGGCAAACAAGTATTTAAGATGATTTAGTGAACTACCTTCATCTCGTTAGTATCCTAATATTTCAGTCATCCTTCCCATATACTCGCTCCCATCCAGTTCGGCTTTTGCATTTTTTCTTTATCAACGATATGGAATCCATATAATTCTTTTTCATCTTCTACGTCCAGTAAGGTCGGGCCAACTGAAAGTCGTTTGCCTGTATATCCAGCTCAGCCTGTGTTCACGATAAATAAACAACCAAACATTACACCGCAAACAATGTACAATATATCAATAATAAAAACAAATTAAAAAATGGGAAATAGAAGAATATACTTACAATAACATCCTAGCAAATATTGTCTACAATGTGGGAGGGGATGTTATTCCACTTTGTCCAACAAGCCAACAGATTAGCCCGGTATGCCGCTTTTGAAACATTTACAACAATATTTGGTGGTTGTAGGTCGAACCTACTATGTTAAATATGGTTTACATAAGTGCATAGTTGGTAAAAAAAATGTTGAATAAAGTTTATTGCTTACCCCTCAGCATTAGGTACTAAACAAATGACAATATGCAGTGACTACTGCGATGCAGCACTGCCATCGCCTCCGAAAGAACGGGAAGAACTCCTACCTCTCGACAACATGTATATATTGTTCCCATACACATCATTTTAAAGAGAACAATAACATGATATCGAAATATATTTTATAGTTAAATGACGTAAACGATATAAATTGCTAAATAAATAATAGAAATGGACATGGAATTGTATATACCAGAATGAGATTGGGTCTCATATTTCGAGGATAAGCATATCACATTACATCTTTAATGTAAATTGCTAAATAGACAAATGCAAATGGCATAAAAGATTTAAATATAAGAAGATTTGGATTCGTTACATTACATCAATTTCGTAGTACATCAAAAATTCAACATAGTTACATAAATTGTAAAATGTACGTTGTACATTGCATAATTACATTATAATTAGCAAGATAATACTCTTCTTCTACATCAGTCGTCATCGTGTTCTGATAGACTCATATTCTAGAAGAAATTCCTCCGTACTCTTAAACACCTTTACCAAAACATTTGATTCATCGATCAGAGGTCCAAAATCCGTAAGATTGTCTGTAATTATTATTTCATTGTTTTTCTCCAGATCTTCCTGATAAGCTTGTTCATTTGAAATATTCTCCCCTCGAACGTAAATATGGCCTTTAATTAAAAAACTATCGACCAATGCGCTTTATCTCTTTTTAGAGATGGATTAAGAGCGTAGTAAACTTGCAATGCTTGTTTGGTTAGTACAAAAGGATTGTATTTGTGATATGTGATGTATACTTTCTTTTGATAAGATTATAATCCTTGTACACATTAATTCCAGAACTTGGAACATTGCTAAACCAATTGCATCTAAATAGAAATACCTCCTCCACGGGTCGTGAGAAATATGTCATTTGCAAAATTTATGTTAAAATGCTATAAAAATCATTTATGCGATTTTCTGGATCGTCGCTACCTTTAATAAATACACATGTATTATTAGCTAATTTTTCTGCATTGTATCCTTTGATGTTAAATTTATATTGATTCACGAAATATATTGGATATGTTTTGACCATTCTTTTTGGTCCCATGCCTAGACGTTTCAACCCTTCGTCAACAACACAACTCTTCGACTCTAAACGTAATTTTAAAACAAATCAGAAAATTCTTTATGGAGATCTCCATTCGGATGTTCACGTTCATAAACATTGTATATGTGAGCAAAATATTGCATTAGATTCTACATGCGCATGCATTATAGAAATGAATAAATCACAAATTATTATTTCAGATTACCTAACAAATGTTGCAACCTCAACACAATTTAGAAGAATATAAGTGTGTGATACATGAAGATCTCTATCGTCTAGCCATATTTCTACACACTTCCCAGAAGGCCGATCATATTGCCTAAAAATAAATAATATTGTTTGAGAGGACTCTTGTTCGTTGCCTTCATCATTATTAGGAAAACTTTCAAATGATATATTCACATGGTCACTGAAATAGTGAGAGAAAAGAACGAAGCTTCTTTTTCTATGTAAGATTTACATATTGAACCTTTAACTCATTTTTTCTTCAAATGATTCAAATATGTATGCAAAATTAATTTACATTAACTTCATCTTTCAAATGCATCTAAATTACTAGGTAACATATTACATGTTGTGCTTCATATGGGAGATGGACAGGTAAATGTTCTATTCAAATAAAAAAACAAGGTGGAAATATTTTCTTCAATTTGTAGATCAATATCGGAGTATCTACTTGAAATTTACATAAACATTGCAATTTTAAAGTAGTTAAACAAAGTTCTTTGTGAAATAGACTAAGTTCTATGACTACCTTCTAAACTTTTAAAGGCAGTAATTCTTTGAATAGAACGGATAATAAATTTTCCATCAATATGTGACAGTCATGGCTTTTCATTCTGCTCAATCTACCGTTTTTCAAGCAAGCACATCTATGAAGATTTGATGAAATCCATCAGGAAATCTTAACTCTCCCACCTGTTTTAATACAACTTTAATTTGATTATTATCTAATTCGTAACGTGTCTTGGATTTTTTTCAGCCATTTGGTTTCATATGAAGCTCAGGACATTAGCATAATTCTTGTATATCATGTCTTGATTTCAAATCATCCTTAATCTTTCCCTTGACCTTCAAAATTGTGTTAAAGACATTATCAGTAAAAAATCATCGTGCATCACATTAATATTACGATGAAGTAGAAAAACTTTCCAATACGGCACCTCCCAAAATATGCGTTGTTTGCACCAATTATGAATAGTCGATTTGCCAACAATTTCTGTTTGCACTTCAGTTTCATATATCTTTGGATTATCCCTAACAAGTTTGCATGTCTTCGCATGTCTATATCGTTGGCGGTTGTCTGGCTTCTACTCTATTAACTAAAAATTTTCTCTTGTCTCCTCTAAAAGGATGATTTACATGGAGAAAACATCGATGACAGTCAAATCATGAAATCTTTTACCATTTGATAAAGAAAACGTTCGCGTTTCTTCCATGCAATATGTACATGCTATGGGATCAAAAGTAATTCATCCTGAAAGCACTGCATATATGTAGAAAATCACTTATAGTCCACAACAAATAAGCAAACATACAAAAATATTTCTTCTTTGAAATATCATATATTTCTACTCCTTCGTTCCATAGTTTTTTTAACTTCTCAATCAACAATTGTAAATAAATATCAATTCCTTGCGTCTGATCATCGAGGAAAGAGATGAAAACAGTAAGAAACATATATTGCGTTCTCATGCACATCCACGGAGTTAAATTATAAGATGTGATGATAATGGACCAGGATGAATATTTAGCACCAAATTGAGAAAATGGTGAAAATCCATCTATACAATCATAGTCTAACATTACGAATCTCCACTGCAAAATTGGGAAAAGCTTTATCCAAATGTTTTCATGATTCTCCATCAGCAGGATATGTCAATGTACCCTACTCCTCCATACTAACATTATGTCATCTCATATAAGATGTAGTTGCATAAGATGCATACAATCTTCGAAGCCTTGGACTGATGGGTAAGTAATGCATACGCTTGTATGGAACTTTTTCACCTTCTTTTTTCATGGTTTTTGTTAGGGAATGCGGATTAAGGATCTTAAGGCAAACTAAACACTAGAGGGGGTGAATAGTATTTCATGGATTCTATAGATTTCTCGATATCTTTGTAAGTTTATCAGAATGTTATGTAAATCATAGACATGAATAATCACATAATCAAACATAGATGTAGATAATAATAATAAAAAGAAGTAAAAGGAAATAACGCGCTAGGATTTAGTACTGGTTCGGAGTTACCCTGCATCAAGTCCCACACAATGTCGGATAGATGTAGATTTATTTTAAAATACGCCCAAGTTACAATTCTTGATATCCGGGCTTTAAGGGTACATCCCAACTGTTTTCGGAGTACAGTGAGACTCAGTTGATTTTTGGGTCACAACCTACACCCAATTGATTTCTGAGCTCCAATCAAACCCAATCAATTTATACGAGATACAATCACACATCAATTTTGGAAGATACACTTGATCTTGTGATCTTTGATTCCAGAAGCCTATAACTCTTGAGTAGCACTTGAATCTTTAAGAGAGTTTGATATAGAATTGAACTAGAAAGAGATCATTATGATTCTCTTTTAACATCGGCAGAGTATAGGTATACAATTTAAGAATTGAATAGTGTTAAATGAGAGAAGAGAAAAGAAGATAATAAAATATTAGTTGAAAAATCAAAATTGGAAGCCTAATTATAGTCTCCCAACATTCAAATTCTTTCAGAATAGTTTTGAAGTCAAAAGGCAAAAAATTTCAAATTTTGAATTTGAAAAAAAAATGGCCACTATGTTGGCATACATAGTTACCAATGCCGACATACCATAGAGATTTTCAAAAAATAAAATTTTGAATTAAAGCAAATAATGGTTAAATAAATTATGTTGATTCTTGAGTTAAAGCAAACTATATTCGTTTATATTAAAATAGAATTTCTCAAGTAAAAAATATATATCAAAAACATATATTAAGATGATCTAAAAATAATTAAAAAAGTATATAAAATGATACTAAAGCATATATATATAACTATGAATATAAGAAATACTTTAGAACTTAATATAATATAAGTAAGGAAATTTAAAACTTAAGTAACTATAATAAAAATAAATATAAAAATTAGTATTATAAATAAGAAATATTGGAATCAGGATGTGACGGCCCGTCCCGCACCAACCGGCATTTCCTCCGAAAGTGCGCTATACACATGCCCGATTAGCACAGAACGGTCGCCAAAGAATGGAAAGAAGAGAATGAACTAATCGAAAACCTGTAGAATGTCTCACAGCGCATGGAACAAAAAATAATAATAATGTACTTGACATAAAACAGGCGAGATAATGCATAAGCTGATAACTAAAACCAACATCAACACCATCATTAGAGTAGCAGAAATCCAACTGCAGCTTATTACAGCTTTCCAAATTACTGTCTCTAAATAAAAGAAAGAAATTTACACCACTAGTGCCCAAAGTAGTGACCGCAGCAACACAGAGAGAATATCTATATATATGTATCATACGTGGAAGCCTCCTGCTCGTCTTCGATACAACTACTCGTGCATACCACCCAACCTGTCTCTAGTCTGCTCGTGAGTGCACCCAGAGTAATAAGAAGAGATATAAAACTCTGGGCAGACAAAAAGTCTGGTATAAGCGATAAGCAGCTAAACAGAACAATAACAGGCATACTAAACCATACCTGAACCTGGACCGGCAACCAAAGAGTTAGCACTACATACCGTACAATACTCTAAGGTGCCACTGAACAGATGGTGTAAAGATAACGGGGAGTGGGGGTGTGCATATCATAATGATGGCAAAAAAATCAAACATAGCAACCGTCCTCACATCTCTCACTCAGTGTGTAAAGCATACGATGTCCACCACTGTCAATCACTAGACCCATCGAAGTAGTGACGGAGTTCGACTTGTACAACTACTGCTACTACCAAGCTTGCCCCATGGAGTCATGACCAAATCTTTACAAATGACCCCATTTCATTGGTCTATAGCTCTTTAGTCGTACCTAGGCCACTGTGGCCCTGAATCCGTCCACGTACCTCCCATACACGGTGATCCAAAGTTATAGACATCGACAACCCCTTAGCACACATCCCGCAGCAAAGCCCAATCATGAAGTCGACTCGTTGGTTCCCATCTGGATCCTGAGTTCTACTTCTCATTTGGACTTCCTTTGCATCTCGGGTTTTTGGTCTTCTTCCTCGGATCGGTCTTCATTTTGTTCGCAACACTGCCTCGCGTTCAAAACTCCTGAGTTTGGTTCGGTCGTCATCCTCCTTCGGATCGGTCCGAGCTGCCTGCATCGGATCCGGTCGTGGTGTCCTTCCTCCAGCAGTTCGGGTCGGGGTCCACTTCTCCAAGCGGTTCGGATCGTGGAGAGCTCCGGATCGTGTTCACCCATCGGATCGGGTCGGGGCTTCTGAATCGGATGGTGCAAGCAGCTCACGTGGAAGGCGGTTCGGATCGGAGGACTTCAGGTCGTGGCCCAAGCATCGGTTCGTGATCCTCCTTGGCTATTGGTTCCTTAGCTCCTGAAGCAGTTCGTTAGTGGCATCGGTTCGGATCGGAGGTAGGTTCCTGGATCACCAGCTTGTCGAGGCGCTTTGGTTCGGGTCGAGCTTCCCCCATCCGATCCGGTCCTGCACGATTTCCTGCACTTTGTCCAGCAAGCTATTTACGCCATTCGACGGCTTTTTCGACCAATCTAATATTTCTAGACAATCACAAATCATACCATACTGTCATAGCAACATGTACAATCAATCATAAACAACAACCATAACATGTAAAATGGATCAAACATAACCAAAAACCCATATTTTCCCCTAAAGCATGTTTTAGGCATAATTAATGATAGGATTAACAAAACTTAACCAAATTAACCAAATTTTCTAGCAGAGGCCTAAACCATTATTTTCGAATTTATAAATATTTTTCCAAAATTTTATCATGTCTAATTTCGTTAATCTCCACTAATTACTCTTAATTAACCGTAATTAGTGCAAAACTATGGAAATCACTCACCTTGGACACAAATAAAATACCAAATCTGAAATGAATCTCTTTTTGGCATGAATACTGATGTATAACAGCAGCTCTAACCTTGCTTTGGTGATATCCTTCCTTAATTTGATGTTGCTAAGCCTAATCTTCAATTAGAAAGTGGTTTAGAGGTGTTTTGAAGATATTTAGATAGTGGAGGCGATGGCTAGGTTAAGAGGAATGAATAGTGACGGCTGAAAAATGAGAAAAAGGTATTCTCCAAACCCTAACAGCCCGTTTAAACTCCTAATCCCGAAATTCCCCTTTGGGCCTAGCTGTTAATCACCCGGTTAAGCCCAATTAAGCTGGTTTTTCACCATCTGAAACTTGTTTCAGCCATGTCTCCTAAACGGTGAGTGTTAGCCTACTTTGTGAACTAGGTAACACAAAGTCAAGAAATCAGACATTGAAGAGCATTTTTAATTAGAAGACTTCGGTTCGGATTGGAGAAGACACTACAACCTAGATTGGACAGCTGCAATTGTTCGGGTCGGGTCAGAGCAACATATCGGTTCGGATCGGATAAAATCTTCTGTTCGGATCGGTGAACTGTTGCTGAGGAAATTGGTAAGGCATAGCTATTCGGATCGGAGGACAATATAATCTCAATCGGATTGGAAAGCCACCTGGTTGCCACGGAAATAGATCGGAGCAGAGCAGATAAAAGAAGAAGAGAGCGTTGCATTCAAGCCAATCCGGGTCGGATCGGGTATCCCGATCCGAACCCCTTATATGTGTGTCTCCGACCCGAGCCCACGTTCCATATCATTCTCCAGCAAAAGCGCCTGGATATCCGGATCGGCTATGACCAGTTCCTACCCATAACGTTCATTACTCTGATGCGTTGTCAACACAATAATTCATCCGAACCCGAGGCTAATGGGATGGACGACACGTGGCTCCGATCCGGATCGGGTTTTGAGCAAATTCACACCTATAAATACCCCGTCTGGAGACAAAGAAAAGGATCTTTTTTGGGCATTTCGAGAATTCAACCACCTCCATAGCCCGAACTCCAATACTCCCGGAGAATCCAAATCATCTTTCGTTATTTGTTTTAGTCAATTGAGTGAATATAAGTGAGTTGTGAGTGGAATCAAGTGAATCTTACATTGTATTTGCAACTGAATCATTGAATATAGTAAAACATAAGTGGACGTAGGCATTTCTTCGCCGAACCACTATAAATCCTGTGTGTTCATTTTTATTTTTATCTCAATTCATTTTGCTTTTAATCAATTTGGGTGTTAGAACCACTTTTGGGTCTAACATTTTGGTGCTTTCACTGAGAATCCTCATCTAAATTTTTTATTTTCCGGGATTTCTTTCTACTTTTTGGACCGTTGAGTTCAAAGAAGTTAATCCTTAAGTTTCTCCACTCTTTTATATTTGCTGAAGTAATTGTCAAAGAATCATGGCCAAAGGAAAAGGAAAAGGCAAAGAAGTTCAATCTGGTCGAGGAAATGGTGCTGGCGAAGATCAGCAAAATGCGGTTGTAACAAGGTCTCGGGGGCAGAGTTCAGCAGCAGGAAGAACCAATGCAGGAAATCCGAGCCGCCAGCAGGGGGAAAGCTCCGATCCGATCCGGGTAGGAGATTCTGAAGCAGTGCATTCCCCCAATCTGAACCGACCCGAGCAGCTTGCCACGTACCGATCCGACCAGGCCCCCCAGCTCCGAACCGACCCGACCTCCTACCTCCGATCCGACCCGATGCTTGGTGAAGCTGGAACCTCTACTCGAGTCCCTACGAATGCTCCAATTCCAGCCACCAGGGTTAGTGATCAGGTCAATCCATCTGCGCCCATCACTCAAGGAGATTTCTCGCGCTTACTTGACATGCTTGAGAGCACAAGGGAGGCTATGAAAGTTCACGAGCGCACTAATCTCATGATGCAGGAAAATATGAGGCTCATGAGTCGGGAGATTAGTGAACTCCGTCGACAGAGAACTCCATCACCGGTTCGTCACACACCAGTGGATCAATCTTCATCTTCCGAGGAAGAGCGGCCCCGTGAACGAAGGCCGCTCGAACGACCTCAGAACGTGGAACAGCTGACATTTGGATCTTTGGGATCTCGTGAGGATATTGCACGAGCGCTAGGAAACAATGACCCCACTCGAGGGCAAAGACTCTAATCCCCTCCTCCCGAGATCGACCGGGAGCACAGGGAACGGAATCGAGCAGAGGCAGCTCGAAGAAGAAGGGCATCTCCTGAACAAGAGCCCAGAAGGAACTCGGATACTAGGGCTAGGGAACCTGAGCGGCCCCTAACTAATGCTGATGTGCAGGCAATGGTTCGCCAGATCATGTCCGAGAGCCGGAACTATACAAATGAAGATTATGGCATCGAACGAAGCCATACTCCCTTCACCGATGATATCCTCGACTTCCAATTTCCCCGACGCTTTAACTTGCCACAGATGGACAAATACAACGGAAGGACTAATCCGGGATAGCATTTAATGCGATACTCGTGGCTCATGAATGCTGCTGCCCCTGATGAAGTGAAGTGCAAAGCATTCCCAATCTACTTAGAAGATGTGGCGCTGTTCTGGTTTACCCGACTCCCTCCTCGTTCGATTTCGAATTACAAGGAACTAAGCGAGCGTTTCATGAACCAGTTCCGACTCCATGCCCGAAAGTCCAAAAGTGTTATTGAATTATCGAGAATCAAGCAGGCACCAGGAGAGTCTTTGAGGGCATATCTTGACCGTTTTAACCAAGCTGTAACTGAGGTCAGTGACCCGCATGAGCCCACTATTCTGATGGCATTGAAGGAAGGAGTCGATCCTGAATCTGAGTTTGGAGACTACCTTTCTGGGAAAACACCCTCCACAAGGGAGATATTCTACGAAAAAGCCGATATTTATCTAAGGTGAGAGGAGGCCAGGGCAAACCGAAAGAGAAAGTCTGAGACGGCTTCAAAGGAGAATGTGCAGAGTAATATTGCCGTGAAGCAGTCTGGGGAAAGTTCTGGCAAGGTTGAAGTAAATGTAGGAAACAAGGGTGGAAACAGCAATGCTGGAAGCGGGGGTAACAACAACAATAACCGTAATCCGAACGGTAATAGAAGAAACAGAAAGGTAAAGGAATTGTTATCAACTCCATAGTAGGCGGACCTCACCCAGCAATCCGAAGTTTCAGATCAATGGATCAATATGTGAATGCTGCCAAGCATCTAGACGTGAATGAAGGTGATGATTTGGAAGATATCACCCCCATAAAACAACAGAAGACCATGTTTGACGACGTGGTATTTCGTAGTCGAGACAAAACTGGGATCCAATCCCCCACCGATGATCCGTTGGTTATTACTACCACCATTGGGCCGGCCTTGGTCCATAAGGTATTAGTAGAAAACGGAAGTTCCGTTAATATTTTGTTCAAGAAGTCATTTGATCAGATGAAGCTTGAATCTGAAGATTTGAAGCCATGTGAAGGATGGATCAGAGGCTTCAACGGGGCGTCGACAACTCCCATGGGATACATAGAGTTGCCCGTGACCCTAGGGCAAGGAGAACGTAGAAGAGTGCAGATGCTTCAGTTCGTAGTATTGGACGTAGATTCGCCTTATAATGCATTTTTGGGGAGGCCTGCCCTTGCTGAATTCAGAGTTTGTATCGCCCCTTGGTGCTTGTTACTTAAGTTCCCAACCGAAGCCGGAACTGGAGTAATGAGAGGGGATCAAGTTTCCGGACGGGCCTGCTACGTGGCCGAATTAAAGATGTTGATGAAAGGACTTAACGTTGAGAGTAAAGATGCCTCGTCTCCCTCAAAGGGGGGCTCGGTATAGCAATTAGAGAGATTGACCCCAAAGGAGTTGCCCAAAGGAACGCCTGAAGACCTGGATCCCAGAAAAGACGAGGAGCCAGAGGCTAGGAATGCAACTCCTAATGAAGCGACAGTGGAAATTCCCATTGATAAAGCTGATTCGACAAAAGTTTTGAAGATTGGTTCTCAATTGGATCCACGTCGAGCTAAAGAACTAACGGACTTCTTGAAGGCAAACTGTAACACCCCACCTCCGCCAGGGTGGCTCTTTCAAGCGACTCTGGCTTTGGTGGGGCGTTTTTAAAACAAGGTAAACATGCATGATGATATAGCAAGGCAGGACATGACATATATATATGTAAATAAACAGAGTAAGTAGATAAAACAGCGGAAGATTTTTAAACCATTTCAAAACACAAGTCTGGTACATCAAAATGTCAATTTCCCAAATAAACAAGTCTAGTACATGAAATAACATCATCTGAAACTGAAAAAGAAAACATAAAAGTAGCTATCCCCAAAGTGGAAAAACCATAGCGAGCTCAAGTCCAAAGCATACATGAGCTATCCAAGAAAGCAGCTAAGATCCAAGCTAGGCTCCTGTATTCCCTCCCTGAGAACCTGGGGGGGGGGGGGGAACGGAAGGAAAGAGGCGAAAGAAAACGGGTCAGTCAAAAAGACTGAGTAAGCCCTGCTACGATCACTCTATAAACTAATAAAGTTAACAACATGATGGAAACTGAGATGATCATAGACAACAACATACTGGCATGATAAATTAACTACAAGATAGATAGACGTGTCATCGCATAAAACAAGGTTAAGTTTTGCACCACGGTGTACTAGCAAACCAACATAACAGGTATTGATCCCTCAGCCCAAACTTTGGCCCAATAACATGAGGTGACCTTAATACAAGGTCCAGCCCAACGGTCTAATCGATCGGCTCCCTATAAATCTAACACGTCAAGTGTTGGTGTCCATACGGCCCACATATGGTTGTAGTTAGACTGTGCTGGGTCCACCTTTGGGTGTATCAAGCCCTCGGGTGTCAACCCCAGACACTTAAGCAATAATGCACAGCTCTAACCTACTGGTACCCGTGCCTCGAGTTTGTCCAACACCGGACTACGTGCACGTCCGTAGCCCGCCTGGACCCGCACCGCTGTACCACTCGGCCATCGCCCTTTGGTCGCTTACATCCCCCAGTAATCGTGCCCCGCCCTAGCCTAGCTTCTAGGGTTGTGAATGATACCAAACTGGGATTACTGTTAGAACAGACCACGTTGCTAGGGTTTCCCAAGAGGGTTAAGTGTGATTTAACCCTTCACTAATCATGGATTAAACTAGTTAAGTGCAACCAACGGTTCACCACTTAACCCCATTCCAATCCCTCGACTCCCCAAGTTGGTTAAGTATTAGTGGACCCTGACTTAACCATAATCATGAGGCATTAATTAATTTAATGCACCTTAACCTCTCACATTAGACCTTGTTGTGGTTACTAGTTAGGCCGGGCGGGTCCGGGTAGCTTTACACCACAACTTGGTCTAACCTCGGGTCTTGGCACCCCATGACCAACTTCTCACATTGGGTCCTATTGTTTGTAGCCACTAGTTAAGCCGGTCGGTTCCGGGTAGAATTACGCTACAAACTCAACCCAACCTCGAGTTGGCCACACTTATTTTTTCTAAGTGTCATGTCCACTTTATTTCAAAACATAATTACAAGTCAACAATAACTTGGGTAGACCTAACTTAATAGGTAAATTCCCAAGGGGTAGACCTAACTTAATAGGTAAATTCCCAATCTTATATTTTCATGTATTTTTAAGTTTTCCCAAAACCCCCAACGTCATTCTATCGCTTACATATTCGTAGTAATGCATAAAGGATAGGAAGAGGGAACTTGGCACAACATACATGACGAACTTGCACTACAATCATGCATAACATGTTAGACTTGCACAACTTAGCATAGTGAACTTGCATATTAGCATAAACATGCATAACATGTTAAACTTGCATAACTTAGCATAGTGAACTTGCATATTACCATAAACATGCATAATATGTTAAACTTGCATAACATAGCATAGTGAACTTGCATATTACCATAAACATGCATAACATATTAAACTTGCCTAACATGGCATAGGGAACTTGCATAAACATGCATAACTTGTCAAATATGCACAACATATCATTTTGAACTTGCATAAGCATGCATAACTTATCAAACATGCATAACATGGCATCGTGATCTTGCATAAACATGCATAACTAAATAAACTTGCAAATCATGGCTTGGTGATCTTGCATAAACATGCATAACTTGTTAAACTTGCAAATCATGACTTGGTGAACTTGCATAAACATGCATAACTTGTTAAACTTGCAAACCATGTCTTAGTAAACTTGCATAAACATGCATAACTTGTTAAACTTGCAAATCATGACTTAGTGAACTTGCATAAACATGCATAACTCAATAAACTTGCAAATCATGGCTTAGCAAACTTGCATAAACATGCATAACTCAATAATCTTGCAAATCATGGCATAGTGACCTCGCATAAACATGCATAACTTGTTAAACTTGCAAATCAAAACATGCATACTTCATCAAATATGTGTAACATAGCATAGTGAACTCGCATAAGCATGCACAACTCATTAAACATACAAAAATCCCAACCTTCATCACATATTAACTTTAGAGTTTCTAAAATGAAGGTAAGAGGGCTTACAACTATGATGAAGACACAAATCTCCTAATAGAGATTGAGAAGCCCTTTTTTATGCAAGCATAAAACCCCAAAACAAAGCTCCAATAAGAAAACACCCAAAAACACTATCTTAGCAAATAAAACTTGCAACTTGATGATGTATGCAAGCTAATGATCATTCATACAACTTAGAAATGCTTGTATGAACACCAAAATCTTCATAGGAATGATTCATGAAGAGGGTGGAGGCTAGGGTTTTTAGGTGGAGGCCATTTGAGATTTCAATTTGACATAGTTTGGTTGCTAGAGTGAATAATGAGGGTTTAGGGTAGGATTAGGAGCTTATTTATAGAAGATTAGAGTGTTTTTAGCCCTAGGATTAACCCTAGGTTAGTTTTGGCCCGTCAGATCCCAGAACTCTCTAGAACCAAGCCCCAAGACCCAACCCAAATCAGAAATGGTGCACCAGGCTAAACAGCCCGGGCACCCCCTGTCGACAGGGCTGTCGACAGGGCAGTCGACATGCTAAGACCCCTGTCGACAGGCCTGTCGACATGGGGTCCTGGGCGGGAATTTTTCCCGCCTGCCCAGTTTGCCCTAACCCATGTTTTAAATTTAAAATTTAAATCTGTTTTTACTTAGGAATTTTCTGCAAACTTCAATGGGCCTTAACTGGGTCATACGGACTCCGATTTTCGAAAACTCGGACTCTATTTCGCGTATTTTTCCGAGACGAACGCAATGGCTTAGCCCGTTTCCCTTGATTCCCACTTTATAATTTAATTCTGCCTCGATTAATGTTATAACAGGTTTATTAAAAATACGGGTTGTTACATTCTCCCCTCCTTAAAGGATTTTGTCGCCGAAATCTTCAAGTTAGGAAGAACGTATCCTACCATCCAATCATCCATCTACTCAAAGCATCATCCACGAGCAATCATTGTCCTTAAAAGATTCTAAATGCTGTATGAACATATGCAAAAGTGTGTGTATATGTACTTATCTAATGCAAAGATCAGGCGGTTACTGATACAGTAAACCTCCTTAATGCATATGTATGTCCTAACGCAAAGATCAGGCGGTTACTGATACAGTAAACCTCCTTAATGCATATGTATGTTAGTGAAATGAATCCATATGTATGCAAATTCCTAACATAATTCATAGTATCTATATGAGTGCACATAACATTCATCCATATGCAACATCCATGTGGTAGCACAACAAGTTTCAACCATTAATAAGTGTAAGCACTCATGCATATGCAATATGAGGAGTGTGCGAGCCGATCTAGTGCCTAATTGTGTATAATGCATCCACGAGCGACCACTTGCAAACACTTGCAACCACTTGCAACCATCAAACATAACATGTTTCAAATACATGTTTCATACAAAGGGTTTCTACCTAAGGTCCTCATGACAAGATAAACACGATAAACTAGATAAACATGGACAGAGAGATATGCATCCATTCAAACTCTGACATATAGTACTAACCGATGGGTCATAACACCCTTATGGAGTTTACAACAGAAACAAGATCGAGAATGGGACCGAGAGGATATATATACCAAAAGATAATTTGCAAGCAAGCTCCCCAGGAAAACAAGGATCAAGGATGCACTCCTACAAAGATATGATGCGTGTATCTAGTCTTTACTCTTCTTAGTCACGTTTCCTTGAGCTTAACTCCACTGTGCTTTGACCGTCTTTTACTTCATGATTTCTTGGCTTCCTAACTCTTATTTCCCAAATTCGAGTTGGAACTCATTTCATTATCGCCTCTCGTCTTTCTTTTCCACTTATTCTTCTTTCTGTATACTTGGCTTAAACATAACTGTAATCTCATGATTTCATGCAAGCTCTCCAAAATTCACTAGTGAATCCTGGATCTCGTCTACTTACTATAAAGTATTCCACGTAGCAGGACTTTTCTTGAAAATACCAATCCACGTTGCTAATTGCCCTTATAATCGTGATTTTCTATAACTCATGCTTAATCGAAATGAACCATCTGCCTATGAGTGATAGGCCATACCTAGATTCGGTTGCCTACCCATGGCTTCCTGTAGGCTATTTCAAGACTAGCCAACTTCTTGCGGGTAAACCGTTGCTAACCATGATGCAGTCCTCTTGCTCTTTACCGGACTGAAATGAGCACTCTTCGTGAGTCTACCTCATACCCGTATTCCCTTTCTTTGATCTAGGTAGTCTATCCACATAATCTATCGAGATGTTTTCACACTTCCCTTGCGAAACCTCCAATGGAGGTAATGGCCCGCTGGGCTTCTATGACTTGGCCTTAACCTGGTGGCACAACATGCATCCAGAGACCAACTCGGCCACCTCCTCGAGTGATGCGCATCTCCAAGAACCTTCTTTACCAAGTCTTTCACTCGAGGAACACATAATCTCTCATCGTGCCTTAGTCATCCCTTGTCATCTATAATATATCTAGTGAGGTGACTTAACATTTCGCCTCGAATCATCTGGTCCATGTTCTTGACTAACTGCGGGTCTTCTTCCTGCGAAACCCCCTTCTTGATCCAGAAGAGTAAGTCTAAGCTCAGGGAATGCTAACCAACTAGCCAAACGGAGAAAGCTTCTTACTTCAATTGCCCTCCTCAGAGCTTTCCGGTCTTAAACCGTAATCACTTTAGCGGAATCCACCGCTAAGCCTTCTTAGGAACTATGTGCCCAAGAAATCCAACTTCTTTTCTCCAAAGTGACATTTGGAGAACTTGACCTTCCACCGGTGGCTCTAAGCGTAACCATCTCCTCCTTGAGATGTATAGCATGTTCTTCCTCGTTCTTTTGAGGAGATCAAAATATCGTCTATGATGATCATGACAAACTTGTTCAAGGACTCCCTAAACACCCTACCTATCCAGTGTACGTAATATGCGGGTGCCTTAGTCAAACCAAATAGCATGACTAGTCATTCCAAAAATCCATCTAGAGTCCTAAACTCAATCTTGTCAATTCCATCCTCAGCCCTCCTAAGCTGATGGAATCTGGTAGCTGGATCAAAAGAAAACAGATGCTCCTACAAGCTGATCCAACAAATCATCAACCCTTGATAACGGTTGTCTATTCTCCTTACGATAATCAACACATAAGCGAAACAAACTGTCCACATTAGTAAAGAATACTACTGGAGCACCCTACTCGAAAATGCCTCGTCTCAGGAAGTTCTTCTCAAGCAACTCCTTGACTTACTTTCTTAACTCTCACCTCGTGAGGTCATGTGCCTAACCGGCCACGAAACTGGCTTGGTATTACCAACCAGATAATGCGGAAATCTATCCCACGTCTAGGGGTAACCCCTTTACTTCACCCAAGATATCAGGATATTTTCGGACCTCCCTCACAGATTGCAAACTATCGATAGACGAGTTGAGGGATTCAAGATAACATAACATGATGGGACCCATAGGGTTGTTAGAAATTTCTAGGGTATTACCGAGGCGAGTCATGAGCCTCACACCCCTATGTACAAAAACCAAGAATGGCTCCAAAACAGGACAACCATTCCATGCCCAAGACCAACCCATATCCCCTGAAACCGAGAATAAAACATCCCACGAGAATTCTATACTCAAGATAGAAATTTTCAAATCCACTCAGACCACAGACAAACGGGCAGAACCCCCAATTGGATTTGAAACATATACGGGATCATCAACTAGGCTAGTACTTAGGTGCAAACTTTCAACTAGATCAGATGAAATAAAACTATGCGATGTGCCAGAATCAAACAAAGTACAAACAGGGAAAGTTAGAAAATGTAAACAAGACTTTCAACAGAAACACTACCTCTATCATAAGCTGGAAGAACGGCGCTGAGGGGATGAACTCGCCCTCCAGATAGTCCTGCGCACTGAGTCTGACCTTGCCCTTGCCCTTGTTTCCTCGGGCAATCCTTGCTGAGATGTCCAAACTCACCACAATGAAAGCATTCGCCCCGCTTTCTCTTTTCCTTCTTCCTACATTCCCTGGCTATATGTCCAACTTTACCACAGAAGTTGCATTTCCTATTCTCTCTTGGCTTGTTCATGCGGTTGTTGTTATTCTTGACTCGTTTTCCGGAATTTACTCTCTTGCCTTGAGACTCACTCGCCTTGACCTCTTTCTTGTCATTCTTATCTTCTTCTTGAAGTAGGGCCATATTCACCAACTATCGAAAGTCGCCCCCAAGGGTATGTGGGACATGGCCAAACCGTGCAATGGCTCGTTTAATCCTAGAGCAAAGTGTAGGGCCTTCTTCTGAGCTGTATTAACCAAGTCTATATCGGCACGAGCCAGTTGATTAAACTTATCTATGTATTCCCTAATAGTCATGTCCCCTTGCTTCAGTGATAAGAACCTCAGTCCAAACCTTCCCCTAAAATCATCCCAAGTCTTAATTGGCCTAGTAGCGGTGGTGACTACCCACCAACGTGCAGCTTCTTCCTTTAGCAACCATACTGCCTATAAAACCTTCCTGCGGTCACCTATATCAAAGGTGGCTAAAAGATCTTCGGTCTCTTTCAACCAATTCCTTGCCTCTACAAAAGTCTCTGTTCCACTAAAATTCTTGCCACCCATCATCTTAAAGTTCTTACAAGTTTCCGCAAAATCCGTTTGTGGAGGCTGAGGGGGAAGAGGAACATCATCTACGGGAGGAGGAGGAGGAACAGCGGCCTCGACTGGAAAAACAACATTAGAGGTACCCGGGACCGGTGCCGTGACTTCCAAGTACCGACGAAACCAATCGGGTATTGTTACTCCTTCGGGCAAGATGAGATTATCAGACATGATGGAAACGAAAAGAAAAGAGTTCAAACGAGGGGTCAAAGGATAGTGCTAATGGCTTTTGGGGAATAGCCTTTCAAAAATAACTAGACTTTTCTTTGGAAAATACTTTATACTTGGTTTTGAAAATAGTTTTTCAAAAGTTTTAAAAACCTTTTTATCCCTTCTCGTAAACCATATGCTCTGATACCAAATGTAACACCCCACCTCCGCCAGGGTGGCTCTTTCAAGCGACTCTGGCTTTGGTGGGGCATTTTTAAAACAAGGTAAACATGCATGATGATATAGCAAGGCAGGACATGACATATATATATATATATGTAAATAAACAGAGTAAGTAGATAAAACAGCAGAAGATTTTTAAACCATTTCAAAACACAAGTCTGGTACATCAAAATGTCAATTTCCCAAATAAACAAGTCTAGTACATGAAATAACATCATCTGAAACTGAAAAAGAAAACATAAAAGTAGCTATCCCCAAAGTGGAAAAACCATAGCGAGCTCAAGTCCAAAGCATACATGAGCTATCCAAGAAAGCAGCTAAGATCCAAGCTAGGCTCCTGTATTCCCTCCCTGAGAACCTGGGGGGGGGGAACGGAAGGAAAGAGGCGAAAGAAAACGGGTCAGTCAAAAAGACTGAGTAAGCCCTGCTACGATCACTCTATAAACTAATAAAGTTAACAACATGATGGAAACTGAGATGATCATAGATAACAACATACTGGCATGATAAATTAACTACAAGATAGATAGAGGTGTCATCGCATAATACAAGGTTAAGTTTTGCACCACGGTGTACTAGCAAACCAACATAACAGGTATTGATCCCTCAGCCCAAACTTTGGCCCAATAACATGAGGTGACCTTAATACAAGGTCCAGCCCAACGGTCTAATCGATCGACTCCATATAAACCTAACACGTCAAGTGTTGGTGTCCATACGGCCCACATATGGTTGTAGTTAGACTGTGCTGGGTCCACCTTTGGGTGTATCAAGCCCTCGGGTGTCAACCCCAGACACTTAAGCAATAATGCACAGCTCTAACCTACTGGTACCCGTGCCTCGAGTTTGTCCAACACCGGACTACGTGCACGTCCGTAGCCCGCCTGGACCCGCACCGCTGTACCACTCGGCCATCGCCCTTTGGTCGCTTACATCCCCCAGTAATCGTGCCCCGCCCTAGCCTAGCTTCTAGGGTTGTGAATGATACCAAACTGGGATTACTGTTAGAACAGACCACGTTGCTAGGGTTTCCCAAGAGGGTTAAGTGTGATTTAACCCTTCACTAATCATGGATTAAACTAGTTAAGTGCAACCAACGGTTCACCACTTAACCCCATTCCAATCCCTCGACTCCCCAAGTTGGTTAAGTATTAGTGGACCCTGACTTAACCCTAATCATGAGGCATTAATTAATTTAATGCACCTTAACCTCTCACATTAGACCTTGTTGTGGTTACTAGTTAGGCCGGGCGGGTCCGGGTAGCTTTACACCACAACTTGGTCTAACCTCGGGTCTTGGCACCCCATGACCAACTTCTCACATTGGGTTATATTGTTTGTAGCCACTAGTTAAGCCGGTCGGTTCCGGGTAAAATTACGCTACAAACTCAACCCAACCTCGAGTTGGCCACACTTATGTTTTCTAAGTGTCATGTCCACTTTATTTAAAAAAATAATTACAAGTCAACAATAACTTGGGTAGACCTAACTTCATAGGTAAATTCCCAAGGGGTAGACCTAACTTAATAGGTAAATTCCCAATCTTATATTTTCATGTATTTTTAAGTTTTCCCAAAACCCCCAACGTCATTCTATCGCTTACATATTCGTAGTAACGCATAAAGGATAGGAAGAGGGAACTTGGCACAACATACATGACGAACTTGCACAACAATCATGCATAACATGTTAGACTTGCACAACTTAGCATAGTGAACTTGCATATTAGCATAAACATGCATAACATGTTAAACTTGCATAACTTAGCATAGTGAACTTGCATATTACCATAAACATGCATAATATGTTAAACTTGCATAACTTAGCATAGTGAACTTGCATATTACCATAAACATGCATAACATATTAAACTTGCCTAACATGGCATAGGGAACTTGCATAAACATGCATAACTTGTCAAATATGCACAACATATCATTTTGAACTTGCATAAGCATGCATAACTTATCAAACATGCATAACATGGCATCGTGATCTTGCATAAACATGCATAACTAAATAAACTTGCAAATCATGGCTTGGTGATCTTGCATAAACATGCATAACTTGTTAAACTTGCAAATCATGACTTGGTGAACTTGCATAAACATGCATAACTTGTTAAACTTGCAAACCATGTCTTAGTAAACTTGCATAAACATGCATAACTTGTTAAACTTGCAAATCATGACTTAGTGAACTTGCATAAAATGCATAACTCAATAAACTTGCAAATCATGGCTTAGCAAACTTGCATAAACATGCATAACTCAATAATCTTGCAAATCATGGCATAGTGACCTCGCATAAACATGCATAACTTGTTAAACTTGCAAATCAAAACATGCATACTTCATCAAATATGTGTAACATAGCATAGTGAACTCGCATAAGCATGCACAACTCATTAAACATACAAAAATCCCAACCTTCATCACATATTAACTTTAGAGTTTCTAAAATGAAGGTAAGAGGGCTTACAACTATGATGAAGACACAAATCTCCTAATAGAGATTGAGAAGCCCTTTTTTATGCAAGCATAAAACCCCAAAACAAAGCTCCAATAAGAAAACACCCAAAAACACTATCTTAGCAAATAAAACTTGCAACTTGATGATGTATGCAAGCTAATGATCATTCATACAACTTAGAAATGCTTGTATGAACACCAAAATCTTCATAGGAATGATTCATGAAGAGGGTGGAGGCTAGGGTTTTTAGGTGGAGGCCATTTGAGATTTCAATTTGACATAGTTTGGTTGCTAGAGTGAATAATGAGGGTTTAGGGTAGGATTAGGAGCTTATTTATAGAAGATTAGAGTGTTTTTAGCCCTAGGATTAACCCTAGGTTAGTTTTGGCCCGTCAGATCCCGGAACTCTCTAGAACCAAGCCCCAAGACCCAACCCAAATCAGAAATGGTGCACCAGGCTAAACAGCCCGGGCACCCCCTGTCGACAGGGCTGTCGACAGGGCAGTCGACATGCTAAGACCCCTGTCGACAGGCCTGTCGACATGGGGTCCTGGGCGGGAATTTTTCCCGCCTGCCCAGTTTGCCCTAACCCATGTTTTAAATTTAAAATTTAAATCTGTTTTTACTTAGGAATTTTCTGCAAACTTCAATGGGCCTTAACTGGGTCATACGGAATCCGATTTTCGAAAACTCGGACTCTATTTCGCGTATTTTTCCGAGACGAACGCAATGGCATAGCCCGTTTCCCTTGATTCCCACTTTATAATTTAATTCTGCCTCGATTAATGTTATAACAGGTTTATTAAAAATACGGGTTGTTACACAAACTTAGACGTGTTTGCCTGGACCCATGCTGACATGTGTGGGATATCGCCATCCATTATAAGTCACAAATTAAATGTAAATCCGAAGCATCCGCCTGTAAAGCAAAAGAGACGCATGCTGGGCCCAGAGAGGTCGGCTGCTCTCAAAGAGGAAGTAGAGAAGTTGAAGCAGAATGGATTTATTCGAGATTCGACATATCCCGACTGGATATCGAATCCCGTCTTAGTAAAGAAGCCAAACGGAAAGTGGCGGACTTGCATTGACTTTTCAGATTTAAACAAAGCTTGCCCAAAAGATAGTTTCCCACTTCCCAGGATTGACTAGCTTGTAGACTCGACAGCAGGTCATGAACTTCTCTCTTTCATGGACGCATATTCTGGATATAACCAAATTCCTATGCACGTACCAGACCAAGAACATACGAGCTTCATTACGAATTTGGGATTATATTGTTATGTTGTAATGCCATTCGGATTGAAAAACGCCGGAGCTACTTATCAGCGCTTGGTGAACAGAATGTTTTATAATCAAATAGGAAAAATTATGGAAGTTTATGTGGATGATATGCTTGTCAAATCGAAGCAGTCCTCCAGCCATACGCAAGACTTGGCGGAAATGTTGGGTATCCTGCGAAAGTACCGGATGAAATTGAATCCTCTGAAATGCTCATTTGGAGTGGCATCGGGAAAGTTCCTTGGCTTCATTGTGAGTTCCCGAGGAATTGAAATCAACCCTATCCAGATAGCAGCGATTAGAAATATCGAAGAGCCGAGGAGAATTAAAGACGTCCAAAGTCTTGCAGGGAAAGTAGCGGCGCTGAGTAGATTCATCTCCAAAGCCACAGACAAATGTGTTCCGTTTTTTGATTTGATTAAAAGAGGAAAGAAGAACTTCGAGTGGACTCCGGACTGTGTTGAGGCCTTTTGAAATCTGTTGGAACTGCTAGAGAAGCCGCCGATTTTATCAAAGCCCGTAGATCACGAAGAATTGTTTGTTTACTTGGCAGTCTCGGCTCACGCCGTCAGCACAGCCCTAGTTCGAGAAGAAGACAAAATACAAAGGCCAGTGTATTATGTAAGCAAGAAATTAGCAGCGGCAGAGCGCAACTACCCAAAAATTGAGAAGCTCGCTTACAGCCTCTTGATCGCATCCCGAAAACTTCGTCACTATTTCCAAGCTCATCCAATAACCATATACACCGACCAGCCCTTAAGGCAGGTGTTGCAGAGACCCGAAGCATCGGGAAGGTTGATCAAATGGAACATAGAACTAAGTCAGTTTGATTTGAATTTTCAACCACGAAAGTCAATCAGGGGGCAAGCTCTAGCAGACTTTATTGCGGAGTTCACCATTCCAGAGGAGGAGGTAGTCGATGATAGAGTGGTTAAGTCCGAGGATGAGTTAAAAATAGATCCGTGCAAACTATATACAGATGGAGCCAAGAACGACCGAAGGTCCGGAGCTGGAATCGTCTTAGTCACTCCCGAAGGACGGTCGTTATATTACGCCCTACGATTAGAATTTTCGGCGACTAACAATGACTCTGAATATGAAGCCCTGATTGCCGGGCTGAAGCTTGCTAAAGACCTCGGAGTAAAAATGTTAGATATATTCTATGATTCTAAAATTGTTGTTTGCCAAGTGCGAGAGAAGTTTGTGGCTCGAGGACCTCGACTTATCGCCTACCTCAAGAAAGTGAGAGAGCTATTGAATAGCTTAGAGCGGTACAACATAACACACATTCCCAGAGTTGAAAACCAGAAAGCGGATAGACTGGCAAAGCTGGCTAGTTCCGACAATCTAGAAGAGACTGAAATAATCCCAATTGAAACGTTGGAATCGCCAAGCTTTGAGTCAATGGAAATTGAATTCGCTTTGGAAGCGGAACCAGAGAAGGAGTCGTGGATGACTCCAATCAAGAATTTCCTTAAGAATGGGACACTCCCATCAAAGAAGAGTGAGGAAAGAGCTGTAGTTCGCAAAGCTACCAGATATGTCATACAAGATGATACTCTTTATAGGCAAGGATTTTCTATGCCCCTGTTACGATGTATAGCACACGACGACATCAAGCGTGTACTAAGAGAAGTACACGAAGGTGAGTGTGGAGATCATACAGGAGGTCAAACTTTAGCAAAGAAGATATTGCGGTACGGATACTTCTGGCCTACGATCAATAAAGATGCAGCTGATTATTCACGACGCTGCGATAAGTGCCAGAGATTCGCCAAAATCCCCAGGGCACCGTCGACCCAACTTAAATCAATGGTGAGTCCTTGGCCATTTTCCACGTGGGGAATTGATATCATTGGAGTTCTACCAATTGCTAAAGGAGGAGCTAAGTATGCAATAGTGGCCGTGGACTATTTTACGAAGTGGGTGGAAGCTGAGCCCTTGACCAAGATCACGGCGAGAAAGGTGATAAGTTTTGTGGTCAGAAATATCATATGTCGGTTCGGGATCCCAAGGACGATTATAACTGACAACGGAACCCAATTTGATAGTACTGAATTCAGAAATTTCTGCCAGAAGTATAAGATAGACAAACGATATACTGCAGTTGCCTATCCGCAATCGAATGGGCAAGTAGAGGCAATAAACAAAGTAATAAAATCCATCCTCAAGAAACGATTAGAGCGTGCAAAGGCAAAGTGGGTTGATGAATTGCCCCTAGCTTTGTGGGCATATCGAACAACATTTAAAACGACCACTGGTCATACCCCTTTCTCCCTCTCCTTTGGCTCAGAAGCTGTAATTCCAGTTGAACTAGAAGTTCCTTCCCACAGGGTGACATATTATGACCCGATGACAAATCGGGCACTTTTACTTGAGTCTCTTGATGAAGTCGAAGAGAAAAGGGACGAAGCAGATTTGCGTGCAGCAAGACATCGGCGTCAGATGGCACGCTATTACGACAAAAAAGTTCGCCTCGGGACTTTTGAACCAGCAGATTTGGTGCTAAAGAGAGTCTTTCCATCCCTTCCTCACCTTGGTCCAAAATGGGAAGGACCCTTTGTCATTCAATGGAAACTTGAAAAAGGAACCTTCAAGTTAACGACCGTGGATGGCGAAGAAGTCCCCAGAGCATGGAATGCCCAGCACTTAATGCGATATTTGGATTAGAAATGCTGTACTTTGTGTTATTTTTCTTATGAACTCTGTAATAAGGCACGGCTTGCCTTGGGAAAATCTGACGATATGAATGAAGAACTATAAAGTGGATGTAGGCTACGACTTAGCCGAACCACTATAAAAATACTGTGTGTTATTTACTTTTATGCGTTACATATATACATTTATCAGTTATTTTGTTGTAATTATAAGATACAGGATAACTCACAACCTAAAAAGGTTGAAAACAGTTTAGACATAGGAAGAAGCACAACGACTCTTTGTGCGATAAGACATAAAAGAATGAGAAAACGACATTCTTAACTCTAACTCTCCAGAGAGAGAGAGTATAAAAGCGTCTCCGACTGAGCGCTGAAAATGAAATTCTCCCCCTAACTCTAACTCTCCAGAGAGAGAGAGAGTATAAAAGCGTCTCCGACTGAGCGCTGAAAAAGAAATTCTACTCCTAACTCTAACTTTCCAGAGAGAAAGAGAGTATAAAGGCGTCTCCGACTGAGCGCTGAGAAAGAAATCTTTCCCCGTTGAAAGACCGGGGAATAAACAGATGACTGAGCTCGAACTCTAACTCTCAAAAGAAAGAGAGAGAGTATAAAAGAAATGCCAGAAAAAATGATAGGTACTGACGACACAGGAAGTGCTATCCCATCAGAAAATCGGGAGCATTCAGATTGCTTGATTAAGCATTAAATAATTTGTGGGAATTGACTGGGGACACTTAAGTACACGCTTATTTCCCCCCTCCACAACTTCGTTTCATAACTATAGACATGCATTTTTATATAAGTGCAGAACTACTAACAAATAAACATTGCAAAAAATGAGTTATTTTTATTTACAAATGAATGAATTTGTACAGGAAAACAGCTAAAAAAGAAAGTGCAGGAGCTACTCTTGTAGCAGCAATTATTGGTTCACTAAATGCTAAAACGATACAAGGCAATCCACTATTTAGATTTTGAATGAGCCTTGGATTTCTTGGCGGCTTTCTCCGCGTCCTTTGCTTCTTTCTCAGCCTCCGTCAAGATTCGTTTTGTCTTCTTTTTTCCTGAAGATGCGGTGCTGGAGCCAGTAGACTTCTTCCCGGAGGGCGGGGCGCTGGAATCAAGAGAAGATTTTTTAGCAAGTTCCTCTGTAATAGATCTAGTTGAGAGCTTAACGACTAACCTTGATCCCGCATCCATGACTGCGAGGGGTTTGAGGACTTCGAGGTCTAGCTCTTCAGCTTTTAATTGCAAGCGTTTGTCTTGATCGGCTTTCATTGCAGCCAAGGTAACATCATCAGCATTTTTTGACTCCCCGACTATTGCAACTTCTGGTTCCTCTTCATGCCCCCCGTCTCCGCCATCGTCCTTTAAAGCTACTATCATTTCTTCATCCTGGGGAGTGGCGACTTTAGTCGGCTCACTTCCTTCTTCCAAGTCTATGGAAGCAGCCTTGTCTTCCCCTTTTTTGGCCTTATCTGCGGGCCTTGTCCCAGCGGTGGCTCCCTGAGTCACATCTACCTTTACGGATGATTCAACACCTACAGAATGAGAAGCAACAGTTATCAACTCAGGCGAAAACAATGGGTCTTTCATCGATTGTTCAATCACGTGGCGAAAAGTAGAAATAGCCTTGGCAAATTGAGGAGAAAAGGTAGGGATACCTTCCGAAGACTTTTCTGCGGGGGTGGCTACTACCTCTGGTGTTGTTTCAGGAATAGGAGATAGCAGAGTTGTTCGGGGAATTCCCGGATTTTCAGGATCGTACCCCTCTACTTCAGAAGTTGCAGGGGCAGAGGAGGAGGAACCAGCTTCAAGGACAGTTTTTTGTTTGGACTTCCGTCTCTCTTCTTCCATGGCCTCAGCAATAAGGCGGCGCCCTTCAGCTAGGCGCTCCGATTCATCATCCCTCAAGTATTTCTCCATTAGTTTATCTTCATCGAGGGAATCGACCTTAAGTTCCTCTTTTTCCCACTCGACGATCTGATTCCATACTTGAACTAGAGTGGATGGATAGTCCTCGATCCAAGAAATGTTTCGGCGACGAATAATATGTGCGAAGAATTCAATCATTAGTTCGCCCAAACCCTGAATATCAGCCTCCGCCTCTGATAGTTGCTTGCGGGCTTCCTCCGCATATTTAATAGCATACTCTACATTGCCCTCGGCCAGGGCAGCCCTGTTCTCTGCCTCCAACAGCTTTGAAGCCAAGTCGACATTCTTCTTTTCTAATTCGGCACTCCTCTTTGCTAACTCGGCGTTTTTCCGTTCAAGCTCAGCATAAGCAAGGCGTGTTTTAGCAGCTTCTGACTTGGCCTCGTCAGCTTGCTTTTTTAATTCAGAGCGCTCCTGAGTGTGAGATTCAAGCAAGTCGTGATAACGCTTTTGCATGTCCTCGAATTGTTGTTTGAAATTAGAAGCGTCCCTTTGAGCGACAGCTAGCTGAGCATGAGTGTCTTCTAAATCTTTTCCTAGAGCTTTTAAGTCCTTAGCATCCTCCTCCACGGTCTTTTGCATTGAATCAGTATTTGTGATTAGAGTGCGGATGATTCTCGAAAGATTGCGTGAATATTTAAACATCTCAGTGTATTGTTTTTCCACCGCATCAATCTTTGCTTTGGCCTCATCTGCCCACTTAGAAGAAATAGGTTCAAGAGCAGGTAAAAAAGTCAAAGTCTCGAAGTAGTGCTCGGGAAATTGCTCCACCAAATATGCCCGCTTTACTGCAGTTTCCGCATCTAGTGGGGGAGGAGCGGGGATCGATAATTCGGTGTCCCTGTGTGAAGAGGATTCGGTGGTCTCTTTGTCTGTCCTAGGTCACTTAGTAGCAGGGACCTTGTGCTTGCTTCGAGTCCCAATTTCTTTTGGAGGAGTTCTTTCTCTGCTGCGCTTTTCATGGGAAGAAGTGGAGTCTTTAGATGGTGGTTTGTCCTCTTCCCTGCGGCTTTGATAGCCCTTATATTTCTCTTGTTCCGGTCGAACTGGTGAGCGGGAACGTGAGGGTCGAGAACGATAGGGATCATAAGGTCTTCTCTCCTCCCAACCACGATCATCCCGGCGATCATACTCGACATCCTGAGGAGGATTGGACATGCTGCGACGAAGCTTTCTTATATCGTATTAGGATCGAGACATCGTACCTGCACGATAAAACGAATGAAATTTAGAATTAATGAATTCACGAGGAAAGAGGTGCAATGAATGCTAGTGCCGTTATATAAAGTGTATCCTAAGTGGTGTGTTTCCCCCCAACCAACCTGAGTTTGAAGCTAGACTAGTACGGGCAGGCTCTTTGGCCTTAGCGGGAGTGGTCTCTTCAGAAGAGGTGAAGACTAAAGGATCCTTCCTGAAATCCTCTGAAGTTTATATAGTCTCAGGTAAGGGGAGATCCCCCAAACCCTGAAATATTTGCTCATCAGTACTAGGGACGTCCCCCTCGGAAGCATGAAGTGGTGACTCTTGGGAGGATTTTGACTTTTCTAGAGAAGTAGTTTCCTCGGGGGCAATATATCCTTCACGATGCTTTTCGGCCAGATTAGCCAATTCATCATCTTGTGTAGAAGATGGAGAAGGTGAAGTTTGAAGAGGCGCTGTAGGAATTCCTGAGCCTTCTCCTGTCTCTGGGACTACCTCCACTGGGGGAATGTATGCGTATGGAACCGTCCCATGCCCAATGCTACGAAAAACAGATAACAGCCCATGAAAGTGAAGGTATTCGTCTTTAAGGGCTTCGTCGATAGTCAAGAACTTCTGATCGCCATTAAGAAGTCGGTGCATCCGGTCAAAGAACACCTGATCTAATATCTGTTTGGGATTGTCGACTGCAAACAAAAAGGAAAACAAGTCAAGGTGATGATTCAAGTGTATCGAGCCCGGATTTAGGAAATCAGTGCTTTACTTGATTTTGTCCACCTCCTGGCGCATCCAGGCTGTCGCTTCACGTAGAACCATTCTAGTCTGGAATCTCCAGCTTTACTGCTAAATGGTGCAGAGATTATCTTCCTTTTTGGAACTGACTCGAAGTAGCAGAAAGATGGAGTATCTCGAGTCCGATGCTTGAAATTATAGAAGAAGTGAACGTCATCGAACGTGAGCTCTATGCCTAAGATTTCACGATATGCTATGTACAAGGTGTGCAAATAGGCATATGAATTGGGGTGTAATTGCATGGGGGCAATCCGCATTTGTCTTAAAAAGTCAACGATGAAGGGAGAGAATGGAGGAATGGCGCCGACCATGTACATCAGTCGAGTGACCGTCATATATCCTTCTGGAGGGTTGTGGGGACGATCAGAGCGTGAAGGCACTAGAGTGTCCCTTTTCATTATTCCGTACTTTAAGCAAATTCGGACAAGTCGATCGTTGTCGATTGTTGATTCAACGGATTCTGGAGGTGATTCCAATATAATGGCCGATTCAAATTCATCAGGGGCTCGATCGTCACCAATCCCTCCTTCCTCCTCAAAACCCAGAGAAACTTCATTCTCTGAAGACACCTCGTCGCTTTCTCGATGTCCAACCCCGTAATTTGGACCCTCGCTGTCCCATTCTGGATCCGAAGAAGAAGATATATCCTTGAGAGTGATTTTGTTAGAAGTTTCCGGGGCTTCTTTCCTCTCAGCTAGTCTGGAAGAGCGTCTGGGCCTCATTGTCATAGAACTATTGAAGAAGCAATAGCACGGATTAGAGTAAATTAGCCCGTACCCCCCTGTGTATGTGTGTGAACTAAAATGTGTGCAGCGAATGTGAGAAATGCAAAGTAAAAGTGCAACAATGTAAGACGAAACTTTGAAGAGAAAGTGATAGTCGGAGTAGTTCTTAATGTTCATTTATGTCCGCAAGGCACTATCCTAACTGTCCATGAAGTTGGAAGTAATATCTTTTAAATAGTTGGACGAAAGTTTGTGTTTTAGATTGAGCAGTTTTCGGTTCGGATGTAGACACCAGGTTCGGATCGGATGAGCAGAGGCTCACACTCAGAGAGAAATATCCGGATCGGTTCGGAGGTTGACTTTCGAGGCGGGTCGGATTAACCTAGATAACCATATTACTATTCTCTCTTTTGTTTCATAACCCGGTCCGACCCGGGCGCAAAAGTCTTAACCTCCATTTTATTCCTAGCTCCGACCCGACCCGGTTAAACGAGTTAAGTCCCATTTCCTTGTCCTATTGCCCCGACCCGGTCCGGATCTGTGAATTTCTCTCTTTCCCTTTTTTCTCCTACTGTTCCCCTACCCGAACCGATCTCCTTCAATTTCCTTCCTCTTCCTCCTCTTAAGTAGTGAACCCAACTCGATGTCCCAAGCCTTAATTAAAATCACGTGAGTAAGCACTCAGGTATTCAACGGCGAGTCTCAATATCCTCCTCCAACGCCTCGAAATTGTGCCGATGCCATTAACGACGAAGGCGGAGGATGAAGGAAGTCGTGGCGATGGAATTAGTCAATTACTTTGCTCGAATCGTTCAACTTAGCTACGGATGTAAATTAAAAACAATTATGGCAACGAGATTCAAGATTACAAGGCTACCTATGTATTTGATTCAAAGATTGAAGCGAGAATTTTGAAGTTTCTTGGAAAGACTAAGGTTTCGATGTGGAATCGGTTCGGATGAGCAGAAACAGTGAATGGAAGAAAGGAAGAAAGGTGAAGTAAATTTATATAAAAAACAAGCTGACTATTCATATTCCCGATCGGACCGGTTCGAAAAGCCCAATGACGCAGCTTGGCCCACTAATACATTGCAGAGAAGAAGGAGATCCGTTCGGGTCGGAACCCAAAGCAGAAATCCGTTCGGGTCGAAATCCGAACCGAACAGGATGAAGTACGACAGCTTGGCATGTGAATTCAAAAGGAAGGATGAAGATTTTGTGCTATGGCAGTCAAAGCATGCTCCGTTTCCAACAGAAGCATCCTTTGAGGGGGAAAAGTGTTAGCCTACTTTGTGAACTAGGCAACACAAAGTCAAGAAACCAGACATTGAAGAGCATTTTTAATTAGAAGACTTCGGTTCGGATTGGAGAAGACACTACAACCTAGATTGGACAGCTGCAATTGTTCGGGTCGGGTCAGAGCAACATATCGGTTCGGATCGGATAAAATCTTCTGTTCGGATCGGTGAACTGTTGCTGAGGAAATTGGTAAGGCATAGCTATTCGGATCGGAGGACAATATAATCTCAATCGGATCGGAAAGCCACCTGGTTGCCACGGAAATAGATCGGAGCAGAGCAGATTAAAGAAGAAGAGAGCGTTGCATTCAAGCTAATCCGGGTCGGATCGGGTATCCCGATCCGAACCCCTTATATGTGTGTCTCCGACCCGAGCCCACGTTCCATATCATTCTCCAGCAAAAGCGCCTGGATATCCAGATCGGCTATGACCAGTTCCTACCCATAACGTTCATTACTCTGATGCGTTGTCAACACAATAATTCATCCGAACCCAAGGCTAATGGGATGGACGACACGTGGCTCCGATCCGGATCGGGTTTTGAGCAAATTCACACCTATAAATACCCCGTCTGGAGACAAAGAAAAGGATCTTTTTTGGGCATTTCGAGAATTCAACCACCTCCATAGCCCAAACTCCAATACTCCCGGAGAATCCAAATCATCTTTCATTATTTGTTTTAGTCAATTGAGTGAATATAAGTGAGTTGTGAGTGGAATCAAGTGAATCTTACATTGTATTTGCAACTGAATCATTGAATATAGTAAAACATAAGTGGACGTAGGCATTTCTTCGCCGAACCACTATAAATCCTGTGTGTTCATTTTTATTTTTATCTCAATTCAGTTTGCTTTTAATCAATTTGGGTGTTAGAACCACTTTTGGGTCTAACAGTGAGTCCGTTTGGCTAATGTGACCACTCTTTGTAAACTATAATTCGGAGCCAATGGAAGTGGTTTCAGGTGAAAACTCCTTTCCAATCAAAAGTTATGGCCAAAACTGTATTAGCTAGGGGCAAAACGCTCATTTAAAAATCGGCAAAAATCATGAACATGGGAAATGACCCCAATAGTCGTCTCCCAAAGTTACATGACCATACGACTTCGTATGTGAAAGAAATAAATATTCTACGATCCTTCGATCCTTAGAATGCAGGTCGTTACGAGTTAAAAAGTATCAGAAAATGTAATATATTTAAAAACAGGAATTAAAATAAATTTCTGAACAAAAAAATTTATTTAAACTAAGAAATTAATTTTGAAATCAATAAGATAGGAATTTTAAAAAGATATGAGAAAAGATGAAATAAGGATTCAATGCTAATCAGAGTTTTAACAAGAAATCTAGACTTAATTACTTTTTATTTCTTGAACTCTTGAACCCTTGTTACTTATGAGTCTTGTATCGTGAATTTTTCTTCTTTGAAATCTTGATTTTTTAAACTATACAGTCTTTAATAATCAATGCCTTCATATATTTCTTGTATATATATATATATATATATATATATATATATATATATATATATATATATATATCCTAGATAATAGCGTTAGTATATATTTTATGGCAATAATAGTTAAAATAAGGTTATTGACATCAAAACCATCATTACAACCATCTAAATCCCTAAGAGTTTGTATCTTTCATGATTACATATCTTACAATTCCTAATATTTACATCCTCTTTCCAAAACAACATGCAACCATTTAAACATGTATCTATTTTCTAATAAGGTAAACAAAAAGCCGACATAAGTTTTCTAATTCCATTGTGATTTTCACACGTTAAATTATCTGACGGCGTATGTCTTTTTGCTGCTTGTACAACTATAAATCCAACTTGGGTGATGTTGTATTTTGACTTCATCATAATGTATTCTGCGATTACTGACAGTTGAGTGCCGCTTTTATAAGTCATAAAAAGGTTTCTTAGCAGCATCCAGTAAATTATAAAAAAATGATTTAGCATTCGGTTCTTCAACATTTTCACCGTTGTCGTCAACTTCAATCATAGGGAACATTAATCATTCTGCATCTTCGACCATGTTTTCTATATGAGTCATTAGAACAATTTCACTAGCAGCACTGTCTGATTCATGCTTCTCAGAAGTATTTGCTACAGCTTCTCCATGACGATCGCAAACATAATACTCAGATAAAAAACTAATTTTGCACAAATAAACTTTCATAATGTCTAGTAACAAATACTTCAAATGTCTACACTGACTACATGAAAAATGAATTTCCACGTCATTTCTGTTATTATTTAAATAAAATTCAACAAATATGCTTACTCCATTACAAAAAAATCTTTTATTGAGCCTCTCATTCCTCTTCTTTTATAGATCTATTTCCTTCGATTAACAAAATAATCGATTATTTTTCCTGTTTGAGAAAATGAGTCACAATTTCAAAAACAAATATTGACTTTTAAGAGTACAAATTCCAAAAAACTTATTTTTATGGTCTCATATATTTATAATGTTTGAATTTAAATAACTATTTAGGAAATTCAAAAAAAAAATCATGTATTGCACTTTTAATTTTTCAACGTATCGAGACAAATTAAAAGTAATACACATCAATTTTACTCCACATAAGAATAAAACATTAAAATATTGATTTATGGTTATCTTTTTTCCATGCCTATCATTATATTTCCCATTACAAACATAATAAACAAGTAATGAACCGGGGGATTTTCGACCTCGAAAATCGACATAAATACATACACCGTATAGCCAACCTTCAAGTACCGGAATGTCAATAGAAAGAAGTTAGAGGCTGAGATTAGAAAGAAAGTTAGAATAGAAGAAGAAGAAGAACATAAATACAACGATATCAGAGTAAACATGAATCTCATAGTGGAACGAATGAAATATATTATATAACATAACTTTGGAATTAAAAATTGTAGCTATATATATATATACCATTATCAGAGTATAACATATATACCATAGCGGAAATAAACAATAGCTATCTAACATTGAAGACTCCTACTCCAATCTTCTCCAAGTATATTTGTAAAATCCCGAGTACTTGATTGCTCGTACAAATTTGGGTACCCAAGAGTTTAGGGTAAAACAAAACAAAATAAACTCAAGGTCAGTCATGGGACTGGTGTGAGTAAACTCCAACCATCTGGTTTAACTTTAAAATTCCTTTTGAAACAAAGGATGGTCGTAAGACCGATCCACAAACACGGATGATTTTTACCTTGCAATAACCTAAAATATTCTTTATATCAACACTATTCTGATATCATAATAGTGTCTAATCAACTTAATAATGATCTAGCGGAACGATGGCATACCATGCTCCACATAGATAGTATACAACCAAAACCGCGAGCGCTTTTTGGGTAATAGATTTCCAACTATGACAAGGTATGGAACCACCTTCCGATAATGTATTTCTAGAGAGGAATACACAGGGTTCAACAAGAACATATTTTTACCTAGGCCACACAAGACCGACCACTCATTTCGTTGAGTGTACCGAATGTATTATCACCAACGGTTGGGATCTGCGACCGTTCCAAAGCATACAACAGCGATAGAATAAATAAGCAAAAAGATTTTCTCTAGATCTGTTGATAATACACCCTAATGGGAGCGACCCACTTAGTCATGCTGCCTGCCCGAGTTTTGTCATTATTCAGTTGTGATGCTTGCGGCCATATTCACATTTTTGACATGACACATCTTCATTCACTTTGAATGTCACATCGTCAAACCCTATAAATCATTTATTGATTTCTCCAAAAATATCACAGGCATAAATCTAAGAGAAACGAATTCCCCCGCCAACGACGTAAATACGTTTGAGGAGAACAATGTAGATGATCCGTTAGGCATACTCTATTAGACATTCGTCCATACAAGTTGTTGTGGGACCGGACAAAGCGAAGGCACTATCAATCCATCTTAGATAATTTCTACCTAGGATTAACAGAACAGCCCTTGCACTTCACTCCGTCTTCAATTACATTCAGTATAATTTTATTCGTAATGCTTATGCCCATATAGAGTGGTTTACAGATAATAAATCTTATCTCGGTCTCTCTATATTCACAATGGAATTATAAAATGTGTCAAAACTTTGATAGCCAGTTACTTAAATATCAAAGGAAACATTCATACAACCAAAAACCCTATTTCTAATGGAAATTCAATTTACCAAGCATCAATCAACACTTAGCCCTTTAAGTTAATTTCTTATATATTATTGTTTCCCAATTTCCCATTTCCCATATCTTTTCCCAAATATTTTCACCTCGTTTGGCCTCTCACGATTCTTGGAAAATAGTTCCATATATCGTAACTATTTATTCAATATAATACAGAAAATGTCTCTTATTAACATCGGAACACATTTCAATATATTCACATTTTTATTTTCTATGTTTAGAAACTATACGATATTGACATTGCAAAACATTTCCATTTCTTGTTCAAGCATCACTATTCTTCCACATTTATCAGTCCCTAACTGTAAACTAGTAAGAGAACAACTCCCTAAGTACCAACACCAAAGGTCGAAGCCAACATCAGACTGACCTTTAGGAAGTCATTCAACTCGACTAATCTACATTTAGTTTCTAATTTCCTTAACTCCATTTCTTAACTTTTTATCAACAAAATCATTTCATTTTCCATGCTTAGAAAACATCATTGATTATATTTGGAAAATGTTTCCAAAATCCATTTATATGGATTTAAACGAATGTTGCATAAAACATCATTATAAGAGCTCAAACCATACATCACTCATTAACTAATCGTATCTCTAACTAATCTTTGCCAACAAACCTTAATCATTTCTTAGTCAATAATAAAGTCAATCAAGTTAGGGTACAATTACCTCTCAAACCTTAACTGAACAACACTCCTAACTTCGACTCTCACAACTTCAATTACCAACAAAACATCTCTTATGCTACTTTCATATTCTATTTATGAATCCACTTCTTTAACGGAAATCATTGATTATAACAATAGTGGTATAATCCATGCTCCGAGATATTAAATCTTAAAAACATAATTGTTATTCATTAATTTGAATAAATAAAATAATAATTAATTATTTAAGTAAATAAATAAATCTTGGTTAAAATAGAAAGTAGATAGTACTTTCCTGAATTCAGTATAGTCTAATTTCAATGCATAACTCTCTTTTGAATAATCTCTATTCGATAACTCTGTTTCTAATAATGTTTATTTGATAACTCTCTTATGAATAATCTCTATCTGATTAACATTTTGAACCTCAATATAATTTAATCATTTCGGGTTAACCCAGTTTCTATTTCATTCTAAAATCACTTTTGAATTTATCACTTCCAAACCTTTAGCAATTTCTTCTATAATCTTTCCAATCAGCAAAACGTTTGCTTTTAAACCATTATTCACTTTAAACGTGAATATTATTCCTTTATAGAAATCTAGACTCGTTTATAAAATAAATTTTGATTTTAACTTATAAATATTATTATAGGTTGAAATTTCCATCTATCGAGTCATTTTAATAAAAATACAATCACATTCCATTTTATTTATCAAATCTCGTTTATACGTCAATTTCTAATCTATTTTATTTAATAAGTTTATATTTCTATATCAATTTTACATTCAATTATAAAATATCGGTTTCAAACTGAATATTAATTATCTTGTCAATTTCACAATTATATAGCATATAATTTCTTGAAAATAGATTACTTATATACAATCCGACATAGTCGAATTCAAATTATAAATCCTTATTGATTTATTTTAATTCTATTCACATTTCGAACATCGAAATAAATTTAATCGTTTTCTGTAACAACCCGAGATTTATAAACTAATTTAAAATTTTTATTTTAGCTATTTTAATGGATTTAGAATATTTAAAATTATTTATTTTAAATAATAACAACTAAAAATTTATTTAAATCGAAGTTAGAACATATAAATTTATTTTAATTATAAAAAGAGCCTAAAATGGCGCGGTAGTTTGAAAATTCGATTTCTAATTTATAATTTCTAATTTCAAATGAATATATAGAATTCAAAATAAATCGGATTTCAGTAAAACCAGAAACATTTGAATCTGTTTCGATCATATCTTTCTAACGAATGTAAGAAACTGAGATTTCACTTTATAAATTGTAAGTTATGCCCAGTTTAAAATTCAAAATAGTCATTATGGAATTTTTATATATTTTTTAATATAAAATATAGCCCTTAAAAATAGCCATTTTTGCAAACGACCACCGTTTTCGAGGAAATCACTTTTGTTGGGGTCGGAATGTAAAATTATTGTTAAGTTTCAAATTTCATAATTTTCGGAATTAATATGCGAGCGCAATAAATTTAAACGCGTTTGGTAATTTCAGTTAAATTTAATCGACCAGAAAAAGGTCATTTTTCAAACGGTCTCCAAATTAGAAGTAATCAGGATTATCAAAACATAGCTAGATTAATTTTTTTGTAATTTATGGAGCCAGTATGTGGCCCCGGTAAATTAAAATGTACGTTTAAAATTCAATATGGATTTATATTTTAATTCTTATAAAAACTGATCGAAACAGCAGGACCAGATAATGAAACATATACCATTGTGTACGGAATTGGGGTATTTAGCTAGGAGCGACAGTCGTTGGGTTCGATTTGGAGTTCGGATACGAAATTTCTTCGAAAACTAATAAGTGAATAAAATAATATAAAAAATATATAAATACCCCTAAAAATATGGGCAAACCCTAATCCCTAATTTTTCCGCTGTCAGTTCTTGTTTTTGAAGGCCTCTATCGTTCGATTTTTGGAGCTTAAAAACTCCCAATCCATTCCGTAATTCATACCAACTCCAAAGAGAAAATGAAAGATCTTCTTGAGATCTTTGATTCCATCCCCCGATGATTGTTTCTAGTTAAGTACAACGCACGAATTTCGCGCTTAAACCCTCGACAGTCATACGCATTTTTGGGGCTTTGGGGGAGATCGAATCTGACATGGCTCATGGCGGTGGTGGCATGCTCGAAGGTCGACGGCGTGGGAGGTTCAAATTATGGTCCGGCGCCTTGATCGACATGTGAGGAGGAGAGAGATGAATCGGGAGTTGGGTTCTCTCGTGAAGAAGAGCGACCGCTATTTTAAAGAGGGTGATTACTTGTTCATTGATAATTAATTAAAATTTTATATATCTAATTGTGTAATTAAAATTTTAATTGTCACAACTTGTCCGTGTTAAATCAGAATTCGACGATTCAAATTGCGTTGGAGTCCTCTTGACGAGTACTACATTTCAGAACTGACCGAAATGAAAATGGAGCAAATTAGAAAATGAGGCAAATTTGAACTTGAACAGTATTAAAACAGAAATTCAAAAATAAAGAATGGCGGAGTGGAAACCAATGTGAGAACTCCTTCTCACTAAATTATATTTTATCAAGTTATAGTATTCATGTATAAAAATACATAGAATTACCAGTGTAGATTTTTATCAGTTTTAATTATTGTAAATTGTATACGGTGCCTATTAGCTCACCTCCCTCGTCCACAGACCAAGGACGATTTAACTGACTGTATTGTGTTTTGATTGTGATGTTGTGATGATTGACATATTAAAAATAATGTTAACAATAATGTCGTAATCGAAATTAAATTATATATATTTATTTATAATTTAAATAGTGAAAATTGGTAAATCAGAAAAATAATTCAAATCGAAACAGGTCTGGGGATGGCAATTTATCCACGTCTCCGCTGAATTTAATTAAATGTTAATCGGTGGGTTGACAAACTGTGATGAGCGTTATTTATTTAATTTAATGCTTATACAAAGGTACAATGCACTCTGGATGATGTGTGGATGTTTGTTGATTATTTACCATTATTGTGAAGACATGCGATATATAAAAATCCATATAAATATATTTATATGGTAATTGATTGAGTCTGATTCCAATTTAGAAATAACGTATAGTTTTGTAATATTATTCAGTATAGTTTTAAAATACTATTCAGTATAGTTTTATAATAATATTCATTATAGTTTTAAAATAATATTAAGTAAAGAATTAAAATATGATTGATGCCCGATTTTGGATGGACACAAAAATATTGAAATATTCATAATTGTGATGAATATGAAGCCGAGTTGAGTAGTCAAATGCCCTTTTAACCCGTAAGGGTTTATCGATTTTATTCATTCTATAATGAATACCGAAAAGAATAGATTTCAAAATCTGATATTTTTTAAAATATTATCATTTTAATATTAAAATGATGTAGAATATTCAATTTTGATTTAAAATTGAAAAATGAACTTGAATCGTTTTAAAATGAATTTGTAAACGATTTATAAAATACTATCTAAATGGAAATATGCAATATATATATATATATATATATATATTATAAATATATGTTTAATGGCCTGAATAGAATGTGCAGTGCAGCGACTCTTCGCGAATTTCGACCATTAACTTCAATTGGACGTAACGGGAGATCCGATTGTCGGATTCTCATACAATCGGAACCGTTGGGTTCGTATCGAAAAGAGATTTCCAATGAATATAAGAGAATTGAGATCTAACGGTATATTTTAAAATATGTCCAAATCAATTGTAGAAAAGTTGCTATGGATGCAGTTCAGTGGCGAATATTGGAAACCGGCTGTAAAGCCCTTAATAAAATTATTAAAAATGCGGAAAAATTATGTAAAATCATATTTAATGATTTGGAAAGAATTTGGATGAAAAATTCCAGTTTTGAAAAGATAAAAAATATTTTTATCCAAATGATCTAGTTATTAACTAGAATAATAATCCACTGTTTTTAAACAAATAAATTGGATTTGAAATGGTTTTGATATAACCAGAATTTTCCAATATAAAAATTGGAAAGGAATTGAATGGAAATAATCTTTGGTAGTATTAGATTCCGTGATTATACGGATATGGTTATGGGAATTTGGAAGATATATATATATATATATATATATATATATATATATATATATCGTTATTCCCAATACGATATTGGTTGGTTTCAGAATTGGATACTGAATATAAGCCGATATAATTTCTATTTAGAGCCTTATATTTAATATCAAATTAGATTTTGGTTTTTTTGTGAATGGTGCCTTAAATAACACTGTTCTTGAACCCAATTGAGAAAGGCTAAATCTTTTAAATAAGATGTAGAGAAGTTTACCAATTATAAATTGAAATTGAAGTGGATTTTGGGTTTATCGTGAACAATATTTTAAATGACATTCATTCTTTAACCCAAAAAACAGTGAAGTTTTGTTTTGGAATTTATAAATCTTTTTATTAAGATTTATTAGAAATTTCCCAAAGTATAGCTTTCCATTTTAATACATTAAATTGGAATTTAGTAGAATTCGATTTGGTAATAATCGAGATGAGCTTCTGTGAAGGAAAACCGTTATTATATATTGAATTTAAAAGGCTTTGCCATTATTTCATTTATAGTATTAGTTGGATACAGAAATTTATATCGATTACATATATTTATTTGTTTTCCGTGAAGATTCCATAGTTAATCGAACATGATTTGGGTTTATCGTGAACTGTGTTTTAAATAACATTGGTTCTTTGACCCAGTTAAAGACATGATTGATTTCCTAAAATTGAATAATGATTTTTGGAATATTAAAATGGAGTTGGAGTTTTAATGAATATTTAATTAGATTAAAATGAGAACGGGATAATTAAATATTATCGAATTTTGGAAATGATCGAGAATGGAGTACTACCAGTATTACTCCAGGCGATAGTTAAATCTTTAATTAGATTTGAACGTGAAATGGTAATTAAATTTACCGATAACACCGTGGGTGCTAGATATGGGTTATTACTAGTTTTGCTCCATTGGATGAATAGGTTGGGATTGGGATAATAAAAGAAATGATTACTTCGGTATGGCTCGATAATCTCGAGTAGTTTTGTAAACCTTAATTTGGTTTAGAAAAGAAAAGATGATGAATTTTTTTGGAATTGATTTCTAAAGGAAGATAAAAGAATAAATTTAAAAGAATTTATCTTTGATTAAATTAATGGGAACCTTTCCCTAGATATGTGAACATTGGAATAAAAGAATATTCTGAATGGGAATGAGTTATATGATGTGTTTTTATAGCATTTGATTATTGATTACGAAATATGTGAGTTATTCAGAAAGACCGGGTTTATCTCATTCTGAATAATTGATACGACGACTAAAAATCAAAGATAAAGATGGTGGTTGAAGACCGGGGATCTTCACAACGTTTGTATGATTACTGATGTCTTGATGAGGTTGTACATCCAAGACAAGGTAATAAGTGGGGATCGTCCAGACGTACATGGAGATCGACTAGGGATGCGAGGACCTCTCTCTTGTATTGGACATACGAGACGAGGAATAAGGTGCCTCCGATTTCGTTCAGATCCAGAACGGACTTGTAAACGGATGTGTGTTTGACATTGGATTTCATTCTGTGTTGATTTATTTCTGTTAAATATATATCTATTTTGTGATGGAGAATTTATTCTCTTGCTTAACTCATTTCTCTAGGACGAACGAGCTTACATGTTATATATTGATAGACATCGGTTGTGTAGCATGAACGGTCAATGTGGCATTTTGAGATGCAAATGATCAAGGCTTTTGTTGAAAAGCAGATTCTTGTGATTGATGATCAAAGCATGGCGTTAAATAGCATAGTTTTGTGTATAGCGTTAACTCGCGAGCCTCACACCCGGTATGAGTCAAAAATGGGATAGCGACTGCAGGGAGTGCACGACGTTTCTTTCTATCTAGAAGGGGTGTAATGGTATGGAGCCCAGACATTTTTACTTATATGGATGATGGATTGCGTGGCGCCTCAGATATTGAGTCCTTAGTGGCTCAGAGATAGGTCGGATAGGACCGGGAAACGTGTGTTCGGGAATAACTAATCCTCAAAAGTAAGAGAGGACCGGCCCTGAAGCATCCAAGGGCTCGCCAGCGTCCGAGTCTTAAGACATTTGCTAGAGTGTCTCGAATCAGTGAGGAGACATCCCTTGCCTCGACTCATAGACGGAAATCCAATTTTCAGTAAGTGACTTTTCGGTTTTAGTTGTAAACCTATATGGCGACATAGTGGGATAGGGTGCTCATGCCGTCTATAATTGATACATTTATATTTTAAGTTGTTTTGACACTATACACTTATAGTATTATCAAAATGATTTGTTTTAAATGTACCAAGCATGTTTGGCTATTTTAAGGGAAAACTCTATCCTCCGGCTTATGTTGCATTGTGTGATGGGACCTAAGTCTTATAATAGCTTCATTTTTCAAGAAGCATTGCGTTGTTTTTTTATGGTATCCTTGGGAGGAAACCTGTTCCGTGTTATACGATGTGGTCCATTGATTCACCCAGCTTTAAAATAAAGTTAATAACTGTTTTAGTTCTCACATCAGTCCCATGACTGACTCGGAGTTTGTTGTTTCTACCTAAACTCTGGATACCCATATTTTCCACACGGGCAGCTGGTAGTTTTGGTTTCGCAGATTTCTTTTCACATGAATAGTTGGAGCTATATTCGGAAAGCTTTGTATCCGTGTATTCCCTTCAGTTATGGCAGTTGTTATTTTCCGCTACACATCGTACTTATGTATATATATATATATTGTTGTTTTGTAATTTAAATCTTTGATATTTTTCTGCTGTATATTATTTGAAATCTGTTAGATTTTTGTACTTTTATGTAAATTGTTGTAATAGCAATGAAATGTTCTGTTGTTTGTGCTCCAACGCGTCGTGTTCTCAAATAATCCGCTATTTTTCTTCTCTTCGGAGACCGGGGGATTTCTGGTCGTCACAGTTGGTATTAGAGCTTTGGTTTACAGATCTCGAGAACAGGACACATTAGAACCAAACAAATGAATTCATCAGGATGAGATCAATAGCATCCTATAAGGATAACTCGTTAGTGATAGGGTTTGTAATACCCTAGAATGAGTTTGAAGAGTGTTATCTCTAAAAACAAATTTAGTTTTAAAAATTAAATTTTATTATACGTATTTGAGTATTTTAATTTATATTTATTTTGGACTATCAAGTATATGAAGATTTTGCATAGATGCGTCATGAACGTATATTCGAAGTCTCAAATATACTGGATAGATATAGAATCACACTCAAGTCGCCCGGAGATGATTCTGATGATAACGATCGCATCATCAGTATTTGTGTTCGAGTTTCGAAAGTAGGATATCTGTATATTTCCAGTTGATTGGTGTGAGAACAAAAACTTAGTTAGGGATTATTGTTTTAAAGTTGGTCTTGGAATTGGATTTTTTTAGTATATATAAAGCTATATATTTGAAAAGTTAACCAATTAATTGATTGATGGTTGTGTTGTATGATTATTAGTTTAATTAATAAACTATTGGAATGATAAAACTAATAAGAGAATGAAAAGGTAAAATTTAGTCAGATTGAATCAATATTGAACTGAATTGAAAATTGATTGCAATTGGATATATGTACAAGTATATATATGAACAGGTCATAGCATGGAAGCTAAGAAGAGGAATAAAATTGTATGCCCGACAAATAGGTACATGTTTACTATATTCATTATGTTCGATGATTTTATGAGCCGATTGGCAAGCCGCTTGGCTTGTGAGGCAAGTTGCGGTTTTACCAATCAATCCGTACAAAGAAGGTTATGACGATTTTTTTCGAAAATTAAGGGTGTTGGCCAATTTTTTGAGAAATTAGAAAATTCTTAGAAACTGAAAAGTTGAAGAATGAAAGCCAGAATAAAAGTTGAGTTGGTTAGTTAAACAACTTTCAGCTTCATTCCTTTTCGAGAATGAAAAGATTTTAAGTGGGGGAGATTGTAACAATCTGGAATTTCTGAACCAATTTAAAATTCTTATTTTGGCTATTTTAATGATTTTGAATATATAAAATGATTTATTTTAAATAACAATGACTAAAAATTTATTTAAATCAAAGTTAAAACATATAAATTTATTTAAATCAAAGTTAAAACATATAAATTTATTTTAATTATAAATAGAGCCTAAAATGGCGCGGTAGTTTGAAAATTCAATATCTAATTTCAAATGAATGCACATAATTCAAAATAACGGATTTCAGTAAAACCAGAAACATTTGAATCTGTTTCGATCATATCTTTTTAATGAATGTAAGAAACTAATATTTCACTTTATAAATTGTAAGTTATGTCCAATTTAAAATTCAGAATAGTCGCTATAGAATTTTTATATATATATTAGTATAATATATAACCCTTAAAAATGGTCGTTTTTGCAAACGACCTCCGTTTTCGATGAAACCGCTTTTGTTGGATCCGGAATGTCAAATTATGGTTAAATTTAAAATTTCATAATTTTCAGAATTAATACGTGAGCGCAGTAAATTTAAACGCGTATTGAAATTTCATATTTAATCGACGAGAAAAAGGCCATTTTTCAAACGTTCTCCAAATTCGACGAAATCAGTTTTGTTAGGACCGTATCATCAAAACATAGCTAGATTAATTTTTTCGTAATTTTTGGAGTCAGTTTGTGGCCCCAGTAAATTAAAATGTATGTTTAAAATTCAATATGGATTTATATTTTAATTCTTACAAAAACTGATCGAAACAGTAGGATTGGCTTACGAAACATATACCATTGTGTACGGAATGGGTGTATTTAGCTAGGGGCGACAACCGTTGGATTCGATTTGGAGTTCGGATATGAAATTCCTTCAAAAACTAATAAGTGAATAAAATAAAAAAATATATAAATACCCCTAAAAATATGGGCAAACCCTAATCACTAATTTTTCCGCCATCATTTCTTGTTTTTGAAGGCCCATATCGTCCGATTTTTTAATCTTAAAAACTCCCAATCCATTTCGTAATTCATACCAACTCCAAACAGAAAATGAAAGATCTTCTTGAGAACTTTGATTCCATACCCTATTGATCGTTTCTAGTTAAGTGCAATGCACGAATTTCGTGCTTTAACCCTTGACAGTCGCACGCATTTTTGGGGCTTTGGAGGAGATCGAATCTGACATGGCTTATAGCGGTGGTGGCATGCTCGAAGGTTGACGGCGTGGGTGGTTCAGACTATGGTCCGGCGCCTTGATCGGCATGTAGGGAGGAGAGAGATGAATCGAGAGTTGGGTTCTCTCGTGAAGAAGAGCGACCGCTATTTTAAAGAGGGTGATTACTTGTTCATTAATAATTAATTGAAATTTTAATTATTTAATTGTGTAATTAAATTTTTAATTGTCATAACTTGTCCGTATTAAATTAAAATTCAACGATTCAAATTGCATTGGAATCCTCTCGACGAGTGCTACATTTCAGAACTGACCACAACGAAAATGGAGCAAATTAGAAAATGATAAAATTTGAACTCGAACAGTATTAAAATAGAAATTCAGAAATAAAGAATGGCAGAGTGGAAACCAATGTGAGAACTTCTTCTCACTAAATTATATTTTATCATGTTATTGTATTCATGTATAAAAATATATAGAATTGCCAGTGTATATTTTTATCAGTTTTAATTATTACGGATTGTATACAATGTTTGTTAGCTCATCTCCCTCGTCCACAAACCATGGACAATTTAATTGACTGTATTGTGTTTTGATTGTGATGTTGTGATGTACATATTAAAAATAATGTTAACAATAATGTCGTAATCAAAATTAAATTATTAATATTTATTTATAATTTAAATAGTGAAAACTGGTAAATCAGAAAAATAATTCAAATCGAAACAGGTCTGGGGATGGTAATTTATTCACATCTCCCTTGAATTTAATTATATGTCAACCAGTGGGTTGACAGACTGTGATGAGCGTTATTTATTTAGTTTAATGCTTATACAGAGGTAGAATGCACTCTGGGTGATGTGTGGATGTTTAATGATTATTTATCATTATTGTGAAGACATGCGATGTATAAAAATCCATTTAAATATATTTATGTGGTAATTGATTGAGTCTGATTCCAATTTAGAAATAACGTATAGTTTTATAATACTATTCAGTATAGTTTTAACAAATTATTTAGTATAGTTTCATAGTAATATTCCTTATAGTCTTAAAATAATATTTAGTAAAGAATCAAAATATGATTGATGTCCAATTTGGATGGACACAGAAATAATGAAATATTCATAACTGTGATGAATATGAAGCCGAGTTGAGTAGTTAAACGCCATTTTAACCCGAAAGGGTTTATCGACCGATTTTATTCATTTTATAATGAATACAAAAAAGATTAGATTTCAAAATCTGATAATTTTTAAAATATTATCAATTTAATATTAAAATGATGTAGAATGTTCAATTTTGATTTAAAATTGAAAAATGAAGTTGAAATCATTGTAAAATGAATTTATAAACGATTTATAAAATACGAGTTAAATGGAAATCTACGACATATATATTATAAATATATGTTTAATGGCCTGAATAGAACGTGCCGCGCAGCGACCATTCGCGAATTTCGAACATTAACTTGAAATGGACGTAACGGGAGATTCGACCATCGGATTCTCATAAAATCGAAACCATTAGGTTCATATCGAAAAGAGATTTCCAATGAATATAAGAGAATTGAGGTCTAATGGTTAGATTTTAAAATATGTCCAAATCAATTGCAAAAAAGTTCGCTATGAATGCAGTTCGATGGTCCATATTGGAAACCGACTATAAAGACCTTAATAAAATTATTAAAAATGTGGAAAAATTATGTAAAATCATAATTAATGATTTGGAAAGATTTCAGATGAAAAATTCTAGTTTTGAAAAGATAAGAAAATATTTTTATCCAAATGATCTAGTTATTAACTAGAATAATAATCCATTGTTTTTAAATAAATAAATTGGATTTGAAATGGTTTTTATATAACCAGAATTTTCCAATATAAAAATTGGAAAGGAATTGAATGGAAATAATCTTTGGAATATTTCGATATTGGATTCCATGATTATATGGATATGGTTATGGGAATTGGGAAGATATATATATCGTTATTCCCCGTACGATATTGGTTGGTTTCAGAATTGGATATTAAATATAAGCCGATATAATTTCTACTTAGAGCCTTATATTTAATATCAAATTAGATTTTGGGTTTGTCATGAATGGTGTCTTAAATAACACTATTCTTAAACCCAGTTGAGAAAGACTAAATCTTTTAATTAAGATTTAGAGAAGTTTACCAATTATAAATTGAAATTGAAGTGGATTTTGGGTTTATCGTGAACAATGTTTTAAATGACATACGTTCTTTAACCCAAATAATAGTGAAGTTATGATTTGGAATTTATAAATCTTTTTATTAAGATTTAATGGAAAATTTCCAAAGTAAAGCTTTCCAATTTAATACATTATATTGGAATTGAGTGGAATTCGATTTGGTACTAATCAAAATATGCTTCTGTGAAGGAAGACCGTTATTATATATTTAATTTAAAAGGCTTTGTCGTTATTCCATTTATAGGATTAGTCAGATACGGAAATTTATATCGATTATATATATTGATCTGTTTTCCGTGACGATTCCATAGTGAATGGAACATGATTTGGGTTTATCATGAACAATGTTTTAAATAACATTGGTTCTTTGACCTAGTTAAAGACATGATTGATTTCCTAAAATTGAATAATGATTTTTGGAAGATTAAAATCAAGTTGGATTTTTAATGAATCTTTAATTAGATTAAAATGAGAATGTGATAATTAAATATTATCGAATTTAGGAAATGATCGAGAATGGAGTACTACCAGTATTACTCTAGGCGATAGTTAAATCTTTAAATAGATTTGAATGTGAAATGGCAATTAAATTTACCGATAGCACCGTGGGTGTTAGATATGGGGTACTACCAGTTTTTCTCCGTGGGATGAATAAGTTGGGATTGGGATAATAAAAGAAATGATTACTTCGGCATGGCTCGATAGTCCCGACTAGTTTTATAAACCTTAATTTGGTTTGGAATAGAAAAGATAATGAATTATTTTGGAAATGATATCTAAAGAGAGATTAAAGAATAAATTTACAAGAATTTATCTTTGATAAAATTAATAGGAACCTTTCCCTAGAGATGTGAATATTGGAATAAAAGAATATTCTGAATTGGAATGAGGCGCATGATGTGTTTTTATAGCACTTGATTATTGATTATGAAATATGCGAGTTATTTGGAAAGACCGGGTTTATCACATTCTGAATAGCTGATACGACGACTAAAAGTCGATGATGAAGATGGTGGTTGAAGACCGGAGATCTTCACATCGTTTGGATGATTACCGGTGTATTGATTAGGTTGTACATCTAAGATAAGGTAATAAGTGGGGATCGTCCAGACGTACGTGGAGATCAACTGGGGATACGAGGACCAGTCTCCTATATTGGACATATGGGACGAGGAATAAGGTGCCTCCGGCTTCGTTCAGATCCAGAACGGACTTGTAAATGGATGTGTGTCTGACATTGGATTTCATTCTGTGTTGATTGATTTCTACTAAATATATATCTGTTTGGTGACGGAGAATTTATTCTCTTACTTAACACCCTTCTCTGAGATGTGCGAGCTTATAGGTTATATATTGATAGACATTAGCTGCATGGCATGAATTGTCAATATGGCATGTTGAGATGCAAATGATCAAGGCTTTTGTTGAAAGGCAGAGTCTTGTGATTGATGATCAAAGCATGGCTTTAAATAGCATAGCTTTGTGTATAACATTAATTCGCGAGCCTCACACCCGGTATGAGTCAAAAACGGGATATCGACTGTAGGGAGTGCACGACGTTTCTTTCTAGTTAGAAGTGGTGTAATGGTATGGAGCCCAGACATTTTTACTTATGTCGATGATGGATTGTGAGGCGCCTTGGATATTGAGTCCCTAGTGGCTCAGAGATAGGTCCGACAGGACCGGGAAATGTGTGTTTAGGAATAACTAATCCTTAAAAGTAAGAGAGGACCGGCTCTGAAGCATCCAAGGGCTCGCCAGCGTCCGACTCCTGAGACATTTGCTAGAGTGTCTCAAATCGGTGAGAAGACATCCCTTGCCCCAACTCATAGATGGAAATCCAATTTCCAACACGTGAATTTTCGGTTTTAGTTGTAAACCTATATGGCGACATAGTGCGATGGGGCACTCATGCCGTCTATGATTGATACATTTATATTTGAAGTTGTTTTGACACTATACACTTATAGTAATATCAAAGTGATTTGTTTTAAACATACCAAGCATGCTTGGCTATTATAAGAGAAAACTTAGTCCTCCGGCTTGCGTTGCATTGTGTGACAGGACCTAAGTCTTATAATAGCTTCATTTTTCAAGAAGCATTGCATTGTTTTATTTGGTATCCTTGGGAGGAAACCCATTCCGTGTTATACGACGTGGTCCCTTGATTTACCAAGCTTTAAAATAAAGTTAATAACTATTTTAGTTCTCTTTCCAGTCCCATGACTGACTCAGAGTTTATTGTTTCCACCTAAACTCTGGGTACCCATATTTTCCATACGGGCAGCTAGTATTTTTGGTTTTGCATTTTTCATTTCACAGGATACTGGTTTACATCTGGAGCTATATTCGGAAAGCTTTGAATCTGTGTATTCCCTTCAGTTGTGTCAGTTGTTATTTTCCGCTACGCATTTACTTATGTATATATATTTAACGCTGTTTTGTAATTTAAATCTTTGATTATTTTCTGTTGTAAATTATTTGAACTCTATTAGATTTTTGTATTATGATGTAAATTGTTATAATAGAAATGAAGTGTTCTGTTGTTTATGTTCCTACGCCTCGTGTTCTCTAACAATCCGCTATTTCTCTTCTCTTCGGAGACCGGAGGATTTTTGGTCGTCACAGTTGGTATTAGAGCTTTGGTTTATAGAGCTCGAGAACTGTGACAACCCGGATTCCGACAGACCGAATTTTTCAGATTCTATCCATCGATACCCGAGTTGGGTGCTCTGGTATCCTGCAGAAAAAGACAGAGATAAAGAAACATGTCAGAACTCATAAAGCATATCACAGCGGAAGGAATTAAAATATAATATATTCAAAAATAGCTTTACCTTATATATCATACTGTCTAACCAGTATCTAAAGCTATACCATCTCTATCATGAACCTAACCTGGAAGTATGTAATGAGAAGGGTGTCAGAACATAAGTTCTGGTGACTGGACTTAGAATAAACTTCTGTATAATCCTATATATACCGTTCAGTTATAGTTTCTTGCTTATTAGGTTATTCGTGATATTAGCTCTCTAGGCTATACTCATGTCCCACTAGTAGGTTAACGTAATACAACGTATATGTAGATACCCCCAACTCATCTAATCCTTTCCATGTATATATACAGTCCCTTGCCGTATGTCGTACGGGCTTCATCATGTAAATCTATACTACTTTAGTGTAGTGCCACCATTCTCGAAATCGTTTGGACTGCCACTCTCGATCTTGCTATGTTCCGTGTATCATCTAGATCTAATCTAAGGTTTACTATCGAGCGCTTCCTAGATTCAACCAGGGTTTACGCTGCTCAGGGCCATTGGGTTTTATGCTACCTATTGAATGCTTCTCGGATTCAGGGTTTACGCGACCTAGGTCCAACTAGGGATTATGCTACTTATCGAACAATGCCCCCTAGTCTAGGACACACAACCCAGAGCGATATATGTTCCTAGACTTTCCCCACGTACATGTCGTGAATTATTATCGATGTCGAGTTGCACATTTCCTCTATATGTGCGGCATGAGTCCCGTGGCAAGGCTAATCAAGAAACACGGAACTCGGTCGGGAGCTTTAAGTTGTCTGCCGACGCAGATGGTAAGCTCTGTCTTTATATGTGTGTGGCTATGGTCCCACTTGACCCCTCCCTTAACTAATGAAAGGCACCCAAGAAAATCGAGAATGAGAACTGTATGCTGGCCCCCTATGCCCCACAAACCTATTGGCCAACCTCATCCATAACTAGATAGCAAGTATATGGTCTTTTGGAGTTCTCCGCCTTTCCGCTTCACGTGCTCGATTGACTCAAGATGGTAGGTAGACGACGACGTGCTATCACAGGGCTAAACAAGATATCGCCGCCTCACGCTGGTCCATCCTAGTCTTTAGGTTGCTTATATTGCAACCAAGGCATAATCTTGGTTCTTCTAATGCAGACCTTAACCTCTGTGAGCCCAAGAGGATCATCTGCAACCTCACAGAGGGATACCAAGAGTACCCTCAAGTCCCCTCGAAGCCACGTGCTTCGTAACCGAGACCGTTGGAGCCTTCTTCATGATCAGATGGATGTTCGCTCGTCCTCGTGTTCTACTTGGTTTTCTTGACTAAGTTTTACTACTAGTTCTCTTAACTAAGGTTTACTACTTAGTTTCCTGAATCGTTCGTTTTCTTAACTAAGGTTTACTACTTAGTCCTCTTAACTAGGGTTTACTACTTAGTTTCTCTTAATCGTTCATTTTCTTAACTAAGGTTTACAACTTAGTCCTCTTAACTAAGGTTTACTACTTAGTTCTCTTTCTCGTTATTTACTTAGTTCTCCTATCTAAGGTTTATTACTTGGTTCTCTCAACCAAGGTTTGATACTTAGTTTCTGTTACTTAGTTCTCTTTAACTAAGGTTTGTTACTTAGTTCCTTTTAACTAAGGTCTACCTATGAATTCAAGCATGACTTATGTTCTCTTTATCAAATGATAGCGTACGGGTGTTCTCCCACGTTTCCAGCTTAGATTAACTTATTTCATGGCATAAGTCGTCCCACCCTTCGAGTCTTGTATTACATCTTAAGTCATATTCATTTCTTATCCCTAGGATAAAATTATCTATTATTTAATCTTATCATTCCCCACTTTACCTTGCTTTGATACTGTTATATTAGTTAAGTTTGCCCATGTGTCCACGTTGACTTAACCCCCAATCAAGTATTCCATTCAACCCATGCGTCATGTCAAATTGGTTAAGTGTTATCCAGCAGTTCACGTTGACTTAACCCACCCATATATCGAGTCAAATTGGTTAAGTGTTATCTAGCGGTTCACGTTGACTTAGCCCACCCATATACCATGTCAAATTGGTTAAGTGTTATCTATCAGTTCTTGTTGACTTAACCTGCCTATATATCATGTCAAATTGGTTAACTGTTATCTAGAATTTCATGTTGACTTAACCTTACCATACTAGCATGTGTCATTATCATTAATTAATTAGTAATGCTCAATCTCTCACATTAGACCTATTGTTGCGGTCACTGGATGTGTCGGTTGGTCCCGGGCAGGATTACACCACAACTCAATCTAACCTTGAGTTTCAAGCACGTTATGACTAACTTCTCACATTAGAACCTATTGTTTGCGGTCACTGAATGTGCCGGGTGGTTCCGGGAAGGATTACACCGCAAACTCATTCTAACCTCGAGTTAGCCATGTTTTATGTTTACTTCATGTCCATTCTAGATGTCATATGTCAATTATCAATTCACAAGCATGTTTGTGTTTATTCTAGATGTCATGTGTCAAGTTCCATAATTACATAAAAACATGGTTTGTCCAACATATCCCATTTTTATTTACGTTTCTAGGATCTTAATGGCATATCCAATTTCCAAGTCTCAAATTCAAGCTTTACCCAAAAATCCCAATTAATGTTCATGCTTATAATCCCATTAATAGGCTATACCTATTATTCCAATTTTTCCATACATGTGTTCCTAACAGGTTACTATCATTCCTCATATGTTGGTTAAGTTTATTCATAAGTCAAATGCTACTTAACCCATTTCTACTTTGCTTATACAACCATTCGTGAAATAATCTTTTTACCCAAATTACTCAATTATAGCCAAATTCACCAATTCCATGTTATTCATATCCAAACATGCCAATTTCCAAAATCCCATTATGCCCAATTTCATAAAATCAATATTTTCCCCATATATTTTCCCACGTTTATACATATAATCTAATTCACCTTTTATGCTTAATTTCAAGTCACAAACAAATTTCGCCAATTGTCCCAGTATTTGCAATAATAATTGTTATGCCACAATTCCCCAAATTTCAGATTATATTCCTCGACTGCATAAAATAGATTCTGCCCAATTTTCCCATATTCCAACCATACGTATGTATAATAAGATTTCATCTAAGTTCGAGATAACCTAGATCCAAAAATAAAATGGGGAAGGAGAATAAAAGAACGATTATTATAACATGAATCTTGAATTGAATTTATAACTGGGGAATGATGAATGATAATAATAATACAACAAGTTTATTATAATTCTACTCACCTTGACTGGATTGGAGAAATAAGCGATTTGTCGTTGATGTAGAACGCTGATTTAATCTTCTTATTTGATTATTGGTGAAGAGCATGAATTGTTAATGAAGAACTTTGCTACTTGATTTGATTAAACTCCAAAGTTCATGAAGAACTTGCAACATAATTTAGAGTTTTGGGGCGGCGGCCATGAATGGTTAAAGTTTGGCGGCATGGAGGCATCTTAAGGAATTGTTATGAATTAGGGTTAGGTCTTGCTATCTATTTATTGGTGTAGAGAGCGTTTTAGAGCCCTTAGATTGACCTAGAAGCCATCCGACCCGTATAACACATCAAAACACGTCACAGGAGCTGAAATCACCCAGATCTGGGGATAGGTCGACCCCCAGGTCGACCTCCCTAGGGGTAGGTCGACCTCCTGGTAGACCTGACCTCCAGGTCGACCTGCCTGGTTTTGGCGGGAAATTTCCCGCCCAGCTGCCTGGGTCGAATTTCGAACTATTTTGAATTTTTGTTGAATCTTCTAAAGGCCATAACTCCATACGGAGTCCGATTTATGCAAACTTGGACTCTATTTCAAGCAGAATTTCGAGACTAATGCAATGGTGATGTCCGTTTTACTTAATTCCTGATATTTAAATTAAGTATCCTTATTTGATTATCTTTTTCGTTATGCACACCATTAACGAATTAGTTTTTCCTTCTCTTCCATATATTAATTAATTTTCATTATACATCACCATTATTTACCAATCTATGCATATACACATATTTTTAGATATTTTAAATTATATTAAAAATGCGGGGTGTTACATTCTCCCACCCTTAAAGAATTTTGTCCCCGAAATTCGATAAGAGTAAAAATAGATAACCCCTCGCGATATCCATCCATCAAGTGTGCATCCAATTGTTGCAAACATTGTGCGCATGTGCAAAGTGAGATACATCATAGTAAAGTATGTATGCCTAATTTGGATCCACCAGTATGTATGCAAATTTTAAAAACTCTTTCAAAACATGATGCTCACATCCTAAATATTCTTGCAGTTCTATATGAATGCAATATTCTTGAAAAATCAAAATATTTTTCATCCAAGTTTTCCCACAGTCTTATAGAATAAGAGCATAGTTCACCCAATTGTCGCATCCAAAACCCTACCATCCATCATTAAATTCGAAATTTAGAAAAATCTAATTTTCCAAATTCGATTTCCTTATGTGACGAAAAGATATAAAATGGAAAAATTCACATCCTCCGTTTTTCTTTTCTAATCGTACTTGGATTTTTATATGACTATTGTATAAAGATTTCCTATTTTCCTATCCAAACGCAACCACATAAGAAAATGTCTTCTCTTTTTCCACTTATCTTGGAAAAATTTCATAGTTATTCATCTTTTTCTTAAGATTCCCATTTTCTTTTCCTGTCACATTTGTTGCCTTACTGAATTTATTGTTTCTTGTTAGGTAGGCTTTTCTCTTTCTTATCTTATTTGACTTAATCCAATTACTTAAGTTTATTATTTCAAATAATCTTTTTTTTTGTTTTCAACTCAAACAGCATCCTACACAACAACTACTATGGGCCAAGAATCTTAGGACTTTGTCATCTCAGACAATTGCGAGTCCACACAACAGGATCTACCCATTTACTTGTCCTATACTACTTAGTAGTCACTACTAGTCCTTGTTGTGTATTACTAGCCTATCTTTTTTTTCTTTTTCTACAGCAACAAACCTAGGTTTCTCAATGCTTATGCATTCTACGGGAAATTTTCCATTAGTTTAATATTAGCTAATCCCTGACTGTAAATTGGCAAGAGAGTAACTCCCTAAATATCAAACCCGAAGACCGAAATAAACATCAGATTGACACTCAGAAAATCACTCAACTTAACCAATCTCTAGTTGGTTCCAATTGTTTAATTCATAGCTTTAACTTTCTCTCGTTCTTCCTAGACCCTAATCCTCACCTACTCCATTCTTTTTAAAATATGGTTTGGCTTTCTTTCTTTTCATTGCTTTTTTCTTTCAAAAATTAAAAGTGTAAAAACTTCATTTTCTTCTTCAAAACTTGTCTTTGCCAAACCATAAAAACATGTCACACTATAAAAATGCAAAACATTTTTTTTCAAATCACAAAGCTGGAGTAGACAAGGATAACTATCAGGCTTACATTATTTCTAATCACAATGTTAATTTAACTACTTGCTATAAGGTGCAGACATCTATTCTATTCCTATAACTTATTTTGTCCACCCAACAAAATTTCTTTAATAATCGAAATTTATTGGTAACAGAATAGAATTTCAAAACTTCTTTTCAAATATGAAAACTAGCAAGCTATTTATGCTCCATAATATGCACCTTTTTATGGGAGAATTCTTTTAAAACAAGAAATCATTGTTTTACACAATACACCCCACTTTACTTTAAAGCCCAACATGCATTTATCAAAATACTTTTAAGATTAAATTACCACAAATCCTTTTACAAATTCAAGTTGTTAAAAGTTTATCATTGGGTTAGACTCAAAGTGGGTCTTCACCTCAACTAGGCTTTCCTAGGCACTTTCACGAATTCAATTCTCTTAACTATATATATTCCTAATCCATTTTCCATATTTCAACCTTTTCTAGTTTCTAAGGTTTCATTTCTAAACCCACTAATCTGAAATACTAATATTTCAATTTCCTTCCTATGGGATACTTTTCTTTCTCTAGCTTCAAGTCATATCGTACACTTTTCCAACCACCTAATGGTTTCCAAATTCCTATGTTCATTCCTTGAGTGTACTAACTAGATATCCCAACTCTTTTCATGTGTAGTAGGCTACTATATGGATTTAGGTTTATATATACAATATATTTATATTTTAGAAAATACAAATACGTTCACTCATTATCTCCCTAAGATCACTAAACCAAAGCTCTGATACCAGATGTGACAACCCGGATTCCAACAGACCGAATTTTTCGAATTCTGTCCATCGAGACATGAGTTGGGTGCTCTGGTATCGTGCAGAAAAAGACAGAGATAAAGAAACATGTCAAAACTCGTAAAGCATCTCACAGCGGAAGGAATTAAAATATAATATATTCAAAAATAGCTTTACCTTATATATCATGTTGTCTAACCTGTATCCAAAGCTATACCATCTCTGTCATGAACCTAACCTGGAAGTATGTAATGAGGAGGGGGTTAGAACATAAGTTCTAGTGACTGGACTTAGAATAAAATTCTGTATAATCCTACATATACCGTTCAGTTATAGTTTCTTACTTAGGTTATTTGCGATATTATCTCTCTAGGCTATACTCATGTCCCACTAGTAGGTTAACCTAATACAACGTATATGTAGATACTCACAACTCATCTAATCCTTTCCATGTATATATACAGTCCCTTGCCATATGTCGTACGGGCTTCATCATGTAAATCTACACTACTTTAGTGTAGTGCCACCATTCTCGAAATCGTTTGGACTGCCACTCTCGATCTTGCTAGGTTCCGTGTATCATCTAGATCTAGTCTAAGGTTTACTATCGAGAGCTTCCTAGATTCAACCAGGGTTTACGCTGCCCAGGGCCATTGGGGTTTATGCTACCTATTAAACGCTTCTCGGATTCAGGATTTACGCGACCTTGGTAAAACTAGGGATTATGCTACCTATCGAACGATGCCCCTGGTCTAGGACACACTACCCAGAGTGATATATTTTCCAAGACTTTCCCCATGCACGTGTCGTGAATCGTTATCAATGGCTAGTTACACATCTCCTCTACATGTGCGAGCCGAGTCCCGTGGCAGGGCTAATCAAGAAACATGGAACTCGGTTGGGAGCTTTAAGTTATCTACCGACGCAGATGGTAAGGTCTGTTTTTATCTGTGTGTGGCTATAGTCCCACTTGACCCCTCCCTCAACAAATGAAAGGCACCAAAAAAAAATCAAGAATGAGAACTGTACGCAGGCCCCCTATGCCCCCACAAACCTGTTGGCCAACCTCACCCATAACTAGATAGCAAGTATATGGTCTTTTGGAGTTCTCCGCCTTTCCGCTTCACGTGCTCGATTGACTCAAGATGGTAGGTAGTAGACGATGTGCTATCATAGGGTTAAACAAGATATCGCCGCCTCATGCTGGTCCATCCTAGTCTTTAGGTTGCTTATATTGCAACCAAGGCATACTTTTGGTTCTTCTAACGCAGATCTTAACCTCTGTGACCCCAAGAGGATCATCTGCAACCTCACAGAGGGATACCAAGAGTACCCTCACGTCCCCTCGAAGCCGCGTGCTTCGTAACCAAGACTGTTGGAGCCTTCTTCATGATCAGATGGATGTTCGCTCATCCTCGTGTTCAACTTGGTTTTCTTGACTAAGGCTTACTACTTACTTCTCTTAACTAAGGTTTACTACTTAGTTTCCTGAATCATTTGTTTTCTTAACTAAGGTTTACTACTTAGTCCTCTTAACTAAGGTTTACTACTTAGTTTCTCTTAATCGTTCATTTTCTTAACTAAGGTTTACAACTTAGTCCTCTTAATTAAGGTTTACTACTTATTTCTCTTTCTCATTATTTACTTAGTTCTCCTATCTAAGGTTTATTACTTGGTTCTCTCAACCAAGGTTTGATACTTAGTTTCTGTTACTTAGTTCTCTTTAACTAAGGTTTATTACTTAGTTCCTTTTAACTAAGGTCTACCTATGAATTCAAGCATGACTTATGTTCTCTTTATCAAATGATAGCGTACGGGTGTTTTCCCACGTTTCCAGCTTAGATTAACTTATTTCATGGCATAAGTCGTCCCACCCTTCGAGTCTTGTATTACATCTTAAGTCATATTCATTTCTTATCCCTAGGTTAAGTTTATCTATTATTTTATCTTATCATTCCTCACTTTTCCTTGCTTTGATACTGTTATATTGGTTAAGTTTGCCCATGTGTCCAAGTTGACTTAAACCCCAATCATGTATTCCATTCAACCCACGCATCATGTCAAATTGGTTAAGTGTTATCCAGCAGTTCACATTGACTTAACCCACCCATATATCGAGTCAAATCGGTTAAGTGTTATCTAGCGGTTCACGTTGACTTAGCCCACCCATATATCATGTCAAATTGGTTGAGTGTTATCTATTAGTTTGTATTGACCTAACCTACCTATATATCATGTCAAATTGGTTAAGTGTTATCTAGCATTTCATGTTGACTTAACCTTACCATACTAGCATGTGTCATTAGCATTAATTAATATTAATGCCCAACCTCTCACATTAGACCTATTGTTGCGGTCACTGGATGTGTCGGTTGGTTCCGGGAAGGATTACACCACAACTCAATCTAACCTCGGGTTTCAAGCACGTTATGACTAACTTCTCACATTAGAACCTATTATTTGCTGTCATTGGATGTGTTGGGTGGTTCCGGGCAGGATTACACCGCAAACTCATTCTAACCTCGAGTTATCCATGTTTCATGTTTAGTTCATGTCCATTCTAGATGTCATATGTCAATTATCAATTCACAAGCATGTTCGTGTTTATTCTAGATGTCATGTGTCGAGTTCCATAATTACATAAAAACATGGTTTGTCCTACATATTCAATTTTTAATTATGTTCCTAGGACCTTAACAGCATATCCAATTTCCAAGTCTCAAATTCAAGCTTTACCCAAAAATCCCAATTAATGTTCATGCTTATAATCCCATTAATAGGCTATACCTATTATTCCAATTTTTCCATACATGTGTTCCTAACAGGTTACTATCATTCCTCATATGTTGGTTAAGTTTATTCATAAGTCAAATGCTACTTAACCCATTTCTACTTTGCTTATACAACCATTCGTGAAATAATCTTTTTACCCAAATTACTCAATTATAGCCAAATTCACCAATTCCATGTTATTCATATCCAAACGTACCAATTTCCAAAATCCCATTATACCCAATTTCATAAAATCAATATTTTCCCCATATATTTTCCCACGTTTATACATATAATCTAATTCACCTTTTAGGATTAATTTCAAGTCACAAACAAATTCCGCCAATTGTCCCAATGTTTGCAATAATAATTGTTATGCCTCAATTCCCTAAATTTCAGATTATATTCATCGACTACATAAAATAGATTATGCCCAATTTTCCCATATTCCAACCATACGTATGTATAATAAGATTTCATCTAGGTTCGAGATAACCTAGATCCAAAAATAAAATGGGGAAGGAGAATAAAAGAACAATTATTATAACATGAATCTTGAATTGAATTTATAACTAGGGAATGATGAATGATAATAATACTATTATACAACAAGTTTATTATAATTCCACTCACCTTGACTGGATTGGAGAAATAAGCGATTTGTCGTTGATGTAGAACGTTGATTTAATCTTCTTATTTGATTATTGTTGAAGAGCATGAATTGTTGATGAAGAACTTTGCTACTTGATTTGATTAAACTCCAAAGTTTATGAAGAACTTGCAACATAATTTAGAGTTTTGGGGCGACGGCCATGATTGGTTGAAGTTTGGCGGCATGGAGGCGTCTTAAGGAATTGTTATGAATTAAGGTTAGGTCTTGCTATGTATTATAGGTGTAGAGAGCGTTTTAGAGCCCTTGGATTGACCTAGAAGCCATCTGACCTGTACAGCACATCAAAACACGTCACAGGAGCTGAAATCTCCCAAATCTGGGGTTAGGACGACCCCCTAGTCGACCTCCCTAAGGGTAGGTCGACCCCCAAGTCGACCTCCCTAGAGGTAGGTCGACCCCCAGGTTGACCTCATGGTTGACCTGACCCCCAGGTCGACCTGCCTGGTTTTGGCAGGAAATTTCCCGCCCAGCTGCCTGGGTCGAATTTCGAACTATTTTGAATTTTTGTTGAATCTTCTAAAGGCCATAACTCCTTCATACATAGTCCGATTTATGTAAACTTGGACTCTATTTCAAGCAGAATTTCAAGATGAACGCAATGGTGATATCCGTTATACTTAATTCCTGATATTTAAATTAAGTATCCTTATTTTATTATCTTTTCCGTTATGCACACTGTTATCGAATTAGTTTTTCCTTCTTTTCCATATATTAACTAATTTTCATTATACATCACCATTATTTACCTGTCGATGCATATACACATATTTTTAATTATATTAAAATTGCGAGATGTTATAAGAACAAGACACGTTAGAACCAAACAAAAAAATTCATCGGAAACGGGATCAGTAGTATCCTATAAGGATAACTCGTTAGAGATAGGGTTATCAACACCATTGAATGAGTTTGAAGAGTGTTATTTCTAAAAGCAAATTTAGTTTTGAAAATTAAATTTTATTATACGTATTTGAGTATTTTAATTTATATTTATTTTGGACTATCAAGTATATGAAGATTTTGCGTATACGCATCACGAACGTATATTCGAAGTCTCAAATATGCTGTATAGGTACAGAATCACACTCTAGTCGCCCGGAGATGATTCTGATGATAGCGATCGCATCATCAGTATTTATGTTCGAGTTTCGAAAGTGGGATATCTATATATTTCCAATTGAGTGATATGAGAACCAAAACTTAGTTAGGGATTATTGTTTGTAAATTGGTCTTGGAATTGGATTTCTGAGTATATATAAAGTTATATATTTGAAAAGTTAACCAATTAATTGATTGATGGTTGTGTTGTATGATTATTAGTTTAACTAATAAACTATTGGAATGATAAAACTAATAAGAGAATGAAAAGATAAAATTTAGCCAAATTGAATTAATATTGAACTGAATTGAAAATTGATTGCAATTGGATATATATATAAGAATATATATGAACAGGTCATAGCATGTAAGCTAAGAAGAGGAATAAAATTGTATGCCCGACAAATAGATACATGTTTACTATATTCATTGGGTTTGATGATTTTATGAGCCGATTGGCAAGCCGCTTAACATTTTCTGTTTCTTTTTGGTTAATGAGGGCCCTGTGAGGCAAGTTAAGGTTTTGCCGATCAGCCCGTACAAAGGAGGTTATGGCATAAAAATTCGAAAATTTAGGGTGTTAGCCAAATTTTTAAGAAATTAGAAAATTCTTAGAAACTAAAAAGTTGAAGAATGAAAGTCAGAATGAAAGTTGAGTTGGCTAGTTAAACAACTTTCGGCACCGTTCCTTTTCGAGGACGAATAGATTTTAATTGGGGGAGAGTGTAATAACCCGGAATTTCTGAACCAATTTAAATTTTTTATTTTAGCTATTTTACTGGATTATGAATATTTAAAATGATTTATTTTAAATAGTAACAAATAAAAATTTATTTAAATCGAAGTTAGAACATATAAATTTATTTTAATTATCAATAGAGCCTGAAATGGCGCGGTAGTTTGAAAATTCGATTTCCAATTTCAAATGAATATACATAATTCAAAATAAATCGGATTTCAGTAAAACCAGAAACATTTGAATCTGTTTCGATCATATCTTTCTAATGAATGTAAGAAACTGAAATTTCACTTTATTAACTGTAAGTTATCTCCAGTTTAAAATTCAAAATAATCGCTATGGAATTTTTATATATATATTTTTGGAATTAATATGTGAGCCAGTAAATTTAAACTCATTTGGTAATTTTAGCTAAATTTGAGTGAATATTAGTGTCACATCCCTATTTAAGTTTGAAATTAAAGCCACGTCCCTCCCAATATTAACATGTAAAGCCAGTCCCTAGAATTAAGCTGCCATTCTTTTTTTTTGGCACTTCCACATGTTGCCATTCCCACTTCTGCCTTTTACATGTTGTGACAAAAAAATGCGCTACTCACTAAAAAAATTCAAAAAATCGGAAATATTCCCAAAAGCATTCGAAAAAAACAAAAAAAAGTTGCATACATCTGTGCAACTATTGCCAATAGTAGCATACATATATGCATATATTCATATATTGTTTTTCTATTGAAAATCTAGACCAATATATGCATACAGTATGCAACTATTACCAATATATGCATACAGTATGCAACTATTACCAATACTCGCATACATGTATGCATACAAAGCCGAATGAGATTCATGTGGGACGAAAAGTTGCATACACGAATGCAACTAATCTGTATATATGCATGCATGTGTGCAACAAATTTAAACGGGATGATGACTTCTAAATACGCGCATGAATGTATGCATGTATTTTGTACAAGGGCATAAATATGTGCAACAATATTTAAAAACGCCGAATGCTTGAAAAAATAGGTCAAATTTGAATATATGTATAAAAGGATGCATATAATGTTGATTAGCTACATACATGTATGCATTTATATTGCAGTTTGGCGAAACGCTGAAATATAAGCATGAATGTATGCAACTATTTATGAATAGCTGAATCTTTTGATGCAAAAACCTGTTGTTTCGCTGTTTTTGTGTTATTTTGGGTTTTGATGTGGTTTTTGATTGTTTCAACGCATGAATTTTTAGGCGTTACGTTTTTTATCTAATAATGAATTTTCGTGATTTTTTTAAATTTCTTTTACATATTTTCGTAAAATAGGGACCAAATTTACACGAAAAGTTAAACCGGATGTGAGCCTAATTTTGAAATTTTACAGGGATGTGGGCCAAACTGACACTAAATTTAATCGACCAGAAAAAGGATGCTTTTCAAACTGCCTCCAAATTCGATGAAATTAGTTTTGTTAGGACCGTATCATCAAAATATAGGTAGATTAATTTTTTTTTCGTAATTTTTGGAGTCATTATGTGCCCTCGGTAAATTAAAATGTACATTTAAAATTCAGCATATGGATTTATATTTTAATTCTAATAAAAACTGATCGAAGCAGCAGGGTTGGCTTATGAAACATATCCCATTGTGTTCGGAATGGGGGTATTTAGCTAGGGGCGGCAGTCATTGGGTTCGATTTGGAGTTCAAGATACGAAATTTATTTGAAAACTAAGAAGTGAATAAAATAATATAAAATATATATGTATATATACCCCTAAAAATATGGGCAACCCCTAATCCCTAATTTCCCCCCGTGAGTTCTTGTTTTCAAAAGCCCTTATTGTCCGATTTTTGAGCTTAAAAACTCCTAATCCATTTTGTAATTCATACCAACTCCAAAGAGAAAGTGAAAGATCTTCTTTAGATCTTTGATTCCGTACCCAGATGATCGTTTCTAGTTAAGTACAGCGCCCGAATTTCACGCTCAAACCCTCAATAGTCGCACGCGTTTTCGGGGCTTTGGGGGAGATCGAATCCGACGTGGCTCAAGGGGGTGGTTGCGTGCTCGAAGGTCGACGGCGTGGGAGTTTCAGATTATGGTCTTGCACCTTGATCAGCGTTCAGGGAGAAGAGAGATGAATCGAGAGTTGGGTTCTCTTGTGAATAAGAGTGGCCGCTATTTTAAAGTGGGTGATTACTTGTTCATTGATAATTAATTAAAATCTTTATTATCTAATTGTGTAGTGAAAATTTTAATAGTCATAACTTATCTGTATTAAATCAGAATTCGACGATTCAAATTGCGTTGGAATCCTCTCGACGAGTACTACATTTCAGAACTGACCAAAATGAAAATGGAGCAAATTAGAAAATGAGGCAAATTTGAACTCGAACAATAATAAAACAGAAATTCAGAAATAAAAAATGGCGGAGTGGAAACCAATGTGAGAACTCCTTCTCACTAAATTATATTTTATTATGTTATTGTATTCATGTATAAAAATATATAGATTTGCCAGTGTAGATTTTATCAGTTTTAATTATTATAAATTGTATACGTGCCTATAATCTCACCTCCCTCGTCCACAGACAATGGACGACTTAATTGACTATACTATGTTTTGATTGTGATGTTATGATGATTAAAATATTAAAAATAATGTTAAAATCAATGTGGTAATTGAAATTATATTATAAATATTTATTTATAATTTAGACAGTGAAAATTAGTAAATCAAAAAAATAATACAAATCGAATTAGAACCGGTTTAATTAATTAACCAGTGATTATTTCGAATAGACAGTTGTTGCTTGACAACCTCACACGGGTCCGGGGATGGTAATTTATTCACATCTCCCCTGAGTTTATTTAGATGTCAATTGGTGGGTTGACAGACCATGATGAGCGTTATTTATTTATTTTATTGCTTATACAGAGGTAGAATGCACTCTGGATGATGTGTGGATGTTTAATCATTATTTATCATTATTGTGAATAAATACAATGTATAAAAACCATACAAATATATTTATATGGTAATTGATTGAGTCTAGTTCCAATTTAGAAATTACGTATAGTTTTAAAATATTATTCAGTATAGTTTTAAAATATTTTTCAGCATAGTTTTATAATAATATTCATTATAGTTTTAAAATGATGTTTAGTAAAGAATCAAAATCTAATTTTGATGTCCGGATTTTGGATGGACACAAAAATATTGAAATATTCATAACTGTATGAATATGAAGCCGAGTTGAGTAGTTGAACGCCATTTTAAACCGAAGGGGTTTATCGATCGATTTTATTCATTTTATAATGAATATTGAAAAGAATAGATTTCAAAATCTGATATTTTTTAAATATTATCATTTTAATATTAAAATGATGTAGAGTATTCAATTATGATTTAAAATTGAAAAATGAACTTGAAATCATTTTAAAATGAATTTATAAACAATTTATAAAGTACGATTTAAATGGAAATCGATGATACATTCTATATATATATATATATATATACATACATATATATATATAAACACATATACATATTTAATGGCCTGAGTAGAACGCGCAACGCAACGACCGTTCGCGAATTTCGACCATTAACTTCAAATGGACGTAACGGGAGATCCGACCGTCGGATTCTCCTAAAACTAGAACCATTGGGTTCATATCGTAAGGAACTTTCAAACCAATATAAGAGAATTGAAATCTAATGGATAGATTTTAAAATATGTCCAAATCAATTGAAGAAAAGGTCGCTATGGATACAGTTCGGTGGTCGATATTGGAAACCGACTGTAAAGGCCTTAATAAAATTATTAAAATTATGGAAAAATTATGTAAAATCATAATTAATGATTTGGAAAGATTTTTGATGAAAAGTTCCAGTTTTGAAAAGATTAAAAAAATTATCTAAACGATCTAGTTATCAACTAGAATAATAGTCCACTATTTTTAAATAAATAAATTGGATTTGAAATGGTTTTGATATAACTAGAATTTTCCAATATAAAAATTGGAAAGGAATTGAATCAAAATAATCTTCGGAATATTTCGATATTGGATTCCGTGATTATACGTGTAACGACCGGCATTCTACGCATCGGAGGATCGTAGAATATTTATTTCTTTTTCGACTGAGGACGTATAGTCATGTAACTTTGGGAAACAACTATTGGGGTTATTTCCCATGTTCACGATTTTTGCCGATTTTTAGATGACCGTTTTACCCCTAGCTGATCTTATTTCAGCCATAACTTTTGATTGGTAAGGAGTTTTGACCTAAAATCACTTCCATTAGATTCAGATGATGGTTTACCTTTCCGTAGAGTGGTCACATTAGCCAAACAGACTCACCGTTTGGGAGGTATGGCTGAAACAAGGTTTAGAAGGTGAAAAACAGCTTAACCGGGCCTAATTAGGGTGATTAGCAGTTAGGCCCATAACTCATTTTGGGATTAGGGTTATACGGAGGCTGAAATAAGTTAGAAAACGATCTATTTTCGTTTTCTCAGCCGCCTAAATCATTTCTCTAACCCTAGCCATGGCCTCCACCTTCTAATTTCATCCCAAATCGCTCTCTAATCAAGGATTAAGCCAATCTACGTCAAATCAAGGAGAAATAGCACCAAATCAGAGTTGTAGCTGTTGTGCTGCACAGTGATTCGACCCAAATCAGAGATAGTTTTAGATCTAAGTTTTATTTGTGGCTAAGGTGAGTGATTTGCATTGTTTTTCACTAATTACGGCTAATTAGGGGTGAATAGCGATAATTAGCGAAATTATGGCTCAGAAAAATTTGGAAAAATTTGCAAAATTCTTAACTATTATTTTAGGGCTTTGATAGAAATTTGGGCTAAATTGGATGAGATTTGCTAACAGTATGCTTAAACATGATTAAGGGGGATAAGGGGAAAACATGGGTTTATGGGTATGTTCGATCCATATTGACATATTGAGTTGTTGTTTTGGTGTTTATAGTTGATTCTTTATGTTGCTATGACTGTATGATATGCTTTGTGATTGATTAGAAAAGTTATAATGTTCGAAAACACCGTCGTATGGCATAAAACATGTAGGATCTAAATTAACCCTAGAGGGGGTGAATAGGGTTTATCGCAGATTTTCACAGAATAATTAAATAATCCCAGCACAGATAATAATCAGAATAAATGCGGAAAAATAAATAACACACAGATATACCCAGCTTCGACAAAACCATGCCTACTACTGCATTCCCCAAGGTTTCTACTAGGAGTTAAAACAATCTCTACGCTTACAATCACCTGTAAACTCGTGACACTCGCTCCCAACTGTTCTTAACCCTACGCTCAAAACCCTGCACAGGTTTATATCCCCAAAACCAGATTTCCCCGAATTATAATTCCCGTAATTTGTCTCCTAGTTTTAGAGACAAACTAGAAAACTCTGATTTAATTACACTTTGAATCTAAAGACGAATAAAAACAAAAACAATAAAAACAAATTTAAATTCAAAACCCTTAGGAGTCTAAAATAAGAGGGTTATCCCCTTTTATATGAAAACTAGGCCGGCCCATTTCTAATTGTTTCACCACTTCTCTTTAGCCTGATCTCTTTTTCTCTGAAATAAAAAATGGCGGCGGCTTTGCTAGGGTTTACTGAAATCTCCTAAATTGATTCTATACTTGATGAACTTCTTAATCTCTGAAGCACGAAACCCTTGACGCTCTAACGTCTCTTATGTTCTTCAATTCTTAGTCGCGATCTCTTTTGATTGAGTTGAAGGATCCAAGTACTCTCCTTTTTTTGTTATGATTTTAAATTTGAATTTCCTTTTTGATTGTGCTTGAACTTGGATTTTAAATTGCCGATGAGGATTGGTGTTTAAATAGGATTGAAAATCCGATATTCTCTGATTTCGTATTACACTTGGTTCATGATATATACGATAATTTTGGAGCTTGAAATCCTCTGGAATTCTGGTGGTTTCCTCAATTTAAATTTTAAACGTATATTGCTTAAAATTTTGGTCCTTGACTTTGAATTTGTGAATTTTGAAAGCTTCAAACTTGTGTGTGAATTATGGACTTTGATTGTGTCTTCCTATTATATTTCTCACTACCAAATTTAAACTTTTGTTTTCAGGAAATTTTGAAATATACTTTGATTCATTCAAACAAATTCACTGTTTTTGCTTTTGATAAAACTTTGATTTGGTCTTTTGAAAAATTCCTGCAAATTTTGCTCATCAAACCTTGACTGTGGTATTTAAAACAAAAATCCTTTTATATCTTTGAACTTTTCAACCAATCCTCTTGAACACATCATTGACTTGAATCTCCTCACTATGAACATGTCGAAACTGATGGAGTAACTTGCGTGTTTAGTTCTAGACTTGAACTAGTATTTAAATTCTAGAATTTCTATGACGATATTTAACTTTAACTGCTTCATAAACTTCTAATGTGAACTGGTACTATACTTGAGACCTTGAACTGGACAGTGCCTTGTATACTTTACTTCGAACTTTTCTCTGGCTTTAAACTTTAAATTTGAGGTATTGACATGATTAATATTGAGCTATTTTATTGTACTTTGTCATTCTAGATCGATCATGATACTGCACTTGGTTAGTTTGCTTTGACCACTTATTGGTTCTGCCTTACTTGAGTAATTTTCTTGCTTGATAACTTTCTGAACTGATAAGAGCCGATACTTTTCTTGACATTACCTTAACTTGATCACGCCTGTTTTACTGTTGCATTGGTGTATTCTACCTTGTTATGCTCTGTTTGCTTAGAACTGATACTCCATATTTATTTGTTTCGACTTTGAACTGATCCATGACTAGTTGCCAATTTACACTTGACATACCATTTTGCTGCTGTGCTAAGTTGTCTCGGCTATTCTTGTTGTACTTGTCCATTTACCACCACTTGTACATGCTCTCATTCATGTACAAGCCATGTCCATGCTGATCATACATTTTCTTTGCTTTGTCATTGTATTTGTCCACTTGACACTCGGTGTTGTTATGCTTCATGTAGTTAAGCTCGACAACTTTGGTTATACACCTGTTTTAACCTTGTATATGTTTCTCTATCAATTTGCTGCTTGCCATTTGTACTTAAGACTTGAAATATTGCACACACACTTGAAAATTAAAACTTAACTTTTGCATTTAATTGCTCGGCCGTGTCATAAACACCATGTTATTGCACTGTCTTGGCTGCCTTGAAATTTTGTAACTTTTTAAAAATAGTTTGACCTCTTCCTTTAATAAGAACAGATGCTCTACTTGATTTTGTTTGTGCACCCTCTTATATCTCGACTTGTTACTCGAGTTTGATCACTTTGATTTGTCTTTGAATTTTAAATAGTTGCGCCTTTGTGTATTTTCTAGTTTCAATTTTGTTTTTCTTTGCTGACCATGTATGTATTGACCATTCACACTTGGATTTATTGTACATTGGGTCGAGACAGTCCATGTGGCTACTCCTCAGCCGTACACTGATCGGCGAGGCAGTGCACACGTGCATGTGTACATGCAGCCATCAGACGTGATTTTCCTGTTCATGCATATCAGACAAAGTCTAGAAAAATGATGAGAAACACACCGTAATTCTAAGGCAAATAAAATTTAAAAATAATTCTTTATTTGCTTTTGTTTAATTTTATTTTTGTTGCAGTCTACTGTGTGTCTTCTTCTGTATGTGACAGGTATGAAGATGACTGGATTGACAGAAGAATGCTGTAAAGACAGAAGATTGAAGATGAAGACAAGAACAGTGTTGGTGTGTGTCTGTATTTGAAATGTCAACTGAGAAATAGTGTTTGTGTATGTAAGTGATTGTATAAGTGATGAATGAACTGTAATGAGGAGTTGTGAGAGATTTGTACTGATTGTTTGTAATAAACAGATTTGGTTGAAATAAAATATTATTTTATTGTATTCAATTCAATTTGTCTATTTTTATTTGAATTCCTTCAGTATTACAGTTTCATGTGTGATGTGTCATGTCAGAAATATTCAAAACTAATTGAATCGTAAACAGTGGAGTGATGTATATGCACTATTTCAAATGCTAAAATAAAATATTTATTTAAATAGAAAATACTATTTGAATATTTAATTCTGTTTGATAGTATTCTATTCCAATAAATATTTGTTTCTGTGTGTGATGTGAAATCTAGAATAGTAATGTTTACAAACACATTTACAATATATATATATATATACATATATATATATATATATATATTTGTTATCATCAAACAAAAATCAACTGTTATACTCAACAATCTCCCCCTTTTGATGATGACAAACATATACAAGATTTTGAATGTTTTAAATGTGTTTGAATGTGAAATATATTACTCGACCTATTTGTTTGCTGCCCCTACAACTAATCTCCTCTATATATATGGAAGATATAAACAATGAAATTCAATTGATCAATTCTGCTTCTAGATATTTAATTTGCAATCTTAAAATATTCTTGAATTATGTACCCATCAATCAAAATCTTGACCATTCTCCCCCTTTTGTTATCATCAAAAGGATAATAGAGATCGAAATAGTGACAAATTTAGACCATAAATATAAATTCAAAATCAGAGAGAGAATATATATCGCAAATCCCATCTAATCAAACAAAAATCATAATAATCCTTAAATCAGAAGCAAATTTCACTTTCAGAATGAATGGATTTTATAGAATGAGGAGAGTTCAATAAAAATTGAATATTTGAATATGGATTTTGAAGATTTTAAAAAATTCTCAAATTGTGTTAAGAACTTTCTAACCATGCATAGCCCAAAGGTCTTTTAAATGGGGTTAGTAGTAACTTAACTTTGTCCTCTCTAATGAGTTCCATCCATGCACAACCCAAAGGTCTTTTAAGTGAGAATGGAAGCACATAGAGATTAAGGTAATTCACCCACACATAACCGCGAGGACTTTTAAATAGGAGTGAATACCAAGGATAAATTATTTATTTATTTATTATTATTATTATTATTTAATTCCAAGAATAATTAGAACTCCCCAAATTAAATAAAACCATGATGAATGACAGAAATATGGTAGATATAGAAGATGGTTGTGGAATAAGCACTAATTCAAAGATATTATAAAATCTGTCCAATCATCATGAGATTTAAAATAATATCTCCTCTAGTTATGAATTACACCATAGTCACACTCATCACAATTTCGTAAATCTATCAATAATTTTGATGAGTCTCAATACGGTTCAAATTAATCAATAATTTCAATTTTTTGAATAAATAATCAAAAATAATTTTAAAATTGAAAATATCAATTTCAAGAGGAGTTTTTGAAAATATCAATGCAAGTTGAAAATCAGTTTCAAAAAATCAATCAGCAGAAAATGGAATTTTCTAATATTTCTTACACTGATTGCTACTAGACAATTTTTAAAACCATTTATATATTTAATTCAAATTGCCTATGAATTTTAACTAAATCCAGTCACTGATTTTCCAACTTATCATTTTAATCACCAACACACTTAAAACGTATCAAATCAATTTCCTTATTAGAGCAGCACAAGATCATTTTCATAGCAAGAATCACAAGTGATATTCTCAGAGAATTTTTAGACAAGCATAAGAACCATTCAATGATCAAATCTGAAGATAATTATTTGAAATCACTTAATTTTTTTTATAATCCAAGAAATTCAACAGTTAATAACGAATGATTTCAAAATCAGCTGAGTAAAAAAATAAAGAAAATAAAAGAAATAAAAATTAAAAAAGGAAAATAAACTAAAAAAGAAGATAAAATAAAATACGAGTTTAGAGATCATACCTGACTTACTATAATCGATGTGATCCAATGAATCTCCAACTCTGAATCTATGACTAAGGAACTCCAAATAATTCGGTAATATGAATCAATTTAAATTTTATCTATCTTAAGCACAGTTGTTCCTTAGCCTATCCTTGGTACCTAAATGTTTAAGGGATCACGTGGTTTAACAAAAACTGTTCCACTCTTATCTTTATTCACACGTTGTGGTACCCAAACCCGTTTATATAACAATCCATTACTATCCACTAACGTACCCTTTGGAACCAAAATTCGTTTAATTTTAATCGAATTCATTTTGTTATCTTTTGGGATCCAAACACGTCTAACTGAATTGTTTTTAAACGAGTTTTCATTTTATTTATGATTTGAAAACCTTTTGAAACTATTAGAATTTAAAATTCCAATTTGACCTTTTTCAAAGATATTTGTAGGATTTTAAAAATCATTAAAATTTGGCTTTTCAAAAAGATCAATTTTTCCAAAGTGGTTTGAAGAATTTTTAAAATCATTAATCGCTTTTTAATTTGATCAAAATTTTCAAAACCGAGTCCTTTCTTACTCTTGACAAAAATTTGGTTTTTTAACAACATATTCAACAATTTTTCACCTTTAAAAAACTTAACCAATATTGATTCAAGTTGTTGAATTTTAGATTTCAGATCACTATTTTCTTTTATTAAATTCGAACAACGATCTATAGTGATCTTCCTCTTTTCAGAATCATTTTGTTTCAAAACCATATTTTCATTTTCAAGCATTTTAGTTTTCGCATTGGACTCAAAAATCTCACTTTCAAATTGTTTACGCTTTTCAATTTCAAGTTTTTCAAAATCCTTAAATTTTTCAATTTCTTTTTCAAAATCGTGATTTATACGAGTAATTTCAAATTCGTTTTATTTCAAAATCACATTTTCTTTTTCAAGGGCTTTGAAAATTTCTTTTATTTCAGATAATTCATTTTGAAAAGTTGTACAATTATTGTACTTGAGATTTTTGATTTTCTCGGTTTCAATTTCAAGCTCATTTAAAATCGATTCAGTTTTCAATAAACTCTCTTTCTCTAAAAAATCATATTTGGAATTTTTAGCCTTTTTAAACTTATCCAACTCTTTTTGCAAAAAATGATTTTTTGTTTTTAGTTCAATCTCGTTTATTTTTAGAAACACAATTTCTTTTTCAAGCTTTTGAAATTTTTCATTAAGGTGAACTAAATCATTTTCCAAATCTAAACATTTTTTGCAATTCGAGTTTTCAATCTTTTTAACGTTTTCAAGTTTTAATTCCAAATCATGATTTTTATTGCTCAACTCAACATTTTTAGATTTTTAATTTTTATTTGTTAGTTTGAGATTCTCAACAGTTTTAGTTAATTTATTACAAAGAAAAATTAACCTTTTAAAAGGAAATTCGCCGTGGTCGCCATCTGTTGAGTCTTCATCAGTGTCATCATCTGATCCATCTTCTGTGAATCCTGTTAAGCATATTTCTGAAACTGAGTTGGCAATCGGGGGTTTTGAGCTATTGTTGTCTTTTCTTCCATACAACGTGTCGAGAGTTTTCCAGATTTCCTGTGTAGTTAAACAATGAGAAATATGGTTATACTGATCATCGTTAATATAAGAATATAAAATGTGAGTAGCATGAGAGTTAATTATAATATCATTCTTATCGACCATATCAGACCCTTTTTTAATAACATCCCAACATCTAGTATTAACAGATTTTAAATAAAATTCCATTTTTAATTTCCAATTTAAAAAATCCATTCCATTAAAATTAGTTGGGGTTATACTGGAAAAATTCTCGCTAGATTGACAACTAGAAAACTCACCGTTAGGGAAATCCATGACTCTAGAGTTATTTAAAAATAAAAAATACCTGCTCTGATACCACTTGTAGGATCTAAATTAACCCTAGAGGGGGGGTGAATAGGGTTTATCGCAGATTTTAACCGAATAATTAAATAATCACAGCACAGATAATAATCAGAATAAATGCGAAAAAATAAATAACACACAGATATACCCAGCTTCGGCAAAACCCTGCCTACTGCAGCATTTCCGAAGGTTTCTACTAGGAGTTAAAACAATCTCTACGCTTATAATCACCTATAAACTCGCGACACTCGCTCCCAACTGTTCTTAACCCTACGCTCAAAACCCTGCACTGGTTCCTATCCCCGAAACCAGATTTCCCCGAATTACAATTCTCATAATTCGTCTCCTAGTTTTAGAGACAAACTAGAAAACTCTGATTTAATTACACTTTGAATCTAAAGATGAATAAAAACAAAAACAATAAAAACAAATTTAAATTCAAAACCCTTAGGAGTTTAAAATAAGAGATTATCCCATTTTATATGAAAACTAGGCCGGCTATTTTCTAATTTTTTCACCACTTCTCTTTAGCCTGATCTCTTTTTCTCTAAAATAAAAAAATGGCGGCAACTTTGCTAGGGTTTACTGAAATCTCCCGAATTGATTCTATACATTATGAACTTCTTAATCTCTGAAGCACGAAACCCTTGATGCTCTATCGTCTCTTATGTTCTTCAATTCTTAGTCGTGATCTCTTTTGATTGAGTTGAAGGATCCAAGTACTCTCCTTTTTCTGGTATGATTTTAAATTTGAATTTTCTTTTTGATTGTGCTTGAAATTGGATGGATAATTGCCGATGAGGATTGGTGTTTAAATAGGATTGAAAATCTGGTATTTTCTGATTTCGTATTACACTTGGTTCATGATATATACGATAAATTTGGAGCTTGAAATCTTCTGGAATTCTGGTGGTTTCCTCAATTTAAATTTTAAACGTATATTGCTTAAAATTTTGGTCCTTGGCTTTGAATTTGTGAATTTTGAAAGCTTCAAACTTGCGTGTGAACTATGGACTTTGATTTTGTCTTCCTATTATATTTCTCACTACCAAATTTAAACTTTTGGTTTTAGGAAATTTTGAAATATACTTTGATTCATTCAAAAAAATTCACTGTTTTTGCTTTTGATAAAACTTTGATTTGGTCTTTTGAAAAATTCCTGTGAATTTTCCTCATCAAACCTTGACTGTGGTATTTAAAAAAATCCTTCTATATCTTTGACCTTTTCAATCAATCCTCTTGAACACATCATTGACTTGAATCTCCTCACTATGAACATGTCTAAACTGATGGAGTAACTTGCGTGTTTAATTCTGGACTTGAAATAGTACTTAAATTCTAGAATTTCTATGATGATATTTAACTTTAACTGCTTCATAAACTTCTAATGTGAACTAGTACTATACTTGAGACCTTGAACTGGACAGTGCCTTGTATACTTTACTTCGAACTTTTCTCTGGCTTTAAACTTTAAATTTGAGGTCTTGGCATGATTAATATTGAGCTGTTTTGTTGTATTTTGTGGTTCTAGCTCAATCATGATACTGCTCTTGGTTAGTTTGCTTTGACCACTTACTGGTTCTGCCTTACTTGAGTAATTTTCTTGCTTGATAACTTTTTGAACTGATAAGAGCAGATACTTTTCTTGACATTGCCTTAATTTTTTCACACCTGTTTTACTGTTGCATTGCTTCTACCTTGTTATGCTCTGTTTGCTTAGAACTGATACTCCATATTTATTTGTTTCGACTTTGAACTGATCCATGACTAGTTGCCAATTTACACTTGACATACCATTTTGCTGCTGTGCTAAGTTGTCTCGGCTATTCTTGTTTTACTTGTCCATTTACCACCACTTGTACATGCTCCCATTCATGTACATGCCATGTCCATGCTGATCATACATTTGCTTTGCTTTGTCATTGTATTTGTCCACTTGACCTCGGTGCTGTTATGCTTCATGTAGTTAAGCTCGACAACTTTGGTTATACACCTGTTTTAACCTTGTAAATGTTTCTCTATCAATATGTTGCTTGCCATTTGTACTTAAGACTTGAAATATTGCACACACACTTGAAAATTAAAACTTAACTGTTGCATTTAATTGCTTGGCCGTGTCATAAACACCATGTTATTGCACTGTCTTGGCTGCCTTGAAATTTTGTAACTTTTTAAAAATAGTTTGACCTCTTCCTTTAACAAGAACAGATGCTCTACTTGATTTTGTTTGTGCACCCTCTTATATCTCGACTTGTTACTCGAGTTTGATCACTTTGATTTGTCTTTGAATTTTAAATAGTTACGCCTTTGTGTATTTGCCAGTTTCAATTTATTTTTTCTTTGCTGACCATGTATGTATTGACCATTCACACTTGGACTGATTGTACACTGGGTCGAGGCGGTCCATGTGGCTACTCCTCAGTCGTACACTGATCAGCGAGGCAGTGCACACGTGTATGTATATGCACGTGTGTACATGCAACCATCAGACGTGATTTTCCTGTTCCTGCATATCAGACAAAGTCTAGAAAAATGATGAGAAACACACCGTAATTCTAAGGCAAATAAAATTTAAAAATAAATCTTTATTTGCTTTTATTTTATTTTTGTTGCAGTCTACTGTGTGTGTTCTTCTGTATGTGACAGGTATGAAGATGACTGGACTGACAGAAGAATGCTTTGAAGACAGAAAATTGAAGATGAAGACAAGAATAGTGTTGGTGTGTGTCGGTATTTGAAATGTCAACTGAGAAATAGTGTTTGTGTATATAAGTGATTGTATAAGTGATGAATGAACTGTAATGAGGAGCTATGAGAGATTTGTATTGATTGTATGTAATAAACAGATTTGGTTGAAATAAAATATTATTTTATTGTGTTCATTTCAATTTGTCTATTTTTATTTGAATTCCTTCAGTATTACAGTTTCATGTGTGATATGTCATATCAGAAATATTCAAAACTATTTGAATTGTAAACAGTGGAGTGATGTATATGCACTATTTCAAATGCTGAAATAAAATATTTATTTTAATAGAAAATACTATCTGAATATTTAATTCTGTGTGATAGTATTCTATTCAAATAAATATTTGTTTCTATGTGTGATGTGATTCTAGAATAGTACTATTTACAAACACATTTATAATATATATATATATATATGTTATCATCAAACAAAAATCAACTATTATACTCAACAAAACAGTCGCTGGAAAAGTTGCAGGAAAATGTGCTGGGTTTCGGATTGAACCGGATCAGATAGGAGACTCGGGCAAGAAAGTGCGAACCTGACTGAAACTTAGCACAAGAGGAAGCAAGGGAGATAAGGAAGGCCTGGATCGGATCGGATTAGGAAGGTGGAATCGGATCGAATGAAGAAGCCACGACCTAGATGGAGTGTCAGGAGTAGGTCTAGAGCTTGGAGGAGACCACGACCGAATCGAAGCTCGACTGATGGAGGCTAGACCCACGAGCCAATGGAGAAGCCCGACCGCTTGAGTGAAGGAGCCCGACTTGAACAACCTGAAGAAGAAGCGTATGGGTCAACCAAAGGGGAGAAGCCCGACCCGAACTGATGGAGTCATCACGACTCGACCCGTATGGAGCAGTCCGATCCGAACCAGAGGGGTGACTGCGAATTGAACCAAGAAGCTTAGATGCGAGGCTTAAGCTATGAACCAAATGAAGACCGATCCGGAGGAGACCAAAACCCAATATGCAAAGGTAGTCCAAATGAGAAGTTGTGACTCAGGATCCAGATGGGAACTAATGAGTTAACTTCATGAGTTGGACTTTGTTGCGGGACGTGTGCTAAGGAGTTGTCGACGTCCATAGCTTTGATTCACCACTGAGAGACGAATGTTAGGCTATGGATCAGTGCAGTGGGGTAGTTATTACTCCATGGGGAAGAGTGACCGTAGCATGGCTATGAGCCAGTGCAGTGAAATCGTCATGGCTTCATGGTGCAGAGTAGACAAAGCAAGGACTAGTGGCTATGGATCAGTGCAGTGGAGTCTCCATGGCTCCATGGGGCAGAGTGATCATAGCAAGGATTTGGGTGGTCAAAGCAGTGGATATCGTATGGTTTACGCACTACGTGAGAGATGAGAGGGTAGTTGCTATGCTTGATTGTTTGCCATCGTAATGACATGCACACCCCACCCCGTATCTTTACACCATATGTTAGTGTCACCTTAGAGTATTGTACATCCTATTGTGCTAACTCTTTGGTTGCAGGTCCAGGTATGGTTTAGTATACCTGTTATTGTTTTGTTTTGCTGCTTATCGCTCATACTAGACTTTTGTCTGACCTAGACTTTTATGTCTCTTCTTATTATTCTGGGTGCTCTTAAATGGACAGACTAGAGACAGGTTAGGTGGTATGCAAGAGTAGCTATACCGGAGACGAGCAAGAGGCTTCCACATATGATATATGTAGATATTCTCCCTATGTTGTTGTTGGTCACTACTTTGGGCATTAGTAGTGCAACTTTTTCTTTGCTTTAGAGACAGTATGTTGGAGTTGTAATAAGCTGTATTGTGAATTTCTGCTGCTATGATGATTATGGTTTAGTTTTCATCTTATGCACTGTCTTGCCTGTTTTATGTCAAGTATGTTATTATTATATTTTATTTCATGCACTGTGAGACATTCTACAGGTTCCTTGTTAGTTCAAATTCCTATCTTTTCCTTTCTTTGACGACCATCCCATGTTGGTAGGACATCGACACAGCGCACTTTCATTGGAAATGTCAGCAGGTGCGGGGCGGGCCGTCACAACACGATATGGTTATGGGAATTTGGAAGATATATATATATATATATATCGTTATTCCCAATACGATATTGGTTGGTTTCAGAATTGGATATTGAATATAAGCCGATATAATTTCTATTTAGAGAATTATATTTAATATCATATTAGATTTTGGATTTTTCATGAATGGTGTCTTAAATAACACTGTTCTTAAACCTATCTGAGAAAGACTAAATTTTTTTAATTAAGATTTAGAGAAGTTTACCAATTATAAATTGAAACTGAAGTGGATTTTGGGTTTATCGTGAACAATGTTTTAAATGACATTCGTTCTTCAACCCAAATAAAAGTGAAGTTATGATTTGGAATTTATAAATCTTTTTATTAAGATTTAATGGAAATTTTCCAAAGTAAAGTTTTCTAATTTAATACATTAAATTGGAATTGAGTGGAATTCGATTTGGTAATAATCGAGATGAGCTTCTGTGAAGGAAGACCGTTATTATATATTAAATTTAAAAGGCTTTGCCGTTATTCCATTTATAGTATTAGTCGGATACGGAAACTTATACTGATTATATATATATTGATCTGTTTTCCATTAAGATTCCATAGTTAATGGAACATGATTTGTGTTTATCATGAACTGTGTTTTAAATAACATTGGTTCTTTGACCCAGTTAAAGACAGTATTGATTTAATAAAATTCAATAATGATTTTTGGAAGATTAAAACCAAGTTCGATTTTTAATGAATCTTTAATTAGATTAAAATGAGAATGGGATAATTAAATATTATCGGATTTAGGAAATTGTAATGGCCCGCAAATCCGAGCTATCTGAGTTGACTAAATACACCACACGTCCAACCCAAATAACACAGAAATACGACTCATTATTAGAAAGAAGTTAGAGGATGAGAAATAGAAAGAAAGAAATATTAGAATAGAAGAAAAAACGAAGATCACAACTCACAGCGGAACGAATAAAATATATTATATAACATAAGCTTTGAAATACAAATCCGTTTGGTGCATATATACATACCATCATCAGAGTACACATAACATTTGATTCAGCGGAAGTAACTCTAAATAACTAATGTTGAAGCCTCCTGCTTCAAGCTCCTCCAAGTGTATCTGTAAAAGCCTGAAACACTTGACTGCCCGTACAAATTTGGGCACCCAAGAGTTTAGGAAAACAAAACAAAATAAACTCTGGGTCAGTCATGGGACTGGTGTGAGTAAACTCCAACCACTTGTTTAACTTTTAAAAATCCTTTCAAAAGAAAAGATAATAGTAAGACCAGCCCATACATAAACACGGACGGTTTTTACCTTACTATAACCCAAAACACTTTGATACGAAATCCAGTGATATTATAATAATGTCTACACCAAGTAAATAACCAAATAGCAGAACGCTTGCATCTCACGCTCCACATATATAGATAAAATCAAAAACCGCATGGCGCTTATTGGAGATTGGATTTCTAACATGACAAGGTATGGAACCACCTTCCGACTGTGTATCTCTAGAGAGGAATACACTGGGTTCAACAAGAACATCTTGTAACCCGGCCCACACATGACCGACCACTCATTTCGCTTGAGTGTATCGAATGTATATCACCAACGGTTGGACTCAAACCACCGTTTCCCGAATGGGCAGAATCGATAGATTTAGAAACAAAGGGAATTTCTCTAGATAGGTGATTATACACCCTAATGGGTGCGACCCACATAGCCATGCTGCCTGCCCGATTTTTGTCCTTTCCCGGTTGTTAAGGCCTGAGGCTACGAATACTTACCATTCATTAATAGCACAATCACTTTGAATGCCACATTGTCAGATCCGTTAATCACTAGTTGAGTTTGCACAAATATTCTGGATATTATGCTAAGGGATAAATCCGTTGCCACCATATACATTTATACAGACCAACCCATTTGATCATTGGAAATACTTTGTCAGACATTCGTCCATTTACGTTCGTTCTGGGATTGAACGAAACCGAAGGCACTATTTCTATTAATAGAAAAAGCCCTTGCACTTCACTCCGTCTTCAATATATTCAGCATACTTGGTTCGCAACGCTTATGCCGATACGGAGTGGTTCTTCGGATAATAATCCAACCGGTCTCTCCATATTGACAACGATGGTCAAAAACTTCGATAGTCTGTGATTTAACTATCGAATAAAAACAAGTGTTCATCCAAACATATCAAACAAAATCACTGGCCTCTTTAATTAATATTCATTAATTAAATCTCTTCTATATTCTCTTATCAATATTTGTTAACCAAATATTTCAATAATTATCTCGGCCTCTTATGTCATTTGGAAAACGTTTCCAAACATTAACTTCTTTTATTTTCTATATATTAGAAAAATCTCTATTTGCAATTGGAAACAATTCAAATCACTTATCTCTATCCCTTTTTGTTTACAACATTCGATTTTTATATTCACTTTACTATCGAATTCAATACGTCGATACAATGATTTCAGATTATCAAAATCTCTTAAAAATATTCTAACTCCTTAAATTTCCGGAAAATTTCGCCATAACCTCCCCTGTATCGGGAGCATCGGGAAATTTCAAATAGCTTCCCGGTATCTTCCAATCTCAAAAAGAAAAAGAAAAAGCCAAGCGGCTTGCCGATACGGCGCATAAAACCCATATATGAATTTAAACATGTACCTTTTTGTCGAGCACATAAATTTAAATCTTCATATGCTTCATAACAAATCTGCTTACACATGTTCACCTGTTTTCAATTCAATTCAACTCAATCCATTCGTTTGAATTCAAATTTGAATCGTTTGAATTCGGTTTCGCTTAATTATTCTTTAATTAGCCCTTCTTGCATATTTCACTTCTTTGTTGAACATAACATGTTCAAACAAAATATTTAACTTGTTCATAGCCAAATCGAATTTCGATTTCAATTCTAGTTTCCTTTTCTATTTCGAATATAAGTTTTCAAATCGAATTCGCTTATTTAAAGCTCAATATTCATTCGAAATCTCATTAACTAATTTCTATTCGAATTAGTTAACTTTATTCAATAAATCAAAAATCTGATTTCTGTTTCAGAAATCAACTCATTACTCTACTGGAGTTCACATATATTTTATAACTCAAATCTGGATTTTTCTAAATAGAAATTTCGATTTTTATTTGCTTAAAATTCTTTAATTTAATTAAATAAACCGTTATGGTTTTATAATGGTTCTGGCGCTGTTTTTCTGAAAATTTGATTTTGACATATCTCAAAATCTATACGACGAAATTCAGATTTTCCTCTTTCATTAGAAAACTATTATCAAACTGGTCCTGACGTTTCTTGTTTCGAAGAATTCCGACTTCAATTGCGTTCTGTTTATTCAATTGAAGTTCGAATCGCCAATTTTCGAACTGCAGCGCTGCGGCGAGTTCGTTTTAATTATATTTATATTTATAAACCTTTAAACTTCTTTTAAATTTAACTCGATTTAACTCTATTTGAATTCCTTGATTCAAATCCCAATCTCACTTTTAAATTCTATATTCAAATTCCTTTTCTATTTGATATTCAAATTCAATACTTACATTTCCATTTGAATTTCCTATATTCAAATTCTATGTTTGAATTCATTTGAATTCTCTTATTCAAACTCTATTTTTAAATTCCATTTTAACTTCTACATTCCAATTTCTATATTTGAATTCTATTGGAATTCAAATATTCAAACTCCTTTTTAAATTCTATATTCAAAATTCCATAGTTTTTAAACCCATTTGAATTTCATATTCAAATCCCATAGATCAAGTCCTACTTGAATTCCATTTGAATCCCTTATATTCAAATTTCATTTTCATCTCCATTTGAATTCTAATATTCAAATTTATTTCCAGCCCCATTTGAATTCTAATATTCAAACTCATTATTAATACCATTTTAATTTCTTCACTCAAATCCATTTGAATTCCCTTGAGTTCAAATTCCATTTCAAAACCATTTGGATTTCCTATTTTGAAATCCTATTTGAAATTCTATTTCCAATTCGACTTTGAAATCCTATTTTCAAAGTTTATTTCAAATTCTATTTTGAAATCCCATATTCAAATTTCTACTTGAATTTTTGTATTCAATTCCATGTTCAAATTCAATACTCGAATTTCTATTTCAAATCTCAATTCAAATTTCATATTTAAATTCCATTTCAAATTTCTATTCAAATTTCATATTTCAATTCTTCTTTGAAATACTATATTTCAAATTCTCTTCAATTCTTCTTTGAAATTTTATATTTCAATTTCTATTTTGAAATTCTACATTCAAATCTCTATTTGAATTTCTTTATTCGAATTCCTTTGAATTCAAATTTTATTTTAATTCCTTGAATTCAAATTCTATTTTTCATTCTAATCTCGTCTATTCAAATTCTATTTGAACTTCTATTTGAATTTCTAATATTCAATCTCCTTTTAAAAATTCAAACATTTAAACTCTCTTTAAAAATTCAAATGTTATACTCAAATTCCATTTGAGTTATATATTTAAAAATTCCATTTCAAATCCTATTTTGAAATTTTATTTCAAATTCCAATTCCACGCTTGTACTTCTATTTCTGAATTATCAAATGATAATTCTTTTTACTTCATTTATAACTTCGTTATAAAGAACTATTTATAAACTTCGTTTATAAAGAAACTACTTGTTTTATATTTTTCAAAAACAAGTTTTATCTTATTCCATTTAAAATTCAAATTCTATTTAAAAATAGAATTTTCCCTTTTTAAATCTCCAATATCCTTTCACGATATTTTTAAATATCATTACTTAAGCCCAGTGATATTTAAACACACAAAGCAACGAATTATTTATTTTTCTAACACATCATATATAAAAATATATATGCAAACAAATAAACAAACAGATAATATATTTTTGAGGAATCCAGTTGGATTCCTCCAACCTGTTTTCCTGCATCCACAGATGTTAGCACATAAATAATACCAATTCTGCTTCGTGGCAGAATATCGTGGTATAGAAGGTCATCCACTAATCATAGCGTGGGGCGTATAGGGTAATCATCCGCTATGAAACTGCGGGCATCCGCTAATGAGACTGCGGGAATCCAACCAATCAATCAACCCAATATATATATATAGCCTAAATAACTAATATATATAAAACAACCAGAAAACATTCACACAAGCAACAGGCAATTATTTTTAATGAAAATAAAAAAAATTCTAAAGGTGAGTGAGATTTACTCACCGATGATTTTTTTCGTCGAGTACCCCATTTAAGCTTATCGTATAGGTTCCACGATTCCTTTGTACCTCTGTTTTCAATGTAAACAATATAAATATATTTCAGTTTTTGAACTTCACTAATTTAATTTAAATTAATTACTCATATGTAAATTAAATTCCAAATTAATCCTTAGTTTACAGATTTTATCCTTTACTAACTAATTTCTATATATTAAAGCTATTTCCAATTAAATAAACTAATTTACTTTAAATAAATTTCCAAATTAATAGTAAACACCATTTCCTTTTCTCTCAACAATGTACGAATTCAGTTCTAACTAATATGCTAATTCCTACAAGTTATTCAAATTGATTAAATCAACTACCAATTTAAATTAAGAAAAATATACCTTAAATTCTCTATTTAAATTTCCCTTTTTCTTTCTTCGGTCCCTGTTTCCCTTCCTGAACCCATCGATGACCCCTCTTCTCCATAACTGTAATCGAAATGGCTCATCATCCAATCGCACCTTCCCCTTCCATGCGCATCACTCAACCGCAACCCAAAATACTTCGACCTTCACATCTCTACCCTAGTTTGAACGGCTTTGACCATATCGATTTCCCCCTCCTAAATCTCGAACGCAGCAACCAGTAGCTTGCAAAATTATACCCAAAATCCATTATCGTTAAAACCAAAACCGAAGTACCTCCACTGCTCGCAAGGCCTTCCGCACTCTAGTTCGATTCGAGCTTCTGAAGACCCATAGGTTGAATCGCGACTTCGATTTAAAGGAGGAATTTTTGAATTAAAAAGGGGCCAGCCATTTAATTTCGTCTGTCGAAGCTTAACAAAAAAAATGAAGGAGGAATCGTGTTTTTATAATTGAAGAGGCAGACAGAAATGTTAGCTCGAGAAAAAATATAGGGTTGCGGAGTTTTTAACAGTAGGTCTGCGATGGAGAGATTTAGGTTGGCCTGAAGGATGTATGCGGGGTTAAGTACAGACAGTAATTAAATTTGATTTGAATTTTTAATTAGTTTTCTATTCCAAGATATTTTACGGTTCCCAACCTCAACCACCAACCCCTATTTTAAATTAACGAATTATATTAAATACGATTTAAAATACAACTTGATTTTAAACATTAGATTCATCGATAAAAATCTATTATTATCGTTCTATTCGATATTAAATCATATAATGATTTTTAAACTGATAAATTCCATAATAAAAATCCATTTATTTTTGAATCAATATTTAAAACTATATTAAATATTTAAAATTAATCGACGAAAAATCTGGGTCGTTACATTCTTCCCTCCTTAAAATAATTTCGTCCTCGAAATTGCTAAAGTAGAAAAATGGTACAAACCTATTACTTTTCAAACTCCTTTATGTTGAAACTCACCTCCTTATGTTTCAACATATTTAATTTCACCAAAACTTTTGGTCTTCACACATTTGATTCGAATGATCTACGATCAATCCATTTATATCCAATCTATATTCTATTAAACCAATTCAAATTGGTTTTAATCAATTTATTCACTTCGACCCATTTAACTTGTTTAAGTTAAATTTCAATCCCAGAATTCAAATCCCTGGGTTTTCTTTTCAAATTCTTTTGAAATCCCATAAATATATACATATATTTATAATCTTTTCAAATTCAAAATATTTGAATTTTTCAACTGAACTTGTTTTCCTTCAAACAAATTTCCATCAAAAACTTTTTCTAAGGTAGCAATTTATCACTTAGAAACTCGGAAATGAACACTGATGAGGCTACAGTCATCATCAGAATTATTTCCCAGCGACTGAAGTGAGTTCAGTGCCTTATTATTTCAAAATTCATCTAAAATGATTTTCTTTCAAATCTTTCTAAAACGAAGCTATATTATTTTAATATACCTTGAAAAATATTTTCAAACTTCCCAGGATTTTGAATTCTTAATTCTGGTTTGAATTTAATTCTAATTCATCTCATTTGTATATTTAATTCCTATACAAATTCTATTTTGGTTATAAATAACTATTCTAAATTTATAATCTCATTTGATTATAATCCTAACAATCAACACATCCATATAATAATTTCGGAAAATTATTCCTTCTATATCAAAATAGAAATTTAGGTAAAATTATTTCATTTACCCACTTTAAAACAATATCATGTCGTATTTTCTGTTCAAGTGTTTAGAAATTCCTATCGACTTCGTGGCGTCCCACGATTCGACCAGAATTCATAAACTACTCAACAGACAAGCCAACACAATATAAAACAACTTTTATATCAATTAACAAATACGCTCTCTCGTATATACACTCAACTCATTCTAGGGTACTACTGACCCTATCTCTAATGAGCACATGTCACACAAGCCTAGGTGTTCACTCAACCTAAGCTCTGATACCACTGTAATGGCCCGCAAATCCGAGCTATCTGAGTTGACTAAATACACCACACGTCCAACCCAAATAACACAGAAATACGACTCATTATTAGAAAGAAGTTAGAGGATGAGAAATAGAAAGAAAGAAATATTAGAATAGAAGAAAAAACGAAGATCACAACTCACAGCGGAACGAATAAAATATATTATATAACATAAGCTTTGAAATACAAATCCGTTTGGTGCATATATACATACCATCATCAGAGTACACATAACATTTGATTCAGCGGAAGTAACTCTAAATAACTAATGTTGAAGCCTCCTGCTTCAAGCTCCTCCAAGTGTATCTGTAAAAGCCTGAAACACTTGACTGCCCGTACAAATTTGGGCACCCAAGAGTTTAGGAAAACAAAACAAAATAAACTCTGGGTCAGTCATGGGACTGGTGTGAGTAAACTCCAACCACTTGTTTAACTTTTAAAAATCCTTTCAAAAGAAAAGATAATAGTAAGACCAGCCCATACATAAACACGGACGGTTTTTACCTTACTATAACCCAAAACACTTTGATACGAAATCCAGTGATATTATAATAATGTCTACACCAAGTAAATAACCAAATAGCAGAACGCTTGCATCTCACGCTCCACATATATAGATAAAATCAAAAACCGCATGGCGCTTATTGGAGATTGGATTTCTAACATGACAAGGTATGGAACCACCTTCCGACTGTGTATCTCTAGAGAGGAATACACTGGGTTCAACAAGAACATCTTGTAACCCGGCCCACACATGACCAACCACTCATTTCGCTTGAGTGTATCGAATGTATATCACCAACGGTTGGACTCAAACCACCGTTTCCCGAATGGGCAGAATCGATAGATTTAGAAACAAAGGGAATTTCTCTAGATAGGTGATTATACACCCTAATGGGTGCGACCCACATAGCCATGCTGCCTGCCCGATTTTTGTCCTTTCCCGGTTGTTAAGGCCTGAGGCTACGAATACTTACCATTCATTGATAGCACAATCACTTTGAATGCCACATTGTCAGATCCGTTAATCACTAGTTGAGTTTGCACAAATATTCTGGATATTATGCTAAGGGATAAATCCGTTGCCACCATATACATTTATACAGACCAACCCATTTGATCATTGGAAATACTTTGTCAGACATTCGTCCATTTACGTTCGTTCTGGGATTGAACGAAACCGAAGGCACTATTTCTATTAATAGAAAAAGCCCTTGCACTTCACTCCGTCTTCAATATATTCAGCATACTTGGTTCGCAACGCTTATGCCGATACGGAGTGGTTCTTCGGATAATAATCCAACCGGTCTCTCCATATTGACAACGATGGTCAAAAACTTCGATAGTCTGTGATTTAACTATCGAATAAAAACAAGTGTTCATCCAAACATATCAAACAAAATCACTGGCCTCTTTAATTAATATTCATTAATTAAATCTCTTCTATATTCTCTTATCAATATTTGTTAACCAAATATTTCAATAATTATCTCGGCCTCTTATGTCATTTGGAAAACGTTTCCAAACATTAACTTCTTTTATTTTCTATATATTAGAAAAATCTCTATTTGCAATTGGAAACAATTCAAATCACTTATCTCTATCCCTTTTTGTTTACAACATTCGATTTTTATATTCACTTTACTATCGAATTCAATACGTCGATACAATGATTTCAGATTATCAAAATCTCTTAAAAATATTCTAACTCCTTAAATTTCCGGAAAATTTCGCCATAACCTCCCCTGTATCGGGAGCATCGGGAAATTTCAAATAGCTTCCCGGTATCTTCCAATCTCAAAAAGAAAAAGAAAAAGCCAAGCGGCTTGCCGATACGGCGCATAAAACCCATATATGAATTTAAACATGTACCTTTTTGTCGAGCACATAAATTTAAATCTTCATATGCTTCATAACAAATCTGCTTACACATGTTCACCTGTTTTCAATTCAATTCAACTCAATCCATTCGTTTGAATTCAAATTTGAATCGTTTGAATTCGGTTTCGCTTAATTATTCTTTAATTAGCCCTTCTTGCATATTTCACTTCTTTGTTGAACATAACATGTTCAAACAAAATATTTAACTTGTTCATAGCCAAATCGAATTTCGATTTCAATTCTAGTTTCCTTTTCTATTTCGAATATAAGTTTTCAAATCGAATTCGCTTATTTAAAGCTCAATATTCATTCGAAATCTCATTAACTAATTTCTATTCGAATTAGTTAACTTTATTCAATAAATCAAAAATCTGATTTCTGTTTCAGAAATCAACTCATTACTCCACTGGAGTTCACATATATTTTATAACTCAAATCTGGATTTTTCTAAATAGAAATTTCGATTTTTATTTGCTTAAAATTCTTTAATTTAATTAAATAAACCGTTATGGTTTTATAATGGTTCTGGCGCTGTTTTTCTGAAAATTTGATTTTGACATATCTCAAAATCTATACGACGAAATTCAGATTTTCCTCTTTCATTAGAAAACTATTATCAAACTGGTCCTGACGTTTCTTGTTTCGAAGAATTCCGACTTCAATTGCGTTCTGTTTATTCAATTGAAGTTCGAATCACCAATTTTCGAACTGCAGCGCTGCGGCGAGTTCGTTTTAATTATATTTATATTTATAAACCTTTAAACTTCTTTTAAATTTAACTCGATTTAACTCTATTTGAATTCCTTGATTCAAATCCCAATCTCACTTTTAAATTCTATATTCAAATTCCTTTTCTATTTGATATTCAAATTCAATACTTACATTTCCATTTGAATTTCCTATATTCAAATTCTATGTTTGAATTCATTTGAATTCTCTTATTCAAACTCTATTTTTAAATTCCATTTTAACTTCTACATTCCAATTTCTATATTTGAATTCTATTGGAATTCAAATATTCAAACTCCTTTTTAAATTCTATATTCAAAATTCCATAGTTTTTAAACCCATTTGAATTTCATATTCAAATCCCATAGATCAAGTCCTACTTGAATTCCATTTGAATCCCTTATATTCAAATTTCATTTTCATCTCCATTTGAATTCTAATATTCAAATTTATTTCCAGCCCCATTTGAATTCTAATATTCAAACTCATTATTAATACCATTTTAATTTCTTCACTCAAATCCATTTGAATTCCCTTGAGTTCAAATTCCATTTCAAAACCATTTGGATTTCCTATTTTGAAATCCTATTTGAAATTCTATTTCCAATTCGACTTTGAATTCCTATTTTCAAAGTTTATTTCAAATTCTATTTTGAAATCCCATATTCAAATTTCTACTTGAATTTCTGTATTCAATTCCATGTTCAAATTCAATACTCGAATTTCTATTTCAAATCTCAATTCAAATTTCATATTTAAATTCCATTTCAAATTTCTATTCAAATTTCATATTTCAATTCTTCTTTGAAATACTATATTTCAAATTCTCTTCAATTCTTCTTTGAAATTTTATATTTCAATTTCTATTTTGAAATTCTACATTCAAATCTCTATTTGAATTTCTTTATTCGAATTCCTTTGAATTCAAGTTTTATTTTAATTCATTGAATTCAAATTCTATTTTTCATTCTAATCTCGTCTATTCAAATTCTATTTGAACTTCTATTTGAATTTCTAATATTCAATCTCCTTTTAAAAATTCAAACATTTAAACTCTCTTTAAAAATTCAAATGTTATACTCAAATTCCATTTGAGTTATATATTTAAAAATTCCATTTCAAATCCTATTTTGAAATTTTATTTCAAATTCCAATTCCACGCTTGTACTTCTATTTCTGAATTATCAAATGATAATTCTTTTTACTTCATTTATAACTTCGTTATAAAGAACTATTTATATACTTCGTTTATAAAGAAACTACTTGTTTTATATTTTTCAAAAACAAGTTTTATCTTATTCCATTTAAAATTCAAATTCTATTTAAAAATAGAATTTTCCCTTTTTAAATCTCCAATATCCTTTCACGATATTTTTAAATATCATTACTTAAGCCCAGTGATATTTAAACACACAAAGCAACGAATTATTTATTTTTCTAACACATCATATATAAAAATATATATGCAAACAAATAAACAAACAGATAATATATTTTTGAGGAATCCAGTTGGATTCCTCCAACCTGTTTTCCTGCATCCACAGATGTTAGCACATAAATAATACCAATTCTGCTTCGTGGCAGAATATCGTGGTATAGAAGGTCATCCACTAATCATAGCGTGGGGCGTATAGGGTAATCATCCGCTATGAAACTGCGGGCATCCGCTAATGAGACTGCGGGAATCCAACCAATCAATCAACCCAATATATATATATAGCCTAAATAACTAATATATATAAAACAACCAGAAAACATTCACACAAGCAACAGGCAATTATTTTTAATGAAAATAAAAAAAATTCTAAAGGTGAGTGAGATTTACTCACCGATGATTTTTTTCGTCGAGTACCCCATTTAAGCTTATCGTATAGGTTCCACGATTCCTTTGTACCTCTGTTTTCAATGTAAACAATATAAATATATTTCAGTTTTTGAACTTCACTAATTTAATTTAAATTAATTACTCATATGTAAATTAAATTCCAAATTAATCCTTAGTTTACAGATTTTATCCTTTACTAACTAATTTCTATATATTAAAGCTATTTCCAATTAAATAAACTAATTTACTTTAAATAAATTTCCAAATTAATAGTAAACACCATTTCCTTTTCTCTCAACAATGTACGAATTCAGTTCTAACTAATATGCTAATTCCTACAAGTTATTCAAATTGATTAAATCAACTACCAATTTAAATTAAGAAAAATATACCTTAAATTCTCTATTTAAATTTCCCTTTTTCTTTCTTCGGTCCCTGTTTCCCTTCCTGAACCCATCGATGACCCCTCTTCTCCATAACTGTAATCGAAATGGCTCATCATCCAATCGCACCTTCCCCTTCCATGCGCATCACTCAACCGCAACCCAAAATACTTCGACCTTCACATCTCTACCCTAGTTTGAACGGCTTTGACCGTATCGATTTCCCCCTCCTAAATCTCGAACGCAGCAACCAGTAGCTTGCAAAATTATACCCAAAATCCATTATCGTTAAAACCAAAACCGAAGTACCTCCACTGCTCGCAAGGCCTTCCGCACTCTAGTTCGATTCGAGCTTCTGAAGACCCATAGGTTGAATCGCGACTTCGATTTAAAGGAGGAATTTTTGAATTAAAAAGGGGCCAGCCATTTAATTTCGTCTGTCGAAGCTTAACAAAAAAAAATGAAGGAGGAATCGTGTTTTTATAATTGAAGAGGCAGACAGAAATGTTAGCTCGAGAAAAAATATAGGGTTGCGGAGTTTTTAACAGTAGGTCTGCGATGGAGAAATTTAGGTTGGCCTGAAGGATGTATGCGGGGTTAAGTACAGACAGTAATTAAATTTGATTTGAATTTTTAATTAGTTTTCTATTCCAAGATATTTTACGGTTCCCAACCTCAACCACCAACCCCTATTTTAAATTAACGAATTATATTAAATACGATTTAAAATACAACTTGATTTTAAACATTAGATTCATCGATAAAAATCTATTATTATCGTTCTATTCGATATTAAATCATATAATGATTTTTAAACTGATAAATTCCATAATAAAAATCCATTTATTTTTGAATCAATATTTAAAACTATATTAAATATTTAAAATTAATCGACGAAAAATCTGGGTCGTTACAGAAATGATCGAGAATGGAGTACTACCAATTTTATGCCAGGCGATAGTTAAATATTTAATTAGATTTGAACGTGAAATGGTAATTAAATTTACCGATAGCACCGTGGGTGTTAGATATGGGGTACTACCAGTTTTGCTCCATGGGATGAATAGGTTGGGATTGGGATAATAAAAGAAATGATTACTTCGGTATGGCTCGATAATCCCTACTAGTTTTATAAAACTTAATTTGGTTTAGAATAGAAAAGATAATGAAATATTTTTGAATTGATATCTAAAGGAAGATTAAAGAATAAATTTAAAATAATTTATCTTTGATAAAATTAATGGGAACCTTTCCCTAGAGATGTGAATATGGGAATAAAAGAATATTCTGAATTGAAATGAGGCGTATGATGTGTTTTTATAGCACTTGATTACTGATTATGAAATATGTGAGTTATTCAAAAAGACCGGGTTTATCTCATTCTAAATAACTGATACGACAACTAAAAGTCGACGATGAAGACGGTGGTTGAAGATCGGAGATCTTCACATCGTTTAGATGATTACTGATGTCTTGATTAGGTTGTACACCCAAGACAAGGTAATAAGTGTTGATCGTCCAGACGTACTTGGAGATCGACCGGGGATGCGAGGACCTCTCTCTTATATTGGACATATGGGATGAGAAATAAGGTGCCTCCGGCTTCGTTCAGACCCAGAACGGACTTGTAAATGGATGTGTGTCTTACATTGGATTTCATTCTGTGTTGATTGATTTCTATTAAATATATATCTATTTGGTGACGGAGAATTTATTCTCTTGCTTAACACCCTTCTCTGAGACGTACGAGCTTACAGGTTATATATTGATAGACATCAGTTGCATGGCATGAATTGTCAATGTGGCATGCTGAGATGCAAATGAACAGGGCTTTTGTTGGAAAGAAGAGTCTTGTGGAAATCCAATTTCTAATACGTGACTTTTCGGTTTAGTTGTAAACCTATTGGCGACATAGTGGGATGGGGAGCTCATGCCGTCTGTAATTGATACATTTATATTTGAAGTTGTTTTGACACTATACACTTATAGTAATATCAAAATGATTTGTTTTAAATGTACCAAGCATGTTTGGCTATTATAACGGAAAATTCTATCCTCCGGCTTGCATTGCATTGTGTGATGGCACCTGAGTCTTATAATAGCTTCATTTTTCTAGAAGCATTGTGTTGTTTTCTTTATGGTATCCTTGGGAGGAAACCCATTCTGTGTTAAACGACATGGTCCCTTGATTTACCCAGCTTTAAAATAAAGTTAATAACTGTTTTAGTGCTCACATAAGTCCCATGACTGACTCGGAGTTTATAGTTTCCACCTAAACTCTGGGTGCCCATATTTCCCACACGGGCAGCTAGTAGTTTTGGTTTTGCAGATTTCTTTTCACATGAACCTGGTTTACATCTGGAGCTATATTCGGAACGCTTTGTATCCATGTAATCCTTTCAGTTGTGTCAGTTGTTATTTTCCACTACGCATTGTACTTATGTATATGTATTTTCCGCTGTTTTGTAATTTAAATCTTTGATATTTTTCTGTTGTATATTATTTAAACTCTGTTACATTTTTGTACTCTATAAATTGTTGTAACAGCAATGAAATGTTCTATTGTTTGTGTTTCGACGCGTCTTGTTCTCAAACAATCCGCTATTTCTCTTCTCTTCGGAGACCGGGGGATTTCTGGTCGTCACAGTTGGTATCAGAGCTTTGGTTTACAGAGCTCGAGAACAAGACACATTAGAACCAAACAAAAGAATTCATCAAAGATGGGATCAGTTGCATCCTATAAGGATAACTCGTTAGAGATAGGGTTAATAATACCCTTAAATGAGTTTGAAGAGTGTTATTTCAAAAAACAAATTTAGTTTTGAAAATTAAATTTTATTATAAGTATTTGAGTGTTTTAATTTATATTTATTTTGGACTATCAAGTATAGAAGATTTTGTATATACGCGTCATGAACGTATATTCAAAGTCTCAAATATACTGGATAGATATAGAATCACACTCTATTCGCCCGGAGATGATTTTGATGATAACGATCGCATCATCAGTATTTGTGTTCGAATTTCGAAAGTGGGATATCTATATATTTCCAATCGACTGGTGTGAGAACCTAAACTTACTTCGGGATTGTTGTTTGTAAATTGGTCTTGGAATTGGATTTTTTTAGTATATATAAAGCTATATATTTGAAAAGTTAACCAATTAATTGATTGATGGTTGTGTTGCATGATTATTAGTTTAACTAATAAACTACTGGAATGATAAAACTAATAAGAGAATGAAAAGGTAAAATTTAGTCAAATTGAATTAATATTGAACTGAATTGAAAATTGATTGCAATTGGATACACGTACAAGTATATATATGAATAGGTCATAGAATAGAAGCTATGAATAGGTACATATTTACTATATTCATTGTGTTTGATGATTTTATGAGCCGATTGGCAAGCCCGTTGGCTTTTTCTTTTTCTTTTTGGTTGATGAGTGCCCTGTGAGGCAAGTTGCGGTTTTACCGATCAACCCGTACAAAGGAGTTTATGACGAATTTTTTCTAAAATTTTGGGTGTTAGCCAAATTTTTGAGAAATTAGAAAATTCTTAGAAACTGAAAAGTTGAAGAATGAAAGCTAGAATGAAAGTTGAGTTGGTTAGTTAAACAACTTTTAGCTTCGTTACTTCTTGAGGACGAAAAGATTTTAAGTAGGGGAGATTATAACAACCTTGTATTTCTGAACCAATTTATAAATTTTATTTTGGCTATTTTAATGGATTTTGAATATTTAAAATGATTTATTTTAAATAATAACGACTAAAAATTTATTTAAATCGAAGTTAGAACGTATAAATTTATTTTAATTATAAATAGAGCCTAAAATGGCGTGGTAGTTTGAAAATTCGATTTCTAATTTCAAATGAATATACATAATTCAAAATAAATCGGATTTCAGTAAAACCAGAAACAATTGAATATGTTTTGATCATATCTTTCTAACGAATGTAAGAAACTGAGATTTCACTTTATAAATTGTAAGTTATGTCCAGTTTAAAATTCAGAATAGTCGCTATGGAATTTTTATATATATTTTAGTATAATATATAACCCTTAAAAATAGCCATTTTTGCAAACGACCTCTGTTTTCGATGAAACCACTTTTGTTGGATCCGGAATGTCAAATTATTATTAAGTTTAAAATTTTATAATTTTCGGAATTAATATGTGAGCGCAGTAAATTTAAACGCATTTGGTTATTTTTGTTAAATTTAATCGACCATAAAAAGGCCATTTTTCAAATGGTCTCCAAATTCGATGAAATCAGTTTTGTTAGGACTGTATCATCAAAACATAGCTAGATTAATTTTTTGTAATTTTTGGAGTCAGTAAATGGCCCCGGTAAATTAAAATGCACATTTAAAATTTAATATGGATTTATGTTTTAATTCTAATAAAAACTGATCGAAACAAAATGATTGGCTTACGAAACATATAACATTGTGTTCGGAATGGGGGTATTTAGCTAGGGGCGATAGTCGTTAGGTTCGATTTGGAGCTCGGGGTACGAAATTTCTTTGAAAACTAATAAGTGAATAAAATAATATAAAATAATATAAAAAATATATAAATACCTCTAATAATATAGGCAAACCCTGATCCCCAATTTTTTCGCCGTTAGTTCATGCTTTTGAAGGCCCCTATCGTCCGATTTTTGAAGCTTAAAAACTCCCAATCCATTTTGTAATTTATACCAACCCCAAAGAGAAAATGAAAGATCTTCTTGAGGTCTTTGATTCCATACACCGATGATCGTTTCTAGTCAAGTACAGTGCACGAAGTTCGTGCTCAAACCCTCGACAGTCGCATGCATTTTTGGGGCTTTGGGGGAGATCGAATCCATCATGGCTCAAGGGGGTGGTGGCGTGCTCAAAGATCGACGGCGTGGGAGGTTCAGATTATGGTTTGGCACCTCGATCGGCGTGCAGTGAGGAGAGAGATGAATCGAGAGTTAGGCTTTCTCGTGAAGAAGAGCGGCCGCTATTTTAAAGAGGGTGATTACTTGTTCATTGATAATTAATTAAAATTTTAATTATCTAATTGTTTAATTAAATTTTTAATTGTCATAACTTTTCCGTATTAAATCAGAATTCAACGATTCAAAATGCGTTGGAATCCTCTCGACGAGTACTATATCTCAGAACTGACCAAAATGAAAATGGGGCAAATTATAAAATGAGGCAAATTTGAACTCGAACAAACTAAAACAGAAATTCAGAAATAAATAATAGCGAAGTGGAAACCAATGTGAGAACTCCTTCTCACTAAATTATATTTTATCATGTTATTGTATTCATGTATAAAAATATATAGAATTTCCAGTGTAGATTTTTATCTGTTTTAATTATTATAAATTGTATACGGTGCTTATTAGCTCACCTCCCTCGTCCACATACCATGGATGATTTAATTGACTGTATCGTGTTTTGATTGTGATGTTGTGATTATTAACATATTAAAAATAATGTTAACATTAATAAGGTGATCGAAATTAAATTATAAATATTTATTTGTAATTTAAACAGTGAAAATTGGTAAATAAGAAAAATAATTCAAATCGAATTAGAACTGGTTAAATTAATTAACCAGTGATTATTTTAAATAGACAGTTGTTGCTTGATGTAACAACCTGGAAAATCAGAACCAATTTAAAAATTTTATTTTTAGAAATTTTAACAGAAACTGAGCCAGAATTTAAAATTTTGGTTTTTAAAATAACAATAAATCCCTTAAAATAGCTATTTTTCAAACGGCCCCCGTTTTCGATGAAACCACTTTTGTTGGATTCGGAATGTCAAATTATTGCAAGATTCCAATTTCCATAATTTTTGGAATTAATATGTGAGCATGGCAAACGAAAACATGTTTTGCAAATACAGTACAAATTGGATTGACCAGAAAATGGCCATTTTTCAAACGATCTTCAAATTCGACGAAATTAATTTGTTTAGGACCGTATCGTCAAAACAAAGCTAGATTTATTTTTTGGGGATTTTTGGAATCAGTATGTAGCCCCGGTAAATTAAAATGTACGTTCAAATCTAGTATTGAATGTTTTATATTTTAATTTGAAGAAAAACTGACCGAAACAGTCGAGTGGGCTTACAAAACATAATCCATTGTGTACGGAATGGGGGTATTTATCTAGGGCGACACTCGTTGGGTTTGATTTGGAGTTCGGATAAGAAAACCCTATTTTTGGATTTAAAAGAATTAAAAATTAAAATATATATACATAGGCCAACCAGAATTCATCATTATTTTCTGAAAACCCATAACTTTTTAATCGATGGTGGCTACCCATTCAAACATTCCTTCTCAGTCCCAATCCACTCAACGAAATCAGTTGCTCCAGTTGAGGATTTTGTAGATCTCCTCCTCCTCTTCAAATCCATACCCGATTCGTATTTTTTCGTGGTGTATTCGTTGAGTTCTGACCCTCGGAAGTCACGACGTTTCGTAGCCCTTACCTCCGTCGTGCCACCATCAAAGTGGGTCCCACCAACCGGCGCAGGTGTGCCCCTCCTTGCTCTACGGCGTGGCAAAACCCCATCGTCGCCTTGTGCTTCGGATTGGAAGAAAAAATCAAACCTAGTTTTGAACCTTTTGCTGAGGTAATGGCAGTGAATTAATTTAAATGGTTATAACTCTTAAAAGCATTGCGAAGTCCGATTTATTATTAAAAATCATATCTTTTTCGTATGTTGTCTGAATCCAGTGAAACAAGAGATATCGGGACCGTGACAACGTACGCTACATTTAGAAGAGACCGGAGAATTTTTAGAGCTTTCTACAATTTCAAGAAGGAGTAAAAAGCAATGTGAAATTTCTAAATTCAAAAATAAATGAATAAAATTATATTAGGTTGCAGATGGATTTAGTAACTCCTGACACCATCGTCCACATACCATGGACAACTTGCTTGTATTGTGGTGTGAAATTGATTGCGATTGTGAGTGATTGATTGTGGTTACAACAAAATTGATTGTATTTGTGGTAAATTCACAATGTTGTGAGCCGTGTTAGGAACGGTGCCGATTTTAATTACCCTGTCGTTATAATACCGAAATTTTCTGAAATATTCATGTGTTGTAAAATATTCATATATGAAATGAAAATTGTTTGAACAATAAAAATCACATTTTATTGCATGTACAAAATATGTAAAATATTCATACATGAAATGAAAATTGTTTGAACAATAAAAATCACATTTTATTGCATGTACAAAATATGTAAAATATTCATATATGAAATGAAAAATGTTTGAAAAATAAAAAACACATTTTGTTGTATTTATAAAATATGGAAATGATCATAGTTTGATAATAAAAATATGTTAATAAAAAAATGCACATTTCTATTGTATAAAGGAGAAAAGGCTCTAGTTTGATAAAATATTGTCACATTAAAAATTACATTTTTAATGTAAAGATGAGTCATAAAAAAAGAGATTCTAGTTTGATAAAATGTTGTCACATTGAAAATTACATTTTTAATGCAAAGATGAGTCATTAAAAAAACATTCTAGTTTGATAAAAAGTTGTCACATTAAGAATTACATTTTTAATGTAAAGATGAGTCATTAAAAAAAGATTCTAGTTTGATAAAATGTTGTCACATTAAAAATTACATTTTTAATGTAAATATGATTCATTAAAAAAGATTTTAGTTTAATAAAATGTTGTCACATTAAAATTTACATTTTTAATGTAGAGATGATTCATTAAAAAAAATCTAGTTTGATAAAATGCTGTCATATTAAAAATTACATTTTTAATGTAAAGACGATTCATTAAAAAAATATTCTAGTTTAATAAAATGTTGTCACATTAAAAAATTACATTTTTAATGTAAAGATGATCCACTAAAAAAGATTCTAGTTTGATAAAATGTTGTCACATTAAAAATTACATTGTTAATATACAGATGATTCATTAAAAAAGATTTTAGTTTGATAAAATATTGTCACATTAAAAATTACTTTTTAATGTAAAGATGATTCATTAAAAAAGATTCTAGTTTGATAAAATGTTGTCACATTAAAAAATTACATTTTTAATGTAAAGATGATTCATTAAAAAAGATTCTAGTTTTATAAAATGTTGCCACATTAAAAATTACATTTTTAATGTAAAGATGATTCATTAAAAAGATTCAAGTTTGATAAAAAAAAATGTAACATTAAAAATTACACTTTCAATGTAAGAATGATTCATTAAAAAAGAATCAAGCTTAAAAAAAATTAACATAAAAAATTACATTTTAGTGTAAGAATGAATTATTAAAAAGAATCATGTTTTAAATAATATGATTAGACATAAAAAATCACATTTTTATTGCCTGTATGATTCATTAAAATAATTCATGTTTGAATAAAAATATTTCAACAATAAAAATTACATTTTTAAAATATGTTTTGATTCTTTTAAAATATAATCATTTGCATGTTAGAGAAGTTAGAGGAAAAATGTTCATTTGTTAAACATGTAGTGATTCATTAAAACAATGTTAATTACATGTTAGAGAATAAATGGTGTTGAAATCATTGAATAAATTATATATATATATATATATATATATTAAAATAAAACGGATCATGCGCGGTAGCCGGCGATTTGGAATTGTAACTTTAAACGATTATACCGAGAGATCGGACCGTCGGATTTTCCGAAAATTGGAACCTTTGGGTTCGCTTTGGAAAGATCTTTCCAACGATATAAAATTTACTAAGATCCAATGGTTATATTTTGAGAAATGTGTAATTCAAATTTTAATAAAAACAGCGCCAGGGCAGCGTAATGACCGGAAGCGTCGTTTAATCAAAAGGGGCTATTTTTATTTAAATAAAAATAGAGATAAATCGTTATAAAATATTATAAACGATATGGAATGAAAAGAAATGATTTGAATTATATATATTCGCGAATTATTTGAAAAGGCCGAGTTAATTCTCATTTCAAATAATTGATCGACGATTAGAAGTTGAAGATATGAAGACGGTGGTTGAAGACCAGTGATCTTCACATCGAATGGACGACTACCGACGCCTTTGATTGGAGGTGCTGCCTTGAAGGGGTTATAGTGGTAGTTGTTTAGACGTACTTGTTGATTGTCAGGATATGCGAGAGCCTCCCTTCCATATTGGATATATGGAACGAGGAATAAGGTGTCTTCGGTTTCGTTTAGACACAGAACAGACTTGTAAATGGATGTGTGTCTAACATTGGATTTTATTCTGTGCTGATTGATTTCTATTAAATATATATCTGTTTGGTGGCAGAGAATTTATTCTCTTGCTTGACACCTTTCTCTGAGACGTACGAGCTCAGATGTTATATATCAATAGACATCAGTTGCATGGCGTGAATTGTCAGTGTGGCATGCCAAGATGCAAATGATCAAGGCTTTTATTGAAAAGTATAGCCTTGTGGTTGATGATCAAATCACAGCTTTAATTAGCATAGCTTTGTGTATAGCATTGATTCGCTAGCCTCACACCCCGGTATGGACCAGAAACGGGAGAGGACTGGAGGGAGGAATGCGTTTCTTTCTAGCTAGGAGTGGTGTCATGGTATGGAGCCCAGACATTTTTACTTATGTGGATGGTGGAATGAGGCGCCTCGGATTTGAGTCCCTAGTGGCTCTAAATTTACGCCCCATGGGGTAGGGAAACATATTGTTCAGGAATTGCCAATCCACTAAAGTAAGTGTGGACCGGCCCTGTTGCTCTAAGGGACAATGGGTTTAGTTCCTGAGACACTGGCTAGATTGTCTCGAATTCGGTAAGGACGATCCCTTGCCTTGGTTCATGATGGAAATCCAACATCCAATACGACATTGTGCGGTTGTGATTGTAAACCTATATATGGCGACATGATATATGGTACCCATGCCATCTATGATTGATACATTATGATTGAAAGTGTTTTTGAAACATATATGCACTAATAATGATATCAATTAATTTTGATTTACACATATCAAGCATATTTTGGCCATTATAATGTAAAACTCTGTCCCCCGGCTTGTGTTGCTTTGTGTGATGGGACTTGAGTCTTATAATGGCTTCATTTTTCTAAAAAGCATTGCGTGTTTTAAATGATTTACTCTATTTCATGCACTGGCAATCCAATGGAGTAAACCCGTTCCGTGTTCGTGGTCCTGTAATTAGTCTTATTCTTAAATAGGTTAAGTAGATTTCTCATACCAGTCCCATGACTGACTCGTAGTTTGTTTCGCTTTGAAAACTCATGTGCCCTTATTTTCTGCACGGGCAGCCTTGTATTCAGGTTTTAGCAGACTCATTCTGGATAGCTCTGGAGCTGAAGATGGATTCTATCATTGCTATATTGTTGTTCAGACTTCATTTAGTATATTATGTTTGATTCTGCTGCAGACATTATATATATTAAGCTGAAACTGTATTTTGTACTAAGTATGATCCTGTCATGTTGTGTAACTCTGATGTTGATATTATTTCCAGTGTAACTTTAACGTACTTTATTTGGTGTGATTTTATGATGTTGTTCTGTTGTTACTGTTCATGTGTTATATTCCAATGATAATCTGGCTTCTGTGGCACGGGGGTTCGGGGTCATCACACTTAACAACCCCAGAAGGGTCCAGGGATGGTAATTTATTCACATCTCCCCTGAGTATAATTATAAGTCAACCGATAGGTTGACAGACTATGATGAGCGTTATTTATTTATTTTAACGCTTATACAGAGGTAGAATGCACTCTGGATGATGTGTGGATGTTTAGTGATTATTTATCATTATTGTGACTACATATTATGTATAAAAATCCATATAAATATATTTATACGGTAATTGATTGAGTCTGATTCCAATTCAGAAATAACATATAATTTTAAAATATTATTCAGCATAGTTTTAAACTATTATTTAGTACAGTTTTATAATAATATTCATTATAGTTTTAAAATAATATTTAGTAAAGAATCAAAATATGATTTTGATGTCCGGTTTTGGATGGACACAAAAATATTGAAATATTCATAACTGTGATGAATATGAAGCCTAGTTAAGTAGCTAAACACCGTTTTAACCCGAAAGGGTTTACCGATCGATTTTATTCATTTTATAATGAATATCGAAAAGAATAGATTTCAAAATCTGGTATTTTGAAAATATTATCATTTAAATATTAAAATGATGTAGAATATTCAATTTCGATTTAAAATTGAAAAATGAAGTTGAAATCGTTTTAAAATGAATATATAAACGATTTATAAAATACGATTTAAATGGAAATCGATGATATATATTATATATATATATATACATATATTTAATGGCCTGAATAGAACGCGTCGCGCTGCGACCGTTCGCGAATTTCGACCATTAACTTCAACTGGACGTAACGGGAGATCCAACCGTCGGATTCTCCTAAAACCGGAACCATTGGGTTTGTATCGAAAAGAGATTTCCAATGAATATAAGAGAATTGAAATCTAATGGTTGGATTTTAAAATATATCCAAATCAATTGCAGAAAAGGTCACTATGGATATAGTTCGGTGGCCGATACTGGAAACCGACTGTAAAGGCCTTAATAAAATTATTAAAAATATGGAAAAATTATGTAAAATCATTCATAATTAATGATTTGCAAAGATTTTGAATGAAAAATTCTAGTTTTGAAAAGGTAAAAAAATATTTTTATCTAAATGATCTAGTTATTAACTAGAATAATAATCCACTATTTTTAAATAAATAAAGTGGATTTGAAATGGTTTTGATATAACTAGAATTTTCCAATATAAAAATTGGAAAAGAATTGAATGGAAATAATCTTCGGAATATTTCGATATTGGATTTCGTTATTATACAGATATTGTTAGGGGAATTTGGAAGATAAATGTGTGTGTGTGTGTGTGTGTATATATATATATATATATCTTTATTCCCAATACGATATTGGTTTGTTTCAGAATGGTTATTGAATATAAGCCGATATAATTTCTATTTAGAGCCTTATATTTAATATCAAATTGGATTTTGGGTTTGTCGTGAATGGTGTCTTAAATAAGACTGTTCTTAAACCCTGTTGAGAAAAGACTAAATCTTTTAATTAAGATTTAGAGAAGTTTGCCAATTATAAATTGAAATTGAAGGGGATTTTGGGTTTATCGTGAACAATGTTTTAAATAACATTCGTTCTTTAGCCCAAATAACAGTGAAGTTATGATTCATAATTTATAAATCTTTTTATTAAGATTTAATGGAAATTTTCTAAAGTAAATCTTTCCAATTTAATACATTAAATTGGAATTGAGTGGAATTCGATTTGGTAATCATCGAGATGAGCTTCTGTGAAGGAAGACCGTTATTATATATGGAATTTAAAAGGCTTTGCCGTTATTCCATTTATATTATTAGTAGGAAATTTATATCGATTATATATATTGATCTGTTTTCCGTGAAGATTCCATAGTCAATGGAACATGATTTGGGTTTAGCGTGAATTGTGTTTTTAATAACATTGGTTCTTTGACCCAGTTAAAGACAGGATTGATTTCCTAAAATTGAATAATCATTAAATAATGATTTTTGGAAGATTAAAACCAAGTTGGAGTTTTAATGAATCTTTAATTAGATTAAAATGAGAATGGGATAATGAAATATTATCGAATTTTGGAAATGATCGAGAATGGAGTACTACCAGTTTTACTCCAGGCGATAGTTAAATCTTTAATTAGATTTGAACGTGAAATGGTAATTAAATCTACCGATAGCATCGTGCGTGTTAGATATGGGGTACTACCAGTTTTGCTCCAAGGGATGAATTGAATGGGATTGGGATAATAAAAGAAATGATTACTTCGGCATGGCTCGATAATCCTGACTAGTTTTATAACCTTAATTGGTTTAGAATAGAAAAGATAATGAAATCTTTTGGAATTTATATCTAAAGGAAGATTAAAGAATAAATTTAAAAGAATTTATCTTTGATAAAATTAATGGGAACCTTTTCCTAGAGACGTGAACATTAGAATAAAAGAATATTCTGAATTGGAATGGGGCGTATGATGTGTTTTTATAGCACTTGATTATTGATTATGAAATACGCGAGTTATTGGGATAGACCGGATTTCCCATTCTGAATAATTGATACGACGACTAAAAGTCGATGATGAAGATGGTGGTAGAAGATCGGAGATCTTCGCATCGTTTGGATGATTACTGATGTCATGATTGGGTTGTACACCTAAGACAAGGTAATAAGTGGTGATCGTCCAGACGTACTTGGAGAACGACCGGTGATGCGAGGACATCTCTCGTGTATTGGACATATGGGACGAGGAATAATGTGCCTCCGGTTTTTTTCAGACCTTGAACGGAGTTGTAAATAGATGTGTGTCTGACATTGGATTTCATTCTATGTTGATTTATTTCTATTAAATATATATCTGTTTGGTGGCAGAGAATTTATTCTCTTGCTTAACACCCTTCTTTGAGACGTACAAGCTTAGAGGTTATAAATTAATAGACATTGGTTGTGTGGCATGAATTGTCAATGTGACATGATGAGATTCAAATGATCAAGGCTTTTGTTGAAAAGCAGAGTCTTGTGGTCGATGATCAAAGCACGGCTTTAAATAGCATAGCTTTGTATATAGCATTAATTCGGGAGCCTCACACCCGGTATGAGTCAAAATGGGATAGCGACTACAGAGAAAGCACGACGTTTCTTTCTAGCTAGAAGTGGTTTCATGGTATGGAGGCCAAACATTTCTACTTATGTCGATGATGGATTGCGAGGCACCTCGGATATTGAGTCCCAAGTGGCGCAGAGATAGGTCCGATAGGACCGGGAAACGTGTGTTCAGGAATAACTTATCCTCAAAAGTAAGAGAGGACCGACCCTGAAGCATCCAAGGGCTCGCCAATGTCCTAGTCTTGAAACATTTGCTAGAATGTCACGAATCGGTAAGGAGACATCCCTTGCCTCGTCTCATAGATGGAAATCCAATTTCCGATACATGACTTTTAGGTTTTAGTTGTAAACCTATATGGCGACATAGTGGGATGGGGCGCTCATGTCGTCTATGATTGATAGATTTAATTTGAAGCTGTTTTGACACTATACACTTATAGTAATATCAAAATGGTTTGTTTTAAATGTACCAAGCATGTTTGGCTATTATAAGGGAAAAATCTATCCTCTGGTTTGCGTTGCATTGTGTGATGGGACCTAAGTCTTATAATAGCTTCATTTTTCAAGAAGCGTTGCGTTGTTTGTTTTATGGTATCCTCGAGAGGAAACCTGTTCCGCATTATACGGCGTGGTCTGTTGATTTACCCAGCTTTAAAATTAAGTTGATAACTGTTTTAGTTCTCACACCAGTCCCATGAATAACTCGGAGTTTATTGTTTCTACCTAAACTCTGGGTGCTCATATTTTCCACACGGGTAGCTAGTAGTTTTGTTTTTGCAGATTTCTTTTCATATGATCCTGGTTTACAGCTGGAGCTATATTCAGAAAGCTTTGTATCCATGTATTCCCTTCAGTTGTGTCAGTTGTTATTTTCCGCTATGCATTGTACTTATGTATATATGTTTTCCGCTGTTTTGTAATTTAAATCTCTGATATTTTTCCGCTGTATATTATTTGAACTCTGTTATATTTTTGTACTCTGATGTAAATTTTTGTAATAGAAATGAAATGTTCTGTTGTTTGTGTTCCGATGCATCGTGTACTCAAACAATCCACTATTTCTCTTCTCTTCGGAGACCGGAGGATTTCGGGTCGTCACATTTTCCTTTTTGAAACGATTTCTAATTTCCCTTTAAATTTATTCTTGAATTTATTCCCAAACTATCCAATGTTCATTATTCACTTCATTTATAAACATTGTTTATAAATTAAACCACTTGTTTTTATTATTAAAATAAGTTAATATTATCTAGCCCATTCGAAATTCAATTTTAATTTTTAAAAATAGATTTTTCCTTTTCAAAACCCAAGTTCTTTTTCTTTAATTCAAATATATATAAGGAATCTAGTTGGATAATTTGAATTAAAGGAAAAGAATATATGAAAATAAGTAGCTATAATTTCTAAGGAATCTAGTTGGTTCCCTCCAACCTGTTTCCCTGCATTCACGGATGTTAATCAACATATATAACATCAATTTCATTTCAATATAAGATATCATGATAAATACGATCAATATTTAACCAATGTTTTATACATATAACTATATCTATAATTTCAACCAATTTATTAGTATTTCATCCAAACAACCATCACAGATCGTTCAATCACCACATATAAATTTTAAAATACATTTATAAAATTAATAAATCAGACAGAGTTAGTGAGTTTACTAACTTTGGTCGTTTATTGTTAATAAGGTAAACGATCAATAGATCCGATCAGGCGTTTTATTTGGCTATAAATTGTAACGAGCTCCAAATCGCTCCAAACAAGTTTTACGATGTAGTCTTCGTCCATTCGATCCCAACGGATCATGTTTCGCTAGATTCTGATCACGTATGGAAAAGATATGATTAATACAAGTTTGCATATAACAACTCATCATTAACTTATTAAATAATTAACTAATTATACCCTTTTATTTATAAATCCACATTTTTCCCTTAATCATTGTTCCTCATTGTTTCTTCCCTGACAGTTTTTGTACATCTCTACTCCACCTTTACCACTCATTCTCTCCACCATAACTACTTCACCATTCCATGAAAGACAACAAAATCACCACCTTAATTCATCTCTTTGCACAAGCTTTCACCTCATCCCCATAGTGTTTAACTCGACATCTCCTTATAAAATGCATCATTCAGTAATAACCCCCACGCTACAGTGCAGGCATTGATTTTTTATGCTCTAGAATTGACAAAACTTTGCGGTTAGATGCAGTACAAGATCACAAACCCAAATCTAACACTAAAAATTCTAATTGTATGCTTCAACGCCAACTCCTAAACCCTAAGTCTCGTGTTACCTATTTGCAGTGTACCAAATTTAAATCGAACCCAACAAAACTTAGATATGAAGCTCTCTTCTTCACGAATTCAAAGATATTTATTTTGCTATTTTTGGATTTTTCTATGATTTGTTCTAAATTTTTAAACTCACATTTCGTTTTGTCTTGTGAAGATCATGGCGGTGGAAAAATGTTGACCACTGAATGAAAAGTTTAGGGTTAGTGTAAGGATGTAGGTCCTTTATAGGATAAGAATACTACTTTTATATTCGATTATTATATAAATTTTATTTAATTGTTACCTTCACTTATTGTTTAAAAACTCGTATGATCACATATGATATCCAATTTCGACAAAAATGGACCGACAGTTATAGTTTAACATTATGGACCTAATGAAGCTTCTTTTGTTGAAATCTGAATTCGTTTGCTCACACAGCGTATTTTTAAAGTTAAATTATTAATCGATTCGCAATTAAATTGTGCACATTAACAAAATCACTTCGGTTAGCTTGAAATTTGAAATCCAACAATAATTAATCATTACAGATGTAATAAAATTCATTTCGTCGAAAACGGAGGTCGTTTGCAGAATGACTATTTTTAAGGCTCAAATAAAACCAATTAAATATTAATTAATTCAAAAACAATTTAATTTAATATTAATAAATTAATATTATTATATATATCCAAATAAAATATCATATAGCTCCAAAATAACATATCTTGATTTATGACTCGATATTTCGAAACCGAGTTAAATCGATATTCAATTTATATAAAAATCCTTATATTATATAAATAAATCATTATAACTTATAATGAATTCCATAGCAAATTTCTATAAATTTGATTTGGACTTAACTCACAATCTACAAGACAAAATCTCGATTTTTCACTTCCATTAGAAAAATATAATTTAATAGATTCGAACATTTTTTGTTTCAAAGAAATCTTACTTATGACGACTCTTGTACATTCAATCAAAGTTCAAAACGTAAAACTGTGAACTACCACGACATTACGAGCTCGTTTAACATTATATTATAAATTATACGCTCAAACGTCGTTTATAAATAAATTTGGTATTCTAACTCGAATCTAAACTCAATTAAATCTCTTAAATTATCCAATTCACACAATATTGCAAATTCAACTATTTTCGTCTATTTCGAAAATTAAATATATTTTTTCACTATTTATATTAATTAAATAATCAAAATTATTTAATTCAATTCATTTAACTCACCAAATCCATATTCAAATAATTAATTAAATTAATTATTCAATCGTTATAAATACAAGACGTTACATTCCTTTTCCCTTAAAAAATTTTGTCCCCGAAATTACTAAGCCGTAAAAATGCTACAACTCTTCTTACTCATCATAATCCATTTGGTTGAAATTCTACAATTCCCACTTCAACAACTCAGCTCCAAACAGAACTTCCAATTCTCATGCTAATATTCAACTTTTCTTTATTTATTCCAAATTATCTATCCACCATTTTTGGACAATCCATCAATCCATTCTTATCTACAATCCATATGCTCTCCTTCATATTTCCACATGTATTCAAATTGATTTTAAATCAATTTATCAACTCTATTATTCATCTTAAATTTTATTAACCAATTCTGGGTTTCTAATCTCTTATACAATCGATACGTCAATTTCTAATTATCAAAATTTTCTTAAAAATTTTCTAACTCCCTAAATTTTCAGAAAATTTTGTCGATGTCTCCTTTGTACGGCTCAATCAGTACAACTATAACTCGCCTCTCTAGGCACTTTCTAGTCTAAAAGAAAATCAAAAAGCTAAGAGGCTTACCAAGTAGGCTCATAAAAATTTCATACTTAATTGAATATGTACCTTTTTGTAGAGCATACCGTTTATTTTCCTTCGTTCTCTTCATTCCATACCTGCTCAACATATATATACTCATTTCCAATCGATTTCAAATCAATCCAACTTTTAGTTTATAATTCACTAATCAATTTCCTGATTAGTTCACTTTCATTCTATACTTCAAACTTGATTTCTATTTTAAAATTAATCCACTTATTCTGCTTGAGTTCAAATTCATCACAACTTAATTCCAATTAACAAAATTCAATATATATATATTCAACTTGCTTATGCATAAGTCAAATTTATTCTAAATAATTCTAATCCTAAACATTTCTCTTTTCCATAATATTCAATTTCATTTAGAATTATCTCCAATCCAATTCTATTCAACTTAGTTTAAGTTAAATTCCAATCTAAATGATTCACTTTCACCATTTCAATCTATTTAACTTCAAAAGTTAAATTTAAATTTTAGAATTCAAATTCTTGGGTTTTATTACAAATTAGACAAAAATCATATGTATTTATACATATACATAATCATAGAAATTCAAAACTTTTGAATTCTCAAAGCAACTAGTTTCTTTAAACAAATTTTCATTAGCAATCTTACTATGGTAGCAATTTGTCACTAAAAAACTCGAAAATTAGTACTGGTGATGTGGTCATCCATCATCAGAACTATTTTCCAACGAATGGAGTGATTTCAGTGTTTCACCACTTTAAAAATCCATTTAAAATGATTTCTATTTAAATCTTTTCTAAAATACTTCTGTAACCTTTTCAAAACACTTCAGAAAGGTATTTTCCCACATTCCGGGGTTTAAATTCCGTATTCTATTTCGATCTCTATCTTAGTTCATCTCATTTGTATATTTATTCCATATACAAATTATAATTGGTTAATTATATAACCATCTCAAATTCATTTTAATGATTTTGTTGAGAATTTTGTAACCAAATTAGGGGTTTAAAATCATACATTATGGATTCAAAACCAAATTTCATTTTAATCCAACAATTTACTTAAAATTGCAAATCTAACTCAAAAGCTTGAAAATAACATCGTTGACATTCATGACCATCCGCGGTATTATTTCCCAATGACCGAAATAAGAATTATGCTTAAAAAATCCTTTAAGTCCATTTGTTTTCACAAACCCCTTAAAATAATCAAAACATCCCTTTTCCTGAAAATTTTGGAAAACCATTTCCATATCCATCGGAAATTCAAATCCTTGATTCTCAAATCGAATCCATTTTCCATTTATAAACCTTGTTTATAAACTTCACTTATATACTTTTAATTCTATATAAGTTTAATTCACATGGATTCTTCTTCGTTTAAATTTGTATTAAACAATCTTGCTTAGGTTAAATTCTCTTAACCAACCCATACAAAAGTTAAGATTATCTTATCCCAATAGGCAGTTAATACCCATAACTATACTGATACAACCACCAAACATCCATCAAATTATAATTAGTTTGAAAATTTCTTCATATATAACTATATAAAATCTTGGTTAAATTATTTCTGCCAAATTTGTAAATCAATATTATGTCGATTTGCCTTTTTCAAGTGTTTATAAATCCCCATTGAGCACGTCAGCTAAACACATCAATATGGAATTCATATACCGCTCAATTGATAAACAAACACAATATAAAACATTTTTATAGCAATTACAAATACGCTCTCTCATATATATATATATATACTCCAACTCAATTTAAGGTATTACTAAACCCATCTCTATTGAGTTACACCACAGAGCCAAGGTTATCACTCAATCTTTAGCTCTGATACCACTGTAACGAACCAGGGGATTTTCTACCCTAAAGGTCGACATAAATACATACACCATATAATATGCGGACCTTCAAGTACCGAAAATACCGGAACGTCAATAGAAAGATGTTAGAGGGTGAGAACAGAAAAAAAGAAATCTAGAATAGAAGAAGAAGAACGTAAATACAACAATACCAGAGTAAACACGAATCTCACAGCGAAACGAATAAAATATATTATATAACATAAATTTGAATTACAAATTGTAATTGTATACACATACAATTATCAGAGTACAACATATCTAATACAGTGGAAATAAACAATAACAATCTAATGCTAAAGCCTCCTGCTCCAAGCTTCTTCAAGTATATCTGTAAAATACCGACTACTTGACTGCTCATACAAATTTGGGCACCCAAGAGTTTAGGGTAAACAAAACTGTAGGTCAATCATGGGACTAGTGTGAGTAAACTCTAACCACCTGGTTTAACTTTAAAAATCCTTTTGAAAGAAAGGATAATTTTCAGACCGATCCATACATAAGCACAGATGGTTTTTACATTAGATAACCCAAAATATTCTTTATATCAACACTATTCTTATATTATAATAGTGTTTAATCAAATCAGTAACAATATAGCAGAATTATTGCATCTCACGCTCCACATACAAAGTGTACAACCAAAATCTGTGGGTGCTTTTAGGTAATGGATTTCCAACTATGAAAAGGTATGGAACCACCTTCTGATAATGTATCTCTAGAGAGGAATACAGAGGGTTCAACTAGAACGTCTTGTAACCAAGGCCACACATGATCGACCACTCATTTCGTTGAGTGTACCGAATGTATTATCACCAACGGTTGGGATCGGAAACCATTCTGAAGCATACAGTAGCGATATAATAAAGAAGCAAAAAGATTTTTTTTCTAGATCAGATGATAATACACCCTAATGGGAGCAACCCACTTGGCCATGTTGCCTGCCCGATTTTTGTCATTTCCCAATTGTGAGGCTTGAAGCCATATTTACATTTTTGACATGTCACATCTTCATTCACTTTGAATGCCACATCATCAAATCCACTAAATCATTTATTGATTTCTTCAAAAATATCACGAGAATAAAGCTAAGAGAAACGAATTCTTCTGCCAACAACGTAAATACGTTTGAATAGAACAATGTAGATGATCCATTAGGCATACTCTGTCAGACATTCGTCCATACAAGTTGTCCTGGGACTGGACAAACCGAAGGCACCATCCCATCAATCCATCTTAGGAAATTTCTACCTAGGATTAACTGAATAACCTTTGCACTTCACTCCGACTTCAGTTTATTCAATATAATTTTATTTGCGATGCTTATGCCCATATCGAGTGGTTTTCATATAATAAATTTGATCTCGGTCTCTCCGTATTGACAACGGAAATATAAAATGGGCCAAAACTTTGTTAGCTGGTTATTTAACTATCAAAGGAAACATTCAACAACCAATGATCCTATTTCCAAATGGAAATTCTATTTAGCAAGCATTAGTCGACACTTAGCCCTTCAAATTAATTTCTTCTTAATTTATCGTTTCCCAATTTCCCATTTTCTTGTTATCCATAGCTTTTCCTATATATTATCAACTCGTTTAGCCTATCACGATTATTGGAAAATATTTCCATATGTCGCAGATATTCATTTTTTATATTATGAAAATATCCCTTATTAACATCGGAAAACATTTCCATATATTCGTATTTTTTATTTTCTATATTTAGAAAATATACGTTATTAATATCGCAAAACATTTCCATTTCTTATTCACACATCACTATTCTTCCATATTTATCAGTCCCTAACCGTAAACTAATAAGAGACAACTCTCTAAGTATCAACCCCGAATGCCAAAACCAACATCAAATCGACACACAGAATCCATTCAACTCGACTAATCTCCAGCCCACAGGTTCGAAATTTCGAAATTTCGAGCCCATAGGCTCGAAAATTTCGAAACCTAGTGGATCGAATTTCTGAACCCCTGGGTTCGAAATTTCGACCCCCTTGGGCTCGAAATTTTGAAACCCCAAGGGACCAAATTCCCGAGCCCTGGGTTCGAAATTTTGATCCCGTTGGGTCCGAAATTTCAACCCCCCCTCGGGCTCGAAAATCTCCGACACAAATATATATATAGATATATATATGACGATGGCCACACCTCCAAGATCGGAACGCTGCAAGGCTGCCTCATGTACGTACTCCGCACACGCGCATGCCAACTCCTGCGCATCCATTGAGACTATGCACTACAGACACTTATCAATTTGAGCATAGGCCATCCTCCAAACGACGGCTCATCTGCACCGCCAGGGGGAGTGAGCCGTACAGCTAACACCTATTTTCCTTTTGAATTACTGGAAAAAAAAATATCTTCGCCACTACCTCAACCTACGCAAAGCACATAATGTCAAAGACAAGATGTACTTTGAGGGGCAAATGTTAACCCGCTTTTTGGTCTGGTTCTCAGGAGAGCATCAGACACGCTCAACTCAATGTACCTCGAGAAGCGGAGGCCGAAAAGGGACACACAAGAGTGAAGGAAATAGGATCAAGAAGGGACTACTCTGCTTGTAACCTCGCGACATCCAGAAGACATCTGAGAACAAAGGCCTCGACCCTCGAAGGAGCCACGAGCCACAACCACTCGGTCCCGGGATCCTCGCGCCCCTCGGAAGGACTTCACCCAGGCATGACGCGGAATTCGCACCCAGCCGGGTGCGAAATCTCACAGCCAACCGGGTGCGAAATCTCGCACCCATGCCTAGGTTCAAAATTTCGAACCCATACCTGGGTTCGAAATTTCGAACCCAGTGGGTGTGAGGTCTCGAGCCCAGCAGGTGCGAAATCTCGCACCCATGACTGGGTTCGTGATTCAGAGCCTAGCGTGTAACACCCCAGATATTTCTATAAATATTTGATTGTGCGTATATGTTAATATATGCATGGTCATTGATAATTTTTAAAAAAAAATGTTATAAAGGTAATTCATGAAAATATGTTAAAAGAAAATATTCATGCATTTTAAAAAGGTTAATGCATAAAATGTGCAAGTAAAAGGAAGAAATCAATAGGTAAATGCATTAATATAAAAACAGAGATAAGCAAGGATAAATTAATGAGACAATTTCATGCAACAATAAAAATAAGGAAAGATGTAAAGTTTTAATGCATGAAAAAAAGAAAAGAAAGAGGAAGTTAACAATGTAAGCAATAAAGGTATGTAATAAATTGAAAGGAAAGATAAAGAATCAATGTAATAAAATACATGCATATCATACATTAACGAGAAGATTAGTGCAAAGGAATGCATGTAATGAATGCAATAAAGTGCATGTAATAATATAAAAAAACATTAATGAATTGATGGCATGCATAAAAATGGTTAATAAAGAGGGTATCATAATCAGTGCATATATATATATATATATATATATATATATATATATATATATATATATTAAAATGCAAACGAAAGAAAGAGGTGAATTAATAACATGCAATTAATTATGTGCATGTGAATATATGCATAAGTTAATATATTGAAAGTTATATTGTTAATGTATAGAATAATAAAAAGAATTGAGTGCATAAAAGTAGAGTGCATTAATTACAATGAATTAATAAATAAATGCATTAAAGGTAAATTGATTGATTGTAAAATAAGGATGTGCAATCAAAATAAAAAGAAAGTTAAATGCATGAAGGAAAATTAAAAGATTGGAGAAAGAATGATATATGCAATGTAGTGTGAAAGCGGTTAAAAAGATGGTTTAATTAAAAAGATGGTGTGAAAAGGGGTTATGTAGAGAGGAGGTTAAAAAGAGGGAAAAAAAATATAAATATATATAATAATAATAATAGCACATGCCCCTGCGCATGGTCTATGGGTGCAACACACCCTGGTTGTGTTGACTGGGTTCTGGAATGTTCTTTTCTAGGGTGAGGTGGACGGTTTAGATGAGTTTTTTTATTTAATCCTAACGGCCCAGTTCTTCTAACCCACCTATAAATAAAACCTTAAACCCACTGATTTATTCATCTAATTCTATGGCGACGCCATGGCCTCCTTCTTCTTCTTCCCCAAGAAATTCTTAAATCTAATCTCTTTCTTCTCTCCAAATCTCTTAATAAAATAAAAGATTAGATTTAGAATTTCTTATATTTCAAAATAAAGAGAAAAGGGATTTTGATCTACAATCTACGCTGCAAGAAAGGGAAGAACTTTGGATGATAATCTAAATCAGACCTAGAAAAGCAAAAATCACTGTGAGTGGATTTAAATTACCCTTGTTGGATAATAATAGATGTATCGTTTAGCAATTCCCCAAGTTAATTTGTTTAATTCAATTGAAATAAATTAGATTTTATTTTATGCGTATTCTGGTCTTCTTCTTCCCCTTTCCTTTATATTTTTAAGATTAGGCTAACTTCGAGCCTAATCCAAATCTCGCTGAAAAGCATGCGTACAAACAAAGATTGCAATAGTGAAAATGATGTTTGGGAATAATTTGTAATTAGGGAATTGTGGAATAACATATAACATAACCTGAGATTGGAAAATTAGGGGAAATTGGCACATATATTAACCTAGAACATAAAAGAAAATATGTGCGATTAAAATTGAGAATGATTTGATATGCTTGGGCATGTTGAATCAAGAATTTATGCATGAACTATATGTACATAAGAAAAGTTAGAATTGAAGATTTAGACATATGGGATTATAAGTTGAATTGGGATTTATGCAATAAGAATGAGGGTTGACATGAATTAATTATTCTAAGCAATAGGAATAAGGGTTGACATGAATTATTGATAACTTTAAAGAACAATTAATTTGGGTATAATTAGGTATAACTTATATACATGAAAAGTTGGGCATAACATATAATAAGGATTAGTGGCATAACTATGTACAAGATTATGTAATCATGGTAGAATTTATGTATCCAAATCAAATTGGAACCATAAACATGAAATTGGGTTTAGAAGCGTGAACATGAATTATTGGATTAGGATAAATAGGCATATAAAACCTAGATTGAAATTGTCAGTTAAAAGATGAACATGCCAAACCCGAGGTTAGATTGAGTTGCGGTGTAAGTCTGCCCAGAAACGCCCGGCACATTCAGCAACCGAAACAACAGGTCTAATGTGAGAGGTTAGCGCATTAAGCCCAAAACCTGAGGTTAGAACGAGTTTGTGGTAGAAGTCTGGCCGGAACCGGACGACATATCCAACAACCGCAAGCAATATGTCTAATGTGAGAGGTTGAGTGCATTAATAAAAAGATTAATGCTTTGAAACAAACATGTTAAGTGTGCTAAGGTTAAGTAAATGGAGGTGTATAGACAAACTTAACCAACATTATAATGGGGAATGGTAGCAAACCTTAGTTAAGAAAACTAAGTAAATAACTATGGATTATGGCAACATCAACAGATATGAGTACAACTTAATTTGAAGATAATAGGTAAGATTGTTACAAGACAAGTAAGATTTATAACGTAGGTTATAATGATCGACACAAAAATGAAATAACTTATGAAAGAATGCAAGCCGTACTTAATTGAAGATTAAGTAATCCGTGGGAATGGGAAAACATAAGTTATATGAGTAAGGGGAAAATTTATTAGTAAAACTTAGTTAAGATGACTAAGTTAATGAGTAAACGATAAAGAGATTTTGTTAGTAAACCATAGATAAGATAACTAAACAATCATGGAAAGTCATGTTGGTAAACCTTAGTTAAGAGGACTAAGTAAACAGTTACAGAAAGTCATGTTTGAGCTTGTTAGTAAACCTTAGTTAAGAGAATTAAGTAAATAATTAAAAGATCGCGGCTACATAAGAAATAGGGAAAGGCTTATAAAAAAGAAACTTGGTAATTTAAAAACTAATATGGATGAGATAACCAAGTTAAAAAGAAAACCTAATGAGATAGAGCAAGCGCAAAATTAGTAGATTAGACTTAAGGTCTAATAACATGAAAGGGTAAGGCGCTTGGACTAGTCCATACGATAGGGGATGAATAACCAAACACGGTAGATCATCACGATGCCATAGGGAGAAAGGGGGAGCGAACGTCCATCTGATCATGCAGAAGGCTCCAAGGGACTGGGTTACGAAGCACGCGGCTTCTGGGGACGTGAGGGTACTATTGGTATCCCTCTATGAGTGGCAGATGATATGCCTATGCTCACAGAGGTTAGGTCTGCGTGGGAAGAACCAACGAGTATGCCTTGATTGCAAAACAAGAGGCAATCAAAAGACTAAGATGGACCAGCGTGATTCGGCGAGACCAGTTAGTGCCCTGTGATAGCAACTCGTCGTCTACCTACCATCTTCAGTTAGTACGTTAAGCGGAAAGGCGGAGAACTCCAAAAGACCATATACTTTGCTATCTAGTTATGGGTGAGGTTGGCTAATAGGATTGAAGGGCATAGGGGGCCGGGGTTACAGTTCTCATTCTTGATATTCTTGGGTGCCTTTCATTAGTTGAGGGGAAGGTCTAGTGGGACCATAGCCACTATAAAAGAAGACCTTAGCATCTGCATCCGCAGATATCTGAAAGCTCCCGACCGAGTTCCGTGTTTCTTGATTTCCCCTGCCACGGGACTACGATGCACATATAGAAAACATGTGCAAATAGACATCGAGTATGATTGACGATACGTACGTGGTAAAAGTCTAGGTACACTCATGTCGCTCTAGGTGGTGTACCATAGACTAGAGGGCATTATTCGATGACAGAATCTAGTAGGATCTAGAATGGCAGTCCAAAGGCTTATGTAACATAGTGATGATAATTTTATGCAAACGTAGCGGTTACATACATACGACATGCGACATTGGATAAGGGACTGCGTACATACGGTGGAGACCATGCGAGTAGAGTATAACTTAATTTGGGGTAGCTATATATACACTATATTAGATTAATCTACTAGAGAGTAAATGGGTGCAACGTGTGTGTAAGCCTTGAGTGCTAATAACACAAATAACCTATTAAATAAGAAAATATAATTGAACGGTATATGTAGGATTATCCAAGAAGTGTAGTTTAAATTCATTCACACAGAACTTATGTTCTGACCCCCTCCTCATAACATTCGCAGGTTAGGTTAATGACAGAGACTGTATAGCTTTGGATACTGGTTTAGCAGTATTATTACTAAGATAAAGCTATGTTTCAACTACATTATATTTATTCATTCCGCTATGAGATATTTTCCGAACTCTGACATGTTTTATGTCTCTGTTTTTCCTACAGGATTCTAGAGCAAACCAACTCAGGTTTCAGTGGATTGGGTTTTTGAAAAAAAATTGGTCCATCGGAATCCGGGTTGTTACATCTGGTATCTGAGTTCGGTTTAGTGTTCCTTGGGAAATAATGAGTGTGCGTATTTGTATATAAATATAATATATATATATATATATATATAAACCTAAGCCCATAAAAGAGCCCACAAGGTAGAAAGAGTAAAATATGGAATGAGTTGAGATATTGGTTTGTACACTAAAGGAATGAATATCGAAATTTTTAAACCCTTAGATAGTTTGGATGGAAAGTGTACAATATGATTTGGTATTGGAGAAAGAAAGTATCCCATAGGATGGAAAATGAAATGTTAGTATTTCAGAATAGTGGGTTTAGAAGTGAAACCTTAAAAATTAGAAAAAAAGTTAGAATGTGGAAATTGGATTAGGAATATATATATATATATATATATATATATATATATATAGTTAAGAAGTGTCTAGGAAAGCCTAGTTGAGTTAAAGACCCACTTTGAGTCTAACCCAATGATTAACTTTTAAGAACTTGAATTTGTAAAAGTTTTTTGCAAAAGAGTTTGTGGTGTTTTCAAGTTTGAATCTTAAAAGTATTTTTTATGTTCGAGGAAAATATGTAAAGAACATATTTAGTGCATGTTGGGTTTTAAAGTAAAGTGGGGTATATATTTTGTAAAACAATGACTACTTGTTTTAAAAAGAATTCTCTTATGAAAAAGTTGCATTTTGAAAAGGAAGTTTTAAAATCTCTATTCTGTGAACAATAAATTTTGATTATTGGTCTATAAAGAAATTTTGTTGGGAGGACAAAATAAGTTGTAGAGAGTAAGAATAGAGTAGATTTTTGCACCTTGTAGAAAGCAACCAAAATTAACATAGGTAGAAACAATGTGAACCCAATTAAGAAGTAGTTGACCTTATCTACTCCAGTTTTGTGATTTGAAAAAAAATGTGTTTTGCAATTTTATTTTGTGACATGTTTTTTTGGTTTGGCAAAAGCAAGTTTTGGAGAAGAAAATAGAGTTTTAACACTTTTAATTTTTGGAAGAAATATGTAATGAAAAGAAAGGAAGCCAAACCATATTTTTTTTTTTAAATGGAGTAGGTAAGGATTAGTTCCAAGAAAGAACGAGAGAAATAAAAAAAGATCATATTGGAATGGTATAAACTTAGGTTTGTTGTTTGAGAAAAAGAAAAGTATAGGCTAGTAATACACAGCATGGACTAGTAGTAATTACTAGCTAGTGAAGGGCAAGTAAGTGTGTAGATCCCGTTGTTTGGACTTGTGACCTAGTCCTAAGATTCTTGGCCCGTAATAGTAGCTATATAGAAAAATGAGAAGGCTTATTTGAAAAATAATAAACTTAAGTAATTGGACTAAGTCAAATAAGCTAAGGAAGAGAATAGCCTAACTAAAAAGAAAACAACAAATTCAGTAAAGCAACAAACGTGATGGGAAAAGAAAATGAAAATCTTAAGAAAAAGATGAATATGAGATTTTTCCAAGATAAGTTGAAAAATAAAAGAAATTTTTTCTTATGTGGTTGTACTTGAATAGGAAAATAGGAAATCTTTATAGAATTGTTATGTAAAATTCAAAGTACAATTAGAAAAGGTACATAAAAGAAAAACAAAAGATGTGATTTTTTTCCATTTTATACCTTTTGGTAATATAATAAATCAAATTTAGAAAATTAGATTTTACTAAATTTCGAAATTTAATGATGGCTGGAAGGGTTTTGGATGCAATAATTGGATGAACTATGCTCTTATTCTGTAAAAGTGTAGGGAAATTTGGGTGAAAAATGTTTTGATTTTTCAAAAATATTGCATACATATAGAACTGCGAGTATATTTAGGATGTAAGCATGATGTTTTAAAAATATTTAAAGTTTGCATACATATAGATGGTACCAATTAGGCATACATTCTTTATTATGATATATTTCAATTTGCACATACGCGCAGTGGTTGCAAAAATTGTATGCACACATGATGGTTGAATATTATGCGAGGGATTATCTATTTTACCCCTATCAAATTTCGGGGACGAAATTCCTTAAGGGTGGGAGAATGTAACACCGCGGATATTTCTATAAATATTTGATTGTACGTATATGTAAATATGTGCATGGTCATTGATAATTTTTAAAAAGAAAATGTTATAAAGGTAATGCATGAATATATGTTAAAAAAAGATTCATGCATTTTAAAAAGGTTAATGCATTAAATGTGCAAGTAAAAGGAAGAAATCAATGTGTAAATGCATTAATATAAAAACAGAGATAAGCAAGGATAAATTAATGAGACAATTTCATGCAACAATAAAAATAAGGAAAGACGTAAAGTTTTAGTGCATGAAAAAAATAAAAGAAAGAGGAAGCTAACAATGTAAGCAATAAAGGTATGCAATAAATCGAAAGGAAAGATCATGAATCAATGTAATAAAATACATGCATATCAGACATTAACGAGAATATTAGTGCAAAGGAATGCATGTAATGCATGCAATAAAGTGCAGGTAATAATATAAAAAGAAAAAAAAGTGATACATTAATGAATTGATGGCATGCATAAAAATGGTTAATAAAGAGGGTATCATAATCATTGCATATATATATATATATATATATATATATATATATTAAAATGCAAACAGAAGAAACAGGTGAATTAATAACATGCAATTGATTATGTGCATGTGAATATATGCATAAGTTAATATATTGAAAGTTATATTGTTAATGCATATAATATTAAAAAGAGTTGAGCGCATAAAAGTAGAGTGCATTAATTATAATGAATAAATAAATAAATAAATAAATAAATGCATTAAGGATAAATTGATTGATTATAAAATAAGGATGTTTAATCAAAATAAAAGGAAAGTTAAATGCGTAAAGGAAAATTAATTGATTGGAGAAAGAATGATATATGCAATGCAGTGTGAAAGTGGTTAAAAAGATGGTTTAATTAAAACGATGGTGTGAAAAGGGGTTATGTAGAGAGGAGGTTGAAAAGAGAAAAAAAATATAATTATATATAATAATAATAGCACATGTCTATGCGCATGGTCTATGGGTGCAATGCACCCTGGCTGTGTTGGCTGGGTTCTGGAATGTTCTTTTCTAGGGTGAGGTGGACGGTTTAGATGAGTTTTTTTATTTAGTCCTAAGGGCCCAGTTCTTCTAACCCACCTATAAATAAAACCTTAAACCCACTGATTTATTCATCTAATTCTATGACGACGCCATAGCCTCCTTCTTCTTCTTCCCCAAGAAATTCTTAAATCTAGTCTCTTTTCTTCTCTACAAATCTCTTAATAAAATAAAAGATTAGATTTAGAATTTCTTCTATTTGAAAATAAAGGGAAAAGGGATTTTGATCTGCAATCTACGCCGCAAGAAAGGGAAGAACTTTGGATGCTAATCTAAATCAGACCTAGGAAAGCAAATAACACTGTGAGTGGATTTAAATTATCCTTGTTGAATAATAATAGATGTATCGTTTAGCAATTCCCCAAGTTAATTTGTTTAATTTAATTGAAATAAATCAGATTTTATTTTGTGCATATTCTATTCTTCTTCTTCCCCTTTCCTTTTTATTTTTAAGATTAGGCTAACTTCGAGCCTAATACAAATCTCGCTGAAAAGCATGCGTACGAACAAAGATTGGAATAGTGAAAATGATATTTGGGAATTTGGGAATAATTTGTAATTGGGGAATTGTGGATTAACATATAACATAACCTGAGATTGAAAAATTAGGGGAAATTGGCACAAATATTAACCTAGAACATAAAAGAAAATATGTGCGATTAAAATTGAGAATGATTAGATATGCTTGGGTATGTTGAATCAAGAATTTATGCATGAACTATATGTACATAAGAAAAGTTAGAATTGAAGATTTAGACATATGGGATTATAAGTTGAATTGGGATTTATGCAACAAGAATGAGGGTTGACATGAATTAATTATTCTAAGTAAAAGGAATGAGGGTTGACATGAATTATTGATAACTTTAAAGAACAATTAATTTGGTTATAATTAGGTATAACTTATATACATGAAAAGTTGGGCATAACATATAATTAAGATTATTGGCATAACTATGTACGAGATTATGTAATCATGGTAGAATTTATGTATCCAAATCAAATTGGAACCATAAACATGAAATTGGGTTTAGAAACATGAACATGAATTATTGGATTGGGATAAATAAGCATATAAAACCTAGATTGAAATTGTCAGTTAAAAGATGAACATGTCTAACCCGAGGTTAGATTGAGTTGCGGTGTAAGTCTACCCGGAACCGCCCGGCACATCCAGCAACTGCAACAATAGGTCTAATGTGAGAGGTTAGCACATTAAGCCTAAAACTCGTGGTTAGAACGAGTTTGTGGTAGAAGTCTGCCCGGAACCGCCCGGCATATCCAACAATCGCAAGCAACATGTCTAATGTGAGAGGTTGAGTGCATTAATAAAAAGATTAATGCTATGAAACAAACATGTTAAGTATGCTAAGGTTAAGTAAACGGAGGCGTATAAACAAACATAACCAACATAATAATGGGGAATGGTAGCAAACATTAGTTAAGTAAACTAAGTTAATAACGATGGATTATGGCAACATCAACAGATAAGAGTATAACTGAATTTGAAGATAATAGGTAAGCTTGTTACAAGACAAGTAAGAATTATAACATAGGTTATAATGATTGATACAAAGTTGAAATAACTTATGAAAGAATGCAAGCTATACTTAGTTAAAGATTAAGTAATCTATGGGAACGGGAAAACATAAGTTATATGAGTAAAGGGAAACTTATTAGTAAAACTTTGTTAAGATGACTAAGTTAATGAGTAAACGATAAAGAGAATTTGTTAGTAAACCTTAGTTAAGAGAACTAAGTAAACAGTCATGGAAAGTCATGTTGGTAAACCTTAGTTAAGAGGACTAAGCAAAGAGTTACAGAAAGTCGTGTTGAGCTTGTTAGTAAACCTTAATTAAGAGAACTAAGTAAATAGCTAGAAGATCGCGGCTACATAAGAAATAGGGAAAGACTTATGAAAAAGAAACTTGGTAATTTAAAAACTAATATGGGTGAGATAACCAAGTTAAAAAGAAAACCTAACGAGATAAAGCAAGCGCAAAATTAGAAGATTAGACTTTAGGTCTAATAACACGAAAGGGTTAGGCGCTTGGACCATTCCATACGATAGGGGATTAATAACCAAACATGGTAGATCTTCACGATGCCGTAGGGCACAAGGGGGAGCGAACGTCCACCTGATCATGCAGAAGGCTCCAAAGGATTAAGTTACGAAGCACGCGGCTTCTGGGGATGTGAGGGTACTCTTGGTATCCCTCTGTGAGTGGCAGATGATACGCCTGTGCTCACAGAGGTTAGGTATGCGTGGGAAGAACCAATGAGTATGCCTTAATTGCAAAACAAGAGGCAATCAAAAGACTAAGATGGAACAGCGTGATTCGGCGAGACCAGTTAGTGCCCTGTGATAGCAACTCATCGTCTACTTACCATCTTCAATCAATACGTGAAGCGGAAAGGCGGAGAACTCCAAAAGACCATATACTTTGCTATCTAGTTATGGGTGAAGTTGGCCAATAGGATTGAAGGGCATTGGGGGCCGGGGTTATAGTTCTCATTCTTGATATTCTTGGGTGCCTTTCATTAGTTGAGGGAGGGGTCTGGTGGGACCATAGCCATTATAAAAGAAGAACTTAGTATCTGCATCGGCAGATATCTAAAAGCTCTCGACCGAGTTCCATGTTTCTTGATTAGTCGTGCCACGGGAATTGGGCTCACATATAGAGAACATGTGCAAATAGACATCGAGTACGATTGACGATACGTACGTAGGAAAAGTCTAGGTACACTCATGTCGCTCTGGGTGGTGTACCATAGACTAAAGGGCATTATTCGATGACAGAATCTAGTAGGATCTAGAATGGCAGTCCAAAAGCTTACGTAACACAGTGATGATAGTTTTATGCAAACATAGCATTGATATGCATACGACATGCGACATTGGATAAGGGACTGCATACATACGGTGGAGACCATGCAAATAGAGTATACCTTAATTGGGGGTAGCTATATATGCACTATATTAGGTTAATCTACTAGAGAGTAGATGGGTGCGACGTGTGTGCAAGCCTTGAGTGCAAATAACACAAATAACCTAATAAATAAGAAAATATAATTGAACGGTATATGTTGGATTATCCAAGAAGTGTAGTTTAAATTCATTCACACAGAACTTATGTTTTGACCCCTTCCTCATAGCATTCGCAGGTTAGGTTCATGACAGAGACTGTATAGCTTCGGATACTGGTTTAGCAGTATTATTACAAAGGTAAAGCTATGTTTCAACTACATTATATTTATTCGTTCCGCTATGAGATATTTTCCGGAACTCTGACATGTTTTGTGTCTCTATCTTTCTTGCGGGATACCAGAGCAAACCGACTCGGGTTTCGATGGATTGGGTTTTTGAAAAAATTCGGTCCATCGGAATCCGGTTGTTACAAAGTGGGTGCGAAATCTCACATCCATGGCTGGGTTCGAGATTCCGAACCTAACGGGGCGAGATTTCCCACCCGCGCCTGGATTCAAAATTTCGAACCCGCCAGGTTCGAAATTTCGAACCCAGGGGACTCGAAATTTCGAGGCGCGCGGATGGTTGGTTCGAATTTCCTGCATGTGGTCCCTATTTCTACCTATTCATACCTACTCCCACCTATTCTCACTCCTAGAAATAGCCCATGGCCTCACACTTCAAAGGGGTTGGATTTTCTGCACTTGAGACCTTCCTAGAGCTTCAAGAGCCTCATTAATGGCATCTCCTATTTGAGGAAGAAGGAGAATTAAATATTCTTTTTCCTAAATACCTAGTATATGACAATTATAAAAGTGAATGTAATGAGCATGGCTCTACCTTGTAATTCTTATGTGATTAATAAAAGTTCAACATCCTTCCAAAGTGGACGTTGGCCTAATCCGCGGCCGAACCACTATAAATAGTCGTGTCTTTTACCGCTTTCTCTTACTTAGTCTTACGACCAAATTAACTATTCCTAGTAATAGGAATCTTTGGTGTTTACAACATTTTTTCTCGTCAACACATTCATTTATAAAATATTAGTTTCAAACCGAATATTAATTATTTTGTCAAGATCTAAATTATATAATATATGATTTCTTGAAAATAGATTACTTATATACAATTCGACATAGTCGAACTCAAATTATAAATCCTTATGTATTTATTTTAATTCTATTCACATTTCAAACATTGAAATAAATTTTATCCTAGTTATGGGTGAGATTGGCCAATAGGTTTGAAGGGCATAGGGGGCCGGGGTTACAGTTCTCATTCTTGATATTCTTGGGTGTCTTTCATTAGTTGAGGGAGGGGTCTAGTGGGACTATAGCCACTATAAAAGAAGACCTTAGCATCTGCATCGGCAGATATGTAAAAGCTCATGACCGAGTTCCATGTTTCTTGATTAGCCCTGCCATGGGACTTGGGCGCACATATAGATAACATATGCAAATAGACATCGAGTACGATTGACGATACGTATGTGGGAAAAGTCTAGGTACACTCATGTCGCTCTGGGTGGTGTGCCATAGACTAGAGGGCATTATTCGATGACAGAATCTAGTAGGATCTAGAATGGCAGTTTAAAAGCTTACGTAACACAGTGATGATAGTTTTATGCAAACGTAGCATTAATATACATACGACATGCGACATTGGATAAGGGACTGCGTACATACAGTGGAGACCATGCAAGTAGAGTATGCCTTAATTGGGGGTAGCTATATATACACTATATTAGGTTAATCTACTAGAGAGTAGATGGGTGCAACGTGTGTGTAAGCCTTGAGTGTTAATAACACAAATAACCTAATAAATAAGAAAATATAATTGAACGGTATATGTAGGATTATCCAAGAAGTGCAGTTTAAATTCATTCACACAGAACTTATGTTCTGACCCCCTCCTTATAGCATTCACAGGTTAGGTTCATGACAGAGACTATATAGCTTTGGATATTGGTTTAGCAGTATTATTACAAAGGTAAAGCTATGTTTCAACTACATTATATTTATTCGTTCCACTATGAGATATTTTACAGAAATCTGACATGTTTTGTGTCTCTGTCTTTCCTGCAGGATACCAGAGCAAACCAACTCGGGTTTCGATGGATTGGGTTTTTGAAAAAATTCGATCCGTCGGAATCCGGGTTGTTACACATCGGGTGCGAAGTCTCACATCCATGGCTGGGTTTGAGATTCCGAACCCAACAGGGCGAGATTTCCCACCCGCGCCTGGGTTCGAAATTTCAAACCCACCAGGTTCGAAATTTCGAACCTAGGGGACTCGAAATTTCGAGGCGCGCGGGTGGTGGATTCGAATTTCTTGCATGTGGTCCCTATTTCTGCCTAATCCTACCTACTCCCACCTATTCCCACTCCTAGAAATAGCCCATGGCCTCACACTTCAAAGGGGTTGGATTTTCTTCACTTGAGACCTTCCTAGAGCTTCAAGAGCCTCATTAATAGCATCTCCTATTTGATGAAAAAGGAGAATTAAATATTCTTTTTCCTAAATACCTAGTATATGACAATTATAAAAGTGAATGTAATGAGCATGGCTCTACCTTGTAATTCTTAAGTGATTAATAAAAGTTCAACATCCTTCCAAAGTGGACATTGGCCTAATCCGCGGCCAAACCACTATAAATACTCGTGTCTTTTACCGCTTTCTCTTACTTAGTCTTGCGACCAAATTAACTATTCCTAATAATAGGAATCTTTGGTGTTTACGACATTTTTTCTCGTCAAAACAATTGTTTATAAAATATCAGTTTCAAACCGAGTATTAATTATTTTGTCAAGATCTGGATTATATAATATATGATTTCTTGGAAATAGATTACTTATATACAATTTGACATAGTCGAACTCAAATTAGAAATCCTTATGTATTTATTTTAATTCTATTCACATTTCAAACATTGAAATAAATTTTATTGTTTTCCTTTTTGAAACGATTTCTAATTTCCCTTTAAATTCATTCTTGAATTTACATTCTCAAATTAACCAATGATAACTATTCACTTCATTTATAAATAACGTTTATAAATTAAACCGCTTGTTTTTATTATTAAAATAAGTTAATATTATCTAGCCCGTTCGAAATTCAATTTCTATTTTTTTTAAATAGTTTTTTCCTTTTTAAAAACCAAACTATTTTCCTTCTATTCAAATATATTTATACGGTATTTTAAATACCAATTAATTTAGGGCCAATGCTATTCAAACATCCAACACCATGAAGTTTATCATAGAACATTTAACACATCATATATCACAATATATGAAAATAAACAGTTATAATTTTTGAGGAATCTAGTTGGATCTCTCCGACCTGTTTCCCTGCGTTCACAGATATTAATCAACATAAATAACATCAATTTCATTTCAATATGAGATATCATGATAAATAGAATCAATATTTAACCAACATTATATATATAACTATATCTATAATTTCAACCAATTTATTAAAAATTCATCCAAACAACCATCACATAACATTCATTCATCACATATAAATTTTAAAATACATTTGTAAAATTTATAAATTGGAAAGAATTAGTGGGTTTACTCACTTTGGTCGTTTACCATTAACAACGGTAAATGGTTAATAGATCCGATTAAGCATTTTATTTGTAAATCGCTCGAAACTAGTTTCATTATGTAGTCTTCGTCCATACAATCCCAACGGATCTTATTTCTCTAGATTCTAATCACATATGGAAAATATATGATTATCACAAGTTTGTATATAATAACTCATCATTAACTTATAAAATAATTAACTTATTATACCCTTTTATTTGTAAATACACATTGGCAGTGTACCAAAATGAAATCGAACCCAACAAAACCTATATAGAAATGAAGCTTTCTTCTTAGCGCATTCAAAGATATTTATTTAGTGATTTTTGGATTTTTCTACGTTTTGTTCAAGATTTCGAACTCGCGTTTCATTTTGTTTTGTGAGGAACATGGCAGTAGAAAAATGTTGACCACTGAATCAAAAGTTTAGGGTTAATGTAAGGATGTAAGATATTTATAGGATAGGAGTATTATTTTTATATTCGATTAATATATAAATTTTATTGAAACGTTACCTTCATTTATCATTTAAAAATTCGTATGATCACATATGATATCCAATTTCGACGAAAATGGACCGACAGATATTATTTGACATAACGGACCCATTGAAACATGTTTCATTGAAATCCGAATCTGTTTGCTCACACAACGTATTTTTAAAATCAAATTATTTATCGATTCACAATTAAATTGTGGTCACAAAACAACTCCGATTGGCCGAAATTCAAAATGTAGCAATAATTAATCATTATGGATTTAATAAAATTAGTTTCGTCGAAAACGGAGGTCATTGCAAAATGACTATTTTTAAGTCTTAAATAAAACCAATTAAATATTAATTAATTCAAAAAAATTAATTTAATATTAATAAATTAATATTATCATGTATATCATCATATAGTTCCAAATAACATATCTAGATTTATAACTCGATATTTCAAAAACCGGATTAAATCGATATTCAATTTATATAAAAATCCTTTTATTATATAAATAAATCATTCTAATTTATAATGAATTCCATAGCAACTTTCTGAAAATTTGATTTATATTTAACTCACAATCTACAAGACGAAATCTCGATTTTTCATTATAAATATATAGTTCTATAGATTCGAACGTTTCTTGTTTCAAAGAAATCCGAGTTATGATGAATTCTGTACATTCAATCGAAGTTCAAAATGTAAATTACGAACTACTGCGACGTTATGAGGTCGTTTATAATTATATTATAAATTATATGTTTAAACGCGGTTTATAAATAAATTCATTATTATAACTCGAATTTAAAATCAATCGAATCTCTTAAATTATATAATTCACACAATATTACAAATCCCGCTATTTACGACTATTTCAGAAATTAAATATATTATTCCACTATTTATATTAATTAAATAATCAAAATTATTTAATTCAATTCGTTTAACTCACCAAGTACATATTTAAATAATTCATTTAATTAATTATTCAATCGTTAAAAATACGGGACATAACACAATTACACTTCGTATGTTATTTTGTTTGAAATGATTCAATAAAATTTCAGCAGCTCTTCCCTTTTGTTTCTTAATTTGTATGTGTGTATGTAGATACAAAAAAGGAAAGTTACATTGAAATTTTGTAAATTGTTTGAAGCAAATTAATATGCAAAATATAATTGCTTACTGTGTTTATAACTTGGTCAATACAATAACAAATCAAAATAGTATTGTACCAAATGAATATAGATCTTTTTGTGACTAAAACGACTATTTGTAAAACGATGTATAACACCCAAGGGCCGAAAACTCTCTAAGAGACATAAGTCCAATATGTGCGCATTTGATGAAAAAGAATATATTTTTACTAATTTTATACATTTAAAAATAAATATTTTAATTTATCACATTTGTTTGACGAATTTCATTAACTTAAGGGTGATTTAGTATTATTATCATTTTCCAGCACACTCAAATCGATTTTAGACTTGTGCATTCATTTTTGTTGCATAAGTCAACACGAGCACAATATAATATTCATAACTTGTGCATTCACTATATTTTATTCCAATTAACACAATACAATGATAGCACCAACACATATATAAAGTGGTTTACATACACACAAACAACCACAAGTTGTACGTACATTTTACAATTTGACAATAACATATGAAATATGCACACAAGGGGATGTTACAAAGCATTACTACGTTATTAGAAGCTATTGCAATCACTAATTATTCCTAATTTATCAATTTATGAAAATGTAGGTTTTGGAGTAGAAAAAATAGATTTCTAACAAAAATAAGATATCATACGTGCAAGAGATTGTCGTAGACATTGATTTTGAAGTTGGAGGTACCAAAATTCTAAAAACGGGGTTAGGGAGCATGAAATTTGAAATTTGGGGTAATGGAGTTAGAGAACTCGAAAATTGAGGCTGGAAAAATGAGGAAGATGAAGTCTCGGATTGGCTTGTTTTTGCGATATTCCGACGGGTGTCGATCGGAAGTCGTTCTGCCAAAATAACACAATTTTCTAGCAGTGGCCTAGCGTATAAGAGAGACCTAAACGAGAACTTAAAAAGATTCATACAACATAAGTAATAACTGAAAACATGGTTATATTGAACAATTGGAGTAACTTTGATCCACATTAAATATTTCAACAATCTAAACATCAGTATATTCAAAATTTGCAAAAGTATCGTACAAAGTGAAGTTCAACGCTTTTAAATCATTTAGCAGATCATATTTGTAATTGAATATAAGTTTGCATAAGAAAAAAAATTGTACACGTATTTTTTCATCATCGATATATCACTTAGATATCAATAATTATAGGTGTAAATCATCGCACCGGACCGGACGTAGGTGTGTTCAGTTTCTATCCTAAATAAAATCGGGCTAGACACAGACCAGACAGGGAGCATATGAAATTTGTTTTCGTACAAATTTTCTTGTTCTGAATCATGTCCTAAATGAAATCAATCGGGCACAGACATCTATTTTTCAGACATAAACACGAATGGACCTAGTCGGACGTGGCTGTTTATATCAATCTCATACTTTTTACTAGTTTTTTCCAACTATATTCAAATTACATGGAATTCGAATGTATTCGAACGAACACAGAACAAACATGATTTTTCTTGTATAAATTTTGTTGTCCTAACTCATGTCCTAAATGAAAATCGTGCAGACTCGGACGGACATATTTCGGTCATGGACAAGAACAAATATCGGACCTTCGTACAAAATTTATAGCCCTATCAATAATTTGGTCTAAGGTCAAAATCTATTAGTATTTTTATTAATTTTGTAGGTCAGTTTTAAAATTCATTCAATCTGGTAACATTTATCAATTAATATTGGCTTCAGTCGAAGACTTTTACTTTAATTTTAATTTGACTTACTAATTACAACAATACCAACATTTTATAAACAACAGAGATGAATTCCCCTTTTAAGTAGTGTGTAAATTCAAGTGTTTTAATGCACACCCAACTATAATAGTAAAACGGTCGATATGGCATGTAGTGATCCTAACAAAAGCACAATTTATACACTCAAATTAAAAAATATTATCAAGTCGGAAAACATAATCTAAGTTCTACTATTTTACCTAAATTATATAACATATATAGAACTTTTTCTGAGTTGTTCTGTGATTGTTTCAAACAATAAAAAGTATGTAGTGTTAGGGATTGCGGAATGGATCATTAAGGCAAAACAAACACTAGAGGGGGTGAATAGTGTTTTTGAGAATTTAAACAAAATCTATAATTTATATGAATTATTATATGTATCAAACACCACAGAAACAATCACATACATAGAATCAAACATAAACAAAAATAAACTACATAAAAGGAAAGAACACACCGGATATTACACTGGTTCGGAATTGCTCCAACATCCAGTCCCATGCAACGCTGGATTGCACAGAGTTTTATTACTATATCAATATCCAATCACTACAAGGGATACCACCGATTCCACACACACTTGATACAGTATATCCTCCTTGATTTCACGGCTATAAGGGATATCACTGATTACCCGACCTTGATTTCACGACTACAAGGGATACCACTAATTACTTACATAACCCGAACAATTAAAAATAGCCTTACAACTCTTCAATAGCACTTGATTCAGAGAGTAATGAGTAGAGAGTGAGAAGAGAAGAGTTTTAATGAAAACAGAGTAGAATTCTGCAGAGTATAAGTGTAGAAATCACAAAAATGAGAAGGTATAATGGTGTAAAGAAAGGGAGTAGAGATGGAGAAGAAGAATGATAATAAAATTCGAAATCAACTCCTATTTATAACAATTGAAAGGTTGCAACGTTTCTGAACCGTCGCAAATATTGAAAAGACACTTCCTTTCAATTTTTAAAAAATGATAGTTATATGTCGACATGGGCATAAATATATGTCGACATATACATGTGTAAAACTAAATTTTGAGCATTTTTCAAGTGTTTTGATATATATATATATATATATATATATAATTCTGGAAATTCTTGAATTAAAACATACTGTTATAAAATAATTTTATAACGTAGGAAATCATATGAAAACGTAAAAATAAACTATATAAACATGTTTATAAAATTATAGAGTTCAAACTATATAAATATATAGTATATAAAAGTATAATTATAAAACTTATAAAACTTGAGTTTGAAATCAAAAGTAAAGTAAATAAAATAAAATAGAGAAGATAGAGATAAAGATAGAATTTGAAATCAGAAATTCAAAAAAAGAATTTGAACTTAAATTTGAATTTGAACCTGGAGTGTTATTCAGAGTCTTACATAATCTAGACTCTATTACTATATTTGTCTTGAACTCTTGAAATCTTGAATACTCATGAGTCTTGAATCATCTCTAAATTGTGGATCTCTAATATCTTTAAACATGAATCTCTTATATCTTTAAACTGTACAGTCTTCAGTGATAATTCATGTATATGAATCCTGCGTATGTATATATATATATATATATATATATATATATATGCATATATTCTAGACAAAAGTGTTAGTATATATTTTATAATCAATTAATATGGAAAGAAGGTTGTTGTCATCAAAACTCCATTCTCCAACAATCTTCCTCTTTTTGATGATGACAACCTTACTTTATGAAATATCATACCTATATATACATGTTGATGATGATCCTTCAAACACTCCCCTGTCTATAAACTATGTCTATATTTTATAATTTCTCCCCCTGTGGCATTATCAAAAAGAAATTCGAAAACTACTCCCCCTAAATCATATAACTATCCAAATAAAACCTATAAGTAACTAAATAATTCCTAAATCAAAGTAGAATACTCACCTTGAGTAAAATATTTTAATTTATAATTCTTATATACTCCCCTTTAATTCTTGCCTATATGAAACTATGCATTATATCTGGTCTACTAGCAATTATATATAATAAAGATGTTATCATTCCGCTATATAGTTTTTGATCAACGTCTTTAGATGTACCATCTTTACTTAATGCTATATTAGTTTCCATAGGTGTTGGTCTCCCTTTTGTCGTTGTTGGATTATATTTATTAATTAGATCTCTGGCGTATTTTTCTAGATTAATAAATATTCCATTCTATTATTGAAGAATTTGTAATCCTAAAAAGAATGCTATCTCCCTTATGAATCATTTCAAATTCTGGGGTCATAATATTTATTCATCTTATCATTTGTTGATCCAAAAATTATATCTTCAACATATATTTGTACTAATTGAATATCCTTATTATTATTTTTAACGAACAAAGTATTACCTAATTTTCCTATTTCAAAATTTGATTGTAACAAGTAATTTCTTAATCTATCATACCAAGCCCTAAGAGCCTGTTTTAATCCATATAACGCTTTCTTTAACTTATATACGTGATTTGGTAATTTTTCGTCTTCAAATAGAAGTGGTTTCTCTTCATATACGTCTTCTTTAACAAATCCATTTAGAAAAGCACTTTTGACATCCATTTGATATAATTTGAAATTATTATGGTTTCAAAGGCTAGTAAAATCCTAATAGCTTCTAGTCTTGCTACAGGGGCAAAAGTTTCATCATAATCTATTCCTTCTTCTTGAGTATAACCTTGTGCTACTAGTCATGCCTTATTTCTTAAGACCTCACCATGTTTATTCATTTTATTTTTATAAACCTATTCAGCTCCTATTATAGTCTTATCCTTTGATCTAGGAACAAGTTCCCATACATCATTCCTAGTAAACTGACGTAGTTCTTCATGCATAGCAATTATCAATGAATCATCGGAAGATGCTTCCTTTGGATTCTTAGGTTCAATAGTTGAAATAAATGCAGTATTACTCATATTATTTAATTGATTCGGTTTCTAATAATAGATCCAATATCTCCTAAGATATTTTCTACAGGATGGTCTCTAAGTAATCTAATTCTTTTATTTGGTTGATTATCTTCATGATTTATTTCATTAATTTCATTTTCACATGAATTTTCATTTTTTTGACTTATACTTTTATAGTTTTCGTCAGAAGATACGTTTAAGGTTTTTCTATGGTATTGGTTCGAGTATTGATAACTCTATATGCTTTACTTCTTTCTAAATATCCAATAAATATTCCTTTATCGGATTTTGAGTCAAACTTGTCTAAATTTTCTTTAGTATTAATTATAAAACATTTACTATCAAATATTTTAAAATATGATAATTTTGGATTCTTATTATACAAAAGTTCATATGGGGTTTTATGTGTTAAAGGTCTAATAGAAATTCTATTTATAATATAGTAAGTTGTTGCAACTACCATAGCCCAAAAATTTCTTGGTAAATTACTATCAAATAACATAGTTCTCGCACACTCTTGTATCGTCCTATTTTTACGTTAAACCACTCCATTTTGTTGAGGTGTTCTCAGAATTGAAAAATTATGGGTTATCCCCTTTTTATTACAATATTTTTCAAAAAAAATCGTTTTCTAATTCTACACCATGATCACTTCGTATTATTTTGATTTTTAGTGATAATAAATTTTGTATTCTTTTAGAAAAAATTTTAAATTGATCAAAAGAATCGCTTTTATTTTTAAGAAACAAAGTCCAAGTAAATCTAGAAAAATCGTCGAATATTACGTAAACATATCTATTATGATTTATTGATTGAACTTGAGATGAACCAAATAAATCCATGTGAATTAACTCTAATGGTTTTGAGGCAGTGATTTCCTCTTTTGATTTAAATGAACTTCTCTTTAATTTTCCAAATTGACAAGCGCCACATAATATATTAACTTTAAATTTCATTTAGGGTAGTCCTCTAATTGAATCTAGTTTAGAAATCCTAGAGATGTGTTTAAAATTTATGTGACCAAATCTCTTACGCCAGATCCAGGGGTCATTTGTATTGTCCTTAAGACATAGGTTATTGCTGAAGATTTTCATATCAGTATATAGATATATTTTTTTCTATCTCCTTCGAATATTACTTTTGAATTCCTATCTTTATTAAAACATTTATCCTTTTCAAAGTTTATTTTATAACCGCTAACGCAAAGTTGATCTATACTTAGCAAGTTGTGTTTATAATTCCTAACTAATAAAACATTGGAAATAGTACGAGTTTAAAAATTACCAACAATACTGATTCCAATAATGTATCTTTTAGAGTTGTCACCAAAGTTCACCACTCCACCATCTTCATATTTCAGATTATTGAGTAATTCAGGATTTCCCGTCATATGTCTCGAATAGCCACTATCCAGTACCCATTTATCCTTTTTCATTTCCACCAACTGCTTTCCAGAGTTTGAATATTCAACGGCCATGTAACAAACCAGTTCAGAATTTGAATTTCCAACAACAACCTTTCCAGAATTTTAATTTTCAAAAGCCACCATTTCAGAATTTGAGTTGCCAACAGCCACTTCATCCATCTTTTCAACTTTTTAAATTTCAAAAGTTATAAAACACATCTTTTCCTGAATTGAACAATATTTTAGTACAACGCATGACTTTTCAACATGATTATATGCAAACTCTTTCAACATTGAAATAGTGCATGAATTGACACTAGTGTTAACAAGTATTCCAAAATTTTCCATTTTTAAAAAATTTAAAAAATCAGATTATGAACTTTTTGAAAGACCTTGCTCTGATACCAATTGTTAGGAATTGCGAAATGGATCATTAAGGCAAAACAAACACTAGAGGGGGAGAATAGTGTTTTTGAGAATTTAAACAAAATCTAAAATTTATATGAACTATTATATGAATCAAACACCATAGAAACAATCACATACATAGAATCAAACACAAACACAAAGATAAACAAAATTAAAGCGTAGAAAAAGAAAGAACACATCGGATTTTACACTGGTTCGGAATTTCTCCTATGTCCAGTCCCACGCAATGCTGGATTGCGCAGAGTTTTATTACTATATCAATATCCAATCACTACAAGGGATACCACCTATTCCACACACACTTGATCAAGTATATCCTTCTTGATTTCACGGTTATAAGGGATACCACCGATTACCCGTCCATGATTTCACGACTACAAGTGACACCACTGATTACTTATACAACTTAAACAATTATAAATAGCCCTGCAACTATTCAATAGCACTTGATTCAGAGAGTAATAAGTAGAGAGTGAGAAGAGAAGAATTTTAATGAAAACAGAGTAGAATTCTGCAGAGTATAAGTGTAGAAATCATAAAAATAAGAAGATATAATGGTGTAAAGAAAGGGAATGGAGATGGAGAAGAAGAATGATAATAAAATTCGAAATCAACCCCTATTTATAACATTTGAAAGGTTGCAACATTTCTGAACCGTCACAAATAGTGACAAGAGACTTCCTTTCAATTTTGAAAAAAATGACAGTTATACGTCGACATGGGCATAGATCTATGTCGACATATACATGTGTAAAACTAAATTTTAAGCATTTTTACAGTGTTCTGATATATATGTATATTTTGGAAAATTCATGAATTAAAACATACTATTATAAATGAATTTTATAAAGTAGGAAATCATATGAAAACATAAATATAAACTGTATAAATATATTTACAAAATTATGGAGTTCAAACTATATAAATATAAAGTATATAAAAGTATAAATAAAAAATTTATAAAACTTGAGTTTGAAATCAAAAGTAATTTAAAGAAAATAAAATAGAGAAGATAGAGATTAAAGATAGAATTTTAAATCAGAAATTCGAAAACAGAATTTAAATTTAAATTTAAATTTAAATTTGAACCTGGAGTGTTATCCAGAGTCTTAGATAATCTAGACTCTATTACTGTATTTGTCTTGAACTCTTGAATACCCATGAGTCTTGAATCATCTCTAAATTATGAATATCTAATATCTTTAAACTGTACAGTCTTCAGTGATAATTCCTGTAATGAATCCTGCATATGTGTATGTATGTTTATATATATATATATATATATATATATATATATATATATATATTCTAGACAAAAGTATTAGTATATATTTTGTAATCAATTAATATTGAAATAAGATTGCTGTCATCAAAACTCCATTCTCCAACAATCTTCCTCTTTTTGATGATGACAACCTTAATTTATGAAATATCATACCTATATATACCTGTTGATGATGATCCTTCAAATAATCCCCATGTCTATAAACTATGTCTATATTTTATAATTTCTTCCCCATTAGCATTATCAAAAAGAAATTCTAAAACTACTCCCCCTAAATCGTATAACTATCCAAATAAAACCTATAAGTAACTAAGTAATTCCTAAGTCAAAGTAGAATACTCCTCCTAAGTAAAATATTTTAATTTATAATTCTTACATGCTCCCCTTTAATTCTTGCCTTTATAACACTATGAATTATATCTAGTCTACTAGCAGTTATATATAATAAAGATCCTATCATTCCTCTATACTGTTTTTGATCAATGTCTTTAGATGTATCAACTTTACTTAATGCTATATTAGTTGCCATAGGTGTTGGTCTCCCATTTATCGTTGTTAGATTATATTTATTAATTAGATCTCTTGCGTATTTTTATTGATTAATAAATATTCCATTCTTTAATTGATGATTTTGTAATCCTAAAAAGAATGCTAGTTCTCCCTTATAACTCACTTCAAATTCTTGAGTCATAATATCTAAAAATTCTTTATTCATCTTATCATTTGTTGATCCAAAAATTATATCGTCAACATATACTTGTACTAATTGAATATCCTTATTATTATTTTTAATGAACAAAGTATTATCTAATTTTCATATTTCAAAATTTAGTGGTAACAATAATTTATTAATCTATCATTCCAAGCCCAAAGAGCTTGTTTTAATCTATATAACTCTTTCTTTAACTTATATACGTGATTTGGTGATTTTTCATATTCAAATAGAGGTGATTTCTCTACATATATGTCTTATTTAACAAATCCATTTAGAAATGCACCTTTGACATCCATTTGATATAATTCGAAATTATTATGGTTTGCAAAGGCTAGTAAAATCCTTATAGCTTCTAGTCTTGCTACAGGGGAAAAAGTTTCATCATAATCTATTCCTTCTTCTTGAGTATAACCTTGTGTTACTAGTCGTGCCTTATTTCTTACGACCTCACTGTGTTCATTCATTTTATTTTTATAAACCTATTTGGCTCCTGTTATATTCTTATCCTTTGGTCTAGGAACAAGTTCCCATACATCATTCCTAGTAAACTAACCCGGTTCTTCATGCATAGAAAGTACCCATGAATCATCAGAAGATGCTTCCTTTGGATTCGTAGGTTCAATAGTTGAAATAAATGCAGTATTACTCATATTATTTAACTGATTTGGGTTCTAACAACGGATTCAATATCTCCTAAGGTATTTTCTACAGGATGGTCTCTAAGTAATCTAATTCTTTTATTTGGTTGATTACCTTCATGATTTATTTCAATAATTTCATTTTCACATTCATTTTCATTGTTTTGAGTTATACTTTTATAGTTTTCTTCGAAAGATACGTTTAAGGTTTTTTCTATGGTATTGGTTCGAGTATTGAAAACTATATATGCTTTACTTCTTTCTGAATATCCACTAAATATTCCTTTATCGGATTTCGAGTCAAACTTGTCTAAATTGTCTTTAGTATTAAGTATAAAACATTTACTTCCAAATATTTTAAAATATCGACCTAAACTCGCCCTTGCGGGAAAGCCCGAATTGAGTTGAGAACACGACAAATCATAACTCAAATAGATTAACATTTCATTACTATTACGACAATTTACATCAGTATAAGAATATACAGAGTATGAACAAATAATATACATTTGATAAATATCAGAGATTTACAGATTACAATGCAGCAGAAAATAACACAAAACACAACTGAAAAAAAATACATGGATACAAAGCGTTCCGAATATAGCTCCAGCTGCAAACCAGGATCCTATGAATATAATATCTGCAAAACCAAAAATACTAGCTGCCCGTGTGAAAAATAGGGGCACCAAGAGTATAGGTTAAAACAATAAACTCTGGGTCAGTCATGTGACTGGTGTGAGAACTAAAATAGTTATTGATTTGATTTTATAGTTAAGTAAATCAAGGGACCACGTCGTATAACACGGAACGGGTTTACCCCCAAGAATACTAGTGCATAAAACAAACAACGTAATGCTAATTAAAGAAAATGAAGCTATTATAAGACTCAGGTCCCATCACACAATGCAACGCAAGCTGGAGGATGGAATTTCACCTTATAATAGCCAAATAATGCTTGATACATGAAATTTCATCTTTTATTATTACTATAAATGAAGAAATAAATTTCAAATATAAATGTATCAATCATAGATGGTATAGTATCCTATGCTACAATGTCGCCATATAGGTTTACAATCAAAATCGAAATGTCATATTGGAAGTTGGATTCCATCTGTGAACCAAGGTAAGGGATCGTCCTTACCTATTCGACTCTCTAGCTCGAGCCTCAGGAACAGAACGCATCGTCCCTTGGAGCGACATGGCCAGTCCATATTTTAAGTGGATTAATAATTCTTGAACAATACGTTTCCCCATCCTATGGGGCGTTAGTCTGGTCAGCATATCGACCATATCCATCCATCGGCCCCGTAGTGACCGATATATCTGAGGCGCCTCGCTTTCCATCATCCACATAAGTAAAAATGTCTGGGCTCCATACCATGACACCACTTCTAGCTAGAAAGAAATGCATGTCCTCCCTAAGGTCCTCTCCTGTTTCTGGTTCACACCGGCGTCTGTGGCTCGCGAATTAACGTTACACAAAGTTATTCCCTTTAAGGCCGTGCTTTGATCATCACCCACAAGACTCTGCTTTTCAACAGAAGCCTTTATCGTTTACATCTCAGCATGACACATAGGAAATTCATGCCATGCGACTGATATCTATCAATATATAACCTCTGCGCTCATACGTCTCAGAGAAGGGTGTTAAGCAAGAGAATAAATTCTCCACCACCAAACAGATATATATTTAATAGAGATCAATTAACACAGATTAAAATGCAATGTCAGACACACATCCATTTACATGTTCGTTCTGGGTCTGAACGAAACCGAAGGCACCTTATTTCTCGTCCCATATGTCCAATAAAGGAGAGAGGTCCTCGCATATCCATCTGATCTCCAAGTATGTCTGGACGATCACCACTTATTACCTCGTCTTCAGTGTACATCCCAATCAAGACATCAGTAATCATCCAAATGATGTGAAGACCTACGATCTTCAACCATCGTCTTCATCGTCGATATATCATCGAATCAGTTATTCAGAATGGGATAAACCCGATCTCTTTGAATAACTCACATATCTTATAAATAAGTGCTATAAAAACACAACATACGCCTCATCCCAATTCTGAATATTCTTTTATTTAAATATTCATATCCTTTGAGAAAGGTTCCCATTAATTTTATCAAAGATAAATTCTTCAAATTTATTCTTTAATCTTCCTTTGGATATCAACTCAAACCAAATTAAGGTTTATCCAAACTAGTCGAGATTAGCGCACCTTACCAAAGTAATCATTTGTTTTATTTCCCAATCCTAACCTATTCATCCCAGGGAGTAAAACTGGTGATACTCCATATCTAACCCTACGGTGTTATCGGTAAATTTAATTATCATTTCATGTTCTAATCTAAATAAAGATTTAACTATCGCTTGGAGCAAAACTGGTGATACTCCATTCTCGATCATTTACCGAATTTGATAATTTTAATTTATCATATTCTCATTTCAATCTAAAGATTCACTAAAACTCTACTTAGTTTTAATCTCAAAAGTCATTACTTAATGATTATTCAAAGGTAAGAAATTAATCTTATCGTTAACTGGGCTAAAGAAATAATGTCATTTAAAACACAGTTCACAATAAACCCAAATCACATTCCATTATTTATGGAATCTTCACGGAAAACAGATCAATATATATAATCGATATCAATTTCCGTATCCAACAGATAATATAAATGGAATAATGGCAAAGCCTTTTAAATTCCATATATAGTAACAGTCTTCCTCAACAAAAGTTCATTTCGATTATTACCAAATCGAATTCCATTCCATTCCAATTTATTTTATTAAATTGGAAAACTTGTCTTTGGAAAATTCCCCTAAATCTTAATTAAAAGATTTATAAATTCCAAATCATATTTCACTGTTAATCGGGTTAAAGAACGAATGTCGTTAAAAACACAGTTAATGATAAACCCGATTCACATTCTATTTTATTCCAATTACCAAATGTAACTGGAAACTCTAATGATCTTAATTAAAAGATTTATTCTTTTCAAACGGGGTTTAAGAACAGTGTTACTGAAAACACCATTCACGACAAACCCAAAATTCAATTCTTTTATTCAATTCCAATAAAATATTAATTAATTGGAAAACTTCTCTAAATCTTAATTAAAAGATTTATTCTTTTCTCGACTGGGTTAAAGAACAGCATTAATGGAGATACCGTTCACGGCAAACCCAAAATCGAATTTGATATCAAATACAAGACTCTGAATAGAAATTATATCGGCTTATATTCAATATCAAATTCTGAAACCAACGGATATCATATTGGGAATAACGATATCTGTATCTTCCAAATTCCCATAACAATATCCGTATAATCACGGAATCCAATACCGAAATATTCCGAAGATTATTTCAATTCAAATCCACTCCAATTTATATATTGGAAATTCTGGTTATATTAAAACTCATTCTCAATCCAATTATTTATTTAAAAATAATTGGATTTTAATTCTAGTTAATAACTAGTTCATTTCGATAAAAAAATATTTCTATCATTTCAAATAAGGAATTTTTTCATCCCATTTCTTTCCAAATCATTTATTATGATTTTAAAAAAATTACTAATATTTTTACTAATTTTATCAAAGCCCGTATAGTCGATTTCCATAAATGGTCATCGAACTGCACTTGCAGCGACCTTTTCCAAATTTGATTTGGGCATAATTCCAAATCCAACCATTAGATTTCAAAACACTTATATTCGTTGGAAAGCCTTTTTCGTCAATTCGAAGTCAATGGTTGAAATTCGCAAACTGCCGCGGCGCAGCGCGTTCTATTCAGGCCATTAAATATATATGATATATATATTATATATATTTCGTCGATTTCCATTTAAAAAGTATTTTATAAATTCGTTTTAAAATGATTCTAACTTCATTTTCAATTTTAAATTAAAGTTGAAGTTTCCATGTCATTATAATATATAAATTATAATAATATCATAATATCAGATTTTGAAATCATTTCCTTTTCGATATTCATTATAAAAATGAATAAAATCGATATAAATATCGTTCATGTCAAAATGGCGTTAATCTAATCAACACAGCTTCATATATTTCAATATTTTCGTGTCTATCCCAAATCGGACATCAAAATCATATTTTGATCCATTACTGAATATTATTTTAAAATATTAGTTTTTTTAAAATATTCATTATTCGTCATTTTAAAATATTCGTTAATTTAAAATATTCGTTTTTTCCAAATTGGATCAAACACAGTCAATTACCATATAATTTTATATATATGGATTTCAGACACACATGTACACAACAATAATCAAACACATTCAACCATTATCCAGAGTGCATTACACAACTGTATAAGCATTAAATATAAATAATTAACGCTTACAACAAGCCAGTCAACCAATTAATTGATATACAACTAAACAATTGGGATTATTGTATGTCAAATATCATCCCAATACCTGTGTGGGGTTTCAATCAACACTTTTATTTGTGCAGTTGGGCGATTTGTAAAATATATCATCCTAATCAGTATCAGTCAAATGTGTGTACATAAACAAATCGTCTAATTTGTAAATGAATATTTATTTTATTCATATACTCGTTAAAAAATATATTTGTAACGATAAAATATTCATTTCAACACATGAATATTTTAGACAGTTCATTTATACAATAAAAATGATATTTTTATTGTTCTAACATTTTTAGAAAATTTCGGCAGCATAACGGCGCAATACTCTAACCGGAATAAGGTCTAGCCTTATCCCTCACCTAATAATGGCTCGCGCCATATACAAACCAAATTCTAATCAGTTCAATTTACATCCCAAACCCAGTTCAAACAAATAAATCATCAATCTAAAAATCAACCAAACATCCATGGTTTCAAACAAAGGTATCGGGTGCTACTAAGCACCATTTGCATCCTAGTATATATATATTTTACTAGAAAATAAAGTTAGAGTGAGAAGTTCTCACCTTTGGGATCCACTCCTCCAGTTCTATTTCTGAATTTCTGAACCGTTTGGATTTGCCCGAAATTCCAATGCAATTTTTTCCACGTTGTTCATAGTAAAAATCACATTTTTAATATGATGCTTATATATTTAAAAATCGCATTTTTATATCGCTATATATAAATATAAAAGATCACATTTTTGTATCGCTTTATATATAATAAAAATCATATTTTTATATAACTAAAAATCGAATTTTTATCTAACTAAAAATCGAATTTTTATATAACTAAAAAACATTATGATTCATACGATAAAAATCTCATTTTTATATTTTATACTAAAGCTATATATAGAATAAAAATCACATTTTTATCTCACTACATATATTATAAAGATCATATTTTTATAACGCTATGCATATATAAAAATCATATTTTCATACCGCTACTCCATATAAAAAAAATCTAATTTTTATTTCGCTTCATATATAATGAAAATCGATTTTTTTTTATTTCTCTTCATATATAATAAAAATGGAATTTTTTTATTTTGCTTCACATAAAATAAAAATCGAATTTTTATTAATTCTACTACATATGTAAAAATCATATTTTTATATTATAAAAAATCATATCTTTATATTATTAAAAATTAAATATTTTGGTAAATAAAAATGAAATATTTTCTATAAAATAAAAATCAAATCTTTTCTACACTAAAAAATCTAATTTTTTTCTATGCTAAAAAATCTATTTTTTCATATTAAAAATCAAACCTTTTTATTATTAAAAACCATATATTTTTTTATAATGCTAATTATATAAAGTTAAAATTATTTATTAACATAAATAAATAAAAATGGAAGTAAAACTCACATTTTTGGTGTTAAAATCGCGTCTTTGGTCGAAGAGGGGCCCACGGTGGTTGTGGGTGGTCAGTAGAGGGCGGAACAGGTCGTGCAGGTGGAGGGGATGGCGCATTGGCCGGTGGTGGCATGGTGGAAGCGGCACTAGGGTTTTCAGGAGGGGGGTTTTGCGGGGATTTCGATTTCAGATGGTGCGGTTTTTAAATGAGGGGAGGGCGGCGGTTTTTTGTTCAGGTGGACGAAGGGGGAAGAGGCGGAGGCGATGGGTCGCGGCGGTGGAGGGCGGTGGCTGCGGCGGTGGAGCATGGAGGCGTTGAGATCGATTGTTTTTGTTTTTTTTTTTTTTTGTATTATGTCATTGACAGATTAGAAGAGAAAGGGGAATAAGGTTTTTATATATTTATTTGTTTAATTATTTTAAATTCCAAAAACTCAAATTTTCTTTCGAAACCGAAATCGAACCCAACGACTATCGCCCCTAGCTAATTACCCCCATTCTAAACACAATGGGATATGTCCCATAAGCCAATTTGAATGTTTCAGTCAGTTTCCATTAAAATAAAATATGAATTAATTTAACGTTCACAATTGATTTCAACGTACATTTTAGTTTATCGAGGCCACATACTGACTCAAAAATTCCAAAAAATAGATCTAGCTATGTTTTGACGATAATGTCCTAACAAAACTAATTTTGTCGAATTTGGAGACCGTTTGAAAAATGGTCATTTTCCAGTCGATTAAATTCAAACTGAAAGCACCAAACATGTTTAAATCCACCAAGCTCACCTATTAATTCCAAAAATTACGAAAATTGGAATCTAGAAATAATTTGACATTCCAGATCCAACAAAAGCGGTCTCATCAAAAACGGAGGTCGTTTGCAAAATCGCTATTTTTAAGGGTTATATATTATATAAAATTCCATGGCTACTATTCTGAATTTTCAACTGGACATAGCTTTTTATTCCCGTTATGAAATCTAGATTTTTCACATTCGTTCGAAAGATATTTTCAAACTGATTTAAATATTTATGGTTTTACTGAAATTCGATTTATTTTGAATCCAGTACATTCATTTGAAATTTGAAATCGAATTTTCAAACTACCGCACCATTTCAGGCTCGTTATATAATTAAAATAAATTTATTTGTTATAACTTCGATTTAAATAAATTTTTAGTCGTTATTATTTAAAATAAATCATTTTAAATATTCAAAATTCAGTAAAATAGCTAAAATAAAATTTTAAATTGGTTCTGATTTTCCGGGTTGTTACAATCTCCCCCACTTAAAAATCTTTTCGTCCTCGAAAAGGAACGGACTTGAAACTTGCTTTACTAATCAACTCAACTTTCATTCTGGCTTTCATTCTTCAACGTTTCAGTTTCTAAGAATTTTGCAATTCTTCAAAAATTTGGCTAACACCCTAAATTTTTTAAAAAATTCGCCCTAACCTCCTTTGTACGGGGAGATATGTAAAACCACAATTAGCCACGCAGGGCCCTCATCATCCAAAAAGAAAAAGAAAAAGCCAAGAGGCTAGCCAATCGGCTTATAAAATCATCCAAACCCAATAAATTAGTAAACATGTACCTATTTTTCGGGCATACAATTTTATTCCTCTTCTCTAGCCTCCTTGCTATGACATGTTTCAATGTATATACATGTATAGGCATGCAATTGCAATCAATTTTCAAGTCAGTTCAATATTTGATTCAATTTGGCCTCATGGTTCAAAATTTAAATTAATCAAACAACACAATCATCAATCAATTAGTTGATTAGCTTTTCAAATTCATAATTTTTTTATATATTCAAAAATCCACTTTTTGATGCCAAATCACATAATAACCTGTCTAGTTTTGGTTCTCACATCAGTCAATTGGAATCATATAGATATCCCACTTTTGAAACTCGAACATAAATGTTGATGATGCGATCGCTGTCATCAAAACCATGCCCGGGCGACTAGAGTGTGATTCTATATCTATCCAGTATATTTGAAGCTTTGTATACACATTTTTAAGGCGTATATGCAAAATCTTCATGTACTAGATTGTCCAAATTAATTTAAAATAAAATATTCAAATACGTTTAATAAGGTTTAAGTTTTCAAACAAAAATTGTTTTTACTTTTATTTTAAAAATAACACTCTTCACACTCGTTCTAGGATACTACTGATCCTATCTCTAGCGAGTCATTCTTATTGGATATTACTAATCCAATCTATGATGAATTCTTTCGTTTGTTTCTAATGTGTCTTGTTCTCGAGCTCTGTAAACCAAAGCTTCGATACCAAGATGGCATGACCCAAACTCGCCCTTGTGGGAAAGCCCGGATTGAGTTGAGAACACGACAAATCAAAAAACAAACAGAAGAACATTTCATTGCTATTACAACAATTTACATCAGAGTACAAGAATATACAGAGTATGAAAAAAATAATATAAATTTGATAAATATCAGAGATTTAAAATTACAATGCAGCGGAAAATAACACAAAACACAACTGAAAGAAATACTCGGATACATAGCGTTCCGAATATAGCTCCAACTGTAAACCAGAATCCTGTTAATATAACATCTGCAAAACCAAAACTACTAGCTGCCGGTGTATAAAATAGGGGCACTCAGAGTTTAGGTTAAAACAATAAACTCCAGGTCAGTCATGTGACTAGTGTGAGAACTAAAACAATTATTAATTTGATTTTACAGTTAAGTAAATCAAGGGACCACGCCATATAACATGGAATGGGTTTACCCCCAAGAATACCAGTGCATAAAACAAACAGCGCAATGTTAATTAAAGAAAATGAAGCTATTATAAGACTCAGGTCCCATCACATAATGCAATGCAAGCCGGAGGACAGAGTTTTACCTTATAATAGCCAAATAATGCTTAATACGTGAAATTTCATCCTTTATTATTACTATAAATGAAGAAATCAACTTCAAATATAAATGTATCAATCATAGACGGCATAGTATCCCATGCCACTATGTCGCCATATAGGTTTACAATCAAAACCGAAATGCCGTATTAGAAGTTGGATTCCATCTGTGAACCAAGGAAAGGTACCGTCCTTACCGATTCGAGACTCTCTAGCCCGAGCCCCAGGAACAGAATGCATCGTCTCTTGGAGCGACAAGGCCAGTCCACATTTCAAGTGGATTAATAATCCCTGAACAATACGTTTCCCCGCCCTATGGGGCGTAAGTCTAGTCAGTATGTCGACCATATCCATCCATTGGACCCCTAGTGACCAATATATCTGAGGCGCCTCGCTTTCCATCATCCACATAAGTAAAAATGTCTGGGCTCCATACCATGACACCACTTCTAGCTAGAAAGAAATGCATGTCCTCCCTGAGGTCCTCTCCTGTTTCTGCTTCAAACCGGGGTGTGTTGCTCGCGAATTAACGCTACACAAATCCCTTTAAGGCCGTGCTTTGATCATCACCCACACGACTCTGCTTTTCAATAGAAGCCTTGATCTTTTGCATCTCAGCATGCCACACAGGCAATTCACGACATGAGACTGATGTCTATCGATATATAACCTCTTCACTTGTACGTCTCAGAGAAGGGTGTTAAGCAAGAGAATAAATTCTCCGCCACCAAACAAATATGTATTTAATAGAGATCAATCAACACAGAATAAAATCCAATGTCAGGCACACATCCATTTACAAGTTTGTTTTGGGTCTGAACGAAACCGGAGGCACCTTATTCCTAGTCCCATGTGTCCAATACAGGAGAGAGGTCCTCGCATATCCGGCCGATCTCCAAGTACGTCTGGATGATCACCACTTATTACCTCGTCTTAGGTGTACAGCCCAATCAAGACATTAGTAATCATCCAAATGATGTGAAGACCTCCGGTCTTCATCGTCGACATATCGTCGAATCAGTTATTGATAATGGGATAAACCCGGTCTTTCTGAATAACTCGCATATCTTATAAATAAGTGCTATAAAAACACAACATACGCCTCATTCAATTCTGAATATTCTTTTATTTAATTATTCATATCCTTTCGGAAAGGTTCCCATTAATTTTATCAAAGATAAATTCTTCAAATTTATTCTTTAATCTTCCTTTGGATATCAAATCAAACCAAATTAAGGTTTATTCAAACTAGTCGGGATTAGCGCACCTTACCAAAGTAATCATTTGTTTTATTTTCCAATCCCAACCTATTCATCCCATGGAACAAAACTGATGATACTCCATATCTAACACCACGGTGTTTTCGGTAGATTTAATTACCATTTCACGTTCAAATCTAATTAAAGATTTAACTATCTCTTGGAGCAAAACTGGTGATACTCCATTCTCGATCATTTACCGAATTTTATAATTTTAATTTATCATATTCTCATTTCAATCTAATTAAAGATTCACTAAAACTCTACTTAGTTTTAATCTCAAAAATCATTACTTAATGATTATTCAAAGGTAAGAAATTAATCTTATCTTTAACTGGGTTAAAAAACTAATGTAATTTAAAACACAGTTCACGATAAACTCAAATCACATTCCATTATTTATGGAATCCTCATGGAAAACAGATCAATATATATAATCGATATCAATTTCCGTATCCAACTAATAATATAAATGGAATAACGGAAAATCCTTTTTAAATTCCATATATAGTAATAGTCTTCCTCCATAGCAGTTCACTTCGATTATTACCAAATCGAATTCCATTCCATTCCAATTTATTTTATTAAATTGGAAAACTTGTCTTTGGAAAATTCCCGTAAATCTTAATTAAAAGAATTATAAATTCCAAATCATATTTCACTGTTAATCGGGTTAAAGAACGAATGTCGTTAAAAACACAGTTCACGATAAACCCGATTCACATTCCATTTTATTCCAATTACCAAATGTAGCTGGAAACTCTAATAATCTTAATTAAAAGATTTATTCTTTTCAAACGGGGTTTAAGAACAGTGTTACTGAAAACGCCATTCACGACAAACCAAAAATTCAATTCTTTTATTCAGTTCCAATAAAATATTGATTAATTGGAAAACTTCTCTAAATCTTAATTAAAAGATTTATTCTTTTCCCAACTGGATTTAAGAACAACGTTAATGAAGACACCGTTCACGGCAAACCCAAAATCCAATTTGATATCATATACAAGACTTTGAATTGAAATTATATCGGCTTATATTCAATATCAAATTCTGAAACCAACGGATATCGTATTAGGAATAACGATATACGTATCTTCTAAATTCCCATAACAATATCCGTATAATCACGTAATCCAATACCAAAATATTCTGAAGATTATTTCAATTCAAATCCGCTCCAATTTATACATTGTAAATTCTAGTTATATTAAAACTCATTCTCAATCCAATTTATTTATTAAAAAATAAATGGATTTTAATTCTAGTCAATAACTAGTTCATTTCGATTAAAATATATCTTTATCTTTTCAAATATGGAATTTTTCATCCCAATTCTTTCCAAATCATTAATTATGATTTTACACAAATTAATAATATTTTTAATAATTTTATCAAAGCCCGTACAGTCGATTTCCATAAACGGTCATCGAACTGCACTTACGGCGACCTTTTCCAAATTTGATTTGGACATAATTCCAAATCCAGCCGTTAGATTTCAAATCTCTTATATTCGTTGGAAAGCTCTTTTCGATACGAACCCAACGGTTCCCGTTTTAGGAGAATCCGATTGTCGAATCTCCCGTAATTTCAATTCGCAGTCAGTGGTCGAAATTCGCGAACTACCGCGGCGCGTTCTACTCAAGCCATTAAACATACATAATATACGTATTATATATATTTCGTTGATTTCCATTTAAAACGTATTTTATAAATTCGTTTTAAAATGTTTCTAACTTAATTTTCAATTTTAAATCAAAATTGAAGTTTCCTTATCATTATAATATATAAATGATAATATTTTCAAAATATCAGATTTTGAAATATTTCCTTTTCGATATTCATTAGAAAAATGAATAAAATCGATATAAATATCGTTCACATCAAAATGGCGTTAATCTAATCAACACGGTTTCATATATTCCAATATTTTCGTGTCCAACCGAAATCGGACATCAAAATCATATTTTGATCCATTACTGAATATTATTTTAAAATATTCATTATTCGTCATTTTAAAATATTGGTTAATTTAAAATATTCGTTCTTTCCAAATTGGAATCAAACACAGTCAATTACCATATAATTTTATTTATATATATTTCATACACACATGTACACAACAATAATCAAACACAGTCAACCATCATCCAGAGTGCATTACACAACTGTATAAGCATTAAATATAAATAATTAACGCTTACAACAGCCTATCAAACAATCGATTGACACACAACTAAACAATTGGGATTAGTGTGTGTCAAACATCATCCCAATACCCGTGTGGGGTTTCAATCAACACACACCAATTTTATTTGTGCAGTTGGGCGATGTGTAAAATATATCATTCCAATCAATATCAGTCAAACGTGTGTATATAAACAAATCGTCTGATTTGTAAATGAATATTTATTTTATTCATATACTTGTTAAAAATTATATTTTTTACGATAAAATATTTATTTCTAACACATGAATATTTTATACAATTCATTTATACAATAAAAATGATATTTTTATTGTTCTAACATTTTCATAAAATTTCGTAGCATAACGGCGCGATAGTAGAACTGGAATAAGGTCTAGCCTTATCCCTCACCTACTAATGGCTCATGCCAAATACAAACCAAATTCTAATCAATTCAATTTACATCCCAAACCCAATTCAAACAAATAAATCACTCAATCCAAAAATCAACCAAACATCCATGGTTTCAAACAAAGGTGTCAGATGCTGCTAAGCATCATCTGCATCTTAGTATATATATTTTTACTAGAAAATAAAGTTGGAGCGAGAAGTTCTCACCTTTGGGATCCACTCCTCCAGTTCTATTTCTGGATTTCTGAACCGTTTGGATTTTCATGAAATTCCAACGCAATCTTTTCCATGTTGTTCATAGTAAAAATCACATTTTTAATATGATGCTTATATATTTAAAAATCGCATTTTTATATCGCTATATATAAATATAAAAGATCACATTTTTGTATCGCTAAATATATAATAAAAATCATATTTTTATATAACTAAAATCGAATTTTTATCTAACTAAAAGTTAATTTTTTATATAACTAAAAAACATTATGATTCATACGATAAAAATCTCATTTTTATATTTTTTACTAAAGCTATATATAGAATAAAAATCACATTTTTATCTCACTTAATATGTTATAAAGATCATATTTTTATAACGCTATGCATATATAAAAATCATATTTTTATACCGCTACTCCATATATAAAAATCTAATTTTTATTTCGCTTCATATATAATGAAAATCGAAATTTTTTATTTCTCTTCATATATAATAAAAATGGAATTTTTTTATTTTGCTTCATATAAAATAAAAATCGAATTTTTATTAATTCTACAACATATGTAAAAATCATATTTTTATATTATAAAAAATCATATCTTTATATTATTAAAAATCGAATCTTTTCATAAATAAAAATCAAATATTTTCCATAAAATAAAAATCAAATCTTTTCTATACTAAAAAATCTAATTTTTTTTCTATGCTAAAAAATCTAATTTTTTTCATTTTAAAAATCAAAACTTTTTATTATTAAAAACCATATATTTTTTTATAACGCTAATTATATAAAGATTGAATTTTTTATTAACGTAAATAAATAAAAATGGAAGTAAAACTCACATTTTTGGTGTAAAAATCGCGTCTTTGGTCGAAGAGGGGCCCACGGTTGCTGTGGGTGGTCGGTGGAGGGAGGAATAGGTCGTGCAGGTGGAGGGGATGGCGCATTGGTCAGCGGTGGCATGGTGGAAGTGGCGCTAGGGTTTTCAGGAGGGGGGTTTTGGGGGATTTCGATTTAAGGTGGCACGGTTTTTAAATGAGGAGAGGGCAGTGGTTTTTTGTTCAGGTGGACGGAGGGGGAAGAGGCGGAGGCGATGGGGTCACGGCGGTGGAGGGCGTTGGCTGCGGCGGTGGAGCGTGGAGGCGTCGAGATCGATTGTTTTGTTTCTTTTCTTTTTTTTTGTTCTGTCCTTGACTGGTTAGAAGAGAAGGGGGAATAAGGTTTTTATTTAATTAATTAATTAATTAATTTAAATTACAAAAAGTCAAATTTTCTTTCAAAACCAAATCGGACCCAACGACTGTCGCCCTAGCTAATTACCCTCATTCTGAACACAATGGGATATGTCCCATAAGCCAATTCGATTGTTCCAGTCAGCTTCCATCAAAATTAAAATATAAATTAATTTAATGTTCAAAATTGATTTCAGCGTACATTTTAATTTATCGGGGCCACGTACTGACTCCAAAAATTTCAGAAAAATAAATCTAGCTATGTTTTGATGATACGGCCCTAGCAAAACTAATTTCGTTGAATTTGAAGACCGTTTGAAAAACGGTCACTTTCCAGTCGATTAAATTCAAATTGAAATTACCAAACACGTTTAAATCCACCACGCTCACATATTAATTCCAAAAATTATGAAAATTGGAATCTAGCAATAATTTGACATTCCGGATCCAACAAAAGTGGTCTCTTCGAAAACGGGAGTCGTTTGCAAAATCGCTATTTTTAAGTGTTATATATTATATAAAATTCCATAGCGACTATTCTGAATTTTCAACTGGACATAACTTTTTATTCTCGTTATGAAATCTGGATTTTTCACATTCTTTAAAAGATATTTTCAAATAGATTTAAATATTTCTGTTTTTACTGAAATCGGGTTTTGTAACAACCCGGAAAATCTGAACAAGTTTAAAAATTTTAATTTGGCTATTTTAGTGGATTTTAAATATTAAAAATAAATTATTTTAAATTATAACAATGAAAAGTATGTTTGAATGGATGTTTGAAAATAAATATAATTATTTTTAATTATAAACAAGGCCTGAAATGGCGCGGCAGTTTCAAATTTTGAATTCGAACTTTGACTGACTCTACTAGGTGCAAAATAAAACGGATTTTAGTGAAACCAAAAATATTTAAATATATTTATGATTATCTTTCTAATGCATCTGAAAAACCGAAGTTTGGTAGCGGATGTCAAAAGTTATGGCCAAATGAATTTTCAGAAAGGTCGCTATAGAATTTATATAGCCCGTGAAAATAGCCATTTTGCAAACGATCTCAGAATTCGACGAAACCACTTTTGTTGGATCCGGGATGTCAAATTATTGCTAGAATTACTTTTCTGGAGTTTTTGGGATCAGTGTGTGCCCCCGGCAAATTGAAATGTACGTTCAAAACAAATATTGAATGTTTTATATTTTAATTTGAAGCAAAACTGACTAAAACAGTCGAATGGGCCCACGAAACATATCCCATTGTGTTCGGAATGGGGGTATTTAGCTGGGAGCGACAGTCGTTGGGTTTGGATTGGAGTTCGTATGGGGTATGGGGTATTTTCGGATTTTATAAAATATATAAATAAAAAAAATAGACCAATCAAATTCATTTCTCTCTCCCCGCTTTCTTCCTCGAGACCTCGCAACCTACGGCGACTGTGCTTCCAACCTTCTCTCCTCTTTTCTAGCGAAAGATCCCCAGAACCCGTCGACCCAGTTGGGGTTTTTGAAGATCTCGATCCCCTCTCCACATCCATACCTGACTCGACACCTGCAGCTGCGCCATCGCCGAGATCCGATGCCTCAAAGACCACGACTTTGGAGCTCCGCCACGCCTTGATGCTGACGTCGATCTAGGTGAAACCGCCAGCGCTAGGAAGCTGATTCGAGACTCTTCGACGCTATATAGTCTGATCGAGGCCAAACTTCACGGATTTGGCGAGAAATCGAAACCTAGTTTCGAGCTATTTCAAAAGGTACACGACTGAAATAAATTAAATGATTTATAGCACTTTAAAGCGCTATGAATTTTGATTTTACAATAAAAATAATATCTTTTTGCTATGTTGTCGAAATCTAGTGAAACAAGAGACACCGGGACCGTGTGTACATCTTCTACATTTTAGAAGAGACCGGATATTTTTCTGAGCCTTCTACAATTTTTGATGGAGTGGAATCCAATGTGAGATTTCTGAATTATAAAAAATACGGAAACAACGATGTATAAATTATATAGTCGATGTATGAGTTATATAAGCGTTGTACACCTCATGTACAAGCGTGGTATAAGTTGTATGTTCGATGTATAAGTTATATATGCGTTGTAAAAATAATATATGCGTTGAAATGAATTGAAATGGTATAGAAATGAAATCGAAATATAGTTATATACGTATGTATATATATATATATACTCCCCTCGTCCACAGAGCATGGACGATATATATTGGTTGTGATATTATTTGCATTATTGATTGATGTGAAATTTGGTGAATATCATGAATGGTTGATTGGAAAGGATTGATTGTGGTTGAAATCTCAATAGGATTAGTATATGGGAAAATTCGTCTGCGTACGAACTAGATATTGAAATCCCCCTTGTCAAAAACCGCGAGGTTTTAACGTAGAGCGAGGAGCCGTACTAGGGACGGTGCCGGTTTTAACTACCCTACCGTTATGTTGCCGAAATTTTCAATAATATTCATGTGTTAGAATTATTTTCATGTGTTGAAACCACATTCATGTGTTGAATAGAAATTCATGTGTTGAATAAATTATTTGAAAGATAAAAATAACATTTTATCACATATATAGACTATATAAATTGTTCGTGCTTTAAAATAAATTGTTTTAACAATAAAAATCACATTTTATTATATATAAAAACTATAGAAAACATTCATGTGTTGAAACCATATTCATGTGTTGAATAGAAATTCATGTGTTGAACAGAAATTCATGTGCTGAATAAATTCTTTGAAAGATAAAAATAACATTTTATCACATATATAGACTATATAATATGTTCGTGTTTTAAAATAAATTGTTTTAACAATAAAAATCACATTTTTATTATATATAAACTATAGAAAACATTCATGTGTTGAAACCATATTCATGTGTTGAATAGAAATTCATGTGTTGAATAGAAATTCATTTGTTGAATAAATTCTTTGGAAGATAAAATTAACATTTTTACCTTATGTATGAACTATATAAATAATCATGTTTTGAAATAAATTGTTTTACAATAAAAATCACATTTTTATTATATATATGAATTGTTAAAAATAGTGATGTGTGGAAATAAATATCTATTGGATAAAAATATCATTTTTATCAAATATATGAAGTGAATAGGGTTTTGAAATCGAAGAATGGATTATATATATATATATATAATTAAAATATATCGAATAACATAGCTGTAGTTTGTATTTTGAAACCGTGATTTCAAACGATTATTGCGGGAGATCCGACCATCGGATTTTCCCAAAACCGAAACCATTGGGTTCGCTTTAGAAATATCTTTCCAACGACACCAACTTTGTAAAGATCCAACGGTTGGATTATCTGGAATGTTTAATTCAAATATGAATGAAAACAACGCCATAATCGATTATATTCATATATATAAATATAATTAAAATAAATCGAATAATGACGCTGCAGTTCGTATTTTGAAATCGTAACTTCAAACGATTGTACTAGGAGGTCCGACGTCGGATTTTCCCAAAATTGGAACCTTGGATTCGTTTTGAAAAAATCTTTCCAATGATATAAAATTTGTAAAGATCCAACGGTTGGATTTTCAAATAAATCAAATCCGAAGAAAAACAGCGCCACGGCCGCGTTATGGCCTGAAGCGTCGTTTGAATGAATTGGCTATTTTTAAATAAATAAAAATAGCGATAAATCGTGATAAAATATTATAAACGATATGGAATGGAAATAAACTGAGTTTGCTTGATTTATTGGATATTTGATGGTTGAATGTGTTTGATGTGAAAATTACATTAATGAATTGAATTATTGGTGTCGAATAATTTAACCATTGAAATGAATTGATTTGAAATTCTAAATATACGTGAATTATTTGAAAAGGCCGAGTTAATTCTCACTTCAAATAATTGATTGACGATTAAAAGTGAAGACATGAAGACGGTGCAAGACCGATGATCTTCACGTCAGATGGAGGGGTGCTAATGATGCTCATGATAGGAGTAGCTACCTTGAAGGGGCTGAAGTGGTAGCCATCTGGACATACGTGTTGATTGTACGGATGTGCGAGGTATAAGGTGCCTCCGGTTTCGTTCAGACCCAGAACGGACTTATAATGGACTGTGTGTCTGACATTGGATATCTTTGTATGTGATTGATGGATATCGGTTGCATGGAGTGGTTTTCCTGTGTGGCATGCTAAGATGCAAATGATCAAAGCTTTTCTTGAAAAGTAGAGCTTTGTGGTTGATGATCAAAGCACGGTTTTGAATAGCAAGCTTTGTGCTTAGCATTATTTCGCGGGCCTTACACCTCGGTATGAGCCAGAAACGGGAGAGGACTTCAGGGAGGCCTTCTAGCTAGGAGTGGTGCTTTGGGTTTTGCACGCCCGGGTATTTTACTTATGTGGATGATGGAAAGCGAGGCCTCGGTTAGTTCGGTCTCTTCGGAGCCGACGGTGTGGTCGGATATGACCAGTGACGCCCCATAGGGCGGGGAAACGCAGTGTTCAGGAACTTTAATCCACATCGAGTGGATCGACCCTGACGATCCAAGGGCCTACCTGAGTCTGGGTCCTGAGACACGGGCTAGAGCGTATCGAAGCGGAAAGGACGATCCCTTGCCTTGGTTCATGACGGAAACCCAATTTCCAAATACGACATCGAGCGGTTTTGATTGTATACCTATATATGGCAACATAGTGGTATGGGGCATTAATGTCGTCTATGATTGATATTTATGATTGAAATTGTTTTTGAAACATATAAACACTGGCAATAATATCAAATGATTTGGTTTGCTCGTATCAATCATATTTTTGCCATTATAAGGTAAAACTCTATCCTCCGGTTTGTGTTGCATTGTGTAATGGGAACTGAGTCTTATAATGTCTTCATTTTTTTAAAAAAGCATTGCGATGTTTAAAAGATTTACTTGTTTTAAAGCATTGGCAATCCAACGGAGTAAACCCGTTCCACGTTAGCGGCGTGGTCCTGTGATTGGCCATATCGAAAAATATGTTAAGTAGATTTCTCATACCAGTCCCATGACTGACTCGTAGTTTGTTTCACTTGCAAACTCGGGTGCCCCTTTTTCTACACGGGCAGCCTTGTATTCAGGTTTTAGCAGGCTCTTTCTGGATAACTGGAGCTGAAGATGGATTCTATCATTTATCTCTTTTTATGCTGTTCAGCTCCTATTGTACATATTATGTTTTGATTCCGTTGTAGACATTTATGTAAAGCTGAATTGCATTTTGTGCTAAGTATGATCCTGTATACTGTGTAACTCTGATGATTATGTTTATCCAGTGTATTCTGTTGTATGTTATCTGGTGTATTTATTTGTTTCTGTTTTGCTGTTATCTGTTTATATGTTATATTCCAAAGATTACCCTTTCCATCACAGGTTTATTTTGAATCATGTACATTCATTTGAAATTTGAAATCGAATTTTCAAATTACCGCGCCATTAAAGGCTCGTTATATAACTAAAATAAATTTTTTCGTTATAACTTCGATTTGAAAAAAAAAATCGTTATTATTTAAAATAAATCATTTTAAATATTCATAATTCATTAAAATAGCTAAAATAAAAAATTTAATTTGGTTCTGATTTTCTGGGTTGTTACATGATACTTTTGGTTTCTTATTATACAAAAGTTCATATGCGGTTTTATGAGTTAAAGGTCGAATAGAAATTTTATTTATAATATATCAAGTTGTTGCAACTGCCATAGGCCAAAAATTTCTTGGTAAATTACTATCAGATAACATAGTTCTCGCACACTCTTGTATCATCCTATTTTTACATTCAGCTACTCCATTTGGTTAAGGGGTTCTCAGAATTGAAAAATTATGGGTTATACCGTTTTTATTACAATATTTTTCAAAAAAAAATCGTTTTCGACTTCTCTACCATGATCACTTCGTATTGTTTTAATTTTTAGTGATAATAAAGTTTGAATTCTTTTAGAAAAAGTTTTGAATTGATCAAAAGTATCGCTTTTATTTTTAAGAAACAAAGTCCAAGTAAATCTAGAAAAATCGTCTCCTATTACTTAAATATATTTATTATGATTTATCGATTGAACTTGAGATGTACCAAATAAATCCAAGTAAATTAACTCTAATGGTTTTGAGGTAGTGATTTCCTCTTTTTCTTTAAATGAGCTTCTCTTTAATTTTCCAAATTGACAAGCGTCACATAAGTTATTAACTTTAAATTTCATTTTAGGTAATCCTTTAATTGAATCTAGTTTAGAAATCCTAGAGCTGTGTTTGAAATTTATGTGACCAAATCTCTTATGTCAGATCCAGGAGTCATTTGTATTGGCCATAAGACATAGGTTATTGCTGGATATTTTCATACTCAATATACATATATTTTTCTTTCTACCTCCTTTGAATACTACTTTTGAATTTCTATTTCTATAAAAAAAATTATCCTTTTCAAAGTTTATTTTATAACCCTTAACGCAAAGTTGACTTATACTTAGCAAGTTGTGTTTTAAATTACTAACTAATAAAACATTAGAAATAGTAGGAGTTTCAAACAATTACCAACATTGTCAATTCTAATAATGTATCCTTTAGAGTTATCACCGAAGTTCACCATTCCACCATCTTCATATTTTAGATTATTGATGTAACACCCCACATCCGTTAGTGTCACTCACAAAGGGAATGCACTAAGTTCTGTGGAGCATTTAGGGTAAAAGATGCAAATAAATTACAAGACAGACAGAAATTAAACAGCGGAAAATAAAACTTTGCTTTATTGATAAAATAGTTTATACAACGATTTCTTTATAATATCAGAGTATCATCCGTCTTACAAAATAAAGAAGCATAAAACAATATTTATATTCCCCAATGTACCAAGAGCCAGCCATAGCATTTGAAAAGAGAATCCAAGCAAAACTTCGACAAATCTTCAAGCTGGGAAAAAGTGACAATCCAACTTAACCCGAGCTTATACTATTCCCTTCTTTACAACCCGGGGGGAACGGAAGAAAAGAAGACGAAAGAAAAACAGAGTCAGACATAAAGCCTGAGTAAGTTCAGTAACTTCTAGCATGTGAACATGGAAAAACAAAACGACATGAATTAACTGAATACAAGATAACACCATGGTGATAGGATCAGCAAGATTAGACAAGATTAACACAAGATATGCTAAGATAAGATTAATTGGATATGCTCTAATACTTTCGCCGCTTCGCTATTTCCTTGTTATGTTGGTTTCTATATCTCTGCACCACCTAACTAGTGTCCCAACTAGTAACGATAACGTGATCCCAACCCCTGTATTTTCCATTGCCTTCAGGCATACATTTATTATTTATTACCTAGATCTAATCTAGGGTTTTCTATCAAGTACTTTATAGATTCAACTAGAGTACACGCTATCTGTTGAACGCTTCTCGGATTCAGGGTTTATGCCACCTAGTCCAACTAGGGATTATGCTACCTGTCGAACAATGCCCCTAAGTCTAGGACACACTACCAAGAGTGGTATATGTTCCTATACTTCCCCCCACGCATGTATCGCGAATCGTTGTCGCTTGCCGAGATGCACATGTCCTGTAATGTGCGGCCCGAGTCCTGTGGCAGGGCAAATCAAGAAACACAGAACTCGGTCGGGAGCTTTCAGATATTTGCTGATACAGATGGTAAGGTCTGTTTTTATTCCAGTGGTTATGGTCCCACTTGACCCCTCCCTCAACTAATGAAAGGCACACCTTGAAAAATGAGAACTATACGCAGGCCCCCTATGCCCTACTAACCTACGGCCATCCTCACCCATAACTAGATAGCAAGTATATGGTCTTTTGGAGTTCTCCGCCTTTCCGCTTCACGTATCTCGGCTGACTCCAGATGGATGGTAGATGACGAGTTGCTATCACAGGGCTACCGTTTTCTCGCCGAATCACGCTGGTCCATCCTAGTCTTTAGGTTGCCATATATTGCAACCAAGGCATACCCCTGGTTCTTCTAACGCAGAGCTTAACCTCTGTGAGCCCAGGAGGATCATCTGCAGCCTCACAGAGGAATACCAAGAGTACCCTCACGTCCCCTTGAAGCCTCGAGCTTCGTAACCCAATTCGTTGGAGCCTTCTTTTTACTCAGACGGACATTCGCTCCTTCCCGTGTTATACTAAGAATTACTACTTAGTTTTACTAACTAAGGTTTACCACTTAGTTTCCAGAATCATTGTTTTCTTAACTAAGGTTTACTAATTAGCTCCTTTTAACTAAGGTTTACTACTTAGTTCTCTTTCCCGTCAATTTGGATTGGTTAAGTGTCATTAGTCAATTCAAGCTAACTTAACCCCCTCTTCGTTTATCCTGTTAAACTGGTTAAGTGTTATCAGTAATTCATGTTGACTTAACCCTACCACAAACCAAGTTATATTGGTTAAGTATTTCTTATTACTTAACCCTACCCAGTCACCTTGTATTGGTTAAGTGTTCCTTTTTAGCATAACCTTGCCCGTCTGTTTTAACAAACATGTTATTAATGGTTAAGTATTATCCCTTCATGTTTTAAACTTAACCCTATTCCTTTATCACAATCTGATGGTTAAGTGTTCAAGTTTACTTAACCCTACGGTCTAGTCCAGCTAACATATCAATTTGGCTAAGTGTATTAAATTTCACTTAGCCCCAACCTCTAGTCTAGTTAACATGTTAATTTGACTAAGTGTATTAACTTTACTTAACCCCACCTTCTAGTCTAGTTAACATGTTAATTTGGCTAAGTGTTTTCTTAGTTACTTAACCCCTACAAATCTTGTCTTGTTACCATGTTAAGTTGGTTAAGTGTCCCTATGGACTTAGCCCTCCCGTTCTAGCTTAACTGCGTTAAGTTGGTTAAGTGTTCCTATGGACTTAACCCTCCAATTCTAGCTTAACTGTATTAAGTTGGTTAAGTGTTCCTATGGACTTAACCCTCCCATTCTAGCTTAACTGTGTTAAGTGTCTGTATGAACTTAACCCCCACCCATCGGTTTTGTTATCATGTTGAATTGGTTAAGTGTCTTAGTTAACTTAACACTACCATTTCTGTTCTAGCTTTAACTAAATAAATTAAAGCTGCAACCACTCACATTAGACAGATATTGTTGCGAATACTGGATGTGTCGGTTGGTTCCGGGCAGGTTTACATCGCAACTCAGTCTAACCTCAGGTTAGGCATATTCGTGTTTTCTAAGTTCAAAGGGTTTTGATTAATTTTCAAATCAGGTTTTGAAAGTAACCATCCCGTCCGTCGGATCAGTTAGGGATAGCCAGGAAGAGCAGGAAACTTGTATTTTCCAAACCCAAGCCTAGACACTATCCTCTCTGTCACCCTAGAACTTTCTGGTGTGTTATTAAAAGAGATGTCATTAATAAACCTTTAATTTGTCTAAATTTACATTTTCTCATTTAGGACAAACTCTATAAGTAAATTATGCCTAATTTACTTATTTCATAATTACTCTTTTAATGTAAATTGTTAACCTTTATTATTACGGCCCATTTTCCCCTCTATATCATATTTATGCTTTTTGGTATGTAAACTATACCAAATTAAGTGTCACTAACCATGATTTTTGCCAAACATGACAATTACTCGCAATTATGGCCAATTTCAAATTTATGCCAATAAACTTATTGTGCCAAATTAGCTAATCCAATTCTGATTTAACATTCTAATTACAGTTCATGTCAAACTAGACTTATTATTCTAGTTCACAATTCATGTAAATGCTAGATTTACAAGTCAATACTAGATTCAAATTACACATCCTATAATTCATGTCAAATTTATCCAATTTGCATTTCTATGAACATGCCATAATACATGTTCCCAATATATGCCAATTTCCAAGTTTATAACTACGTTTTTAGAAAATTTCGTCTTTTTCCGAAATCATATTCCCATCGCTCGTATAATCATGATTCAATCTAGATTCGTAGAAAATAGGGAATGAACCAAAGATGCTATGAAAAAGATAGACATAATAACTGGCATAAAATGATAATTTACTAATTACAGACCTAACGAATTTCACTGAAATTGATCTAAAACATCGAAGGCCTATAGGTCTGAAAATCTTATGACACAAAAAGGGTTGAATAACGACGTAGGTTCAAGAATATGGGTAGACCTAACTTAATAGGTAAATTCCCAAGGTCTAAAACCAAAGAAAACCAAGAATGGACAGAATAGATAATCAGGTTTAGACCCAATTTTACAGTCACAAAACTTAAGCAATACTTTCCTAGTCATGAATCATAGGTGTTTAATCACAGTTGTCCTTGTTATGTCATAGGCAATAGTTTATGTTTCCTAATCAAAGGCATAGGCTTGTGTTCATAGTCAAAGGAAACAATCCTCATAGTCATGAATCACAGTCATAGGCAATGTTCATAGTCATAGGCAATGTTCATAGTCAAAGAGGCATATGGTTTTAAGGTCCATAGTTTCATAGTCACAGTCTCATTGGTCATCGAATCATAACAGTTCTTAATTAGGTCCAAGGATATAAGCACTGATTCGAACAGAAAGATTTGGCATATTCTTTTATTCCTTTAATTTCATGTTATGAATAGAGAAAACGTTCAAATCTAAAAAGTAACCGACTTACAGAGATTATCGTAGAAAAATAGTCGTTGAAGTCGTTTGAATCTTCACTTGAATCCTAGCTTGTTTTGAATCTCCTCTTGAAAGTCTTGAGCAGCATTTCCTCGTCTTGATTTATTTTACATATTATTCTATTTATTATTTAATTTAGAGGAGGAGAAGAAGCCATGTCTACCAAGAATCTTTGCAGCATAAGGGTAGAGAAGAATTGTGAATAGAGAAGGAGAATAGGGTTGTTTATATAGTGTAGAAGTCAACGAATCTGGTCAGAATGGCATCCGGATACAGAAAAACAAACCAGGCTGCAGATCTGGAAAAAGGGGGGAGGTCGACACCCTGGTCGACCTGGGTACCTAGGTCGACCCCCTGGTCGACCTGGGTCCTGGGCGGGAAATTTCCCGCCCAGCCCGCTTCTGAGTCTGTTTTGAAATTTGAACTTCGCTGAAACTTCCGGAGGCCATATCTTCCTCATACGGACTCCGATTTACGCAAACTCGGACTCGTTTTCATGCAGAATTTCGAGACGAACGCAATGGCGCAACCCGTTTCCCTTGATTTTGATTTAAAAATTTAATTCTACCTTGATTTGTGAATCCTAGTGTTACAGAATTACGGGGTGTTACATTCTCCCTCACTTAAAAGGATTTCGTCCCCGAAATCTTCAAGTTAGGAAGAATGTGTCCTACCATCCAATCACCCATCTACTCAACCATTCAATCACAGACATTCATTGTCCTTAAAAGATTTCTAATGCTTTCATGTTCATATGCATAGTGTGTGTATATGTCTTTATCTAATGCAAAATCAGGCGGTCTACTGATTCAGTTGACCTCCTTAATGCGAATCATGTCAGTGCCATGCGTCCAATCATGTATGCAAGCATCCCTAGTTATGTAAATACTACATGTGTGCATAGCCATTCATCCATATGCAACATCCATATGATAACATATCAAGTTCAACTTACAAACAAATACATATCTGTAAATGCAATATGAAAGCGTATGAACTGATCTAGTGCCTAATACGTATGCATATGCATTCACGAGCAACCATTAGCAACCACTTGCAACCATCAACCATAACATGTTTCAAATACATGTTTGCATCCATTGGCTTCTACCTAAGAATCGAAGATACGACCTAGAGGATATACTTTGGAAAGAGAGAAACAATTATGCGTAAAGCTCCTAAAAAAAAGAAATCAAGGATGCACCCTTAAGGAAAAAGGGTATGATGCTAGTATCTAGCCTTCTTGAGATTTACTCCACTGTATCTTAACTAATTTAACTTCACGATTGTGAAGTTTCTGGTCTCCATTTCCAAAATAAACAGATGTCAACCATGGTACCAAGTTTATGTACTAAGATGATTAGAGGTCTCCCTCTTATCCACCATGCCATAACTATAAGGGTCGAAAGGTCGCTACGTACTTTTTAGAGTGCCTACCACAACTATTCATCTCTCACGCAAACCATCCTAGTCGAACTCGACATTCCTCAAGTACAAGCCCCAAAGGCCTAAACCAATATCAGACAAGCACCCAAGGAATATCTCCTCCAAATTTAGACGATCTACGTGAGATGATATAAGCAAACTCGATAGCTATTCTCAAATCCCTACTAACCAAAAATAAACTGGTCGGACCACCAATTGGATTTGAGACTCTAGTGGGATCTTTCTACTATACAAGTACTGTGGTGCAGAGACTCGACTATGGAAGTGGATATGAACAAATGCGAAGCGCTAAAACCAAAGGAAAGAGTACGAACAGCAAAACTAGACTCTTCCAACAGAACTTTACTACCTTTCTCCTAGGTACGCTTGGTGGCGAAAGTATGTACTTGCCCTTCTGAAAATCTTGTTCCTCGTTCTTGCCCTTGTCCTTAATTATATGCCCTATTACACCATAGTAAAGATACTTCCTCTTGTCTTAGGTTTTATAATTCCTTCCTCCTTTGTGAGCTAAATCTACATCCATGAATTCCTCATCCTCTTCCATGTGTAGTCATGTTGACAAATCTCTCGAAAGCTGCTTCCATCGTACAGAAAACCCTACTAAGCTTGAAAGAAAACTAGCCGCAGGTGAAACTACTACGGTTATAGATGGAAGTCGGGCACTACTTCGCCCTTCGATGAGGTTACCTCCCAGAAACCCAGGAGCCCCAGAGACTCAAGAAAGAAGGAGACAAGAATTCAAATAGAGGAAGAGAAGATAGTGCGTATGGCTTTGGGGAATATGCCTTTAAAACAAATCTTTTTTTCTTGAAAATGCTTCTTTTAAAACCGTTTTGAAAATAATTTTTCAAATCCTTTATCTGATCTGGTAACCTTCAGCTTTGATACCACGTGTGACACCCCACATCCATTAGTGTCACTCACAAAGGGAATGCACTAAGTTCTATGGAGCATTTAGGGTAAAAGATGCAAATAAATTACAAGACAGACAGAAATTAAATAGCGGAAAATAAAACTTTTCTTTATTGATAAAATAGTTTGTACAACGATTTCTTTATAATATCAGAGTATCATCTGTCTTACAAAATAAAGAAGCATAAAACAACATTTATATTCCCCAATGTAGCAAGAGCCAGCCATAGCATCTGAAAAGAGAATCCAATCAAAATTTCGACAAATCTTCAAGCTGGGAAAAAGTGACAATCCAACTTAACCTGAGCTTATACTATTACCTTCTTTACAACCTGGGGGGAACGGAAGAAAAGAAGACAAAAGAAAAATAGAGTCAGACATAAAGCCTGAGTAAGTTCAGTAACTTCTAGCATGTGAACATGGAAAAACAAAACGACATGAATTAACTGAATACAAGATAACACCATGGTGATAGGATCAGCAAGATTAGACAAGATTAACACAAGATATGCTAAGAAAAGATTAACTGGATATGCTCTAATACTTTCGCCGCTTCGCTATTTCCTTGTTATGCTGGTTTCTATATCTCTACACCACCTAACTAGTGTCCCAACTAGTAACGATAACGTGATCCCAACCCCTGTATTTTCCATTGCCTTCAGGCATACATTTATTATTTATTACCTAGATCTAATCTAGGGTTTTCTATCAAGTGCTTTCTAGATTCAACTAGAGTTTACGCTATCTGCTGAACGCTTCTCGGATTCAGGGTTTATGCCACCTAGTCCAACTAGGGATTATGCTACCTGTCGAACGATGCCCCTAAGTCTAGGACACACTACCAAGAGTGGTATATGTTACTATACTTCCCCACGCATGTATCGCGAATCGTTATCGCTTGCCTAGATGCACATGTCCTGTAATGTGCGGCCCGAGTCCTGTGGCAGGGCAAATCAAGAAACACAGAACTCGGTCGGGAGCTTTCAGATATCTGCCGATGCAGATACTAAGGTCTGTTTTTATTCCAGTGGCTATGGTCCCACTTGACCCCTCCCTCAACTAATGAAAGGCACACCTTGATAAATGAGAACTATACGCAGGCCCCCTATGCCCCCACTAACCTACGGCCATCCTCACCCATAACTAGATAGCAAGTATATGGTCTTTCGGAGTTCTCTGCCTTTCCGCTTCACGTATCTCGACTGACTCCAGATGGATGGTAGACGACGAGTTGCTATCACAAGGCTACCATTTTCTCGCCGAATCACGCTGGTCCATCCTAGTCTTTAGGTTGCCATATATTGCAACCAAGGCATACCCCTGGTTCTTCTAACGCAGACCATAATCTCTGTGAGCCCAGGAGGATCATCTGCAGCCTCACAGAGGGATACCAAGAGTACCCTCACGTCCCCTCGAAGCCTCGGGCTTCGTAACCCAATTCGTTGGAGCCTTCTTTTTACTCAGACGGACATTCGCTCCTTCCCGTGTTATACTAAAAATTACTACTTAGTTTTACTAACTAAGATTTACCACTTAGTTTCCAGAATCGTTGTTTTCTTAACTAAGGTTTACTACTTAGCTCCTTTTAACTAAGGTTTACTACTTAGTTCCCTTTCCCGTCAATTTGGATTGGTTAAGTGTCATTTGTCAATTCAAGCTAACTTAACCCCCTCTTCGTTTATCCTGTTAAACTGGTTAAGTGTTATCAGTAATTCATGTTGACTTAACCATACCATAAACCAAGTTACATTGGTTAAGTATTTCTTATTACTTAACCCTACCCATTCACCCTGTATTGGTTAAGTGTTCCTTTTTAGCTTAACCTTGCCCGTCTGTTTTAACTAACATGTTATTAATGGTTAAGTATTATCCCTTCATGTTTTAAACTTAACCCTATTCCTTTATCACAATCTGATGGTTAAGTGTTCAAGTTTACTTAACCCTATGGTCTAGTCCAGCTAACATATTAATTTGGCTAAGTGTATTAAATTTTACTTAGCCCCAACCTCTAGTCTAGTTAACAAGTTAATTTGGCTAAGTGTATTAACTTTACTTAACCCCACCTTCTAGTCTAGTTAACATGTTAATTTGGCTAAGTGTTTTCTTAGTTACTTAACCCCTACAAATCTTGTCTTGTTACCATGTTAAGTGGGTTAAGTGTCCCTATGGACTTAGCCCTCCCATTCTAGCTTAACCGCGTTAAGTTGGTTAAGTGTTCCTATGGACTTAACCCTCCAATTCTAGCTTAACTGTATTAAGTTGGTTAAGTGTTCCTATGGACTTAACCCTCCCATTCTAGCTTAACTGTGTTAAGTGTCTGTATGAACCTAACCCACACCCATCGGTTTTGTTATGATGTTGAATTTGTTAAGTGTCTTAGTTAACTTAACCCTACCATTCATGTTCTAGCTTTAACTAAATAAATTAAAGTCGCGACCACTCACATTAGACAGATATTGTTGCGAATACTGGATGTGCCGGTTGGTTCCGGGCAGGTTTACATCGCAACTCAGTCTAACCTTGGGTTAGGCATATTCGTGTTTTCTAAGTTCAAAGGGTTTTGATTAATTTTCAAATCAGGTTTTGAAAGTAACCATCCCGTCCGTCGGATCAGTTAGGGATAGCCAGGGAGAGCACGAAACTTGTATTTTCCAAACCCAAGCCTAGACACTATCCTCTCTGTCACCCTAGAACTTTCTGGTGTGTTATTAAAAGAGATGTCGTTAATAAACCTTTAATTTGTCTAAATTTACATTTTCCATTTAGGACAAACTCAATAAGTAAATTATGCCTAATTTACTTATTTCATAATTACGCTTTTAATGTAAATTGTCAACCTTTATTATTACGGCCCATTTTCCCCTATATATCATATTTATGCTTTTTGGTATGTAAACTATACCAAATTAAGTGTCACTAACCATGATTTTTGCCAAACATGACAATTACTCGCAATTATGGCCAATTTCAAATTTATGCCAATATACTTATTGTGCCAAATTAACTAATCCAATTCTGATTTAACATTCTAATTACAGTTCATGTCAAACTAGACTTATTATTCTAGTTCACAATTCAAGTAAATGCTAGATTTACAAGTCAATACTAAATTCAAATTACACATCCTATAATTCATGTCAAATTTATCCAATTTGCATTTCTATGAACATGCCATAATACATGTTCCCAATTTATGCCAATTTCCAAGTTTATAACTACGTTTTTAGTAAATTTCATCTTTTGCCCAAATCGTATTCCCATCGCTCATATAATCGTGATTCAATCTAGATTCGTAGAAAATAGGGAATGAACCAAAGATGCTATGAAAAAGATAGACATAATAACTGGCATAAAATGATAATTTACTAATTACAGACCTAACGAATTTCACTGAAATTGATCTAAAACATCGAAGGCCTATAGGTCTGAAAATCTTATTACATAAAAAGGGTTGAATAACGACGTAGGTTCAAGAACATGGGTAGACCTAACTTAATAGGTAAATTCCCAAGGTCTAAAACCAAAGAAAACCAAGAATAGATAGAATAGATAATCAGGTTTAGACCCAATTTCACAGTTACAAAACTTAAGTAACACTTTCCTAGTCATGAATCATAGGTGTTTAATCACAGTTGTCCTTGTTATGTCATAGGCAATAGTTTATGTTTCCTAATCAAAGGCATAGGCTTGTGTTCATAGTCAAAGGAAACAATCCTCATAGTCATGAGTCACAGTCATAGGCAATGGTCATAGTCATAGGCAATGTTCATAGTCAAAGAGGCATATGGTTTTAAGGTCCATAGTTTCATAGTCACAGTCTCATTGGTCATCGAATCATAACAGTTCTTAATTAGGTCCAAGGATATAAGCACTGATTCGAACAGAAAGATTTGGCATATTCTTTTATTCCTTTAATTTCATGTCATGAATAGAGAAAACGTTCAAATCTAAAAAGTAACCGACTTACAGAGATTATCGTAGAAAAACAGTCGTTGAAGTCGTTTGAATCTTCACTTGAATCCTAGCTTGTTTTGAATCTCCTCTTGAAAGTCTTGAGCAGCATTTCCTCGTCTTGATTTATTTTACATATTATTCTATTTATTATTTAATTTAGAGGAGGAGAAGAAGCCATGTCTACCAAGAATCTTTGCAGCATAAGGGTAGAGAAGAATTGTGAATAGAGAAGGAGACTAGGGCTGTTTATATAGTGTAGAAGTCAACGAATCTGATCAGAATGGCGTCCGGATACAGAAAAAAGAACCAGGCTGCAGATCTGGAAAAAGCGGGGAGGTCGACCCCCAGGTCGACCTATGGGGGGAGGTCGACCCCCAGGTCGACACCCTGGTCGACCCCCAGGTCGACACCCTGGTCGACCCCCAGGTCGACACCCTGGTCGACCTGGGTACCCAGGTCGACCCCCAGGTCGACTCCCTGGTCAACCTGGGTCCTGGGCGGGAAATTTCCCGCCCAGCCCGCTTCTGAGTCTGTTTTGAAATTTGAACTTCGCTGAAACTTCCGGAGGACATATCTTCCTCATATGGACTCCGATTTACGCAAACTCGAACTCGTTATCATGCAGAATTCCGAGACGAACGCAATGGCGTAACCCGTTTCCCTTGATTTTGATTTTAAAATTTAATTCTGCCTTGATTTGTGAATCCTAATGTTACAGAATTACGAGGTGTTACAATTGAGTAATTCAAGATTTCCCGTCATATGTCTCGAATAGCCGCTATCCAGTATCCATCTATCCTTTTTCATTTCCACCAACTGCTTTCCAGAGTTTAAATATTCAATGGCCATGTAATACACCAGTTCGGAATTTTAATTTTCAACAGCCACCTTTTTAGAATTTGAATTTTCAAAATCCTCCATTTCAGAATTTGAATTTCCAACAGCCACTTCATCCATCTTTTCAACTTTTGAATTTTCAAAAGTCATAAAACACATTTTTTTTTCCTAAATTGAACAATTTTTCAGTAGATCACATGACTTTTCAACATGATTATATGCAAACTCTTTCAACATTGGAACAATGCATGAATTGACACTAGTGTTAACAAGTATTCTAAAATTTGCCATTTTTAAAAAAAATCAAAAATCAGATTATGAACTTTTCGAAAGACCTTGCTCTAATACCAATTGTTAAGGATTTTGGAATGGAGCGTTAAGGCAAAATAAACACTAGAGGGGGAGAATAGTGTTTTTGAGAATTTAAACAAAATCTAAAATTTATATGAACTATTATATGAATCAAACACCACAGAAACAATCACATACATAGAATCAAACACAGACACAAAGATAAACAAAAATAAAGTGCAGAAAAGGAAAGAACACACCGGATTTTACACTGGTTCGGAATTGCTCCTACGTCCAGTCTCACGTAACGCTGGATTGTGCAGAGTTTTATTGCTATATCAATATCCAATTACTACAAGGGATACCACTGATTCCACACACACTTGATCAAGTATATCCTTCTTGATTTTACAGCGATAAAGGATAACACCGACTACCCGTCCTTGATTTCACGACTATAAGGGATACCACTGGTTACTTACACAACCAAAACAATTACAAATAGACCTACAAATCTTCAATAGCACTTGATTCAGAGAGTAAAGAGTAGAGTGAGAAGAGAAGAGTTTTAATGAAAACAGAGTAGAATTCTGTAGAGTATAAGTGTAGAGATCAAAAAAATGAGATGATGTAATAGTGTAAAGAAAGGGAACGGAGATGGAGAAGAAGAATGATAATAAAATTCGAAATCAACCCTTATTTATAACATTTGAAAGGTTGCAACGTTTCTGAACTGTCACAAATAGTGAAAAGACACTTCCTTTCAATTTTGAAAAAATGACAGTTATATGTCGACATGGGCATAAATGTATGTCGACATATACATGTGTAAACAAAATTTTGAGCATATTTCAAGTGTTTTGACATATATATGCATAATTTTGGAAATTCTTGAATTAAAACATACTATTATAAATGAATTTTATAAAGTAGGAAATCATATGAAAACATAAATATAAACTATATAAACATGTTTATGAAATTATAGAGTTCAAACTATATAAATATAAAGTATATAAAAGTATAAATATAAAACTTATAAAACTTGAGTTTGAAATCAAAAGTAAAGTAAAGAAAATAAAATAGAGAAGATAGAGATTAAAGATAAAAATTTGAATCGGAAATTCAAAAAAAGACTTTGAATTTAAATTTGAATTGAACCTGGAGTGTTATTCAGAGACTTACATAATCTAGACTCTATTATTATATTTGTCTTGAAATCTTGAATACTCATGAGTCTTGAACCATCTCTGAATTATGAATCTCTAATATCTTTAAATTGTACAGTCTTTACTGATAATTCTTGTATATGAATCCTGCATATGTATATATGTATAAATATATATATATATTCTAGACAAAAGTGTTAGTATATATTTTATAATCAATTAATATTGAAATAAGGTTGTTGTCATCAAAACTCCATTCTCCAACAATCTTCCTCTTTTTGATGATGACAACTATAACGAAAAGGAATTTCGCTCGATCCGAATCGATCGCTAAACCGACCAAGACCGTTCGAAACCCCTGATTGTTTTGAGAACACGACAAACCAGAACGCAAACAGAAGAACATTTCATTGTTTATTACAACAATTACATCAGAATACAAGAATATACAGAGTATGAATAAATATTACATAGAAAATATCATAGATTTAAATTACATTTAAATACATCGCAGCGGAAAATAATATAAAACACAACTAGAAGTTGTACACGGATACAGAGCTTTCCGAGTATCGTTCCAGCTGTAAATCGGGATCCTATGAATATAAATCTGCAAATCCAAAACTACTAGCTGCCCGTGTCAAAATAAGGGCACCCAGAGTTTAGGTTAAAACAATAAACTCCAGCTCAGTTATGTCACTGGTGTGAGAACTAAAACAGTTATTGATCTTTATTTTAAAGTTAGGTAAATCAAGGGACCACGCCGTATAACACGGAACGGGTTCCCTCCCATGAATACTAGTGCATAAAACAACAGCGCAATGCTAAATAAAGAACAATGAAGCTATTATAAGACCCAAGTCCCATCACACAATGCAACGCAAGCCGGAGGATAAGGTTTTTACCTTATAATAGCCAAGAATGCTTGGTACGTGAAACTTCATGTTTTATTATTACTATAAGTGTATAGTGTTAAAAAAAATTCAATCATAAGTATCAATCATTGTAACAACCCGTATTTTCAATAACCTGTTATAACATAAATCGAGGCAGAATTTAACTTTAAAATCTGAATCAAGGGAAACGGGCTATGCCATTGCGTTCGTCTCGGAAAAATACGCGAAATAGAGTCCGAGTTTTCGAAAATCGGAGTCCGTATGACCCGATTAAGGCCCAACGAAGTTTTCAGAAAAATTCAAAGTAAAAACAGATTTCAAATTCAAGTTTGAATTTGGAAAATTGGGCCAGTTTGGGCCAGGCGGGAAAATTCCCGCCAGAGTACCCAAGTCGACAGCCCTGTCGACTTGGGAGTCGACTTGGTTGGACCCAAGTTGACAGCCCTGTCGACTTGGCTGTCGACTTGGTCCAGCCGGGCTGTTTAGCCTGGTGCACCATTTTGAGATTGTGTTGAGCTTGGGGGCCAGATTCGATTTTAAGGGCTGAGATTGCAACTAGGGTTTAATCCTATGGCCTAAAACACTTGCCTAATCTATAAATAAGACCCTAACCTAACCCTAAATCATCATTAATCAACCCTACAACTAAACTATGGAAAAATCAATCCTCTCATGGCCTCCACTCTCTTCACAAAATTCCTAAACTATTTCTATGAGAGATTTTACATGCATACAAGTGTTTTCAAGCTTGTATAAGTGTTATTAGCTTGCATTCAAGTCAAGTTTCTATATTTGCATCATAAAGAAAGAGTTTTGATCATTTTGGCTAAAGGGTTTTTATGTTAGAGCTTGCATTTTGGGTCTAATTGGTTGCTTAAGGGCTTTGTCATATTTTTGTGCCTTCATAAGTATTGTAAGACCTATTCTACTTTCATACTTAAACTCTAAAGTTAAATGTATGATATGCAAGTTTATATGCAAGTTTACTATGCTATGATATGCAAGTTTATCATGTATGATATGCAAGTTTATATGCAAGTTTACTATGCTATGATATGCAAGTTTATCATGTATGATATGCAAGTTTATATGCAAGTTTGATATGCAAGTTTGTCATATGATATGCAAGTTATGTTATGCAAGTTTGATATGCAAGTTTGTCATATGATAAGCAAGTTATGTTATGCAAGTTTGGGATGATCATTTGGTTCATGTTATCATGTTATGCAAGCTTATCTTGAGTATATGAACATAAAGCTTCAAGCTTTATGCTAAAGGTTGCATTTTGGCAACATGTAAGTTATCATATCTCTTATGATAACTTGCATGTGAGGCTAAATGCGAACTTATGGCCATTTCTACATGTCATTTATCACCATGTATCACCAATATGCTAAGTTTGGTTTTATGCATGCTTTTGAGGCCTAAAAATGTAATATGCAAGTGTATGAACATATGAACATTTCAAATGCCACCATGTTAAACTTGTGGCTTCAATACCTTTATGTCATGATTATGCCAAGTTCCCTCTTTCTATCCTTTATGCGCTATTGCGATATGTAAGCGATGGGATTGCGTTTGGGGTTGGGTAAACTTAAAAGACATAAAACATAAGCTTGGGAATTTACCTATTAAGTTAGGTCTACCCATTGGGAATTTACCTATTAAGTTAGGTCTACCCAATTGCTTGAAATTTTGTAACATGCTTTGGAAACATGATGGACATGACACTTAGAAAAGATAAGTGTGGCCAACTCGAGGTTGGGTTGAGTTTGTAGCGTAAACCTACCCGGAACCGACCGGCGTAACTAGTTGCTACAAACAATAGGACCCAATGTGAGAAGTTGGTCATGTTGTACCTTGAACCCGAGGTTAGACCAAGTTGTGGTGTAAAGCTACCCGGACCCGCCCGGCTTAACTAGTAACCACAACAAGGTCTAATGTGAGAGGTTAAGGCGCATTAAATTAATTAATGCCTCGTGATTAGGGTTAAGTCATGGTCCACTTAATACTAATCTAATTTGGGCTTGGTAGATTAATTGGGGTTAAGTCGTGAACTCATCGTTACACTTAACCAAGTTAATCCATGATTAGCGAGAGGGTTAAACCGTACTTAACCCACTAGAAAATCCTAGCAATGGGGGTCCACTCCAGCAGTAATCCCAAGTTTGTATCATCATGACCCTAGGGACTAGGCTAGGGAGGGGGCACGATTACTGAACTGGAGGTAAGCGACCAAAAGCGACGGCAGAGTGGTACGCCGGTGTAGTTCCGGGCGGACTTTTGGTCGTGCACATAGTCCGAAGCCGGGGAAAGCATGCACGGGTACCAGTAGATCGAGACTGTGCACTCATGTTTATGGTGTCCAGGGGTTGCCACCCTAGGGCTTGATACACCCGACGGGAGACCCTGCACAGTCTGATTACAATTATGTTTGGGCCGTATTGACACCAACACGTGACGAGTTAGGCTTAGGGAGCCGATCGACTAGACCGTTTGGTTGGACCTTGTATTAGGGTCATTTCATGTTTTTGGGCCAAAGCTTGGGCCAAGGGATCAATACTTGTTTATTCAAGTCATGTTAGTTTGCTAGTACACCTGCGGTGCAAAACCTTAATCCTTATTATGCGATGACACCTTTATCTACCTTGTTAGTTAATCATCATGCTAGTATGTAGTTATCCTTATGTTCAGCTCAGCTTCCATCATGACAGTTAACTTTATCAGTTTACATTGATTGTAGTAGGGCTTACTCAGTCTTTTTGACTGACCTGTTTTCTTTCGTCTCTTTTCTTCCGTTCCCCCCCCCCCCCCCCCCCCAGGTTCTCAGGGTGGGAACGTTGGAGCTTAGCTTGGATTTCGGATTGCTTGCTTGTGGGATTTCAGCTCATGTACGGTTTCGACATGAAGCTAGCTATGGTTATCACTTATTTGGGGATAGTACTTATGTATTTCAGTTTTTCAGTAATGTTGTTTTTATCTAGACTTGTGTATTTGGAAAATTGACATTATGTTGTACCAGACTTGTTTTGAAATGGTTTGAAATCTTCCAATGTTTTATCTATGTTATTTACTCTGTTTACATATATACATATGTTCTTGTTCTGCCTTGATATATCATTATGCATGTTTACCTGATTCAAACGCCCCTCCAAAGTCAGAGTGCTTGCAAGAGTCACCCTGGCGGAGGTGGGGTGTTACAATCATAGATGGCATGAGACGACCCGAAATCCCGTTCAAACGGAGACAAGGGTTATCTTTGGAATATAACACAGAAACAGATAATAGCAGAACAGAATTAAAATAAATACACCAGATAATGAACAATAAAATATACTGGATAAAAGTAATCATTAGAGTTACACAGTATACAGGATCTTACTTAGTACAAATACAGTTCAGCTATACATAAATGTCTACAGCGGAAATAAACAAAATATGTACAATAGGAGCTGAACAGCATAAAAAGAGATAAATGATAGAATCCATCTTCAGCTCCAGCTATCCAGAAAGAACCAGCTAAACCTGAATACAAGGCTGCCCGTGTAGAAAAAGGGGCACCCGAGTTTGAGAGTGAAACAAACTACGAGTCAGTCATGGGACTGGTATGAGAAATCTATTCAACACATATATAATATGGTTAATCACAGGACCACGCCACTTTCGTGGAACGGGTTTACTCCATTGGATCGCCAGTGCTTCAAAACAAATCTTTCTTTTAAACATCGCAATGCTTTTTGTAAAAATGAAACCATTATAAGACTCAGTTCCCATCACACAATGCAACGCAAACCGGAGGATAGAGTTTTTACCTTATAACGGCCAAAATATGATTGATACGAATAAAACAAAGGCATTTGATATTATTGCTAGTGTTTATATGTTTTGAAAACAATTTCAAATCATAACTATCAATCATAGACGGCATTAATGCCCCATACCACTATGTCGCCATATATATAGGTATACAATCAAAACCGCACAGTCACGTATTTGGAAATTGGATTTCCGTCATGAACCAAGGCAAAAGATAGTCCTTACCGAATTCGAGACGCTCTAGCCCGTGTCTCAGGCAAGTACTCAGTCAAGCCTTTGGATCGTCAGGGTCGGTCCACCGATGTGGATTAAAATGCCTGAACACTGCGTTTCCCCACCCTTTGGGGTGTAAATGAGCCAACGAATGACTCCATCGGACCTGGATCGTCCGATCAAACCGAGGTGCCTCGCAACAGCAACAACCACATAGGTGAAAAGTATATAAATGTCAGGGCTGGTAGGTCACTGACACCACCCTAGCTAGAAAGAAACGCAGGCCCTCCCTGATGTCCTCTCCCGTTTCTGGTCATTACCGGGGTGTGAGGCTCGCGATTTCACGTTATACACAAAGCTACGCCACACAGGCGGTGCTTTGATCATCACCACAAGACTTTGCTTTTCAACAGAAGCCCTGATCAATGCATCTTAGCATGCCACACAGGCAGTTCATGCCATGCGACTGATGTCCATCGATATACAACCTCTGAGCTCGTGCGTTTCAGAGAAGGGCGTTAAGCAAAAGAATAAATTCTCTGCCGCCAAACAGATGTACATTTAATAGAGATCAATCAACATAGAATAAAATCCAATGTCAGACACACAGTCCATTTACAAGTCCGTTCTGGGTCTGAACGAAACCGGGGGCACTAAATACCTCGCAAACCCATCGATCACCACGTACGTCTAGACGATCACCACTCATTATCCATATTTCGGGATGCCTCCCAATCAGGACCTCGGCTACCATCCAAACGAGGTGAAGATCTCCGGTCTTCGACCGTCGTCTTCATCTTCGAATCCCAATCGTCGGTCAATCATTTGAAATGAGAATTAACTCGGCCTTTTCAAATAATTCACGTATATTTAGAATTTCAAATCAATTTATTTCAATGGTTAAATTATTTCACAACACCAATCTTGTTCTTTAATGTAATTTTCACACCAAACACATTCAACCATCAAAAGCCACATAAATCGAGCAAATTCAGTTTATTTCCATTCCCTATCGCTTATGATATTTTATAACGATTTATCGCTATTTTTATTTATTTTAAAATAGCTAATTTATTCAAAACGACGCTTCGGGCCATAAAGCGGCCGTGGCGCTGTTTTTCTTCAGATTTGATTTACACATATCTGAAAATCTAACCGTTGGATCTTCACAAAATTTACATCATTAGAAAGGTCCTTTCAAAACGAATCCAACGGTTCCAGTTTCGGGAAAATCCGACGGTCGGATCTCCCGGTATAATCGTTTGAAGTTTCGATTTCAAAATGCGAACTACAGCGTCGTTATTCGATTAAATATATATTTATATTTATATATATATAAATATAATCGCTTCTGGCGCTGTATTTCTTCAGATTTGAATTAAACATTCCAGACAATCCAACCGTTGGATTTTTACAAAGTTGGTGCCGTTGGGAAGATATTTCCAAGGCGAACCTGACGGTTGAGGTTTCGGGAAGATCCAATGGTCGGATTTCCCGCACTAGTCATTTGAAATCACGGTTTCAAAATACGAACTGCACGGCTACGTTTCGTTTTAATTTTATTTATATTTATATAAATATAGTTCATTCAATGATTTCAATGTCGTTTTCACTTCAAATATTTCACTAACGCTTTAAAATTTTGGAAAATTTCGCCATAACCTCCCCTGCACCGGGAGCATCGGGAAATCTCAAATAGCTTCCCCGGTCCATCTAATCTCAAAAAGAAAAAGAAAAAGCCAAGCGGCTAGCCAACAGGCTCATAAAATCATCACCCAAACAAAATAGTAAATGTGTACCTATTTGTCGGGCACAAAATTTTATTCCTCTTCTCTAGCCCCTTTGCTATAACCTGTTCAATGAATATGCATGTACATATATATAGTTCTTATCATTTATCATTTTCTATTCAACTTCATATTTGATTTCTATTTGGTTTTAAAACACCATTCATTCTAATGTTACATACATAGGTACAAATCATATCATTAGCTAATTAATGAATATTTCAACTCATATATTATTATTTTTTTGAACAAGTGTCTATTTTTAACACTTCACATTTCAACGATTCACGCATATAATAAAAATGTGATTTTTATTGAAAAACAACTCATTTCAAAACACTATTATTTTATATATTTCATATTGGTGATAAAAATAGGATTTTTCTTATAAAACAATTTCTTTCAAAACGAGATTATTTTACACAGTTCATATAGTCGATAAAAGGTGATTTTTATTATCAAACAATTTATTTCAAAATATGAATACCATTCAACACATGAATTTCAATTCAACGAATGAATATCAATTCAACACATGAAGGTTTTCTATTCAATGAATAAATATAGTTTAAGAAAATGAAAATAATTCAAACACACGAATATTATTCAAAATTTCGGCAGCATAACGGCAGGGTAATTAAAACCGGGACCGTCCCTAGTACGGCTCCTCGCTCTACCTTAAAACCTCGCGGTTTTTGACAATGGGGATCATGCATCTAGTTCGCACGCAGGCGGCATGTATATATTTATTTCATTTCCACAAACTAATCCTATGTGGTTTCAACCAAATATTTCTCAACCACAAACGGGTATTTTTCAACCACAATCAATCAATATCAACCACAAACAATCCCAAACAACCATTCGCTATCAATCAATTTTCACAACAATTTCAACCAATAAATATCGTCCATGGTTTGTGGACGAGGGGCGTATATATATATATATATATATATATATATATATATATATATATATATATATATATATATATATATATATAGCAATTCACTTTTATTTCAACACATATATAATTTTTACAACGCATATATAACTTATACATCGAACGTACAACTTATACAACGCTTATACAAGAGGTGTACAACGCTTATATAACTCATACATCGACTATATAATTTATACATCGTCGTTTTCCATATTGTTTATAAATTAGAAATCTCACATTGGGTTCCACTCCACCAAAAATAGCAGAAGGCTCAGAAAAATACGCGGTCTCTTCTAAAATGTAGAAGGCGTCCTCACGGTCCCGATGTTTCCTGTTTCATCGAATTTCGTTAACATAGCAAAAAGATATGATTTTTCAAAGTTTGCAACGGTTTTAAACTGTTAAAATCAATTTTTAATTAAACAGCCGATACCTGCTTGATTTCTTCAAAACTAGGATTTAATTTTTCCTTCGATCCGTGCAACTTGGAGAAGATCGGAGTACACCACCTTGTAGTGCTTGGAATGACGCTCAGGAGGAGGTAGGTGGGGCCCACTTCGACGCAGGGAGGAGGACGCGGCGGCGGTTCGAAGTGCCGAACTTCATGACGTCGGTTCTTCCAATCCACACAATGAAAAAATCCAAACTATATATGGATTTGAAGATCTTCTCGTGCTCTTCAAAATCTTCAACTGGAGGAGGGGCTAATTCCGCCTGGTTTGGTCGGAAATTGGATGGGAGCGGCGAGAAAGAGTTCCGCCGTCGATCGCTGCTAATCGGGGAGAGAGAAAACGTTATTTTCTTTTTCTTTTTTTATTAAATTCTGATTGGTCCATAGATTTTATAAGGGATTTTCTGACGCGACCACCAATCTAAACCCAACGACTGTCGTCCCTAGCGTTTTACCCCCATTCCGAACACAATGGGATATGTTTCGAAGGCCCATTCGACTGTTTCAGTCAGTTTTCCTTCAAATTAAAATATAAAATATTCAATATTTAATTTGAACGAACATTTCAATTTGCCAGGGTCACAAACAGATTCGAAAAATTCCAAAAAAAATAAATCTAGCTATGTTTTGACGATACGGTCCCAACAAAACTAGTTTCGGGCCATAAAGCGGCCGTGGCGCTGTTTTTCTTCAGATTTGATTTACACATATCTGAAAATCTAACCGTTGGATCTTCACAAAATTTACATCATTAGAAAGGTCCTTTCAAAACGAATCCAACGGTTCCAGTTTCGGGAAAATCCGACGGTCGGATCTCCCGGTACAATCGTTTGAAGTTTCGATTTCAAAATACGAACTACAGCGTCGTTATTCGATTAAATATATATTTATATTTATATATATATATATAAATATAATCGCTTCTGGCGCTGTTTTTCTTCATATTTGAATTAAACATTCCAGACAATCCAACCGTTGGATTTTTACAAAGTTGGTGCCGTTGGGAAGATATTTCCAAGGCGAACCTGACGGTTGAGGTTTCGGGAAGATCCAATTGTCGGATTTCCCGCACTAGTCGTTTGAAATCACGGTTTCAAAATACGAACTGCACGGCTAAGTTTCGTTTTAATTTTATTTATATTTATATATTTATATAAATATAGTTCATTCAATGATTTCAATGTCGTTTTCACTTCAAATATTTCACTAACGCTTTAAAATTTTGGAAAATTTCGCCATAACCTCCCCTGCACCGGGAGCATCGGGAAATCTCAAATAGCTTCCCCGGTCCTTCTAATCTCAAAAAGAAAAAGAAAAAGCCAAGCGGCTAGCCAACAGGCTCATAAAATCATCACCCAAACAAAACAGTAAATGTGTACCTATTTGTCGAGCACAAAATTTTATTCCTCTTCTCTAGCCCCTTTGCTATAACCTGTTCAATGAATATGCATGTACATATATATAGTTCTTATCATTTATCATTTTCTATTCAACTTCATATTTGATTTCTATTTGGTTTAAAAACACCATTCATTCTAATGTTACATACATAGGTACAAATCATATCATTAGCTACTCTTATTTTATATATTTCATGTCGGTGATAAAAATAGGGTTTTTCCTTATAAAACAATTTCTTTCAAAACGAGATTATTTTCACAGTTCATATAGTCGGTAAAAGGTGATTTTTATTATCAAACAATTTATTTCAAAATATGAATACCATTCAACACATGAATTTCAATTCAACGAATGAATATCAATTCAACACATGAAGGTTTTCTATTCAATGAATAAATATAGTTTAAGCAAATGAAAATAATTCAAACACGCGAATATTATTCAAAATTTCGGCAGCATAACGGCAGGGTAATTAAAACCGGGACCGTCCCTAGTACGGCTCCTCGCTCTACCTTAAAACCTCGCGGTTTTTGACAATGGGGATCATGCATCTAGTTCGCACGCAGGCGGCATGTATATATTTATTTCATTTCCACAAACTAATCCTATGTGGTTTCAACCAAATATTTCTCAACCACAAACGGGTATTTTTCAACCACAATCAATCAATATCAACCACAAACAATCCCAAACAACCATTCGCTATCAATCAATTTTCACAACAATTTCAACCAATAAATATCGTCCATGGTTTGTGGACGAGAGGCGTGTGTGTGTGTGTATATATATATATATATATATATATATATATATATATATATATAGCAATTCACTTTTATTTCAACACATATATAATTTTTACAACGCATATATAACTTATACATCGAACGTACAACTTATACAACGCTTATACAAGAGGTGTACAACGCTTATATAACTCATACATCGACTATATAATTTATACATCGTCGTTTTCCATATTGTTTATAAATTAGAAATCTCACATTGGGTTCCACTCCACCAAAAATAGCAGAAGGCTCAGAAAAATACGCGGTCTCTTCTAAAATGTAGAAGGCGTCCTCACGGTCCCGATGTTTCCTGTTTCATCGAATTTCGTTAACATAGCAAAAAGATATGATTTTTCAAAGTTTGCAACGGTTTTAAACTGTTAAAATCAATTTTTAATTAAACAGCCGATACCTGCTTGATTTCTTCAAAACTAGGTTTTAATTTTTCCGTCGATCCGTGCAACTTGGAGACGATCGGAGTACACCACCTTGTAGTGCTTGGAATGACGCTCAGGCGGAGGTAGGTGGGGCCCACTTCGATGCAGGGAGGAGGACGCGGCGGCGGTTCGAAGTGCCGAACTTCGTGACGTCGGTTCTTCCAATCCACACAATGAAAAAATCCAAACTATATATGGATTTGAAGATCTTCTCGTGCTCTTCAAAATCTTCAACTGGAGGAGGGGCTAATTCCGCCTGGTTTGGTCGGAAATTGGATGGGAGCGACGAGAAAGAGTTCCGACGTCGATCGCTGCTAATCGGGGAGAGAGAAAACGTTATTTTTTTTTTTTGTTTTTATTAAATTCTGATTGGTCCATAGATTTTATAAGGGGTTTTCTGACGCGACCACCAATCTAAACCCAACGACTGTTGTCCCTAGCGTTTTACCCCCATTCCGAACACAATGGGATATGTTTCGAAGGCCCATTCGACTGTTTCAGTCAGTTTTCCTTCAAATTAAAATATAAAATATTCAACATTTAATTTGAACGAACATTTCAATTTGCCAGGGTCACAAACTGATTCGAAAAATTCCAGAAAAATAAATCTAGCTATGTTTTGATGATACGGTCCCAACAAAACTAGTTTCGTCGAATTCTGAGACCGTTTGCAAAAAGGCCCATTTTTGGTCGATCTAATTTAACTGTGATTGATCAAAACACATTTTCCTTTGCCACGCTCACATACTAGCTTCAAAAATTATGAAATTTGAAACCTAACAATAACTTCACATCCCGGACCCAACAAAAGTGGTTTCGTCGAATTCCGATGTCGTATGCAAAATGGCCAATTTCACAGGCTATATAAATTCCATAGCGACCTTGCTGAAAATTCATTCGGCCATAACTTTTGCTTTCCGCTATGAAAATTCGATTTTTCAGATTCGTTAGAAAGGTATTCACTAACAGATTTAAATATTTTTGGTTTCACTAAAATCCGGATTGTTTTGCACCCGGTACAGTCCGACAAAGTTTGAATTCGATTTTTGAAACTATAACGCCTTTTCAAGCCCTATTTATAATTATACTTAATTATATTCGTTTTCAATTGTCGATTCAAACTCAGTTTTCATTGCCATTATTTAAAATATTTATTTTAAATATTTAAAATCCATTATTTTAGCCAATTTAAAATTTTTAAATTGGTTCAGATTTTCTGGGTCGTTACACGGCATAAGTGCCTCATACCACTATGTCGCCATACTAGGCTCTACAATCAAAACCGCAAAATCACATATTGGAAGTTGGATTTCCATCTGTGAACCGAGGCAAAAGATAGTCCTCACCGATTTGAGACGCTCTAGCCCATGCCTAAGGATCAGCGCTCGAGTGACCCTTAGATCGTCAGGGTCGGTCCACCGATGTGGATTAAAATGCCTGAACACTGTGTTTCCCCGCCCTTTGGGGCGTCAACGAGCCAAATGACTCCATCGGCTCCACACAGTCACCGATATATCCAAGGCGTCTCGCAACAGCAACAACCACACAGGTGAAAATAATATAAATGTCAGGGCTGGTAGGTCACTGACACCACCCTAGCTAGAAGGAAACGCATGCCCTCCTTGATGTCCTCTCCCGTTTCTGGTTCACAACCGGGGTGTGAGGCTCGCGAATCAACGTTACACAAAGCTATGCCACACAAGCAATGCTTTGATCATCAACCACAAGACTTTGCTTTTCAACAGAAGCCTTGATCAATTGCCATTTAGGCATGCCACACAGGCAATTCACACCATGCGACTGATGTCTATCGATATGCAACCTCTGATCCCGTACGTCTCAGAGAAGGGTGAAGTAAGGGAATGAATTCCCCTTCACCAGGCAGATGTATATTTAATAGAGATCAATCAACATAGAGCAAAATCCAATGTCAGACACACGGTCCATACAAGTTCGTTCTGGGTCTGAACGAAACCGGAGGCACCTGGTACCTCGCATATCCATCGATCTCCAAGTACGTCTGGACGATCACCAACTGATTCCCTCCTCTTGGGTGTACAGCCCAATCAAGATCATCAGTAATCACCCAAACGATGTGTAGACCTTCGGTGTTCGACCACCGTCTTCATCCTCGATACCACGTCGAATCAGTTATTCAGAATGGGATAAACCCGGTCTTTCTGAATAACTCGCGTATATAATAAACAAGTGTTACACAAACACAACATACGCCTCATTCCAATTCAGAATACTCTTTTATTCAAATATTCTTACACTTTGAGAAAGGTTCCCATTAATTTTATCAAAGATAAATTCTTTAAATTTATTTTTTAATCTTCCTTTGAATATCAATTAAAATTAGTCGGGATTAGCGAACCACACCGAAGTAATCATTTATTTTAATTTCCCAATCCCAACCTATTCATCCCATGAAGTAAAACTGGTAATACTTCATATCTAACACCACGGTGTTATCGGTAAATTCAATTACCATTTCACGTTCAAATCTAATTAAAGATTTAACTATCGCGTGGAGCAAAACTGGTCTCCATTCTTGATCATTTCAATCTAATTAAAGATTCATTAAAACTCCACTTAGTTTTAATCTTCCCAAAAATCAATATCCTGTCTTTAACTGGGTTAAAGAACCAATGCCATTTAAAACACGATTTACGATAAACCCAAAATCACATTTGATATTAAATATAAGACTCTGAATAGCAAATATATCGGCTTATATTCAATATCAAATCCTACGACCAACAAATATCGTATTGGAAATAACAATATAAATATATCTTTCAAATTTCCATAACCATATCCGTATAATCACGAAATCCAACATCGAAATATTCCACAGACAATTTCGATTCAAATCCATTCCAATTCAATTGTTGGAAATTCTGGTTACTTTTTAAAACCCTTTTTCAAATCCAATTTATTTATTTCAAAGATAAATGGATTATAATTATAATTCTAGTTCAAAACTAGTTCATTTCGATAAAATTCTATTTTTATCTTTTCAAATAAGGAGTTTTTCAATTCTTTCCAAATCATTTCTTATGATTTTACACTAATTATTGATATTTTTAATAATTTTATCAAGGCCCGTACAGTCGATTTCCATCAACGGCCATCGAACTGCACTTACAGCGACCTTTTCCAAATTTGATTTGGACATAATTCCAAATCCAACCGTTAGATTTCAAATCTCGAATATTCTTATAAAGCTCTTTTCGATACGAACCCAACGGTTCCGGTTTTAGGAGAATCCAATGGTCGGATTTCCCATAATATCCATTCGAAGTCAATGGTCAAAATTCGCGAACTACCGCAGCGCGGCGCGTTCTATTCAGGCTATTATATATATAATTTATATATTATATATATTTCGTCGATTTCCTTTTAAAACGTATTTTATAAATCGTTTTAAATTCGTTTTCGAAACGATTTCAACTTCATATTCAATTTCTAATCAAAATTGAATATTCCACATCATCGATATACAAATGATAATATTTTCAAAACGTTGTATTTTGAATTTACTTCCTTTTCTATATTCATTTTAAAAACGAATCTAATCGATATAAATATCGTTCACGTCAAAATGGCGCATATCTAATCAACACGACTTTATATATTTCAATTACTTCGTTATCTTATTCAACAAATGAATATTTTCTTCAACACATGAACATATATATTTTACTCAACACATGAATTTATATTTATATTCAACACATGAATTTTCTTTCTATTCAATACATGAATTTTCTTTCTATTCAACATATGAATTCTCTTTCTATTCAACGCATGAATTCTCTTTTATTCAACACATGAATATATATTTTATTTTCTAAATTGGAATGAGACCGACTCAATTACCATATAATGTTATTTATATGGATTCTATACAACATATGTATATAATAGCAATGATAAATAATCAACCATCATCCAAAATGCACCACACAACTGCATAAGCATTAAATATAAATAATTAACGCTTACACAGTCTGTCAACCAATCGATTGACATACAACTAAACAATTGGGATTAGTGTACGTCGATATCATCCCAACACCCGTGTGGGGTTTCAATCAATCAAACATATATTTTATTTGTGTAGTTGGGCGATGTGTAAAATTTATCGTCCCAATCAATATCAGTCAAATCGGCGTACATAAACAAATCGTTCAATTTGTAAATGAATATTTATTTTACTTCAACACATGAATATATATTTTATTTCAACACATGAATATATATTTTATTTTCAACACATGAATATATATTTTATTTCAACACATGAATATATATTTTTATTCAACACATGAATTTTATTCTATTCAACACATGAATTTTATTCTATTCAACACATAAATTTTATTCTATTCAACACATGAATTTTATTCTATTCAACACATGAATTTATATTTTATTTCAACACATGAATATATATTTTATTTCATTCCACATCACAATCAATTTTCATAACCCACAAAATCAAACAAGTCGTCCATGGTGTGTGGACGACGGGTGTCGGGTGCTGCTAAGCACCGTTTGCATCCTAGTATATATTTCAACTAGAAATTAAAATAAAAGTGAGGAGTTCTCACCTTGGGGATCCACTCCGCCATTCTATATTTCTGAACGGTTCAGTCAGGCCGTTCCATCGCACTCTTTTTCCCGCTGTTCATAGTAAAAATCATATTTTATTATTGTTCAATCCGCATAAAAATCACATTTCTATTTCAACGTTATAAGGATAAAATTCTATTTTTATACCGCTTTCATATATATAAAAATTTCATTTTTTTCAATTCTATCACATATATAAAAATTATATTTTTACTTCGCTTTCAAGATGATAAAAATCTCATCTTTATTCTAAAACCATATTTCTAAAAATCAAATCTTCATCATTTTTAAAAATCAAATCTTTAACAAAGATCGTATATTTTTCTTTCATAAAAATTATACTTTCCTTTGATAAGAAACATAGAAAACATATCCTTGAAATCAAAGAAGACCTAAATTTTTCTAACGTAAGAAATCTAATAATAAAAATCTCATCTTTTTGATATTAAAAATCTTAACTTTCTTCTATTAAAAATCTAACCTTTCTTAGTTTAAAAATCTATTCTTTTCATATTTAAAAATACGACCTTTTCATTTCTAAATATACCATCTTTCAGTTCTAAATCTTTTTAATTTTTAAAACTAATCTTTTTAATTTTAACCACAATTAAAAACTGAAAATAGAAATTAAATTCGGATTTATGTTCAAAACCAAATAAAGATAAATTAAAAGCTCACATTTCTTGGTTTGGACATCGACTGGAAGGTGGAGGGCTTTACTGGGTGGCGGCTCTCGATTTGCGGGGCGGGCTTCAGAGGGGCGTCGGTCTTTAGAAGGGGTCTGCGGGTTCAGGGAGGAAGAAGAGGGAAGCGATCGTGGGGAGGACGAGAGCACCGCGAGGGGGGAGGCTTCGGTGGTGGGCACGCCACCTAGGGGGGCGCGATGGGGTGGCAGTGGTGGTTTCCCTCCGTCGCTCCTTCCTTTTCTTTCTTTTTTTTTATTTTGATTTTCTGAAGTGTTGATTTGGTCAAAGGAAGAGAAGGGGGGAGTTAAATAATTATAATTATTTTATTAATTTTATAATCCATAAAGTTACTATTTATTTCCACCTCGAAATCAAGCCCACCGACTGTCGTCCATAGCTAATTACCCTCATTCCGAACACAATGGGATATGTATCGTAAGCTGGTTCGACTGTTTCGACCAGTTTCCATCAAAATCAAAATATAAATCTATATATTGAATTTGAACGCAAATTTCAATTTACCGGGGCAACATGCGAACTCTAAAAATTCCCAAAAAATATTTTCTAACTTCGTATTGACGATACGGTCCTAACAAAACTAATTTCGTCAAATTCCGAGACCGTTTGAAAAATGGTAATTTTCCAGTCGATTAAAATCAACTGAAACTGGTCGAACGCGTTTTCCATTGCCATGCTCACATATTGATTCGAAAAATTACGAATTTTGGAATCTAGCAATAATTTGACATCTCGGATCCAACAAAAGTGGTTTCATCGAAAACCGAGATCGTTTGCAAAATTCCCATTTTTAAGGGCCAGAATTCCATAACGACTATTCTGAATTTTCAACTGGGCATATCTTTTGATTCCCACTATGAAATTTCAATTTTTCGGATTCGTTTGAAAGATATTCCCAAATAGATTCAAATATTTTTGGTTTCGCTAAAATCCGGTTTATTTTGAATCTTGTACATTCATTTGAATTTTGAAATCGAATTTTCGAACTACCACGCCATTTTCAATTCCTTTTATAATTATAAATAATTATTTATATTCTAACGTCGATTCAAATTAATATATATGTTCTAATTCTATTCAAAATAAATTTCTCTTCGTTTTTATTTAAAATAATTCATTTTAAATATCCAAAATTCGCTAAAATTGTCAAAATAAAAATTTTAAATTGGCTCGAATTTCCGGGTTATTACATTAACCTTAGTTTTTGAAATATCATACCTGTATATACATGTTGATGATGATCCTTCAATTACTTCCCCTGTCTATAAACTATGTCTATATTTTTTAATTCTCCCCCTTGGGAACTATCCAAATAAAACCTATAAGTAACTAAGTAATTCCTAAATCAAAGTAGAATACTCACCCTAAGTAAAATATTTTAATTTATAATTCTTATATACTCCCCTTTAATTCTTACATGTATAACACTATGCATTACATCTAGTCTACTAGCAGTTATATATAATAAAGATCTTATCATTCCTCTATATAGTTTTTGATCAACGACTTTAGATGTATCATCTTTACTTAATGCTATATTAGTTGTCATAGGTGTTGGTCTCTCATTTGTCGTTATTGGATTATATTTATTAATTAGATATCTTAAGTATTTTTCTTGATTAATAAGTATTACATTCTTTAATTGATGAATTTGTAATCCTAAAAAGAATGTTAGTTCTCCCTTATGACCCATTTCAAATTCTTGGGTCATAATATCTGAAAATTCTTTATTCATCTTATCGTTTGTTGATCCAAAAATTATATCGTCAACATATATTTGTACTAATTGAATATCCTTATTATTATTTTTAATGAACAAAGTAATATCTAATTTTCCTATTTCAAAATTTGATTGTAACAAATAATTTCTTAATCTATCATACCAAGCCCTAAGAGCTTGTTTTAATCCATATAACGCTTTCTTCAACTTATATACGTGATTTGGTAATTTTTCGTCCTCAAATAGATGTGGTTGCTCTACATATACAACTTCTTTAACAAATCCAGTTGGAAAAGCATTTTTGACATCCATTTGATATAATTTGAAATTATTATGGTTTGCAAAGGCTAGTAAAATCCTAATAGCTTCTAGTCTTGCTAATAGGGGCAAAAGTTTCATCATAATCTATTCCTTTTTCTTGAGTATAACCTTGTGCTACTAGTCGTGCCTTATTTCTTACGACCTCGCTGTGTTCATTCATTTTATTTTTATAAGTCTATTTGCCTCCTATTATAGTCTTATCCTTTGGTCTAGGAACAAGTTCTCATACATCATTCCTAGTAAACTGACTCAATTCTTCATGCATAGCAAGTATCCATGAATCATCGGAAGATGCTTACTTTGGATTCTTAGGTTCAATAGTTGAAATAAATGTAGTATTACTCATATTATTTAATTGATAATGGGTTCTAACAACAGATTCAATATCTTCTAAGATATTTTCTACAGGATAGTCTCTAAGTAATCTAATTTTTTTATTTGGTTGATTATCTTCATGATTTATTGCATTAATTTCATTTTCACATTCATTTTAATTTTTTTGAGTTATACTTTTATAGTTTTCGTCGAAAGATATGTTTAAGGTTTTTTCTATGGTATTGGTTCGAGTATTGAAAACTCTGTATGTTTTACTTCTTTCTGAATATCCAATAAACCTTCCTTTATCGGATTTCGAGTCAAACTTGTCTAAATTGTCCTTAGTATTAAGTATAAAACATTTACTTCCAAATATTTTAAAATACGATAATTTTGGTTTCTTATTATTCAAAAGTTCATATGGGGTTTAATGAGTTAACAGTCTAATAGAAATTCTATTTATAATATAGCAAGTTGTTGCAACTGCCATAGCTTAAAATTTTCTTGGTAAATTACTATCAGATAACATAGTTCTCGCACACTCTTGTATCGTCCAATTTTTACGTTCAACTGCTCCATTTTGTTGAGAGGTTCTCAGAACTGAAAAATTATGGTTTATTCCCTTTTTATTACAATATTTTTCAAAAAAAAATCGTTTTCGAATTCTCCACCATGATCACTTCGTATTGTTTTGATTTTTAGTGATAATAAATTTTGAATTCTTTTAGAAAAAGTTTTAAATTAATTAAAAGCATCGCTTTTATTTTTAAGAAACAGAGTCCAAGTAAATCTAGAAAAATTATCAACTATTACGTAAACATATCTATTATGATTTATCGATTGAACTTGAGATGAACCAAATAAATCCATGTGAATTAACTCTAATGGTTTTGAGGTAGTGATTTCCTCTTTTGATTTAAATGAACTTCTCTTTAATTTTCTGAATTGACAAGCGTCACATAAGTTATTAACTTTAAATTTCATTTTGGGTAATCCTCTAATTGAATCTAGTTTAGAAATTCTAGAGATGTGTTTGAAATTTATATGACCAAATCTCTTATGCCAGATCTAGAGGTCATTTGTATTGGCCATAAGACATAGGTTATCACTGGAGATTTTCATACTCAATATATATATATATATATATATATATATATATATATATATACTATCTCCTTCGAATATTACTTTTGAATTCCTATCTTCTATAAAACATTTATCCTTTTCAAAGTTTACTTTATAACCCTTAAAGCAAAGTTGACTTATACTTAGCAAGTTGTGTTTTGAATTCCTAACTAATAAAACATTAGAAATAGTAGGAATTTCAAAATTACCAACATTGTCGATTCCAGTAATGTATCAATTAGAGTTATCACCAAAGTTCACCATTCCACCATCTTCATATTTCAGATTATTGAGTAATTCAGGATTTCCCGTCATATGTGTCGAATAGCCACTATCCAGTATCCATTTGTCCTTTTTCATTTCCACCAACTGCTTTCCAGAGTTTGAATTATCAATGGCGATGTAACACACCAGTTCGGAATTTGAATTTCCAACAGCCACCTTTTCAGAATTTGAATTTTCAAAAGCCACCATTTCAGAATTTGAATTGCCAACAGCCACTTCATCCATCTTTTCAACTTTTGAATTTTCAAAAGTCATAAACACATCTTTTCCTGAATTGAACAACAATTCAGTAGATCACATGACTTTTCAACATGATTATATGCAAACTCTTTCAACATTGGAACAATGCATGAATTGACACTGGTGTTAAAAAGGATTCCAAAATTTGCCATTTTTAAAAAATTTCAAAAATCATATTATGAACTTTTTGAAAGACCATGCTCTGATACCAATTGCTAGGGATTGCGGAATGGATTGTTAAGGCAAAACAGATACTAAAGGGGGGTGAATAGTGTTTTTGATAATTTAAACAGAATCTAAAACTTATATGAACTATTATACGAATCAAATACCACAGAAACAATCACAAATACAGAATCGAACACAAACAGGAAAGAACACACCGGATTTTATACTATTCGGAATTGCTCCTACGTCCGGTCCCACGCAACGCTGGATTGCGCAGAGTTTTATTACTATATCAATATCCAATTACAATCCTCCTAGATTTCATAGCTATAAGGGATACCACCGATTCCACACACGCTTGATCAAGTATATCCTCCTTGATTTCACGGCTACAAGGGATACTACCGACTACCCGTCCTTGATTTCATCGCTACAAGGGATACCACCGATTACCTACACAACCCAAACAATTACAAACAACCCTATAACACTTCAACAGCACTTGATTCAGAGAGTAATGAGTAGAGAGTGAGAAGAGTTTTAATGAAAACAAAGTTGTACTCGACAGAGTATAAGTGTAGAGATCATAAAAATGAGAAGATATAATGGTGTAAAGAAAGGGAATGAAGATGGAGAAGAAGAATGATAATAAAATTTGAAATCATCCCCTATTTATAACATTTGAAAGGTTGCAACGTTTCTGGAACGTCACAAATAGTGAAAAGACACTTCCTTTCAATTTTGAAAAAATGACAGTTATATGTCGACATGGCATAAATGTATGTTGATATATACATGCATAAAACTAAATTTTGAGCATTTTTCAAGTGTTTATATATATATATATATATATATATATATATATATATATATATAATTTTGGAAATTATTGAATTAAAACATAGTGTTATAAATGAACTTTATAAAGTAGGAAATTATATTAAAACATAAATATAAACATATTTATAAAATTATAGATTTAAAACTATATAAATACAAAGTATAAATATAAAACTTACAAAACTTGAGTTTGAAATCAAAAGTAAAGTAAAGAAAATAAAATAGAGAAGATAGAGATTAAAGATAGAATTTGAAAATAGAATTTGAAATCAAAAATTCAAAAAGAGAATTTGAATTTGAACCTCGAGTGCTATTCAGAGTCTTACATAATCTAGACTCTATTACTATATTTTTCTTGAACTTTTGAAATCTTGTATACTCATGAGTCTTGAATCATCTCTGAATTCTGAATCTCTAATATCTTTAAACTGTACAGTCTTTAGTAATAATTACTGTATATGAATTTTGCATACGTATATATATATATATATATATATATATATATATGAAATTTATATATATATTCTAGACAAAAGTGTTAGTATATATTTTACAATCAATTAATATTGAAATAAAGTTGTTATCATCAAAACTCCATTCTCCAACACGTAGTATCTTGATATCCCCAACGGTCATGAGTAAATCATCATTCATACAGCGTACACTAGCCTCAACAAATGTATTGATATCTTCTTTCAAGATACTTCTCGACTAGAAAAATTTAAAGAGTTTGTGGCTTTGTTAATATCGATTCAATACCCATGGCTACGAACTCAATCGTAGTTACAACCGATGAAACGCTATTTGTAAAGATTTTCTACTGATATAAGTTGAATTTAATTATTCATTACCGATCATATCTAGAATTTCTTGCGCTGAACTAGATATTGGGTATTATTTTGGTAAAAATTCCAAATTGATTTATTTAAGTAATGCCTGTATGTAAATAGTGTTTTTAAGCAAAAGTTTGTGCTTGAGCAGCTAATTATACGTTATGCCTTGATTTGTCAAATACATTACTCTGATTATTATATACACACGCGCGCGCGCGCACGCACACACACACACACAGAGGGAAGGGGCTCCTGGGACACAAAATTAAAAACAAGATTAGAGACACAAATTGTGAACCATTGGATTCATTTGTCTTTTTGTGTTGAGTGGAATTCAAGAGATCTAATAGTTTAGATTGTGTCTAATTTTGTGTCACCATTTTGTTTCAAAATAGACTTTCTATGTGTGTGTGTGTGTGTGTGTGTGTGTGTGTGTAATTATAAAACGTTTAACTTTGTGTTTTTTAATACAACATTAACTATCGAAAATGAACCTCTATCTTAATATCACCAAAAAAGGATCTAGCTTCCTATATAAATTCAAAATTCTCCCCGTATAAATTCTAATATCCAATTAACATAGAATCTAACAAATAAATCTCTACAAACAATACCAAATCGTAGTCTCGCTTAAACATAGGATCTAGCAAATAATTTAAATTTGCAAATTCAAAAAAATTATTTTATAAATATTACCAAACCTAATACCACTTAAAAAATAATTCTAACAAACAACCAATTCTTAATAAACAATCAACGTCTAAAACGTTCGGTCTACAAATTCGAATTGTCTGCCGATAGATATTTTAAATTTTAATATCATTTGAAAAAAATGAAAGCCTAAGATTGAAAGCAAGACAGTGTTTGGTGGTAAGAAGGACAAATTACCTTCTTGTCCGACAAAAGGAAACTAAGCACGTATATATAATACTATATAAATTATCTTTTAAAAACCTATAATTGAATTAGATTGTATAATTTGCAAACGAAATAAAGTAGCAATATTTTGTTTTGACAAATTTATTTATAGTGGGCATACCACTTTACAATAGTAGTACAACTATAAGACACATTTTTCAGCAACTAAAAAGAAAAAAACTAAATTAAGGGTGTGTTTGGCTAAAGCGGAGTATTTTAGCGGAAAATTTAAGCGGAGTATTGCAATTATCGAGGAATGCATTTGGCGCTTTAGGCGGACCATTTTATTTTTATTTTGTAATTTAATTAACTATGATTAAAATATAACAATATTGTTAATACAGAATAACACAGTTAACCAAACATAACAGTTCACTACATAATAATATTACATAATAATAACACATAAACTAATAAAACGAAGAAATACAACAAATTACTAATGTCCACGAAAATTTCTCAATTGATAACCTATATAACCAAACAAGTCTCGATCAGATGGTATTTCCACCACATCCAAAATTGACTGATCAATATGGAAAACCACAATAATCTCCCACTCCTCCACATTAGTAATGGTAGAGAGAACAGCGAAGGTATGTTTCACCGCATTCGTGAAATGGTCTGTTTGAACGAAGGATGATGGTCTAGTAGGTTGTTTACTAAACGTGGTGCACGACGTCTGTCTGCGTGCAGACTGAATTGGTGGTGGACTTCCTCCACTCATAAAATCACGCGATACATAGCTGCATCGGCCGTAGAAAAGGGTTGTGGTGGAGGGAAAATCTGGTAACTGCAGGTGTCTTTCCCTATGCAGCCCCCGAAAAGCTCGTCTTGGTCTCAAAACTTCAAAAGAGGATTTCCCCTGAACCTCTGGTACAAGCGTGCAGACCCGCTCCATCATTCGTCTGAACCGTCTAGGCGGTCCTGAGCAGCATCTCATACCCCACTTGGAATTTGAAGCAGAGCGTTTCAAGCTGTCCAGGCCCTCTCTAGATTATCTCATTTGTTTTTCATTTGGGTTTGCGTCAAACCTTCCTCGAATCGCTCATTGAATTCATTCTGAACAGCGGTCAAAATTATATTTGTTCCTCTAAGGTGAATATTGTTGCAACAAATTTCTATGAAAACCTCGGTTCGATTAGCTGGCCATGAAGTGATTGCCGCGTTAGAAGATCCTGAACCAGATGCAGAAGAGTATGTCATTTAACTGAAAAAAAAAGAATAAACAAATAATTTGGAAATATACATCTATATCGAATATACGAACGTTTAAAATATAATAACAAGGAAAATTACTTGAAACTTAACTGAAATGGACTGGAAACAGGAAGCAGAAGAGGAGGAGAGAGCTGGAATCAGAGAAGGAGAAGTGAGGAGAAGGGGAGGAGGGAATTTATAGGGGAAGGAGGTGAAGGCCAAAGGCTTGAGATCGAGTCATTGGATCCGACGCGTCGGCTCCAACGGCTCAATTTCCAACCGTTGGGCCAACGGTCCAAAATGGACCGTTTGCTAGACGGTCCGTTTTAGAAGCCCCTTAGTTGTTGCCAGGCTGATTTCCTAATCGCACACAACACCAAGCAGGGTGCTTACGACTACATGCTGCTAATTAAAACCCTATATATACCTAGTTAGAAATTCTCAAATTTCTCATTAATTGTTTCAAATTCCAATCTAGCAAGCAACGCGTCTTTTCTTCTCTCCAAACTTTTTGCTCACTTTAGTAAATTCAACACATCCTCCAAAATTTCTTGCAACACTCCTTACTGATTTATAGCAGTACGTTGCCAAATCCAAGCAACGCACTGCTAAAGTTCACGCCCGATCTAATTTTCTTTTGTACCAAATGTATGTTTTTTCAAACAATTTGAATAGATGGCTAAAAAATTGAATAAAATATCATGGATACTCACGAATACCCGCAACTTGTTTAAAATCCGTTTAGTGAGTACCCCCCCCCCCCCCCCCTTCCCTCCTTCCCCATGAGATGCCTAGCCTAAGGCAACACAAAGCTTCTGTAATTCTTTTCAAAACTTTTCAAAGATCATTTGCATCAAGGTTTGAAGGTGACTAATATTTTATTAAAACAAGACCATTTGCATGCAATCACGTAGGAGGAAGCCCGCAAGAAAGTATTTGCAAAATTGAAAACAGTTGCTTGTAAAAACATACAATTTCAAAAGATGTTCTTTTGTTGCATAAAACTTATAATATATCAATATATTAGTTTGAAACCAAAAGACAGCTTGTGAGTACTCACTCAAGAAATACTCAAATTCGAAATCCAAAACTACATTTGATAAAGACAATACATAATACATTTTTTCTTACAATATTGGATAATCCTTGTTAATGACACACCAAAAATGGATAAGAGGAGACACAAGTGAAAACAGAACTCGGTATTCCCCATCGTTTTACAATTTTTTTTTCTTTTTTGATAGCTTTATGCCGAATTTAAGGATGAAACTACGCTACACCAGCGAATAAATACGCCACACCCACACGTGTCCTCTTTTATCCAAAGTTGGTGTGAACAATGCTCATCCAAAACCACATTCACCCTTAAAAATAACAGGCCTGTTATAGCAAACTAGCTTTTGTGCATGCACGCACACACATATATACATACATATGCATATATATACATATAGACATATATACACACACACACACACATCAAAAACAATTAAAAATAATGCCTTTAGAAATTTGACAAAATCAACAAAAAACATGACCTTTGAAATTCATAAATAATTATTATAACTATACATAATTTTTTTTTCGCTGTTGTTTGTTTAGCGATCTGTTTACTTCAAACATCAGCCATTTTGTTCAATCAATCATAAATCTTTTGAACTCCTTTTTTTTGGTAAGGAGAACGCATACAATAGCTATTAAATACGCAAAAAAAAAAAAAAAAAAAAAAAAAAAAGAAAGAAAAAAAAATCTCCAAAGATTGTCCATGAAATTAATTTTGAAAATTCGAAAAAACAAAGGCAATTTAAAATGCTCTGATGGAGATCTTCCCACAATAATATTTTGCAACTTTGTTCTACAAGTTAATGCATGATTTTAAACTTTTATATTTCTTAATGATAAATACTCTTTAATTGCTTATTAAAAATGCAAAGAGATCCCCAAAACGCTTTTTAAAGTCGAATTTTCAAAGTACCCTTAGCAATCTTTTCGCTTTTAACTTTCACAAATTCTACAAATTTCCCTAATTCCTTGCTGCTCCATGAACCAAAATGTGTATATAAAACAAAATATTCCCATATAAGCACATAGAACAAGTTTCGATATAAGAGGATTTAAAGTACACTTCCAGCGCAACGATTGTTATACGGACAAGGACAAACCTCCCATCCTCCCTTATGCTCACGACCAATCATGGAACCCTCACTTCTTCCACTACTGACTTTATGTTGATGCTTCCTAAGAGCATCTCGCTTAGTCAATTTGAACGTAGAATCAATGATATCTCCAATGCAATTGTTAGATGAAGTTTAAAAATAATGTGTCAAAAAATTTGCATGACATTGTGAAACATAATATTTAGTACTAGACATTGTATTCTGCAATGTGGACTGATGTACAACCACTAGATTTTAGTTATTTAATTTTAAAATATTTCTATAATGACATGTACAAAATTTTATGGTTTTAAACATTTACACTGGAAAACAAATTTTAATTTTATTGTAGAATTTTATTTTATGTATTTTACATTACGAAATAAACATGGACACATAGGCATTTAATGATTCTACATTCAATAAGGATCGGAGATGCTCTAAGATGTTATAAGACTATATAGTGAAAGTTCGGTTTAACGAAGAACAAAGTTAATTAATGTTGATCACTTCCAATCATTTTCACTCTTTTGTTTCATTTTAAACTTCACAATTACTAAAGTGTAAAAGAACCCCAAGTTTCCCTTAAACCAACCCTTAAGCAAAGAAGACTACATTTTTGGAAAATCAAAAAATGGTAATTTACTCAAGAAAGATTGTTATCGAATGAACAAAAGGGACGGAAAAACAATCAGCAATAGCCTCCATCCAAGGATCAACGAATGCAAAATTCTTGACTATCGAGGAATAAATACATCGGTACCTCTCCTCTTCAAAAAAAGGAAGAAATAGAGATTGACACATGGAATAATGAAAAACGTAAGATGAAGATGGTACTTTGTAAATGCACGGTTCTGCATTTAGAATAGTAGCTGATTGAAAAGGAAATAGCCAATATCCCATGCACCTCGTTGAGTTGCTCGAGAATAGTTTCAGTTTGTACATTTGAACTCGTGAAGGGATGAGGACGCTTGATTTTATTTTATTTTAAATAAATAATATAAGTTATTAAAAATCTATATAACCAGTATTTAAATACCGTAAGATGTTCAAAAGAACTATAGTTTACGAAGAAATTAGTAAGTGAAAGAGTGACATTGCTAATATAGAAATGCAATATCTTCAAAAGAATAATCTGCTTAATCCACGCAACTAATGCAGGAATTGATAAGTTCGAGGATAATATGCTTAAATAGTGCGACTAAATTAATTTAATGGAGCAAATTACACAGAAGAAACTATGGCATTCTAAGCTGAAGAAGACTGGTTTTGACATGAATTAAACATCTTGCCTTGCTAGGAATCTTAAGAAATTCATGACTTTTGAAAGAAGTCTAGCACTGATAATTGTGAGTCCATGTGAAGTGGATGGTAATTAATTCCTATATTAATACCATGGATTAGAAAGTCAGTTTAAATTAGTCACTGTTTAAAATAATTATCCTTTGAACTTATCAATTGACATATTGATCATATGGATTAAACATATCATCTTTTTTAATACATTAAATCCCCATCACAGAATGTCATTCTTTTACTTATCAATTCACGCACATATTATAGATTATCAATCTCAACTTTTCACGATATTTAAACACCAATTACATAAATTTTTAATAACTTATATTTTTCATTAAAAGAAAGTAAACACCAGGTTCAAAAGAATAAAATAAAGTTATTCCAAAGCAACCCATCAATAGACTTATGATTCTACTATAGACAAGTGACCAAGATTATCGTATGTTTCCTTCCCCCATCAAAAGCCTATTCCAAATGCAGATCCACACAACTCAAAATCTCGCCTTTCAACCCGATCGTTCATATTGCGGTTTTCATCACTTCACACTGTCTATTTCTATTTCAATCTCTTTGAAGAGGAGAGATATTGATGTGTTCATTCCTTGGTATCAAAGTGATAATTTCGCCTTTGCAGATGCTTAGATGACGATGGTTGTTACTGGTTTTATATCTCTTTTGTTCATTTGATAAAAAAATTCAAAGATAAATCATCATCTAGTTTTGATTCACTTCATTTGATTGTCAAAAACTTACTTGCTCACAAATTTGTAATTAAGATTTATTTAAAAAAAAAAAAAAGGCACGTGTGATGGGCGCAAGTTTATATAATACATGTAAACAAGATTTACTACAATTATATACAAGTGTTACCACATGTGCTTCACAAATGAATTTCTTCCTATGTTTAACCGTTTAATAGAAACGTTTGCACAAATATTTAGTTTTTATTTTATTTTTCGGTTGTGGCATCTATTTTTTTGCTAGTTTGAATCTTCATTTTTCCCATACCAATTAATGAAAGAAAGAACTTGTATATAAAGCTATTTGTTATATCCTATTTGTAAACAATGTTAGGATATGATAATATTTATAATGGATTTTTTTTAATTGATAAAGGAAGTTTATTTGTTAGATCTATAGATATAATTTTTCATGCATAAAGGAGTCTAATTCAAGAGAAAATGGAATGGCAACTGTATTGTAAGCATAACACTAGTAGAAGAAAAATAATGGAGCAGGGATGTCCTCACAGATCAATTGCCTACAAAGATAAATCATGAAAGGAATGCAAGAATACATGCAATTATTAACTGGAATAAAACAGTAAATACTTCATAATGCATGCCCAAATATAATTACCCTATTGGCACAAAGACCCTTTTTTAGAATAGGTTATTTCAAACCCATAATAGTTATTATCAAATCAAATACATATAAAGCAAATGAAGCGCGGAATTTTGATGGTGCAAAACTATGGTATAAAAGGTAAAAACGAGTCCGAACAAATGAACTGAAAAACCACAGATGGAACGCTCCATGGACCCGTGGTTAATAAAAATACAAGCTCTAACACTTAATAAAATACCAATTACGACATCCCACATGGTTTTGATCAGTAAAAGCATCTCGAAAATAAAGCCACATTGTTTTAAGTCATAAAAATATTAAAGTAGCCAGAGGCAACACAAAGCTTCTGAAATTCTTTCCAAAACCTTTTAAAGACGATTTGCATCAAACTTGGGAACCGACCAAGATTTTATAAAAACAAGACCATTTGCAATCACTTAGGAGGACGCCCACAAGAAATTATCTGCAAAATTGTAAAAAATTGATTTTAAAAACAAATAGTTTCATAAGATGTTTTCTTGTTGCATGAAACTTGAAAATATCAATGTTTTTGTTTGAATGATTAATGAACAAACCAAAGAACAGCTTGTGAGTAATCAATTAAGAAATACTCAAATCAGAAATCCAAGTCATGAAGGTCAAGAAAGTACAAGTATGTCAATAGCAAGAAAGACCATGACAAAGACCATCATAAAGATTGTAAACCCTTTGGACTAAGATGTTACTATAATACAATATATATAATATGCAACTACCTAAGAGCGCTTTAATAATGTATAGAGGGTTATACAAGGAAAACTAATAGATGATAAATTTGACATGAAAAGCAAAATTTTCAATGACTAACAGAACTCAACTCCGAATCAAATATTGCGAGCAAAACTTACTTTGAAGAAAGTTCTCAAGTGAGACATCAGGTCTTATGTTAAAACAAACAGGATCAAAACCTGAGCAAGGATATCAAGTTATCAGCTGCTAGCTGCATCAACTGCGTGGCATTTCTCCATTTCTTGGTAGACTTGATCTACCAGCATTGCAGAATTACAACAATGACTACATACGGCACAATTTAGTCATTGTTTTGCACAAAATCCAGATCTGTTGACTGATCATCGTTTTGAATGGTACACTTAGGCTACTTATCAGCACCAAAAAATTAAAAAATTAGGACAAACACAGTTTCATGTGTTCAGTCTACTGTTCACTCCCTAACAAAAATTGTACTATAAATAAATTGAATAACAATGAGAACTGAACTATGTAACTCTCGTGCTATTTCTAAACGTATTTTCTTAGTAAACTTTAATCAAACTCAATAAGAATGGAAACAACAGCATATTTCTAGCTATTTTATTATTCAGTCAATTATAAACCTTTCAAATCCCTTTTTTTCGAGTATTACTAACGGATACAGTAGTTATAAAATATTACAAGAAAAAAAAAACTCTTAAGGATGTCTCCTAAATTAGTTTAAAAATTGCCAAAAACATGGCATTTTAAAGTATTCATATAGGAATCTTCTAAGTCCCCAAACGCTTTTTAAAATTGACCTTAAAAATTCCAAGACACAAGGCATTTTAAAGTACTCATACGGGGATCTAAGTCCCCAAACGCTTTTTAAAATTGACCTTAAAAATTCCCAGACACAAGGCATTTTTAAGTATCCATGACAATGTTTTCGCTTCTAACTTTCACAATTTAGTTTCATATTTCTGTAACTTCCAAACCAATTCCTTGCTGCTCCATGAACCAGAATGTGTATGTCGAAAAACAAAATATAATATATCGCGATACATTTCCAAATTATCACATAGAACAAATTTTAACATAAGAAGATTAAAAGTATCCTCATAGCGCAATGGCTGCTATTCAAACAAAAGATAAACCCCTCCTACCCTCCATTATGCTCACGGCCGAACATAGAATCTTCGCTTCTTCCACTACTGACTTCAGATTCATGCTTCCTAAGGTGTTCTAAAGCTATGGTGAAAGCTTGGTTTAATTAAGAACGATGTTAATTAGTGCTAATCACTTCCAATAATTTTCGTTCTTTTATTTAATTTCAAAATTTAGAATTACTAAATGTAGACGAACATTAAGTCTCCCCTTAAACCAACCATTAAGCACGTCTGCATTTTTGGAAAATCAGAAAAGGAAAAACAAAATTAAATGATAATATATTCATGAAAGATTGCTATTGAATAAACAAAAGGAATGAAAAAACAATCAGCAAACAGCCTTCATCTAAGCATATGCAAATGCAAAAGTAGACCAACGGAGAATGAATACACTGCTTACTCTCATCTCCTAAACAGAAAGAAATAGGAATTGATGATATGAAGGGATGAAAAACATAGGATGGACCATCCGGTTCAAACTTTGAAGTCGCACGCTTCTGCATTTAGAATAGTTGCTGGTTAAAAAGGAAATAAATGATAGCCCTCACCACTTGTCGAAAATAAAGTCATAAGTTTACTGCTGAGTTGCTGAGTTGCTGAGAATAGCTTCAGTTTGTTCATTTGAACTCATCAAGAGGATGATGGTACTTAATTTTTTTAATGAATAATATGAGTTATCAAAAATCTATTTAACTAGTGTTTAAATACGTAATACGCTCAAAAGGACAGTCAGTAATTAATCTAGAAATTAATAAGTGAAAGAATGACATTGCTAATATAGAAATGCAATATATTCAAAGTAATAATTTGCTTAATCCATGTAATTAATGCAGGGATTAATAAGTTCAAGGATAATGTGTTTAGATAGTGTGACTAAATTAAATTAATGGAGAAGTCAAGAGAATCCATGGCATTCAAAGCCGAAGAAACTGGCTTTGACATGAATGAACCATCTTGTCTTGCTGAAATCTTAAGAAATTCATGAATTTCGAAAAAAGTCTAGCACTGATCATTGTGAGTCCATGTGAAGTGGATGGTAATTAATTCCAATATTAACTAACTTATTAATTACATGGCTTTAAAAAAAAAGTTTCATTTACTCCCACTATTTAAAAAGATTATCCTTTTGAACTTATTACTTGATGAATTGATTATATGGATTAAACAAATAATTTTTTGCACATGTAAAATTCATATAATAGAATGTCATTCTTTTGCTTATCAATTCATGCATTTATTATAGATTATTCACCTGAACTTTTCACGGTATTCAAACACTAATTATATAAATTTGTAATAACTTGTATCATTAAAAAAAAAAAAAGTAAACACCACTATCAAGTTCAAACGAACAAATGGAAGTTATTCCTAGGTAGGTGACTCATCAGCAGAATCGCGATTGCACTGTTGTCTGTTGACCAAGATTATTGCAGGTCTTCCTTCCCCATCAACAACCATTCCAAGTGCAGAACCACACACCTCCAATGTCCAGCTTCTGAACACGATCGTTCATTCTAAGTTTTTCATCCCTTCACACCGTCAATTCATATGTCATTGTTTCTAGAAGATGAGAGGTACATTCATTCCAGTGGAATACAGCAATATTTCAGCATTTGCAGATGGTTGAACAGAGATTATTGTTAATTGTTTTCTCGTTTCTTTTTGCTCATTCGATAAAAAAATTTCAAAAATAAATCATCTAGTTTTGACTTACTTTATTTGAATTGCCAAAACGCATTCTTACTTGCTCACAAATTTGTAATTAAGATTTATTTACAAAAAAATACGTGTGTGATGTGAACAAGTTTATAGTGCATGTAAACAAGATTTACAATCATATACACGAGTGTTACGACACATGCTACTAAAATTATATACCTTAGTGTTAGGGCATTTACAGTAGTGTGAATTTGGTGAGAAGTGGGGAGAATTCCCGTTTTTTGCCTCCTTCATTCGCCCTGCAACAACGTAAATTTGAGCGTGGAGGAGGAGGAGGAGAAGTGGGAACTCCTCACGCATTTTTTTAGTGGGGATCCCTAAACGGTAAGCTGAAAACCGTTTAGGGATTAAATGGTATTTCAGTTTATCGTTTAGGGTTAAAAAAAAACACTAAATGGCAAACTAATTCCCGTTTAGTGATTTTTTTGTGTGGCCCCACTCACTGCTGGGTTAGTGGGGATTATTCACACTTCTTTGTTGCTCCTCCCCACAAAATGTAGACGTATGTTGTAAGTGCTCTTACTACAATTATGTAAACAAGACTCCATTTATATTGATTAATAAAAAAAAACTAACTTGTAAATAAAGCTATTTACTATATTTAATTTTTAAGCGATATTAGGATGTGATAATACATTTAATGTTATACACATTCTGGTTTCTCTCTCGTCCCACTCACTTATTTTACAATAAATGAGCGGTGGAAATACAAGGGCTATTGGGGCAAATGAGGTGGTGCACTATTTTGGGGTGTCATTGAAAGATCGCGCACACACACGCACATATATGTATGTATATATAGAGAGAGAGACAGAGAGAGAGACAGAGAGGATGGAAGAGAGAGGAGGAGGATTCCATGACACTCCTATTTGGAAGTTAGTGGGGGAGAGAGAAGTGGAAATATGTGGTGGAAATCACGGGGCTAAAAGGGTGTTGCACTATTTGGAGTGCTCTTGATCCTATCTCATACACACACACACACACACACACACACACACACACACACATATATATATATATATATATAGAGAGAGAGAGAGAGGGAGTTCCGCTACAATTCTTATACTACACGTGAACTCTCCCCTGAATCTCAGTCATTCAATACCCCACTCATTCTCTCCCTTACATACAAAATACACAATATTTGTAAAATAACAATCCAACTGTAAAGCAAATGTCATTATCACACGCGAAGCACGTGGCATTGCATTCCTATTAAAAATTAATTTGTATAATGATGATTAAATCAAAATTGGTAAATTTAATTTATTATTTGAAATAATTCTATAATAAGAATTGATTTGGTAATAGTTACTATTTTTTTAATGGTTAATTAATGTAGAATTTATTGATAAATAACTAAATTTGGTTTCGATGGAACTTATGGTTTAACATTTTAGTCGGACTCGATTTGTTAAAAAGAATTTTTGCTCACGGGAAATATTTTTGAATTATAACTAATATATTAGATATTTAAAATTTATAATGATTTTGTTATTAAAATAGTTATCAATGTATAATATTATTATGTTTTAGAACGTTTAAAAATGTGCAAACAAGATTCTAAACATGCGAAAAGGGTTTAAAAAAAGAAAGCTAGATGAACTCACTAATTCACAATAAAGAGCTTTCAATATAAAAAAATCAAAAAAATAGTGCAACAAAAAGTTCAAGCTTGAATGCAGATAACGCCCCCTTACTAACGAGAATGATGATGGTATTCAAACGAGCGAACATGACAATGAATATATGAGCAAAGAGGAAACAAATACTGATTCATCGTCACGTGGAGAATGTTAGCGTAGTGCTAAATGATCTCGATACATTAAAAAACGATCAATAATTGAGAGACTTACTAGATGAAGTGTGTTAAAAGATAATGACTCTGATTTTCCATAATGGTATTGAAAGGTATTTTTCTTTAACATTACATGGCATGTGTTTACCTAAAGAGGATAAAATAGATAAAAAATGGTTAATATATTCAAATTCACATGGTAAAATTTTTCCTTTTTTTGTTCTAAATTACTCATGAATCAAACAATGCATAGTCATCTTACTTGTGCAGAAATTAATATTGATGCAATCTTGTATCGAAGTTGAACAACATGAACATAGTAGAAATCATCTTCTAACTATGAGCAGCTGTAGTGAGTTGGAAACAAAATTGAAAGTCAAAGAAACCATAGATCAAAGTGTGCAAGATCAAATAAATATGGAAAAAGAACATTGGAATCAACTGTCAATAAGAACAATTGCTACTGTGGCAAAATAATTTCGCATTTTATTGAAAGAACGAATATGATTAACAAAATAGTGATCTTTTCATAAATTAATCGAAATGATAACAGTATACGACCCAATAATGCAAGAACATGTTAGAAGAGTTAAACAAAAAGAAATTCATGAGCATTACGTTCTGCGAATTCAAAATGAGACAACATTCACACTACTGAATGGAATAAAAAAAAATATTAAGAAAATAAAAACGGCCAAGTATTTTCAGTTATACAAGGCTACATCTTAAATATTGATCATGTCGAACAAATGTGTGGTGATAAAATGTGTCAATGTTTCAACCAACCCAGTGAAGATGAAAGTGTTTTTTATTGAATTTTTGAAAGTAGAAGATATTACTAGACTTAGGCATTTTATTCTAATAAGCTTTAAAAAGTATCATAAGACTTTTAGTTTGGTATTTAAGATCACAAATGACAAGATTGCGATACTGGATTAAATATGGAAAAAAAAAAAAGAAGAAGAAGAGGTGCAGCAAAGACTATTAGAAATGGGCTTCCGACACAGTTGGTGGTTATAATAACCTTCTAGACTTGCGCTAAAGATACGGATAAATCATGTCCTAAAAGAATCACATTTTTTTGGGTGACAAGTATTTAAAAATTATGAACCATTGTACTATCAAACCATCATTTGATACACACTGGGAAAGACAAAGTGAAGCGGTAAAATCCATAAGATATCATAGTATGAAAATAGGGGAAACTTTGATTTCCTTGTCAAATAGTACCAAAGATCATATGGCGATTGGAAGTTTAAACATATGAGATTGAAAATTAGAATTCTTGTTCGATTGTTCATTTAGTATGAAAAGTTGAAAAAAATGTAAACATTATTAGCAAAAGTTTTCAAACTTAAGATATGCAAATTGATGTTATTGCTCGATTGCACAAGCGTATTATTACATTTAACAATTGTTGATGCTACTAGATTTAGAAACACGGGATTTAATTCTATAATGGTTGATGCTAAAAATTGTTGGATGTTGAATCGGTTTTATCTCAAAAAGGAATTATTCACATAAAGTAACTATTCAATAAAGATATAGAAGATTGGCCATAAGAGTCTTTTTGAATCATTTACATTTTACAAATCATGAATAAAGCTCGTTTCATTAATAACTTGATTTTAGCAATTCGAAGAATATAATGAACAGTTAGTTCGTTGTTTGATAATGAGAAACTGGAAGATCGTTGTGAAACATTTAGGACATGACTTGCACCCTTATATTGGCAGAAAAGAGCTGCAATTAGAATTAGAAGTATTGAAAGTTATTTTGCCAAATGAAAAAACAAAAGCAATTAAACTGCATAATTTCAAAAATTCTTGTTTGTAGAAATTACATTTATCTAACACTAAGATCACATATAGAATAATTCAAACTATACCACTTACAGTTGCCTCAACTGGAAGAAATTTTTCAAAGATGTTTTATCTTCGTTCTACTACATCGCAAGAAAAATTAAATAATCTGGCACTTTATTGATTGAACAAGATATGATCAATGAACTTGATTATAAAAATATCATTAGTAATTTTGAAAGTCAAAAGACTAGAAAAATGGTCATAAGCAACAAATATTAAGTTTCTTGTATAACATGAATTATTGTTGAAAATAAGTTACTTCTTTCTCTTTTTTTCCCTTCTTCTCGCTATTTATAAACAACATAAATTATTTTGATTATCTAATTACTATAATAATACTGATTTTTGTATAAGGATCTCTGATTTGCAATTGGCTTAAGGACAAAAATTCATGGGTCCCACCATGCTAATATGCATGTAATATACACATATGAGTGATAATGCTATAATTTTTTAACAACTCCTCTTCCAAAAACATTAATACTGATTCGAAAGAAATATAACGCTAATGTTTAATTACCATACATGTATATATACACAGAATACTATTATTGATGATTTATTTTTTTCAAAATCATTTAGGTTATAAATTTAATTTTATTGATTAATTCAGTTTTGAGATATTAAAACGGAAACAATCAACAAACCAATTTACTAAATAATTCAAACCAAATCACCTAGGCTTTGATCTGACTGTTTTATTTGATTTCTACAAAGACCATGCTCGCCTTACATTAAAGAAAGATAAAATAATAGTGTCCAATGCAAACTCCATGGTACCTGGAAATCTTATATATTTATAGGTTGTTCGGCAATAACTTATTTTTAAAACCTCTAAAATAGAGTTTTAAATGCTATCTTGAAAGTTTAAGTGTTTAGATGTAATCTACCATTGAAGTAATACACACATATATAATAGATAGATGTATATAGGATTGATGAGTTCGTAAAAGGAGCTGTTTCAAACTTTTCTACTTGTAAGGCTCTTTCATAAGCTCGTCATAATGAATTGTCAATGATTTGAATTTAAGTTACTCGTACTTGTAAGGGTTTGTCGCACTTGATTTCTTCGTGGATCAAAATGATTTCCTACGCAAACTTAATTCCATAAATCTACTCTTGCAAGACGTATCAAATCTTCAGTAATATAGAACTTTTGTTACACATGACAATAAAAATACACAACTTTTGTTGTGCACACTCAAGACAAGAAAAAAACCGCCATTAGAAAACTTAAAGATGTCAAATTATATCATGACAACCTTCCCTCTAGCAGTTGAAGCATTATGCAAGGGCTAACAAAGAAATAAAACCACCAAGACTCATTTTTACTAGAAAAACAGAATCGCAGTATACAGTTCATGCCTACATAACCATCAACATAATACAACACAATCCTTTTCAAAAAGCACAACACCACAATTACCGCATAAAAAGCCACAACTAAAAAGATACGACTGAAATGCAGAACAAAATTGATGCAAAAGCCTTTCAAGAAAATTGTGGGCAACAAATGCACATGGCACATGATCAAGAAATATCCATGAATTCGAAACTTAACAGAATTTTGATAGTGCAAAACTAGGATATAAAAAATCAAAAACAACAAGAGTGGAAATAAATAAACTTAAAAATCTCAAACAGAGCACTCCATGGACCTTGGTTAATAGGAATACAAACTCCTAATAAAACACCAATTACAACATCTCACATAGTTTTGATAGATAAAATGTCTCAAAATAAAGCTACATTGTTTTAAAGCCATAAAATATTAAGGTAGCCTGAGGCAACACAGCTTCTGTAAGTAAATACTTTTCAAGACCTTTTAAAGACCATTTGCATCAAGCTTCTGAACCGACTAATATTTTATTAAAACAAGACCATTTGCATTCGCGGAGAAGGAAGCCCACAAATTTTATCTGCAAAATTGTAAACGGTTAATTTTGAAAACAAACAATTTCATGAGAAGTTTTTCGTTGCATGAAACTTGAAAATATAGATATTTTTGTTTGAGTGATAAACGATCAAACTAAAAAGAACTTGTTTGAGTGATAAACGATCAAACTAAAAAGAACTTGTGAGTCCTCATTTACGAAATGCTCTAATTAAAAAATCCAAGTCAAGATGAAGGTCGAGAAAGCACTTAAGGTACTGGTTTTTTAATCAGGATGTCAATAGCAATAAAGACAATCGTAAAGAATGTAAACAGCCCTTTAGACTAACACGTTAAAATAAAACAATATATAATATGTAACTAGCAAAAGTACTTACTGTAATAATGTATAGAGTAGTTATGCAAGGAAAAATAACAGGCAATAAATTTGACATGAAAAGCAAAATTTTCAATGACCAACAGAGCTTAACTCTGAATTGAACATTGTGTCTGGCCCCTTTACCAGATTACATATGCAAAATGTTGTTTTAAGAAAGTTCTCAGGTGAGACATCGGGTCTTAAGTCAAAACGAATAGGGTCAAAATCTGATAAAAGCAAGGATATCAACAGTGCAGTATTTATCCGCTCCCCAGTAGACATGATCTACCAGCATTGCAGAATTACAACAATGACTACATACGCAACAATGTACTTCAAATAAAATCCAGATTTGGTGACTGGCCACCATTTTTGGATAGTCCGCTTCTTATTGAAAAAGGCTACTGGTAAGCACCAAGGTTCTTAAATAAAGTAAAAAAACATTTTCCTGTGTCGAGCCTACCGTTCACTGCCTAACAAAATTTTACAATTTATAAATATACTAAAAAAACCAACAACCAATCCTCGAATTCCCAAGCTATCATGGTATACTATCTGGCTAAATCTACATGTAACGAAAGGAAAATCAACAATCCAAGAATGAAGCAACCACAGATAGAAATAGATATATGTATGAATTCATTGTTCTCGAAGAAGGAAGATCAGCACATCATAATAGAAAGGGATGTACAAATAGAGTTTCCCCGACTTTATCAAGTTGAATGTTGCGCTCATTTGTTTTGATTGGTGACGTAATAATAAATATTAGTGGACCGACTGATGTCACATGTCCACCAATCAAAAAATTGCATCAATTGGACTCTGAATGTACACAGGTTAATTTTATTAGAACCTAATGATTTCCTTCCCTGCTTCGTTGAGATGTAAAAAAAAAGATTCTCGGAAAACATTGGAGGGCAAAGGAACTGATAGTGGTGGACATTATAAGTACATAGTTACAATTGAAAATATTGGAGTTCTAATGGAAGACATGAGCCCTAAAAGTATTACTAACATAGCAATATGTATCTGACAACTGCCATAGACAACAGAGGAGACATATGGGAGAAAAGGACCATGTTAGGGGCTTCTAAAAAGGTACAATTCTAAAATTGATTACCCTTGCAGCAATCATCTCTTTTCCCAGCAAGACCATGATTGCCAACAAAAATTATAGGTTTGTTTATTAACATGTGGTGATAACTGATACGCAGACCTATAATGATGTATGTTCAAAAGGTCGTTAAACAAACATGAAATTTGGAAACAGCAATCAGGTAGCACATTCACGACATTACAATGACCAAACAAATATGGCTGCATACGTGTTGCCAAAAAAAGCAATCATGTGAATAGTCATACATCAAAGTGATACCAAAAAACATCAATCAGACAGAATGCTCGCAAACAAATGCAATTTCAGGGCATCGGCTATACATACCCTTTGTTGAATGAGAGGTTAGCATCTACCAGTAAGTTACTATCATATTCAAACTAAGGCATAGATACTAAGAGTGCATTATGCAGATAGCATATAAAATATGGATATAAATGCATGTGTTGATTGGAGTTGTTACCTAACGATGGCCCATGTATGACGGTCCACCACCATACCCTTGCTGCCCACGACCCACGCCTCCTTGATACCCACCTTGTGCCCCTCCCTGCCACGGACGACCACTTCCATAACCGCCCTGCATTCCAGGTGTCATTCCCTGATTGGCTGATGCCAAAATATTTGTCAAGCCTCCAACCCCTTGAGTTGCTAAAAGGGCAGTCAATGCCTGTCCAAGCACTGGATTCAACCCTTGTGCGGTAGGAACCTGCCCTACGGGAGGAGCCATCTGCCCTGCTGTAGGCGTCATCATATGCCCTCCACCAAAAGCACCTGGCTTGTTCCCCTTTGGCCCATCCACCGCCTTTGAACAATGCAAAATACACCCATCAAAATTCTTATGTGGTTCCTCCAATGCCTTCTTCGCGCTCTCCACGTTCTTATAAACAAACAAACAAAACCCTCTTGGCTTCCCTGTTACCTTATCCAACCCTAAGGGCCCATCCTCAATCTCTCCAAACTTCCCAAAGAACTCAACCAACTTCTTCAGATCTACATCCGCACCCACATTACTCACAAAAATCTTCTTCAGCGTATGTTCAGACACTGGTGGTTCCTGCTTCACAGGCTGCTGCTGCTGTGGAGTGGTTGGACCAACAGCAGCTAACTGACATGAAACCTTCCTGCCACCAATCTGCTTTTGTGGTTCTTTGAGGGCGTTAGCAGCCCCCTTCCTATTCTTATAGGTGATAAAGGCATAACCTTTTGACTTTCCGGTAGCTTTATCCTTAACGGCCTTCAGATCTTGAATCTCGCCGTACTGGGAGAAGTATTCGGTTAGAGATTCAGCGGTGCTGTCCCAGCCGAGGCCGTGTACGAAGATTTTGCGGGTAGAGGGGTCGGAATCGGCAAGGGAGGTGATCAACGGAAGGGTAGTTTTGGGATGGGCGGCGGCGGCGGTTGTAATGAGGTTAATTAGTTGTTCTTTCGAGAAGCATGTGAGTAGGGCTTTGATTGATTCTGGATCGGAATCTAGTTCTTTCTCCTCCTCCTCCTCCTCCTCTTCCTCTTCCTCTTCTTCTTCATCGCCCTCCTCGACTTCCTCGTCCTCCGCTTCAGCTTCATCGCCGCCGACGTCTTCCGCTTCTTTCATTTCTTCTTCTTTTTTAGGAGGTTCCTCTACTTTCGTTTCAGGTTCAGGCTCCTGAGCGGCTTTGGAGAGAACTTTTCGACGTTTGACCATGATGGAATTAGAGGAAGAAGGTCGGCTAGGGTTTCAGAAAGGATATTATTGTTTAGAACGCAAGTGGAGATAAGCAAAGACGACGTGAGGTTAGATTTATAGGCCAATGCTAAATCAAGGGTAACTGCTGTACCGGCCCAGTTGGTCCTTAAACGGGCCGTGATTCAGCCCACCGTAGCATTATCAGCTGTTTAGGGTTTTAACTTCACACGTTTCTACGGTTGTCGCATTAATTTATATTCCTAAATTTTATGACGTACATCAGTCGTATCCTCTGGCCTTTACAAATACAATGTATATACTATATACATGTATTTAGGTAATTTCTACCTTCTTTCACTTTTTCCATTTTATTGAATATTAACCCATCTATTTAAATACTTAACTCAGCTTTGAATTAATTCATATTTAGAACACTAGGTTTCCAAATATCATCTTTTCTCATTAATTTAAGTTAACTCTGACTAACATAAACTCATGGTCATTCTATTTTTATCTCAGACGTTATTACCTCTCTTTATCATCCACAATTTCGTTAATTCATTCACAAAAAGTTTTATATTTTCATTTCATTTTTAGTTTTACTTTTTCTTTAAGCAAGATTTCTCAAACGTGTATGATTTTAAATTTATTGATGATAATCAATTTTACAACTCTAACTCTATTCTATATCCAAATATGGATTTGTTTCATTTTCCAAGATTACAGTTTAAATTCTAACCATTTATTCAATCTTCTAGATCAAGGTTTATGTAAGAACAGTTAAGCATAATCGATTTCAAGTAAGCATCGACAACTAATTCATTTTTTGATTTTGTATCACTTTGTATGATGAGTTTACGCGGGGTTAAAGTGATAGGCGACAAACTATTACGTTTTCCTTGAAATTTCGTTAATTTGAATTTGTATTACTAACAGTTTAGCATTTAATGTGCTTTGAGTATCATTTTTCATAAATTTTGAGAAATGGATGCACTGTAAAAATATTACATATTGTAAAAATTACATAATTCGTATTTACAATAGATTACGGTGCCTTGAGTTGAATGCTCTCATCGGATTGAGGATCTCTTTTACATCACAAACATAGGTACACACGCACGCACGCACACACATTCAAGTCATTAAATAATTACTTTAACTTATCGTGTTGAAACGTGTGTTTTTTAAATTGCTACTCACTCGTTGTATGTCATATTCAACATTTTTATGTCCCTGGACCAAAAGAAAGAGTTTCTTTATGTAGTTAATGACTCATGTTGCATGAATTGTTGTCTCTCTAGATTCCTCATACACGATAGACAATTTTTCGTAGAGAGAGCAATCGAACTAGAACCTATAATGAATAACGAAAGTCGGACATTGAGCAAGCGGCAAGATATCCTCTTGATGCCCCTACGTTTTAAGTGGAGAGCACTACAAAAACAATGCCATTTACTAAAACCAAAAATACGTCGGTGAGGCATTGACAAAAAGTATATTGATGTCACACACCTTAGAGGTCATCTGTTAAAAGTATATCAAGAAAATTGTACCAATGTCTGGAACACGGCTTGCGTGTGTTATTATCGATTTTCAAGGTTGTAAAAATCACTTGACGGAAGTTAGGCGATAGGCATGGAATATAGATTAATTGCCAAAGTAGGGGTTAATCAAGGATTAATCAGAGTTTGGTGTTTTTTTATAAATTCATGCATTTTATACAAAATTTTAGTATTAACTGATTCGCAATGGGGTATCATGAATTTCGTTGGATCGATAATCACAGAGATAATATCACTCGAAACAAATAACCAATGCTTAAGATGCGTCAATCCTAAAGTGATGCATGGATGATGCCTTTACCTTGTTTATATGCCTAGATGTAGTAAGTCTCATCTAAACGGATTATATGAGGTTTAGGCAATAAGACTTGCCTAGCGCCTAGGCGATGCGTAGGCGGGAGCCTAGAAGAATTTTTAAAAAGTGTTGACACCTTACTGACAACGTATTATCGATGCATTTTCAATGTCGTATCGACTCCATTTTAAATTATAAAAGTTGAATTTGACAACATCATGTAGTAAACTTATTAACGTCTTACCCTTGCCAAATTAAAATGCAAAAAACTGGATTTTTGGACGCCTTATGGACGTCTTTTCGACGCTAAGATGGAAAAGTATAGCGTTTTTGCTCCCTTTCCCAACTCGATCACATAGTTGACATATATATCACAAATTCTAAGATCATATATCAACACAAATAACACAACCATCACAATACAAGGTCAATCAAATATTCAAACTAAACAATATCATCATGATCACAATGCAAATAAAATATTAAACTAATCTACACGAAAATATCCAAACGACATCAACAATAACAACATTAATATTCAAACTAACTATCCTAACAAACATGCATCTCGACATCTGAACCAAATTTACTTCTTCAAAAAAAAATCAAATATACAAAACCAAATACGAGCTCATTTAAATGTTACCAACATCACCAACTCCATCTTTAGCTTACCTGTAACGACCCGGCGATTTCGGCCAAAAAAAAAAATCGATATAAATAACTTTATCGTATCTTATGCCGATCCTCCAAGCACCGAAAACACTGGATAGTTTAGAAAGAATTTAGAGGGTGAGATAAGAAAGAAAGAAATTTTAGAATAGAAGAAAGAAGAAGAACACATCAGAATCTCACAGCGGAACGAATAAAATATAATATCAAATCCTTTATACAAAAGAACTGGATATACATACCAATCATCAGAGTACATCATATAATTGCACCGGGGAAATAACTTTATATAAATAGCGGTGAAGCCTCCTGCTTCTAGCTCCTGAAACTCCAAGGGAACCTAACCTGGAACATACTCGGTCTGACCCGAGCACATTTGATTTAAAACAAAATACATCGGGTCAGTCTGGAATACTATAAATTCACAGCACACACACACACACACTTGCTTAACTTTGGAAATACCTTTATGGAATCAAAGGATAATAGTAAGACCAGTCCACACATAAACACGGACGGTTTTTACCTTACGATAACCCAAACCATTTTTGAAATCATAACTTGATCTGATATTATCATAATGTCTAAATACAAGTAAATAACAATCTAGAGGAAGGCTTGCATCTCACGCTCCCCATATATAGTATACAATCGAAAACCGCGGGCACTTATTGGATATTGGATTCCAACCTTGACAAGGTATGGGACCACTTGCCGATAGTGTATCTCTAGAGGCGAATACACTGGGTTCAACAAGAACGTCTTGCAACCCGGCCCTCACATGACCGACCACTCATTTCGCTTGAGTGTATCGAATGTATATCACCGACGGTTGGGATCAGCAACCGTCTGCCCGAATAGGGACAGCATCGAATACAGATTAAGAAGCAATAGGAATTTCTCTAGATAGGTGATCATACATCCTAATGGGAGCGACCCACATAGCCATGCTGCCTGCCCGATGTTTGTCATTTCCCGGTTGATGAGGCTTGAGACTAGAATTTACCTTCTAATCATCTGGTCATCATATACTTTGGATGCCACATCATCAGATCCGCCAGATCACGCTTGATTGACGTCCACAAACATACTCTTGCTATCTGGCTATAGAATAACCATTTCTCCGCCATCAACCATGGTACGTTTGGAGAAATCAACACGTGTAATTCCTTTTGGAAATACGCTGTCAGACATCCGTCCATACAAGTCATCCAGGAACAGGATGAACCGAAGGTACTCTCCTATTGCATCCAAAGGATCAGTAGCGAGAAGTCCTTGCAACCCGTAGATTCCAACCACGACTGAATCACTTCAGAATAACTCTGGTTGCAACACAGAGAATATTCGTCAAGCAATCCCTCCGCTCAGGAAGATCCACGGTCTTCACTTGCTTCGTCTTCAGCGACATCTTCACGTATTGTTGGTCGAAATGGTATTCGAATATAATTCGATCCCGGACTTTCCATACGAACAAGTGTATCAGTCTGGTTTTGATAGTCGGTGTTTTAACTATCAAATATCAAATGTGTGAATACAATCAGTTTGCTGACTCAATACTAGACACAACTCGACCTCTTTAAAATAGATTTAACTAAATTTCCCTTTATACTAACTCTGACTGATTTACTTTAATTGATTAACCTTAACTTGACTAACTCGACCTATTTAACTCAACAAGACTAACTTGATTTGATTACTCTTGACGCTTAACTAATATTGGACTTAACTCCATTCGCTTGACTCTAGATCGCAGCAATCACAATGGTTACGCCTGATTCCCTCAGGAAACATCCGACCGTCGTAGGCTATCTGCAGCCCTGCGAATTACGCTAGCAGTCGTACGCAATGGAAACTCTTCTTGATTAACTATATTTGACCAACTCTAACTCAAACACTATACTCGATCAACTCTGATTGACTAACAAATGTTCATTAAAATTTGGAAACGACATTCTTATTACTTTTGAAACTAATATCGTAACATTATTTAATTTCCAAAGCCTTGCATCAGAGTTTGATACTCTTCGTATAGGATAAAACCAATCTCAACACTTCACTCGTTCCCAACTAATACTATTCCTTGATAATAGTGAAACCAACTAAGTTGGGGTATTTTAGTTACCTCTCAGACCTTAGTCGACAACCTTCTTACCTTAGAATACTATTAGTTCGACACTTAACCACTAATATCCAAATCTCGTTTACAAATCTCGATTTCAAATCTGGGTTTACACAACTGTTTCTTATATTTGAAATTCTCGTTTAAAGTCTTTTACTTAATTCCTTTATCTAAATTAATATCCATTAAAACATCACTTTAACTTCAAATATTCTTCCACTTAAAACCTTTTGATTTATAATATAAATCCCTCGTCACATAATTTGATTTCATCTACTTGGACATTTTATAATAAACCTTTATCGCCTCTTTGGCTAAACCTCGTCGTCATTTGATCACTGGTTAAATGAATTCCATTTATCAAATCTTGTTGAAACTTGGATTTTACAAATCCCTTTAATAAATTCTTACTTGGCATTAAATTGAATTCACCACTTTAAATCATTTTTAAAATAAAGGATAACTTGCTTTAACATCTACTATATCAAAATATAGTTAACTTTAATCTTAACCCAAAATAGCATTTTTATCATGTTTACAAGCTTACTCGATAATAATCAAGGTTATTTACAATAACCAATTCAATTATCCCTTTAGATTATAGTTAATCAAAGATTAACTAATATCCAATACTATTCGTTAAACTTTAACGGATATTTAAACCAACATTTATTTCCTTTGTCCATTCTACTCGAAATGGTGGATTTACCAACTATACACATCAGTTAACTATTAACTGAATCCCAACTGTCATTTCCCCTTTCTTAAATTAATTAATTAACTAAATTAATTAGAGTCGCCTTTTAATTGTTTGAAACAATTAATTTCCCTTTTTAACAACCGATGTAATTTCTTGATTTCTGCTTCTCAACTGATCAAAACCATTTAACTAAATTCTCTTAATAACTCGATTTAACTTATTTAATTTAAATTTTCGATTTAAATACTCGTATAAAATAATTGAATAACTTAAAATTCAGTTATAAATAAATTATAACTTGGAAACCCCGTCAATTTCCCTGACGGTAGAACAACGTCAAAACCCTACGACTAGACCATTTCTACCCATTTACTCAGTCAACACAAACAGTTGATCTTAACCACAACAACGATGGTTGTATATTCAACTGTCAACATTTGAAACTGTTTTGGTGTTAGTCGATGTGAACAATCCATATATATGTTAAACAAATAAAAATACAGTTTATTTGAGGAATCCGGTCGGATCCCTCCAACCTGTCCTTCTCTACATCACAGGTGTCAGCTGATAACAATATACGAGTTAAACAAATAATCAACTGCGATCAATCAGAAGATAACAACCAATTTGCATCCATCGCATCCAATCAGCCAATTTAAACTGTAAACTGCAAAATATATTTAACTGTGAATGTACCACAATACAGTATTCAGAAGGTGTGAGAATTAACTCACCAGAGTTTGTTCTGGTCGACGGTTGACGCGTTTGTTGCATTTAAACCGAGACGACCATCCAAAATTAGCTGAATTTTCAACGGTGTCAGATTGACTCCTAGTCAGTGCCATCGGATAGGTATCGTCCCTGCGATCCCAACGGATCTTGTTTCGTTAAATTTCGTTAACGTATGCTAGAGTTATCGCTGTTTTACGGTTTGGAAATTATACGAGAATGTAATGACCCGCATTGGCAGGGGTATTATGATTAATTTATTTAATTATATAAATGGTGGGTTAGTGAATTAAATGATCGGGGAATTTAATAATAGTGAATATTTAATTAAATAATATATTTAATTCTGAATAATCAGAATTGGCCGAAATGACGATATGGTGTGAACCGGATCATCTGTGATATTTAATTCGGCTTAGAATTGAATTTGAATAACGAATATATTATTTGAACGATAGTTTGAACGTATAATTATAATATAATTAAAATAGAGCTTGAAATGGCGCTGCAGTTCGTAAATTGGCGATTTGAACTTCAACAGAATGTATAGGATTCGTTTTAAGCCGGATTTCTGTGAAACAAGAAACATGTGAAACTGGTGGAGTGTATCTTTCTAGTGGAAGAGAAAATTTGGGATTTCGTCGTGTAGATTTTGAGATATGTCCAAATCAAATTTCAGAAAAGTCGCTATAGAATCGTTTATCGACCGTAACGGTTTATTCGATATAACTAGAGATTGGATTTGAATTTAGATAAGATTCTTTTGGGAAGTAGGGATAATTAAATTTTTAGAATTTTATGGAAATTTTTAATTAATTTATTAAGCAACTTTTTATTTGAAGTATTTCGCACCCTGAAATCAACATTTTTGAAGTTTCAAAATATGACTCCATCTACCGGTATTATTATATATCTGGAGTCGGGACACCTTACTGATCACAACGGTATTTTTATATCTGTCCATAACGACTCGTATGGGAACGAAATATTATATAGCGAGGTATATTAAAGTTTCATAATTTAAAACTAGTTTGTCTTCATTTTACATGGTCAAAAATAGATGCCACGACCTTCATTTCTTCTCAGCCATGGGTTCTCCTTCTAAAACGTGGAAGAGGCTTGTTCATACAAACTAAATCTTATCATATAAATACCCTTTACAAATGTTATGACCTAATGTTCTGTAGAAACCAAACAATCCACGCATCTCTTCTTTCTAAGCCGCCGGTTCCTCACAAAAAAACTCAAAACGAAATCGCCACTTCAAAAATTCCTAACAATTCAAAGGGAAAAAAAATCCAAACTAAAATGTTTTGGGATTCGCGAGAGTAGGCACTTCGTTTCTACCTTACTTTTGTTAGGTTCGGATATCCTTTTTGTCGCTGGAAAATTTCCAGCGTGGTCTCAAACGATGGAAGGGGTTGCGGCACTTATTTCTGAGATAAGGAAGAAGCTCGAGCGTGACCTGAGGGTGACGAGGAGATGAGGGTGAGTGAAGAGTATGGACAATATGGTCATTTAAAGAAGTGGTAAGGGGTTTGACAATATTCGGTATCACCATTATTTCCTGTGTAGCATGAAGAATGCTCAACGCATATGGATTTAAGCAACAGTACGATGAAGGGGCTGCAGGCATTTTGGAATTTCCGTGATGCTGTTGTTCGCCATTTTTACTGTGTGAACCAGGTTTAGCTTGAAGTCGCGACAAGGAGCTAACGTGCGAGTTGCTTGAAGGTGATATAAGGAGATGAAGTAGATGGAGTTTTGATGGGAAGGATGATGGTGTCGTTCGTTTCGGATTTCATGATTTGAAGAGGAAGGGCGATGGGATAAAAGAGTGCGGTAATGGTCTGTAAAGGGAGGATACAATTTGAGTTAGTCTGGAGAGGAAGAAAAGGGTACGGTCGTGGGTTCTTAAGTAGATGGGCCAATGTTAGAGTATGAGGCCCAGAGAAAAATTAAACAAAAGAAAATAGAGAAAAGAAGGGTAAGTAGGAGGAGTTGGTTGCAAACAAATAAAGGAAGAGCTGCTGTTTCTATTTCGCTGGAACGGGATTTGTGATTCTGGGAAGAAGGAGTTGCGGATGGGCTTTGATGACTGGGCCAAATAAACATGAATGGATGGTGAGGCCCAACATTTAAAGAAATGAATATAAAGTTTTATTTTATTTAAATTAGTACACTAACTTGTAAACTGAATAGTTCATTCATACGAAGTCAGAATTACGAACCGTCAGTCACGTTGGAATCGTATGGACGGGAGCAACACAATGGAGCTGACTGGGAGTGATTCCGAGCTCGTTACACTTTATGGCGAAATAAATTGTCCGTCGTAGTCAAATAAACGCAAACCGTTATATAACGGCTAACGCGCAAATGTGAGTAAATCTCACTAACTCTGAACAGTTTATAATTTCATGTTGTATTTTTAGAACTGTTAGATATTGACTGTTTGACTGTGTGTTGATTGTTTGATTGAACTGCTAGTCAGTTAGTTGAATTTCTATATTGATTCTGTTTAACAGAATATATCATATAGAACTGAAAGTGATGTTATCTATATTGTTTAACATCTGTGATGCAGGGAAAACAGGTTGGAGGAATCCAACTGGATTCCTCAACATTTATTATACTGTTTTCATATATTGTGATATATGATGTGTTATATAATCTGTTATGGATTATGGGTGTTGGAATGATATTGATCATTGTTATTCGATATTTTAAATATCATAAAAGACCCTGGGATGTAAAAAGAAGTATTTCAATGTATATTGAAATAAAGGAATTTTATAAAATCACAGGATTTTATAAAAGGAATTATTTATAAAACGAACACGGTTTTATAAAAGGGATATTTATTTAGAAAATAAATAGAAGTTATAAATAGGAAATATTTGTAACGGTAAATAGAAGTTATAAATAGGAAATATTTGTAACGGTAAATAGAAGTTATAAATAGGAAATATTTGTAACGGTAAATAGAAGTTATAAATAGGAAATATTTGTAACGGTAAGTAAACGTTATAAAAAGGAAATAGTTGTAACGGAAAACGTAGTTTATCAAAAGAAGTTAATCGATGTTAGTTAATCGATTAGAGAATAAAGTTAAAAAGAAGTTAATCGATGTTAGTTAATCGATTAGAGAATAAAGTTAAAAAGAAGTTAATCGATGTTAGTTAATCGATTAGTGTTAAAGTAAAAAGAAGTTAATCGATGTTAGTTAATCGATTAGAGAATAAAGTTAAAAAGAAGTTAATCGATGTTAGTTAATCGATTAGAGAATAAAGTTGAAAGGAGATAATCGATGTTAGTTTAATCGACTAGAATAGAAGCAAATGAGTTAAATCGAATATAGTTATTCGAATAGAAGCAAATGAGTAAATCGAATATAGTTATTCGAATAGAAAGTAAAAGGAATTTTCGAATATAGTTCATTCGAAAAGAGTAAGTGAAATGAGTAAATAAATAGCGTTAGTCAAATAGTGTTAGTCCAATAGAGTTAATTGATAAGGGTTAATCGAATAGAGTTAAGTGAAAGGAGTCAATCGAATATAGCTATTCGAAGGAGGGTTAAGTAAGGAAGTTAGTAAAGGAATATAAAGTGAACTTTGTCTATTTCAAAGTTAGAAATGTTGTTCAGTTAAGGTCTGAGAGGTAGTTCTACCCCAACTTGATTGACTTCATTTTTTAACTAAGGAATAGTTAAGGTTCGACAGTAAAGGAAATGGTTTGAGTTGGCATCGCAATGGTTTGTTTAAACATATGTCTAAGTCCAATGAAGAAGCTTTGGAAATGTTTTCCAAATAAGAAACCAGAAATGTTTTCTAATAAAGAAACAAAGAAATGGAAATGTTTTTCCATTGTTAATAACGTATATTTTCCCAATTTAGAAAATAAGGAATATTGAACGTAGGGAAACATGAGATAAGTAAATTAATGAACTAAAGAGATGAATGTTGAATGATGTTTGATCGATATAATTTCCATTTGGAAATAATATCATTGTTTGCACACCTATTTTTATTCGATAGTTAAATCACAGACTATCGAAGTTTTGACCATTTTAACGTTGTTAATATGGAGAGACCGGTTGGATTATTATCCGAAGAACCACTCTGTATTGGCATAACCGTTGCGAATCATATATGCCAAAGGAAATTGAAGACGGAGTTATGCAAGGGCTATCCTACTTACAGAATAGTGCCTTCGGTTCATCCTACTCCTGGATGACTTGTATGGACGGATGTCTGACAGAGTATTTCCAGACGATCACGTATATTGATTTCTCCAACTGTACCAAGAGTGGAAGCGGAGAAGGAAACTTCTTTTAGCTAACGCGTAATGTATGGTTGAGGACGTCAATTGGTGATTTGATGGATTTGATGATGTGACATTCGAAGTGAAAGTGGTATGATGATAAAGCGTAGCTTCTAGCCTCATCATCCGGTAAATGACAGAAATCGGGCAGGCAGCATGGCTAAGTCGGTCGCACCGAAGTAGGGTGTATAATCACCTGATCTAGAGTTTCATTTACTTCTAAAAATCTATTGTTGATGTTGTCCCATTCGGGAAACGGTTGCTGATCCCAACTATTGGTGATATACATTCGATACACTCAAGCGAAATGAGTGGTCGGTCATGTGTGGCCGGGTTGCAAGATGTTCTTGTTGAACCCAGTGTATTCCTCTCTAGAGGTACACGAGCGAAAGGTGGTTCCATACCTTGTCATAGTTGGAAATCCATTACCCAATACGTGCTTGCGGTTTTGATTGTATACTAAATATGTAGAACGTGAGATGAAAGCGTTTCTGCTAGATGATTATATATATACTGTGGTTGATAGACATTATTATAATATCAAAAGGTTTTTGATATAAAGATAATTTGGATTTTCATAAGAGAAAAACCCGTTCCGTTATGCGGCGTGGTCTTATGAGATATTGTACTTGTTCGAATTGTTTTTAAACTGTTTTACTCATACCAGTCCCATGACTGACCCGGAGTTTACTTTGTTGTTTTCCCTAAACTCTTGGGTGCCTAAATTTGTACGGGCAGTCAAGTAGTCGGGATTTTACAGATACACTTGAAGAGCTGGAGCAGGAGGCTTCAGGATTATATAGCTATAGTTATTTCCGCTGTGTTGTAAGTGTTGTACTTTGATAATAATATGTATATTCAAGTACAGATTTGTATTTCAAAGTTATGTTATGAAATATATTTATTCGTTCCGCTGTGAGATTCGTGTTACTCTGATGTTGTGTTCTTCTTCTTCTATTCTAATTTTCTATCTTATCTTTCCTCACCCTCTAATTTCTTTCACTAATTACCAGGATTTTTCGGTGTTTTGGTTATCGACATCGTGCTTATGTCGATAACCAAAGTCTCTCAAAATCCGGGTCGTTACAGTTGGTATCAGAGCTTAAGTTAAGAATTACTTGGCTCTGTGGCGTGACTCGGTAGAGATAGGGTTAGTAATACCCTAGACTGAGATTGAGTGTATATATACGAGTGAACGTATTTGTTATTGATATAAAAATTTGTTTTATATTGTGAAGATTCATTGGTTGAGTTGTTTATGAGTTCTGGTCGATCATTTTGATCCACTGTATCGGTAGGAGTAAATAAACACTTGAATACGATGAACCATCATGGTATGTTTTGAAAAGAGGGTAAATTAAAATAAGTATACCCAAGGTATATCTTGATATAGAGAAGATATATATATATCAAAATTATAATATAATGGATATATTGGTTGTTATTGTAATCGAGTAAGATTATAAGTTAAATGGTTATGTTAATAACCAATTAGAATTCATATAAGTGAAATACGTGAAATCAAATGAGTTAAATCTGAAATTTAAACCAGAAATTGAAGTTAAAACTCTGGAAAACTGGATAAGTGTTTGTAAATGGATTTGGATTAAGAGTAAGGAAAATTTAAGATCCTGGGAGATTTTAAATTATTTTACAAGCAGTGTGAATTATATTTTGAAATGAATTTCAATGTGGAAATGTTAGAAATGGTTTTATAGTATTGAACTCACTTTGATCGCTGGAAAATAGATTCTGATGATGACAGCTGCATCATCAGTATTCATTTTCGAGTTGTAAGTGACGAATTACTACCAGAGATACTGTTTTGAATTTGTTTTGGGAAAGACAAGTTGTGTTGAATTTCAAAATGGGATTTAAAATATAGAATTGGAATTTTTAAATAGATTTGAAATATTAACTCGTTTTAAAAGAAATAAAACGAGAAGTTCCTTTATAAACGAAGTTTATAAATGAAGTGAAGAGAATTATCATTGGATAATTCATAAATAAAAATACAAGTGTGAAATTGAAAGGGAAATCTATTTTCCAAAGGTAGAAATATCGATTTCAAAAGGAATTGAAATCGAGACTTATGTAAAGATTGAATAAAGAAAATTTGAAATAGAAATTGAATATGTGAAATTCAATGGAATTGAAATAGAATTTAAGTAAGGAAATTCAAGGGGGATTTGAATATAGAAATTCAAATGAGATTTGAATAAAGAAGATTTAAATAATGGAAAATTGAATGTAGAATTCATATAGAGTAATAATAGGATTCGAATATAGAAATTCAAAGGGAGTTTGAATATATGAAATTCAATGGAATTGAAATAGAGTTTGAATATATTAATTCAGATATAGAATTTGAAAAGAGGAAATTCGAATATAGAAATCGAATAGAATTTGACATATAAGAAATCGAATAGAATTAGACATATGGAAAAAAATCGAATAGAATTTGAATAAGAGAAGTGACATAGAGATTGAATAAAGGATTTAAAAAGGAATTTGAATATTTGTAATTCAAATTGAATATAGAAATTTAAAGGAGTTTAAATATATGAAATTCAAATAGAATTTGAATTAGGAAAATTCAAATAGAAGTGAAAATGAAATTTGAATAAAGCAGATTCCAATAGAATTGAATTTGAAATTTGAATATAGAAGATTCAAATAGAATTGAAATGGAATTCAAATATAGAATTTGAATAAGGAAATGGAAACGAAATTCAAATATAAAATTTGAATAAGAGTTTTGAAATGAAATTCAAGTATAGAATTTGAATAAGAGAATTGAAATGGAATTTGAATATAGGAAATTCAAATAGAATTGAAAAGGAATTCAATTAGTTGATAAACAAGTTAAAATATATTGGAACGTGTTATACTCAAATATGAAGGTGAAATGGGCAAACCAGTAATTTGAAAATCACTTAACGAACTAAGTTAAAACGATTAGATTAAGTTGGAATGAATTAGAAATGTATGGATATACATGAGATAGGTATGGATAAGGATAATGCAAGAGTTATAAATAGAATGCTCGACGGAAAGGTATGTATTTAATTCATATATATGAGATTTTATGCGCCGTATCGGCTAGCCGCTTGGCTTTTTCTTTTTCTTTTGGATTGGTGAGGGCCATGGGAGGCTATTTGAAATATCTCGATGCTCCCGGTACAAAGGAGGTTATGGCGAATTTTTCCGGGAATTTAAGGAGTTAGAATATTTTTATGATAATTTGATAGTTAGAAATCTATATATCGATATATATAGAAGTCGATAAGGGAACGAACTTAGAAATAGAATAGTATAATCAAAAAGGAAGTCTAGAATAAAATCTAGTAAGAATAGAAAGAGAAAGCGTATACATGTTTAAAAGTGAATAAGTAGTTGTATGGTATTGATTAATCGAGTAAGTAGCCTTATCTGTTTTGATGTTATAAATGTTATTCAGTCAAGGTCTGAGAGGTAGTTATACCCCAACTTGATTGATTTCATTATTAACAAATAAATAGTAAGATTCAGGCTCGAGGATCAATGTTGAATAAGAGTTAGTTGAATATAGTATTTGGGTTGTCGTAACGATGTTTTACACAACATCCGTTTTAACCCAAATAAGTGTAAGCTTGGAAATAGAAAAATAAGTATTTCCTAAGTATAGAAATAAACGAGATCGGAAAAGAGATAAGTAATTGGAATATTTTCCAATTATAAATAGCACGTATTTTCTAAAAAAGTTTAGACAATAAAGGAAGGCGATATTCGGAGATGTTTTCCAAATAACGTAGAAGGCCAATATGGTTATTGAAAATATTTGGTTAACAAATATTGATAAAGAAATAGAGAAGTGATTTAACTAATGGAATATAAATTGAGGGCTCAGTGACATGTTCAAAAGGAAAATTTTGATTTTTGAAAAAGTAAACTGTTTAAAATTCCCAGGAAGAGACTGTTTGGATTAAGAACAAATTTAAATAGAAGTTTGCGAAAGTAAGCTGAAATTGAATTGAAACAGTTAAGTGAAAACTGAATGGAAATAGAACGATATCAGGAAAAATTTGTACTTGAATAAAATTGGATTGTCGAGATAAGAATTTGAAATGAAAATTGGATTGAGAAGTTAAGAGTTTGAAATCGAGAATGGAACTCGAATTTGAAATAAAATTTGACTTAGGATATAAGCGAATGGTTGTGTCGTGGATAAAAGAAGATGGGGATTTGATTGGGATGACCCTTATATCCGCTGAATTGATAACGGGTGGAAAGGATAAAATGATATGCCGACAAAGGGTACAAGTTCATATTTCTATTTGATATAAGATTTATGAGCCAAATTGGCAAGCCGTTTGGCTGTTTGATTTTCTTTGGGATGGAGATGGCCCAGAGAGGCGAGTTGGAGTTTGATCGATTAACCAGTACAAAGGAGGTGCTGGCGAAATTTTTCGAAGAGTTAAGGAGTTAGAAAATTTTCAGAATTTTTGAAAATTTTCGTTGATAAGAAATAAATAAAATTTAATTGAAATTAAATTGGTCCAGTTGAAACTGAAGATAAGGAGTGAACAAATATGTTCTAACCAGTCAATAGGGTCGTCCCCTACTTTTAGCAATTTCGAGGGCGAAATTATTTTAAGTGGGGAAGATTGTAATGACCCGCATTGGCAGGGGTATTATGATTAATTTATTTAATTATATAAATGGTGGGTTAGTGAATTAAATGATCGGGGAATTTAATAATAGTGAATATTTAATTAAATAATATATTTAATTCTGAATAATCAGAATTGGCCGAAATGACGATATGGTGTGAACCGGATCATCTGTGATATTTAATTCGGCTTAGAATTGAATTTGAATAACGAATATATTATTTGAACGATAGTTTGAACGTATAATTATAATATAATTAAAATAGAGCTTGAAATGGCGCTGCAGTTCGTAAATTGGCGATTTGAACTTCAACAGAATGTATAGGATTCGTTTTAAGCCGGATTTCTGTGAAACAAGAAACATGTGAAACTGGTGGAGTGTATCTTTCTAGTGGAAGAGAAAATTTGGGATTTCGTCGTGTAGATTTTGAGATATGTCCAAATCAAATTTCAGAAAAGTCGCTATAGAATCGTTTATCGACCGTAACGGTTTATTCGATATAACTAGAGATTGGATTTGAATTTAGATAAGATTCTTTTGGGAAGTAGGGATAATTAAATTTTTAGAATTTTATGGAAATTTTTAATTAATTTATTAAGCAACTTTTTATTTGAAGTATTTCGCACCCTGAAATCAACATTTTTGAAGTTTCAAAATATGACTCCATCTACCGGTATTATTATATATCTGGAGTCGGGACACCTTACTGATCACAACGGTATTTTTATATCTGTCCATAACGACTCGTATGGGAACGAAATATTATATAGCGAGGTATATTAAAGTTTCAAAATTTAAAACTAGTTTGTCTTCATTTTACATGGTCAAAAATAGATGCCACGACCTTCATTTCTTCTCAGCCATGGGTTCTCCTTCTAAAACGTGGAAGAGGCTTGTTCATACAAACTAAATCTTATCATATAAATACCCTTTACAAACGTTATGACCTAATGTTCTGTAGAAACCAAACAATCCACGCATCTCTTCTTTCTAAGCCGCCGGTTCCTCACAAAAAAACTCAAAACGAAATCGCCACTTCAAAAATTCCTAACAATTCAAAGGAAAAAAAATCCAAACTAAAATGTTTTGGGATTCGCGAGAGTAGGCACTTCGTTTCTACCTTACTTTTGTTAGGTTCGGATATCCTTTTTGTCGCTGGAAAATTTCCAGCGTGGTCTCAAACGATGGAAGGGGTTGCGGCACTTATTTCTGAGATAAGGAAGAAGCTCGAGCGTGACCTGAGGGTGACGAGGAGATGAGGGTGAGTGAAGAGTATGGACAATATGGTCATTTAAAGAAGTGGTAAGGGGTTTGACAATATTCGGTATCACCATTATTTCCTGTGTAGAGTGAAGAATGCTCAACGCATATGGATTTAAGCAACAGTACGATGAAGGGGCTGCAGGCATTTTGGAATTTCCGTGACGCTGTTGTTCGCCATTTTTACTGTGTGAACCAGGTTTAGCTTGAAGTCGCGACAAGGAGCTAACGTGCGAGTTGCTTGAAGGTGATATAAGGAGATGAAGTAGATGGAGTTTTGATGGGAAGGATGATGGTGTCGTTCGTTTCGGATTTCATGATTTGAAGAGGAAGGGCGATGGGATAAAAGAGTGCGGTAATGGTCTGTAAAGGGAGGATACAATTTGAGTTAGTCTGGAGAGGAAGAAAAGGGTACGGTCGTGGGTTCTTAAGAAGATGGGCCAATGTTAGAGTATGAGGCCCAGAGAAAAATTAAACAAAAGAAAATAGAGAAAAGAAGGGTAAGTAGGAGGAGTTGGTTGCAAACAAATAAAGGAAGAGCTGCTGTTTCTATTTCGCTGGAACGGGATTTGTGATTCTGGGAAGAAGGAGTTGCGGATGGGCTTTGATGACTGGGCCAAATAAACATGAATGGATGGTGAGGCCCAACATTTAAAGAAATGAATATAAAGTTTTATTTTATTTAAATTAGTACACTAACTTGTAAACTGAATAGTTCATTCATACGAAGTCAGAATTACGAACCGTCAGTCACGTTGGAATCGTATGGACGGGAGCAACACAATGGAGCTGACTGGGAGTGATTCCGAGCTCGTTACACTTTATGGCAAAATAAATTGTCCGTCGTAGTCAAATAAACGCAAACCGTTATATAACGGCTAACGCGCAAATGTGAGTAAATCTCACTAACTCTGAACAGTTTATAATTTCATGTTGTATTTTTAGAACTGTTAGATATTGACTGTTTGACTGTGTGTTGATTGTTTGATTGAACTGCTAGTCAGTTAGTTGAATTTCTATATTGATTCTGTTTAACAGAATATATCATATAGAACTGAAAGTGATGTTATCTATATTGTTTAACATCTGTGATGCAGGGAAAACAGGTTGGAGGAATCCAACTGGATTCCTCAACATTTATTATACTGTTTTCATATATTGTGATATATGATGTGTTATATAATCTGTTATGGATTATGGGTGTTGGAATGATATTGATCATTGTTATTCGATATTTTAAATATCATAAAAGACCCTGGGATGTAAAAAGAAGTATTTCAATGTATATTGAAATAAAGGAATTTTATAAAATCACAAGATTTTATAAAAGGAATTATTTATAAAACGAACACGGTTTTATAAAAGGGATATTTATTTAGAAAATAAATAGAAGTTATAAATAGGAAATATTTGTAACGGTAAATAGAAGTTATAAATAGGAAATATTTGTAACGGTAAATAGAAGTTATAAATAGGAAATATTTGTAACGGTAAATAGAAGTTATAAATAGGAAATATTTGTAACGGTAAATAGAAGTTATAAATAGGAAATATTTGTAACGGTAAATAGAAGTTATAAATAGGAAATATTTGTAACGGTAAGTAAACGTTATAAAAAGGAAATAGTTGTAACGGAAAACGTAGTTTATCAAAAGAAGTTAATCGATGTTAGTTAATCGATTAGAGAATAAAGTTAAAAAGAAGTTAATCGATGTTAGTTAATCGATTAGAGAATAAAGTTAAAAAGAAGTTAATCGATGTTAGTTAATCGATTAGTGTTAAAGTAAAAAGAAGTTAATCGATGTTAGTTAATCGATTAGAGAATAAAGTTAAAAAGAAGTTAATCGATGTTAGTTAATCGATTAGAGAATAAAGTTGAAAGGAGATAATCGATGTTAGTTTAATCGACTAGAATAGAAGCAAATGAGTTAAATCGAATATAGTTATTCGAATAGAAGCAAATGAGTAAATCGAATATAGTTATTCGAATAGAAAGTAAAAGGAATTTTCGAATATAGTTCATTCGAAAAGAGTAAGTGAAATGAGTAAATAAATAGCGTTAGTCAAATAGTGTTAGTCCAATAGAGTTAATTGATAAGGGTTAATCGAATAGAGTTAAGTGAAAGGAGTCAATCGAATATAGCTATTCGAAGGAGGGTTAAGTAAGGAAGTTAGTAAAGGAATATAAAGTGAACTTTGTCTATTTCAAAGTTAGAAATGTTGTTCAGTTAAGGTCTGAGAGGTAGTTCTACCCCAACTTGATTGACTTCATTTTTTAACTAAGGAATAGTTAAGGTTCGACAGTAAAGGAAATGGTTTGAGTTGGCATCGCAATGGTTTGTTTAAACATATGTCTAAGTCCAATGAAGAAGCTTTGGAAATGTTTTCCAAATAAGAAACCAGAAATGTTTTCTAATAAAGAAACAAAGAAATGGAAATGTTTTTCCATTGTTAATAACGTATATTTTCCCAATTTAGAAAATAAGGAATATTGAACGTAGGGAAACATGAGATAAGTAAATTAATGAACTAAAGAGATGAATGTTGAATGATGTTTGATCGATATAATTTCCATTTGGAAATAATATCATTATTTGCACACCTATTTTTATTCGATAGTTAAATCACAGACTATCGAAGTTTTGACCATTTTAACGTTGTTAATATGGAGAGACCGGTTGGATTATTATCCGAAGAACCACTCTGTATTGGCATAACCGTTGCGAATCATATATGCCAAAGGAAATTGAAGACGGAGTTATGCAAGGGCTATCCTGTTTACAGAATAGTGCCTTCGGTTCATCCTATTCCTGGATGACTTGTATGGACGGATGTCTGACAGAGTATTTCCAGACGATCACGTATATTGATTTCTCCAACTGTACCAAGAGTGGAAGCGGAGAAGGAAACTTCTTTTAGCTAACGCGTAATGTATGGTTGAGGACGTCAATTTGTGATTTGATGGATTTGATGATGTGACATTCGAAGTGAAAGTGGTATGATGATAAAGCGTAGCTTCTAGCCTCATCATCCGGTAAATGACAGAAATCGGGCAGGCAGCATGGCTAAGTCGGTCGCACCGAAGTAGGGTGTATAATCACCTGATCTAGAGTTTCATTTACTTCTAAAAATCTATTGTTGATGCTGTCCCATTCAGGAAACGGTTGCTGATCCCAACTATTGGTGATATACATTCGATACACTCAAGCGAAATGAGTGGTCGGTCGTGTGTGGCCGGGTTGCAAGATGTTCTTGTTGAACCCAGTGTATTCCTCTCTAGAGGTACACGAGCGAAAGGTGGTTCCATACCTTGTCATAGTTGGAAATCCATTACCCAATACGTGCTTGCGGTTTTGATTGTATACTAAATATGTAGAACGTGAGATGAAAGCGTTTCTGCTAGATGATTATATATATACTGTGGTTGATAGACATTATTATAATATCAAAAGGTTTTTGATATAAAGATAATTTGGATTTTCATAAGAGAAAAACCCGTTCCGTTATGCGGCGTGGTCTTATGAGATATTGTACTTGTTCGAATTGTTTTTAAACTGTTTTACTCATACCAGTCCCATGACTGACCCGGAGTTTACTTTGTTGTTTTCCCTAAACTCTTGGGTGCCTAAATTTGTACGGGCAGTCAAGTAGTCGGGATTTTACAGATACACTTGAAGAGCTGGAGCAGGAGGCTTCAGGATCATATAGCTATAGTTATTTCCGCTGTGTTGTAAGTGTTGTATTTTGATAATAATATGTATATTCAAGTACAGATTTGTATTTCAAAGTTATGTTATGAAATATATTTATTCGTTCCGCTGTGAGATTCGTGTTACTCTGATGTTGTGTTCTTCTTCTTCTATTCTAATTTTCTATCTTATCTTTCCTCACCCTCTAATTTCTTTCACTAATTACCAGGATTTTTCGGTGTTTTGGTTATCGACATCGTGCTTATGTCGATAACCAAAGTCTCTCAAAATCCGGGTCGTTACAGAGAATTAATAAATTATTTAATTAAACAAATTACCTATTATCAGTGCCACGTCAGCACTGGGTTAAGGAAAAACGCGTCTTCCTCGTACTGATCGAAAACACGGCCTTTCCCCTTCGTTTCTCTTCACCCCCGATCCCTTTTTCTGACTTTGAACACCAACCAAACCCCCACCAATCAGTGTCGACCCGGCCACCGGAGCACCAACCGAGGCCGCCACCAGATCCGCCTCGACGAGAGCCTTCCACGTCAGCCGGTCCCACTCCCCATCCCTTCGTCATTTCGCCAGAGAACGGCGACGACCGGAGCCCCTAAAACCGCCACTTCTTCCCTCCACGCACCACCGGACGCCACGAAGCTACCACCAATCTGACCGCCGTCGACCCCTGCTCCGAACCCCCTTGGTCCGCGACCGTCACTTCGCCCCAAGCCGCCGGAAATGGCCAAAACCTGATCCCACACTTCAAAACGAACCCAAAAAACTACCCTTACTTTCAGCTCTCGATTTCTCTGTCCATAGACAACTAGAGCAGTCGAGACCACAGCCAAATCGAAGCTATTCCTCCCCTCTTCGAAACCCCTAAGGTCCCGTCCAACGAAATCGACCATAGCTCTCGAATTTTGGCCACAACCGAAGACTATCCTTCGCTGTTCTTCGCGAATTCCGACCACCACACCCCTCCGATCAACCCCAACTTTTTACAGCGGGTAGACATCGACACGATGTACCACTTTCCTTCACGCTCCCCCTACAAATTCTCGACGGATTGTGAAATATAATTGTTTTTGAGTTTAGGGACTTTTCTGCAAAATGTGGTGTCAAAAATTGATTTGGGGCTTTAGGGTTCTGGGGTGGGCTGTTTAAATAGAGGGGAAAAAGGTGGAAAAAGATTATTAAATTTCGATGACGCGACTAGCGATATTTTCTCTCGTACGTATCGCTATCTTAAACGCGGTTATTTCGCTGCTGCGCTCACATACCAATCCCGTTCGACACGCGACTGGACGTCATAGTATATTTTGACGATACGGTCCTAACGAATCTTGTTTCGTCGAATTCCGTGCTCGTATGCTCAAATAGCGTTTGTACACGTCCAAATAGGTCGATTTATTTTGCATTTTATTTTGCCACGCTCACAGAATGACCCCGATTGACGCACCGTTTGAAAATCTAGCAATAGTTCGTCATTACGGTCCCAACAAAATTTATCTCGTCGAAAACAGAGGTCGTTTGAAAAATGTCCCTTTTGAACTGGCCAAATTTGAATAAAATAGCCCAATTTTAAAGTACTTCAATTTAAACTAATTCAAATACCGTCGTTGGTCATACACGACCAGAATCTGATATATTTTCAAGGAAAAATATCACGGGTAGGATTCCAAGCCAAACTGATATCTAAAATATTAAAAACCGTCTACTTTATATATACGCAGCGCTATATATTTAAAAGTGTTCGTGGCGCTGCTTTTTCCAAAATTTGATTTGGACATAAAACACAATCTATACGACGAAAACTGGATTTTTCTCTGCCATTGGAAAGATATCGTCAAGCCGGTCCCGACGTTTCTGGTTTCGAGGAAATCCGACTTAATTTGAACCCGGGACGACCCCTTGAAGTTCAAAACGTCAAAACGCGAACTGCCGCGCCGCTGCAGCTCGTTATTTAATTAAATTTTAAAACTTATCGCGCGATCGCCGTCAACTGCGCGATATCGTCGATATATATTTTATTACAGACAATATCGAACCTCTATTTCTGCCAATTCACCGTATACAACAAATTTCAGCAATTTCCAATAATTGGAAATTAAATATTATTTTATTATTTATTTAAATAAATATATTCTAAATTAAACAGTTAAATTCGATTATTTAAATTCCAACCGATATTTTAAATAATTAAAATATTTAAAATAAATCGGCGGAAAATACGGGTCGTTACATTACCGATGTATGACATCATATGTCAATTTATTCTTGTAAAATAGTGTTAAATGTAGATGCTTTATCTAAGGACAATCTCTAAATTTAACAACTTTATTTGTTAATTATAAGTACTTTTTTATTACAGCCACTATATTTATTGAGTGATTCATCTCTTTCTTAATATATTAAGTGATTTAACTTGTAAAATTGTTTAATTTATAATTTAACTTAAATTAGTACGTGTCTAATTATTGAGTGAGTTAACTTATATTATTTAACTCAAACTTAATTTATGTTTAAAATGATGATTTCTAAGATTGAAAATAACCTATTATTTTGTTGAATCCATACTTGTTTAATTAATTTAACTTGAATAAAATTTTGTTCGACTTATTGAAACTAAATTTATAATTAAACTCAATTATGTAAACATTTGTTTAATTTATCGAGTGATGTTATGTATATATTTGATTAATTTATCATGTAACTTTTTAGAAAAGAATAACTTGAATAAGCTCTTGTATACGTAAATATAATTTATCGAGTGATTATTTCGTTGGACTTTTATACATCAACACACTTGTAAATATTATATAAATGCATGTATACATACCGCAAACTCGGTGGAGGCATCGACTACCCAACCATTGGCGGGACCTATTCTCAAGTTTTCAAGATCACTTATCGACTTCTCTTTCCTATGAAGCTTAAAGAACCACACTGGTTGCACAACATGACAGCATAGTAATATTGATAGAATGAAGTATCAGAGAACTTGTGTTGGTGGTGTTATAACTAGTAGTTATGGTTGGGGTGATGTTGGTGACAATATTGTTACCACTTATGGTGATAACCAAGATCACCGACAATCAACGCCTCAAGCGTTAATAGCATCCCCTCCGACGTTATTCCAACTAGTCACCACTAGTTATACCAAAACTACTACGCAAGCCTGATGCCTTCTTTATTGATGTTATCATGCTGCCATATCATGCAATCGAGGCGGTGACCGAGAAGGTATAGATGGTTCTTTAATGTACACAATATAACGATATTTTTTTCTGACGATGACTTGGTTCTTTCTAGCAAATTGCAGCAATGTTCGATCACATGCAAAGAAAGATTGGTGTAATCTGTAAAAAAGAAGTGGCGGTTTTCAGCAGAAAAATTACCAATTTATTAGATGGTAAAACAATTATTTCGATCCATAGCAGTGATTATTGGGCATGTTTTTTAGTGTTGTTATAACCGAAGATGGTGCATAGGGAAGTGCTAATGGTAATGCTGCTACCGTTGGTGGCGACAAACGATGACTCTACTCTTAACAACATTCCCAAGCATTTCTCTAATCCACCATCCAGAGCCGGCCCGAAGCCCAAGCAACCCAGACATTTGTCTAGGGCATCAAACAACGAAGGGACATCAAAAATTTACCGCTTCTTCAGTTCTTATCATCTCGCTCGCAATCAATTTGTCTCGCCTCTCAAATTCTCTCCTCAATGTCTCCCTGAGCCCTCCCCTCGTGCTCGTCGCTGGCCCGTCAGTGCCCTCCCCTGTCCCCTCTCGCGGCCAGTGCTCTCCGATTCAGGGATTCTTGGATTAAGGTATAGCCCTAATTTTAATTTTTAGATAGTGTACAGATATTTTAACTTTGCGGTTTTTATTCTGGCTCTGACAATAAAAAACCAACATTCCATGACCAACTGTTTGCGATACTTGTATATAGCTATGTATCATTTCTGTCATATACATAAGGCAATATGAAAGTCTCAGCTGAGACATTGATAATTCAAAATAGTCATTGTCTTTATTGAAGAAATGCTCATGTATTTGTTGAGTTTTTTTATATTTTCGACGAACCTTTACACTTTTTAAAATATTCATTTTGTTTCCCAAACAGTAGAAGACATCAAACTAAACAAGGATAGTTTAGCAGTAAGATATGGTGATATACAATATGATAAACAAATTATAATAAAGAAAATAAAGTTGGTTAATTACCTTTTAAGTTTCAACTCTTTGGACTTGCGCTAAAACGCAGACGCTCAACAATCGTCGTGGTTTTGGCATAAGAAAAGGAGGCAATCTTCTAGCCTAAGTAACAACTTGCTGATTTAACAGTTGATTTCTATCTTTATTGATACATAAAAAGGAATAGGAAAAATAAATAAAATTAAAAACAGTTCAAGCTCCTTCGTATCAAACGGCTAAGATTAAATTAATGAAATAGGATGGGCTTAATTAGTTAGTATAAGAACAGTAGTATTATACCAAGCTTATTGAAAAAGTCGTTTGAAAAAATGTAGGTTACCAGCAAATCATCCTTAGTTGGAAAATATTACCTCATCTTCCCATGCAAAATAAACCATAATGAGGATGTACATGATAATCAAACTGAAGGCGCAGAAACCAAAGAAATTGGTTGTTTCTATTGAGTAGAAAATGACAAGTTAAACAATGTTTTGTGATCTATTTAAATTTTATTATGAAATACGCGTTTGATTGTTTTTTTTTTTAAAAATGGGGCAACAAAAATGAAAGAATGAACAGTTCGTTTAGGGCGTTTGTTACCCTTGGACCGGCTCTGCCACCATCATCGGTTATAAAAGCACTATTAAACGCATGTGCGGTCACCACAGCTTTTGCTTTAGACAGTCTTTGTTTTTCACTATATAATAATGAATTTTTTTTATGATGGACGTCAATTCATTTTTGCTGATTATATCAATCTTTCGGTGAATATGATCAAAACGTCGGTAAAATTAACTGTTATTAATGGAATACCTTCCAATGTAATGGAAGCGTTCCTACCTGTAAATAAGTTTTGCATCATCTTTCACACTACCATTAATCCAAAATTAAATTTCAATATAAAAACAAAACGAATGCATCACTTGTACTATAATCATTTAAACCATATCATGTACATCAATTCATATAAAATTAATTGGAAATTTGAACTCAGACTTTACAAAAAATCATATCACATTTCCATTATTGTTGTTGTTCATAATTTTTACAACGTGTATGTGTACGTAGTTAAGATCTACATCTTTTCCTTTATTGCGACTGATCTATTTACCCCCATTAATTAAAATAAACACATTACTAAAATAATTCAATTATTGATTCAATTAAGACATAAAATATGTTTCATCTTCTATTTGATCATTTGACTTGACTATTCCCTGACTATTATGATCAGTCTACTCTTATGTTTATATATGGTCGATAATTTTATTACCACATTTTACTAAAAGTCAATAATATATAATATCACTATAACATGTTATCTATGTTAACTTGTATTCTTCGTCGACCATAATGGTCATAATTTTGCAATGCTTTAGAGTAGAGAAAACAATCTAACATGTGTTACGCGTGAAGATTAGTGAACAAAAATTAGTAAGGTAACATATTTAGCTTCCCATTTAATATCATATAGAAATTGCCCTTTTATTAAATGTCAAGAATATTTGCATGTGTATAGGGATCTACAAATCTACATTAGTAAACCAACATGGGTAAATAATGATACAGATCAAGGGCGGTGCATGCAAAAGCTTAATGGAGGCTTGGGCTTGCGATGGTGCCCAGTTGGAGGTGGCTTAGAACCTTATGCAACAACTTGGAGGTGGCATTGGGCTTGAGGGACGGTGACTTTTGCTTGCAGGATGAGGTGGCGGGTGGGCTTGGTGGTGGTGACTTAGGCTTGCATCGACGATGTTGCTATAACTGAGTCTGTCCGAAATGGAAGATACATATGATTTTCTTTTTTTTAACCTTATTGGATCATTATTGGACCTGTAAAGTCTATTTTTTTAGAATATATCTAAATTTAATTTGAATAAAATCATGTATTTTACATAAATTTATAAAATCTTGTATTTTATTTAAATTTTTAAGCAACAATATGAGTTTGATTTGATTTTGTTTTACTTAATACATAAATATATATATATATATATATATATATATTTGTATATGTGTGTGCACATATAACATGATATCCTATGCGAGGTATAACATGTCCGTATATAAATGTTGAGATTTACATCGCAATAAGGATATTAGCTCATTCTATATGTATCATATATCATCCAAATATGTGCATATAATAATAGTTACATATATCTAAGTAATCATGTATGCATGTGTGTGTATGCTTATTATATAAAAGATATTATGTACATATATTACACTATAGATAAAAATTTAACATATACATACACACGTATATATCATTATATATTTATGGAAAGTAATTATATACACATATGATAATGAATTGTACCTTTGTATTATAATAAATCATATGTCAATATAAATACATAAATATATAATTAATTTTTTTAATTTTCTGGTTTGAAAACAATACATATATCAATTTTTTAGGACTTTAATTTGCAATTAATCAAATAATATGAAATAATCATATAACAAAATATCCAATTTAAAATTTTCCAAAACTTTAGAATGATATTTTTAAAATTAAAGAAAATATGTTATTTTTAAATAGAGTATAATACGTTTAGTTAATTAAATGTTAAAAAGCCAATTTTTAAATTAATTTTAAGCATATAAAACAAATGGGAAAATTCACAAAATACTCAAAAGCTTCTGACATTGTAAACAAATTAAAAAAGGGGCGTTTATTTAGACACAAATGGAAAAACATAGGATGTTGAACTTTGGATTATTTTGTCCTTATATGGAAGATGGAAATAAAAAAGACAGTCTCATGGTGGTGATTCATGTTGAAGGTACATGTTGAATGAAAAATACATAGTCCCACATCGTCAAAATGTATAACAAGATTCAACTATATGAATGGTCTCCTCATGAGGAGGTTGGGGCCTTAGGGCCCACAAATTGGTACTTTGTTGTGAGGAGGGAAGTCATTCATCACCATCATCACACGAGCGTCATCGTCGTCCAGCCGGACCGAGCTGGGTCGGGTTGGGCTTTGGCTTGGATTTGGGTCTAAAATGATCTTTATTTTGCTTCAAAAATTAGGTCATTTTTTTAGCAATTTCAAGCGTGAAATTTTTTTCTGAATAGATGCGGCTTCGTCAAAGAGACGTTCCTTTTGGCAAACAGTGGCAAGTGCGACCTATTAGGAAGCAACAGTGTAACAATCCGAACTTCGACAAACCGAATTTTTTTCAAAACTCTAATATATCGAAACTCGTGTTGGTTTGTCTGGTATCATACAGAAAAGACAGAGATGATAAACATATTAGAGCTCAGAAATATCTCACGGTGGAATGGAATAAAATATAATGTAATCAAATATAACCTTATCCAGAAAATAATACTACCTAACAAATATCCAAAGCTATCATAGCTCTGCCGCAAAACTAACCTGCGAGTATGTTATAAGGAAGGGGTCCAAACACAAGTTCTGATGACTGGATTTAAACTACACATTTTGGATAACCATACATATACTGTTTAGTTATATTTTATTATTTATTAGGTTACTTGGGTTAACAACACTCAAGGCTTACACGCTCGTCGTACCCATCTACTCCCCAGTAGATCAACCTAATAGAGTATATATGTAGCTACCCCCAATATTAAGGTACACGACATGGTACCCTACTCGCACGGCCTCCGCCGTAACGCCACAGAAATATATGCAGTTGCTCATCCCACGCCAGAACGATGTACAAATCTCTGTATAACAACGCTAAGTTCCGCATAGAACCTCCATCGCCATGATACGTAAGCGTATGGACAGCCTCCTTCAAACCATTCAATCGAACCAGATTCCATCACAGAGCAATGCCTAGAGTCTACGATACACCACCCAAAGAAGACATGCATGTATCTAGACTTTCTCACATACGTATCGTTAATCGTACTCGATGCCTCAACCTTGATGATACAACATCTGGAATTAGTATGCATGTATCTGCACTGTGCACCGAGTTCCGTAACAGGGCTATATCAGATACATGGAACTCGGTCAGGAGCTTTTTCAGATGTATGTATACACAGACGCTATGGTCTGCATTTTCACGGTGGCTATGGTCCCCTCGACCCCTCCCCCAACTAGTGAAAGACCAATAGATACGAGAGCTAGTGACGTGCCCCTAACAAAAAATCTACATCCAAGCATGTCTCGAAACCAAAGCCTCGATAGTAAAAGGTCAATGGCCTATTGGTTTAGCTCTCCACCTTTTCGCATCACGTTGACTGTCGATGGCCAGTACCCGATGATTAGTATCAATCAAATGGTTAGACTCGCTTAAGACAAACAGATGAGATGGTCGTAACCCGCCTAGTCACAAGACACCAGATTCGTCGAATCACCTAAGCCATCCTACAGCCTTCTGACTGCCCACTATCATGACAATCAAGGTATGCTCGCCGGGTAGTAATGCGCAGACCCAACCTCTACGAGCATAGCCTAAAATCCGCCAACGCACAGAGAACCACCAGGAGTACTCTCCACTCCCCAGGAAGTCGCATGCTTCCCCTTCATGTCCTTCGAAGCCAGCAGAATATCAGACCAATAGGCAAAACAGGTAGAATAATCTGATGGACGTGTGCTCCCCTCATGTCTCATGACACCATGATGATCTACCCCATTGCATTCTTCACTTGCAGACATACGGACTGGTCCAAGCACCTCAGGTTAACGTGTTATTAGGCCCTATGTCCAAACGTTTAATTACGCGCTTGCTCTCCTTCATTAGATTTCCAGTTAACTTGGTTATTTCAAATCATATTAACTTCTTATCCAGGTTACCAAGTTCTTCTTCCTTATTAATTTCAGTTATATGACTTACCCAATTTAAGTTCATTAATAGGCCTTTAACATGTCATTCTTATCGACAAATTTCAGATACTCAGGTTTTCAGATAACATGTTCTTTTTATCAGCAGGATTCAGATTCTTAGGTTTTTAGATAACATGTTCCTCTTATCAGCAGGATTCAGATTCTCAGGTTTTCAGACTATTTAATGTATAATTAAGTACAACTTATTGCATTTCATAAGTTTTCCCTTCTTTTCTCTACTTATTACAAACAGTAGGTTTCAGGTTTCCAGATTTGCAAATCACTTAATTTATAATTAAGTACAACTTATCTCATTACACAAGTTATCTCATTTTCTCTATCGTTCATTATAACTTAAGTTATAATTTCCGCTTGTCCCTAGGACAAGCCTGCCTGTTATCTTTCCTTTACCTCTTCAGGTTTATTCATAATAGGTTATTATCGTTCCCCGTTTATTTTAATGTTTATATTGTTGTAACGCTCATTCATTTCCATTAATTACAATTACTGCCATTTATTTTTGTCCTATTATATACATATGTTCATGTATGTTAATGCACCAGACCCTTCAGATTAAGTTGACAACTCGTGGATGCTGGATTCGTCGGGCGGTTCCGGGCAACTTCTACCACAAGTTGAACTTAACCTCATGTCTTAGCACAATTATATGTATGTTTACGCACCAGACCCCTCATATTAAATTAAACACTTGTGGATGCTGGATTTTCCGGGCTGTTCCAGGTAGACTTCTACCGTAAATTGGATTTAACCTCGTGTCTAAGTGCGGTTAAATTTTCTATTTACTGTAAATTCAGGCATATTCATTCTTTCAAATTTTACTATAATTCTATTTACAATATTTGGGCATAAAAATATTCTTAATTATTCATGTTCATTGTAAATTCGGTAATTACAACATTTACAGTAAATTCTAACTCAGATAGATGATTAATGGAAATAGGCTTTATACAGCAGAAATGTTTTCAGTTCAGGTTTCAAGACTATAGTACTATAGAAATTCCATCATTAATACGAAGGATGCAATTCATTTTTAATTATAACAGTACTAATTTCAATAGATTTCAGCAGGTTAAACATTTCAGTAGGTTTACATTTCAGCAGATTAAACATTTCAGCAGGTTTACATTTCTGTAGATTTCAGTAGGTTAAATATTTCAGCAGAATAATCATTTCAGCAGATTTATTATACATACTAACGGGGAATGCCAAACGATAGATATATCATTATCGAAAGGTATAACTTAAATCCACTCACCTAATAGCTTTCCAATTCATGAATCTGGTCCAGACCTAGCATTTCATGGCTTCCTAACTGAATCTAGAATCTAAATAACCATGGATTCATGATACTCAAACTAAAAGAAAAGGGGGAAAAATCTAAATTAAGCAGATCTAAGAATTTACCTTACTCCAATCAGAATTCTAGACGCCTACACGGTAGATTTAAATCTCTTATCTTCAAACCTTGAATCAAAAGCCTAAGAACTAATAATTTATTTTCTGAAAAGTTTTGAAGGGAGAAGAGAATGGCAGAGCCTAGGCAGCACCTCAGAAAATATGAGAATAAAACTAAGCCCTGCTAGTCTATTTATAGGCGTAATAGAAAGCTCTGAACCATCAGATTTAAATAAATAACATCCGAACCGCACACTACATCAGAAACACGTCATAATTGCGCGCCTAACCACCCTTAGGTCGACCCACCTACCACTTGGGTCAACCCACAGGTCGATCCACCTACCCATAGGTCGACCCAAGCAGGTATGGGTCGACCCATTCGAGTCCGGCGAGCTATTTTTGGGTGCAGCTATTTATTTGTTAACCATTTTAATTTTTAAACGATGGTTACTTTCTTGTTTTGCCTCCTTAATTAATTATGTGATTCCTTTCCTTTCTTAAATTTACTGCATGTAGCTTAGTTACCTTGCATGCAATCGCATCGTTTATTTTATTGCATAATATTTCACCCCTTTTAAACTTATTAATTGATTGCATGCGCTCATATATTACTTTCTTCTTTGTTTACCGCATGTATCGGTTGCATGCAATCCTTTACTACATTAACTCTTTCTTATTCTAAAACCATTTAATGCTTGCATTGCATCAATCTTCTTTTTAAATGCATACACCATTTTATTACGTGCATTTATACAATTATTATTTTTATTGTATCCTTTATTTATTAATGTCCATGCATATATATACATATATGCACCATTAATTATTTTATACTTATAAAAATGCAGGGTATTACATTCTCCCACCCTTAGGAAATTTCGTCCCTGAAATTTGATAAGGGTAAAATCAAATAATCCCTCGCATAATATACATCCATCATGTGTGCATCCAACTTTTGCAAACATCTGTGCACTCGTGCAAAGTGTAATACAACATAGTAATACATGTATACCTAAGCGGTACCTCCTATATGTATGCAATTTTTTTTCAAAAAACTTTAAAATGTGATGCACACATCCTAAATATACTGGCAATTTCTACATGAATGCAATATTTTGAAAATCAAAATAATTTTTCATCCAAATTTTCCCGCACTTGTACAGAGCAAGAGCGTAGTTCATCCAATTGTTGCATCCAAAATCCTACCAACCATCTTTAAATTTCGAATTTCAGAAAAATCTAATTTTTTAAATTCGATTTCTTATGTTACAAAAAGGTAGAAAATGGAAAGCTTCACATCCTCCGTTTTTCTTTTAGTCGCATTTTCTATTCGTACTTGGATTTTATGTAATTATCATATAAAGATTCCCTATTTTCCTATCCATGCACAACCTACATAAGAAAACTTTCTTTATTTCAGATTTCCTTTTTCAACTTTTCTTAGAAAAATAATATTCTTATTCACCTTTTCTCAGAATTTTTCAATTTCTTTAACTGTCATGTTTGTTTCTTTACTGAATTTGTTGTTTTCTTTTTAGTTGTACCATTACTCTTTTCTTAGCTTATTTAAGTTAATCCTTTGATCTAAGTTTAGTTTCAAATGATCCTTCTAGTCCTTCAACTTAAACAGGAAAACAAACGCTTTACGCAACTACTACTAAGGGCCAAGAATCTCAAGACTACATCCCCCCCCCTCAGACAGAAAAGTTCAAACCACGGAATTAGTGACAGGTTTAGGTGTTACCCTAACTACCCAGTAGGAACAAAATAACAGAACGACCCCAACAGAATTGTAATAACGGGTTTTACCCCAATAAGAAAAATCAGCAATACGATGTAAACACTTACTTGCCCTTCACTATCATGTTGTCACCACTAGTCCTGACTGTGTACTAACAATAATTTCCAAGCAACACCCTAGGCTTTTCAATGCTTACGCATTCAACAGGAACTTACTATTATTCCTAGTTATTTCTCGCTATCTACTCCAGAGCCTCAAAAACTTTCCCCGTCTTTCCTAGGCACTAATCCTTACGTACTCCATGATTTTTATAAACATGGTTTGGCTTCCTCATTTTATTTTCCTTCCAAAAGCTAAAAGTGTTAAAACTTTATTTTCCTCCCCAAAACTTATTTTTTTCCAAACCATAAAAACATGTCATAAAAATATGCAAATCATATTTTTTTTCAAATCACAAAAACTGTAGTAGACAAGGACAACTATTTCTCAATTAGGTTTACAGCTGTTCTTACTTACTATGTCAGTTCAGCTACTCACAACTAGGTGCAAACGTCTACTCTACTCTTAATTTCTACAATTTAATTCATCCACCCAACAAAATCTTATGTTAAAACAATTATAAAAAATGATTGTCAAAAGAGTAGAGATTTCAATACTTTCTTTACTAAAAATTCTAGTTTTCAACAAAATGCAACCTTCTCTATGTTTTTTTTTAATCGTTTCATATTGTATAACTTGAAAACTAGCGAGCTGTCCATGCTCTATAATATGCACCTTTTACTGAGAGAATTTATTTTAGACAAAATTTTCATAAGAAATCACTATTTCCAAAATATACCCCGTTTTATATCAAAACTCAATATGTACTTTTAGAATATGCTCCTTAAATATTTTAAAATTGTAACTTTTAAGATCAAAATTTGAAAACACAATATACCATCTTCCAAAAGTTTTTTACAATTTCAAGTTCTTAAAAGCTAACAATGGTGTTAAACTCAAACTGGGTTTCCAATGTACCTAGGCTTTCCTAGACACTCCCACAAAGCCAATTCTCTCAACTATATATATTCCTAATTCATTTTCCTCTTTTTAACCTTTTTTGATTCATAAGGTTTTACTGCCAAACCCACTAACTAGAAATATTAACATATGGGATCCACCTTTCTTCTATACAAAGTATATTGTACACTTCCCACCCAAATTACCTAAGGGTCTCAGATTTCCATGTTCATTCCTTTAGTGTATAAAACAGATATCCCAATTCTTACCATTTCCTGCTCTTTCTATTTAGTGGGTTCCTCTATGGATCTAGGTATATATAAAATATATTTATATTTTAAAAAATAAAAATACGTTCACTCACTATCTATGCAGGAGTCCTAAACCTAGGCTCTGATACCAGATGTAACAACCCAAACTCCGACAGGCCGAATTTTTTACAAAATTCTAATCTATCAAAACTCGTGTTTGTTTGTCTGGTATCGTGCAGAAAAGACAAAGATAATAAACATATCAGAGCTCATAAATATCTCATAGCTGAATGGAATAAAATATAATGTAATCAAATATGACCTTACCTATATAATAATATTGCCTAATCAGTATCCAAAGCTGTCATATCTTTGCCATAAATCTAACCTGCGAGTAGGTTATGAGGGGGGTCAGAACACAAGTTTTGATGACTGTATTTAAACTACACATTTTGGATAACCCTACGTATACCATTCAGTTAGATTTTATTATTTATTAAGTTACTTGGATTAACAACACTCAAGGATTACACACGTCATTCCATCTACTTCCCAGTAGATCAACATAATACAACATATATGTGGCTACCCTCAATATTAAGGTACACCCTATGGTACCCCACTCGCACGGCCCCCGTTGTAATGCCATAGAAATATATGCAGTCTCTCATCCTCCGCCAGAATGACGTACGGATCTTTGTATAACAACAAAATGTTCTTCATAGAACTGCCTTCGCCATGCTACGTAAGCGTATGAACTGCCTCCTTCGAACCATTCAATCCAATCTGATACCATCATAGAGTAGTGCCCTAAAGTCTATGATACACTACAGGGAGCAGACATGCATGTATCTAGACTTTCTCACGTACATATCGTTAATCGTACTTGATGCCTTAACCTCAATGATACACCATTCAGAATCAGTATGCATGTATCCGCACATATTATCTACTATGCACTTAGTTCTGTAACAGGGCTATATCAGATACACGGAACTCGGTCTGGAGCCTTTTTAGATATCTGTATACAAAGATGTTATGGTCTACAATTTCACGGTGGCTATGGTCCCAACAAAACCCTCCATCAACTAGTGAAAGACCAACAAATATGAGAGCTAGTGACATTCCCCTGACAAACAATCTGCATTCAAATTGGCGTGTCCTAGAACCAAAGCCTCGATAGTAAAAGGTCAATGATCTTTTGGTTTAGCTCTCCGCCTTTCTGCATCACGCTGAGTGTCGATGACCGGTACCCAACGATTACTACCAATTAGATGGTTAGACCTGCCTAGGGCAAACAAATGAGATGGTCGTAACCCGCCTAGTCACGAGGCACCAGATTCGTCAAATCACCTAAGCCACCCTACACCCTTCTGACTGCCCACTATTGTGGCAATCAAGGTAAACACATCGGGTAGTAATGCGCAGACCCAACCTCTGCGAGCACAGCCTAAACGCTGCCACCATCCAGAGGACTACCAGGAGTACCCTCCACGTCCCACGAAGCCGTATGCTTCCCCTTCCAGTCCTTCGGAGCCAGCAGAATATCAACAGAACAATAGGTAGAACAAGTAGAATAATCAGATGGACGTGCGATCCCCTCATGTCTCATGACACGCGATATTCTACCATGTTGGGTTCTTCACTTGCAGATAGGGGTGAGCAATATTCGGTTCAAACCGAATTAAATGACAAAACTGGTTTATTTCGGTCGGCTCGGTTCAGTTTTAAAACTAAATCGAGTTGAATTCGGTTTACAGAACGATCTTTTTTGGTTATCAGTTTAGCCGAACTTCTAATTTATTATCCAATTTACGGCATTGCAATGCTTTAAATAGTTAGTTTAGTTATATAATACACATGCATTTGTTGTAAATAAATCAAATCTTATCATAAACATAAAATTTAACAATATAAATTTTCTTCAAACATGAATTCATGTTTTATTTTGAGTGAATTCATCATTTAAATAGTAATATGCCCTTCAAGTGCAATTAAATCGTTTACCGACCGAATCAACCAAAATTTATTCGGTTCGATTCGGTTTTTAATTCGGTTTAAGTTTTTTCACCTCCAAATCGACCGAACGCTCACCCCTACTTGTGAACGTACGGACTGGCCCAAGCGCCTCAGATTAATGTGTTATTAGGCCCTATGTCCAAATGTTTAATTACGTGCTTGCTCAACCTCACTAGATTTCTAGTTAACTTGGTTATTTCAAATCATATTAACTTCTTATTTAGGTTAGCAAGTTCTTCTTTCTTGTTAATTTCAGTTATATAACTTACCCTATGTAAGATCATTAATAAGCCTTTAACATGTCCTTCTTATCGGCAAATTTTAGATTCTCGGGTTTTTAGAAAACATGTTCTTTTCATCTGCAGGATTCAGATTCTTAGGTTTTCAAATAACATGTTCCTCTTATCAGTAGGATTTAGATTCTCAGGTTTTCTGATTACTTAATTTATAATTAAGTACAACTTATTGCATTTCATAAGTTTTCCCATCTTTTCTCTACTTATTACAAACTGCAGGTTTCAGGTTCCAGATTTACATATTACTTAATTTAAAATTAAGTACAACTTATCTCATTACATAAGTTATCTCATTTTCTTTATCGTTCATTATAACCTAAGTAATAATTTCCACTTGTCCCTAGGACAAGCATACCTACTATCTTTCTTTTTCCCCTTCAGGTTTATTCATAATAGGTTATTATCACTCCCCCTTTTTTGAATATTTATATTGTTGTAACATTCATTCATTTCCATTAATTACAATTAATGCCATTTATTTCTATTTTGTTATGTACATATATAATCATGTATGTTAATGCACCAGGCCCCTTACATTAAGTTGACCACTCGTGGATGCTGGATTTGTCGGGCGGTTCCTGGAAGGCTTCTACCACAAATTGAACTTAACCTTGTGTCTTAGCACCAATGCACCATTATATGTATGTTTATGCACTAGACCCCTCACGTTAAATTAACCACTTGGGGATGCTGGATTTGTCGGGCGGTTTCGGGCAGACTTCTATCACAAGTTGAATTTAACCTTATGTCAAAGTGCTGTTACAATTTTGTATTTACTGTAATTTTAGGCATATTCATTCTTCCAAATTTTACTATAATTCTATTTACAATCTTTAGGCATAATAATATTCTTAAATATTCATGTTCATTGTAAATTCAATAATTACATCATTTATAGTAAATTCCAACTAAAACAGATGATTAATGGAAATATGATTTATACAGCAGAAATATTTTTGGTTCAGGCTTCAAGATTACAGTATTACAGAAATTCCATCATTTATACAAAGGATACAATTCATTTTTAATTATAACATTACTAATTTCAGCAGATTTTAGCAGGTTAAACATTTTAGTAGATTAAACACTTCAGCAAGTTTACATTTCAGAAGATTAAACATTTCACCAGGTTTACATTTTAACAGATTAATCATCTCAGCAGATTTCAACAGGTTAAACATTTCCTCAGATTAACCATTTCAGTAAATTTATTATGCATATTAACGAGGAATGCCAAACGATAGATATACCATTATCAAAAGGTATAACTTAAATCCACTCACCTAATAGCTTTCCAATTCATGAATTTGGTTCAGACCTAGCATTCCATGGCTCTCCTAATTGAATCTAGAATCTAAATAACCATGGATTCACAGTTCTCAAACTAAAAGAAAAGGAAAAAAAAAAATCTAAATTAACCAGATCCAAGAATTTACCTTACTCCGATCAGAATTCTAAACGCCTATACTGTAGATTTAAATCTCTTATCTTGAAACCTTGAATCAGAAGCCTAAGAACTAATAATTTATTTTCTGAAAATGTTTGGAGGGAGAAGAGAATGGCAGAGCCTAGGCAGAACCTCAGAAAATATGAAAATAAAACTAGGCCCTGCTAGTCTATTTATAGGCATAGTAGAAAACTCTGAACTATCGGATTTAAATAAATAAAATCCGAACCGCACACAACATCAGAAACACGTCATAACTGTGCGCCTAACCACCTTCGGGTTGACCCACCTACCACTTGGGTCGACCCACAGGTCGAACCACCTACCTTTGGGTCAACCCATAGGTCGACCCAGGCAGTCGTGGGTCGACCCATTCGGGTCCAACGAGCAATTTTTATGCATAGCTATTTATTTGTTAACATTTTTAATTTTTAAACGTTGGTTACTTTCTTGTTTTTCCTCCTTAATTAATTGTGTGCCTCTTCTCCTTTCGTTAATTTACTACATGCAGCTTAATTACCTAGCATGTAATCACATGCATTTATTTTATTGCATAATGTTTCTCTCCTTTTAAACTTATTAATTGATTGCATGCGCTCATATATTACTTTCTTATTTTTTTACCACATGTATTGATTACATGCATTCCTTTTCTACATTAACTCTTTCTTATTTTAAAACCATTTAATGCTTGCATTGCATCAATCTTCTTTTCAAATGCATGCATTCATACAATTATTTTGTTATTGTATCCTTTATTTATTAATGTTCATGCATATATATATATATACATATATGCACCATTAATTATATTATACTTATAAAAATGTGGGGTATTACAAGCAGGCGCGAATTTTGGCGAACTAGTGCAACCCATTAGACGACAGCGATGACCGAGTGCGACAACAACGAGCGGATGCAGCCTGTTAAGCCAGTAGAGAAAAAAAATCAGTGGATGCGAGTATTCGAAGGGGTATAGACGAAAATATAAATAGGGGAGAATACTAATCACATTCTCTATCTGATTTTTCTAGTTTTGATCCTTCTCTCTTCTCTTCTATCATTGTTGCCTCTAATATAAATCATAGAGTTGATATAATTGTTACAATCTTGTGCAGAAACATTCCATTATATCTTTGAGAACTTCACAAATAATAATTTTAAGGAAATTGCCGAGGTAAGCCTCAGAATTCCATTTATTTTTTGTAGCGACAAATCACTGTGACTTGTTTGTTACTATATAATGGTCTTTATACTTGTTATTATATTGTTTCTGCAATTTTAATAATCTTAAAGCTTTTCGAAAATTTGGGGAATACCCGTGAAAGCGGAAAGTTGTGAACTTTTTGTCTGCACTCTGTCTTTTCCAAGTAATTTTTATTTCAAATTCATATTTCCTAACTTGTTTTATACAACAGGAAATGGCAACAATATAAATATTAAACAAAAATGCTACTCACAACAGGCCCGATCATTTTAAAGGAGTCGGTGACGATTTTCTTACATGACAGAATCAGATGTTGTTTTACCTCACCGCACTCAGTCTACAAAGGTATATTGAGGAGGAGGAAACCAGTAACTACAATAGGAAAGGAAATAGACAAAGATGCATGAAAGCATACCAACTTCCTTTGCAGAAACTATATTCTAAACTATCTCGACAAGGTGAAATACAAAGTACATCAGCCACTAAAGATGGCAAAAGCACTCTAGAATACACTTGCCATGAAGTACATGACGCAGAATATTAGTCTTAAAAAATTCGTGGTAGAAAAATTCATGGACTACAAGATGGTAGCTCCAAATCTATGACAAATCAATTTCATGAACTTTAGATTATCATTCACGAACTTGAACTAAAAGGTCAGAAGGTTGGAGATTCATTTTTGATTGATGCCATCACAAGAAAACTGCCTCCATTATGGAGGGATTACCCAACTATCAACATAAAAAGAAGGAAATCTCTCTAAAGAACCTCATAGTCCGACTTAAGATTAAGGCAGATAACCGTGGAGTTTCGAAACAAAGCAAGGAGACATTTATTGCTTAAAGGTCAGAGACAAAAAAGGAAGAAACCCAGAAGAAAAGGAAAGCCGTTGAAAACATACCCAAAGACAAGAAACAAACCAAGAAGTTTAATAACGAGTATTGGGTTTTTAAAAAAATAGGACATGTGGCTAGAGATTGCAAACACAAGAAGGAACAGAACTCAGAGGAAAATATGTTGGACAACATGGAAGTGGAAGAATCGAATTTTTCGCTAGTTGTATCTTAGTGCAATTTGGTTCAGAACCCTACACAATGGTAGGTATACACAGGCGCTACTCGTCATGTTTTCTCGGACAAATCCATGTTTTCTACGTACCAAAAATTTAATCAAGAAGAAAAACTCTACATGTGTAATTCTATAGTTTCCATGATCGAAGGTAATGGCACAGTAATCCTCAAATTTACTTTTGAAAAACTATTAAGCTGAATGACGTGCTTCACGTTTTAGATATATGCAAGAATCTCATCTACGATTCAGTGTTATCAAAGAAAGGATTCAAAATAGTATTCGAATCAGACAAGATGGTTCTTTCTAAAGCTGGAATGTACATAGGAAGAGGATATATATGCGGCAGTCTATTTAAGACAAATTAGTCGTAGTCAGCGAAAAATTATATTGTTGACATCAAAAGTTGGTCTAATGACGATCACTCCCTTAAGTGCGTTAACCACACACAATAATATTCATAGAATGCAAGAAATAGTAAATAAACATGGGAGACATGATATTTTTATAGTAATTTGGCTTGATTCAAGCCTATGTCCTCTTTATAATCTTTGTTTATACTGTCGATTACATATTACAGTTGTTTTCTGATTGAAAGAAAGTAGAGAAAGAAGTGGTTTATACACAAGATCCTTGTGTTTTACTTGAAATATACATCATGCTATTTTTGGGATGTCGAATAAGAGCTTTTTGTGTAGCCGTTTCAGAATGCAAGATTGCTTTAGGTTGCTCCCGATGGTTCAGAATGCCCTTCTATTTCTGAAAAGGTTGTATTTATATGCGAGAAGATGGGCCGAATTTGTATGCAACGTGGCTCACATCTTTTTTGGGCTTGGACACGTGTAACTCGATTCTATAGAGTAGTTGTAGGCGGAGGGACCTAGTATACTGCTGATGAATAGCTCTTCTCAAAAGTTCTGACATACGTAGAGCTTGGAAGTTGGTGCATAAGATGTAGTGCGAGATAAAGCTGAGTGGTTCTGTAGCTTTGGGAGTAGGACATTGTCCTGTAGTAATTAATTTGTCTTGATATTTCTGCTTTGGTATTCTAGGTTTGACCCGATCTTCCAGGAACAGGTCGATCGATCTATTGATGATCCGATCAATCGGTTTGGTTTTGACTTCGGAAGAATGCTAATTTCAAGGAAGAGCCTTTATTTGTTGTTAAGCCAATCAGGGCTGAATTATAATCGATCGACCTATGATAGAAGTTGACCCTGGGATCACGGAACCAGACCGATATCTGGCAATGAGTTTCGATCTTGAGTTGCGATAGCTTTTGCCAAAAAGCTGGTTAACGCTTCCCCCCAGAACATATCTTCTTAGGTAAAGAAGATGTGTTCTGGATCTTCTAAAGAATGTTGAATAGCAAAAATCCATAGAGCCATGATTTCGTCGAACCATATTACGAGAAAGGCCAGAAAAACAAGAAAAACGATGACCATCGATGATTGTAATAAGGCTAGAAAATCGATGATTGCTGGGGATCATAATAAGGCCGACAAACTGGCTATCACCACCGATCGTATTTAGGCCGGGTCTTTGAGGATGCATGAAAACCAATCGACCATGCCAAGTCAACTTTAGAGAAGAGCAGTAGAACCGGGACCTTACCGAGTTAAACAATGCCCGTAAATAATTTGAGGTAAACATGCCAAGTCCTGGCAATGTCATTTGATGTGTTCAAGCATAAGCCATGCTTGGGAGTATAAACCATACTCATACGTTTAAAGCAGGGTATCAACCATACCCAAAGTTCGAGGAGGACGAACATAAACCATGCTCAGTTTTTTTAGAAGGGGATAAGCCATACCCGGAGGAGTTAGAGTCAAGCATCAGCCATGCCCGGGATGTAATCTTTCCAAAGGGGTCGAGTAAAAACCATACTCGTGGTTTATTACCGTGAAGACGAGTATGAGCCATGCCCGGTTTATAAAAGTTGTCTAGCATTGATTATACTCGGCTTGAGAAGGTTGGCGAGCATTAACCATACTCGGCTTTAAAGGGTTGGCGAGCATTAACCATACTCGGCTTAAGAAGGTCGACGAGCATTAACCATACTCAGCTTTGAGGATCTTGTCGAATCCCAACAAGATACTTGCATCGATCAAACATAATCCATGTTCGAGAAATAAAATTGATTGTTGCTAAGAAACTATTACAGAAATTAAAGCAAATCCTAACGGGCTTACAATCTAATCCAGAGCACGCCTAGGGATTAAATTCTAACCCCATACTTGTGCACTTCAACACAACCACATTATTGAAAATAATAGAAATATATTTCTTATATCCTAAGAAATGGAATGCATTCACAATGATCCAAACTAGATCAATTGATGATGATGCCGTGGTTGCTAGGCTTGGGGTCTTTCCCATTTCGAGAGGTACATGGACCACTCTGAGGAGCTGAAGCAAGTAGTTGCGACAGTGCAGTTGGTTTACATTTTTTAACATACTCGGGTAGTTCTCCACGTCTAACCCTTTCTTTAATGAGATCGCTCAAATGCCTGCATTCATTGGTGTTGTGACCTTCCATATTATGATACAAGCAGTGCTTTCCTGATTCACGTTCTCTTTGGGTTGGCTCCCTCTTGGGAGCCTTTGGGAAAGGTAAGGATCCTCGCACATCAAGGTAGATGTCCAGTGGGGAGGAGTTAAGCTCGGTGTATTGATTATACTTGTTCTTTCTCCTGAGTCGTAAGTTCCAATCGTTCTTTTCCGAGGCTTTGCCCTTCCCTTTGTTTGGCCAGTAACGGATGGTCCTCCATCCTTTGTACCAAGTACTTCGAGATTCTCCATCTCGATGTTGGCGTCTTCTTGTCGAAGGAATCTATTGGCTTTGGAGTAGAAGTCTCCAATGTCTCAGGGAGGATCCCTCTAGAGGGAGATCTTGAAATCAGTTCGATCTAAGACACCTGTCATGACATCCATAGCTCGGGTCGATCGACAATTGATACAGCCACGTTGAATCTTTCTAGTAAGGAGCATAGGGTTTCCCTGGACCGCTGCTTGATAGATGTGAGAAACATGTTGCTCTTCAGTCGGGAGATTTGAACTCTGAACTGTTCTGTGAAGTGGGTGGCCAACATATTCCAGTTGTTGATCGATTCAGTTGCTAGCTGCCGAAACCACATACCGGCAATATCTGTGAGAAATAGAGGGAAGCACTTGGCCATGATGTTGGTCGATGCTGATAGTACTTCCATGTGATGCATGTATCACATGAGATGTATGGTCGGGTCGGTCTTACCGTTGTAGGGCTTCAGGACCGGAAGCTCGAAGTTCGGTGGATTTCAGGAGTTTCCGATTTCCCATATGAATGGCCTACGATGGACGTTATCCATGTCCTACTGAGAAGTGCTACCTCTAGTGAAGCATTTGATGATACTTGCAATCTGACTTTCATCCACTAGGAGTTGTTGCCATGAATCCAATTCGGCATTGGGGATATTGGTGAGAACCCTGGAACAGGGCGGTAGCATGGTTTGAGTTCTTAGGGTCAAGTTGGCTCGGCCCACGAGAGTTGAGTAAAGGTGGCCTCCAGCCTCAGGCCTTGATTCAAGAGTAACTGGAGCTGCTTGGGTGGAATGTAGATTGAGCCGAACCATATCCGCTTCAGTTAGATTGGACCTGTTCGGGATAACATTTTCTGTTAGGGGATCAAAATAGCCACCATCCTGGGCGACATCAGAGTGATTTATCGTAGCGTTACCCCCCATTACATTCGGGACTGGTACGGTAGAGTGTTCTTTGCGACACGGAGGGTCATTTCCCCCAGTCCTACTTGGATCAGCAAGCTGGGAAGGCTGTGTGAGAGGCTGCAAAAGGCGGGTTTGCGGTAAGATGCCAGGTCGGACCGGAAGTTACGTCGATCCATGTTCTGATCAACCCATAAGTTGCACTGGTTCAAGAGGTTTTTGTTTAGGGAGTTGAGCCGGACCCTGGACTGGAGGCAAAATGTTCGACCGATCAGGAACTTGGCCATGGCCGACCTAAGAATCTGCAGCTACTCCAGTGCTGATGGTTACTGGAAGTGATGACATTAGATTTGGCCGATTGGGAAGTGCAGTTAAGCCAGGAGGAACTGTAGACCAATCCGAGGATTGGATTTCATCAGATCGTAGATTAGCTATTGCCCCCGCTTCGTTTCATGCAGGAAGTGATGTGTGATTGCTCGGTCCTCCTACCATCCGAGCAAGGAAATCTTTCATCATATCATACTGCTTTGCAAAAAGTATGTCATGGTATGCCATCTGAGCTCTGAGCTCAGCCAAAACTTTATCCATCTCGTCCCTAGTTAGGTATTGGGACGTTCTTCATGGAAGGAAGCCTCCTAGCTTGCCCCCGTTGCTGCTGCACCAAAGGTCCAAGTTTGAGCGTGAGAAGGTGTTGAATCCTTCTTTCGTTTTGTCGTTGCTTCTTTAAGAGTTGTCGAAGGTCGTGGGGTATATTTGTGATCCGCTACCTGGCGCCATAATGTTGACGTTGAAAGTTGGTCTAATGACGATCAACCCCCAAAGTGCATTATCAACACACAATAATATTCACAGAATGCGAGAAAAAGTAAATAAACCCGGGGGACAGGATATTTTTATAGTGGTTCGGCTTGATCCAAGCATATGTCCACTTTTTAATCCATGTTTATACTGTCGATTACATGTTACAGTTGTTTTCTGATTGAAAGAAAGTAGAGAAAGAAGTGGTTTATACACAAGATCCTTGTTTTGTACTTGAAATATCGGGGATGTTATTTTTTGGATGCCGAATATGAGCTTTTTGTGTAGCCGATTAAGAATGCAAGATTGCTTTAGGTTGCTCCCGATGGTTCAGAATTCCCTTCTATTTTTGAAAAGGTTGTATTTATAGGCGAGAAGGTGGACTAAATTTGTATGCAACGTGGCACACATTTTTTTCGGGCTTGGATACGTGTAACTCGATCCTATAGAGTAGTTGTATGAGGAGGGATCCGGCATACCGCTGATGAATAGTTCTTCTCGAAAGTTACGACATACGTGGAGCTTGGAACTTAGCACATAAAAAGTAGTGCGAGATAAAGCTAACCAGTTTTATAGCCTTGGGAGTAGGTCTTCGTCTTGTAGTAAATAATCTGTCTTGATATTTCTGTTTCGGTATTCTAGGCTTGATCTGATCTTCCAGGAATAGCTCGATCGGTTGATGATCCGGTCGATCGGTTTAGTTTTGGCTTCTGAAGAATGCCAATTTCGAGGGAGATCCTTTATTTGATGTTAAGCAAATCTGGACTGAATTATAATCGATCGACCTATGATGGAAGTCGACCCTGGGAGCATGGAACCAGATCGATATCTGGTAATGAGCTTCGATCTTGAGTTGTGACGGCTTCTGCCAAAAAGTTGGTCAATATATATATTCTGATTGTATTACTAATAGAATTGTAGTTTCTTATTTTCTTAGGTATGAAATTTTATTATGGCATGATGGATTATGACACATAAATTTCCGAAAACTGAAAAAGCTAGCAAATTTGGGATTAATTCCTAAATTCCAAGAAGATAAAAACTACAAATGTGAGACAAGTGTAGAAGCATAAATGGTCAAAATATCATTTCATATTGTTGATAGAAGTACTGAACTACTAGGTAGATTTATGCGATTTTAAATCACTACCTCCAAAAGGTGGAAAAAGGTATTATTTTATCACTTTTATTTACGATTATGTGTGCTATCGCTATGTATATCTTTTGAACACTAAAGATGAAGCAATTACATCGTTTATAAAGAACAAGGCTGAAGTAGAGAAACAATTAAATACAAAGATCGAGATATAAACATCTGATCGAGTGTAGAATATGAATCACCATTTAAACAATTCTATGTAGAAAATGGAATAATTCATCAAACAACAGCCCCATATTCACCACATCAAAAATGGTATTGCCGAGAGAAAGAATTGAACAATAAAAAATATGGTTAATGTAATGTTATTAACCCTGGCTTACTGATGAACTTATGGGGGGAAGCCTTAAATATGTTCAATCACGTTTTAAACAAGGTTCCTTACAACAAAATAGGAACAATTCCATATGAGCTATGGAAAGGAACAAACCAAGCTTTAAATACCTCAAAGTGTGGGGTGCTTGGAAAAAGTTATGGTTTTGCCTCCTAAGAAAATCAAGCTTAGACCAAAAACAAAAGATTGTTACTATCTAGGGCCAACCCAAAAATAATAGTGCCACAGATTTTTGTTATTCAAGTCTGATATAGCTGATACAATGTAAATACAATCATTAAGTCAAGAGATGCCTTATTCTTTGAAGATGCATTTCAATACAAAATGAATAAAGAAAAAAACACCACTAAAGGGATAATAGAAGAATCAAGCAAGTCATGTGAAGATGAAACTCGTTGTGAAATTGAGGATGTTGAACCTAAAAGAAGCACAAGGGCTAGAATTTTCAAGACATTTGGTTTGGAATTTTTAACATATATGTTAGAACGTGAACCTTAAACGTACAAGGAAGCAATGTCATCTTCGGAATTTTCATGTTGGAAAGAAGCAATCAAAAGTGAGATTGAATCAACTCGAAGTAACAAAACTTGGGAAATAGCTGATATTCCACCTAAAATACAATCCAATGGCCGTAAATGGATTGTGACACCCTACGTCCATTAATGTCACTCTAATGAGAATGCATTAAATTTCGTGAAGAGAAATAGGTAAAAAAACAACTAAATTCACAAGATAGATATAAATATGTAGCAGAAAACTTTAACTTTTGTTAATAAAGAAAACACAGTTCCAAACCAGTAACAACATTATACTATTCAAATACTAGAAACCTCAAATAAACCAATCTATCGTATAATCAGAGTACAGTAATATAAAGCCATATCCTTTTATAGAAGCCATAACAAAATGGAATAGTAATCAAGACGGTACATGAATCAGAAGAAATCCAAGCAAGATAAGACTACGAGCTCAGAAACTATCCACTCCCACTCTAAGAACCTGAGGGGGGGAAGGAAGAGAGAGAAAGGAAACGAAAGGGTCCTACATAAAGTCTGGTGAGTTCCAGTAATTTTTAGCATAAGCATATGAAAAAGATGTCAAGAAAGATAAATCAAGTTACTACACCAATTACTAATATTAAAACATTAGGTGTTACCCTAATCACTACCCATGCGATCAGCTCCCTATTACCCGAATATCCTGTGTTAACCCTGACAGTAGGGTGTATCAGTTCCTGACCCATCATCTTATAGAACACAAACCTATTCGTAGGTGTTACAACGTCTTAGTTTCCCATAATCGGGCCCATGCACGCTTATGACTCTGTTGGAACGTGTTGTTCGACGACGAATATACTATCGATTAGAAATCGTCACGAAGTGTATATAACCGCAAGCGCACGATGTACACTAGTAGTACATTAGCGAGTATGAGTCGATCCACGGGGAAAATTCAATCAAATTAAACCAAATTCAAGTGAAGATTTAACTAACTAACTACAACTACACTAAACTAAGAAACTAAGTTAAATAAGAATATGAGAGTTAAATAACAACTTATGAATAATTCCACTCCCTAGATCACATGAATCAACATAAAATGAAACCACGATCTCTCTTCTTTTGGTCATTTGTGAATTTAGTTGATATGATAATTATAAGCATAGATTATTCATGCCACTAATTAGCACAAAATAAACTATCAAACTATAACATACCCACTAAATCACTTTACTAGTTCTAATGAAAAATGAACAAGTTGAAACTGAAATATACTTTAAGCATGGCCTATGAACTATTAATTAGAACTATAGAACATCAAATTTTTGTTTCAACGTCCACTTAATCACCATCATCATATGTAGATGAAGAGATAATTAGTGAACACATGACTAAGCATAGCCTATTTGGTGTCAACAATATAGGATATCAAATTCAATAACGAACACATGAAACCAATAACATCAACATGACATGAGGCACAAAAAAAGAGCATGAATAAACAAATTATGTTGCATCTACATAATCAAGAGAGCTTCATTACCCCTAAGTTGAAAGGGATTAGCCTCTAATATATGTAATCATGACAACAAAAGTAGATTGCATAAAATAAACCTAGGCTACTTGCATAAAAGAAAAAAACATGTAAATAAAAGACAAAAAATTAAAATTGCATTAAAAAGAGATATTACATAAAAGAAAATGGCTAAGTAGCCATGAAAATAAAAAGAGAGTTTTGCTTCTCTCACTAAAATAAAGAAGGGGATAAAAGAGAAGAGAAGAGGATTTACATCAACATAAAGGGGATATACATACATGTTCTAAACCCTAAAACCCCAATCACTTTTGTTGGGGACTACCAAAAATACCCCTTCATGAAGCTTCTAATCTTGTTTTAGGCACTAATAAGTCATATAGAATGCATGAAGTCTATTGTCTCATCCAGTTAGTCTTTAATATGAAGCTTAAGAGCAAATGGGTAAGTTGAGAGATGGGGTCCTCCAATTTCCATAGAATGAATTAATTATTTGCCTCCTCTTGTGTATATGAATGCATTTCTTCATATCTTCATGTGTATGCATAATTTTTGCTTTTAAGTTCCTACAAGAGACAACTACAACGAACAAGTAATTATACACAAATTTAAACATGCACAATTTACCGTTTTACACCTTAAATGAGGATGAATGCATAATAATTTCAAAATTTTGGGTTTTTAGTTAAAACATGTAAAAATAGCCCACTTATGTTATTTATTTAATTAAAAAAAGAATAAACGTACAAATGTAAATGTGCATATTTACGTGCACATCAAATACCCTCACACTTATCTTTTATTCGTCCTCGAATAAACAAAAAAAACTAAGATAAATCCATTTTCATAGGGAGCACGATTGCATTGAGCGTATGCAACAAGCCAAAACCTTTGGGTGTCCCCAGTAGTACGAGTGTTGTCTCGTGGGGTTTTCAATGGATACTACCCACAAAATCCAAATGCAAAAAATATTTACAAAATGCAAGATTTGAAAATATTTACAAGATGAATTCAATTTTTCAAAAGAATATTTACAAATGGGTAACTTACTTTTAAATTTAACATGAGTGAGTTAAATAAAATTTGGGTCGTCACTATGAAATTTTAGTCCGTTACTAATCAAAACTTCATACAAAAATCAGGTTATTGTTACAAACTCCTCTAGCTAGGCCATTTATTTCGGTTGATAACATAGTGCAAATATGAAATCAATTCTATAATCGGTATCAAAAATCGTAAAATGGCATCTCGATTTCCTTTTGGTTAACAAGTTAGGTCAAATAAGGGAAGATAGTGCTTGAATTTCTGGTGCTTACTTTCTCTTTATTTTTAAAAATATATACATTATTACTATTTACAAACACGTAACAGAAAAGGCCAAGGTAAACCACCCGTGAGAGTTTGGGACAGAGTTTAGCGGATTGTACAGACCGACATTGGATTTGTCGACAAGATGTCGGTAATCCTTAGGTGCCCAAATCATAAAATGAGACTAAGGTATCCTACCCATGCACTGCCTCGCATACTGACATGTGAGTTAGGATAGAGCTTGGCGGGTTTGCACATCAACGCTAGATTTACAAGCAATGTTGGATATCCTTGGATTATTATTATATATATATTCTCTTTTTTTCCTATATTTTTTTCACATAAGAGAGAGAGAGACAAGCGAGAATACCTTAGCACAACTTCACTTAAAAGATATAAAACGTTATTGCAAGTAGCCTAAATCAATCATTCATTTAATCGGATTACAATTCAGAAAACATATCATACTCATCACCTACGAATCTCCCTATATACCAGTTACACCAAATTTTCTCATAATTCAAACTTTTCTTTCGTTATTCATTAAGAGAAGTAAAATTCCAAGCATTTTAATCGTACGACCAAAATTTTATGTTTACTTCATCGTGTCTATTCAAAAGTTGTAACAACCCGTGTTTCTATAACGTGTAATAACCATAAATCAAGGAAGAATTAATTTTTAAAATAAGAATCAGGGGAAACGGGTTGTGCCATTCGTTCGTCTCGAAATTGTGCTTGGAATCGAGTCTGAGTTCTCAAAAATCGGAGTCCGTATGACCAAGTTATGACCATTCAAAGTTTTCAAAAAATTTCAAATTCAAAACAGACTCAATTCGAATTCAAAATTCGAATTTCAAACCTCCAAATAGACTGGGCGGGAAAAGGCGGGAAATTTCCCGCTCAGGACCAGGTCGACCTGGGGGTCGACTATGTAGTCGACCTACCCAGGGCCAGGTCGACCATAGTGTCGAGCTGGGGGTTGACCTGGTGCCCGAGCCCATTTCTGAAGCTGGATTCACTCTGATGTATTTGGCCTCATTTCTGTCCACATTCGTTGACCTGACCCTATAAATACAGCCCCTAACACCAGTCTCTCTACACCAAATTTCTTTCTGGACTTATGCTGCTCTGATTCTGGTTGAAAAGTTTGAGAGAGGGACTGCTTCTACTACGTTGAGACTGCGTTAAGGGAATTGCTGATTTGGGGACTTCTATTAGGACTTGACTAAGCATATTCAACATCAACTCTCTTTTTCTAATTCTCGAACCACGATCTGTAAGCCCCAGTTATTTTCAGATTTAAACTGTGACTGTATTATGAATATGATGTAAATTGAAATTGGACCTATGTATGATGACTGTTTACATTCATTCTCGTTCATCTTGGATCTTGACTCTTGAATATTACTATGACATTGACTTGGGGCCTATTCATGTTGTAAATCAAAAAAAGAAAACCCCTTGTATTATCATGTTGAACCTGCTATTGTCACAAGTTTATATTATCACCTTATGACAGTCGTTACCATGACTATACTATCACCTTATGACAGTCGTTACCATGACTATACTATCACCTTGTGACAACTGTTATTTTGACTAGTACCTTATCTTACTAGATTTGGAATCTTTATGTTTGAGGCCAATATTTCATATGTCAGTAATGTTTTATTTCAAGCCATATCATGCTATGCTAGTAATCACTCTTGTCACCTTATACCCATTTCTTTTTATGTCACTCCCTAATTAGATTTATTTGTATCGATTCGAACTTACGTGCGATGGGAATACGATTTGGGTAGACTAGGTAAAACATGAATTAGCTTTAAACTTGAACATGAACGTTATTATGACTTGAACCTGAATATGGACATGAACTTGACACGATTTGACATGAAACATGACTTGAAAACTTGACATGAATCTAGACATGAAAACTTGAACGTGGGCATGACAGTTAGATAAACTTGAAAATGGCCAACTCGAGGCTGGGTTGAGTTTGCAGTGTAAATCTGCCCGGAACCGCCTGGCAAATCCAGTGGCTGCAAACAATAGGATCCAATGTGGGTAGTTGGTCATATCGCACGTAAAAACCCGAGGTTAGACTATGTTGTGGTGTAAATCTGCCCGGAACCGCCCGACAAATCCAGTAACCACAACAGTCAGTCTAATGTGAGAGGTTGGCGTGCACTAATGAATTAATGCCACATGATAGGGTTAAGTCATGAACCACTTGAATATACCTAACCATCTTGACACGACGAATTGATAGGGTTAAGTCATGAACACACTTAACCAACTTGATACATGGTCTGGACAGGGTTAAGTCACGAATTTGAATGACAACACTTAACCCATTAGAAACCCTAGTTACGCGGTCCTTTTCAGCAGTAACCCACGTAGATGTATCACGATACCCTGGGACTAGGCAGGGTGGGGCACGATTACTGAGCTGATTGTAAGCGACCAGAACGACGGCTGAGTAGGTGCGCCATTGTAGGTTCAGGCGGGCTATGGTCATGCACGTAGTCCGGAGTTGAAAAAGCAGGCATTGGGCACCTATAGATTTACACTGTGCGTGCTTGATTCGTGTCGGTGGTTGGCACCATAGGACTTGATACACCCTATGGTGGACCTAGCACAGGTAACTACATTTCTGGATAGGGCCGTATGACACAGACACATGACAATCTAGGACTTGTAGGGAGCCGATCGATTAGTAGATCGTACCGTAGGACCCCATAATGGGTCACTTCATGACACTGGGCTAAGGGATCATTTCATGGTTAATACTTGACATGGGTTAGAATATTAGTACAGTTGGTGCAGCGAACCTTGAATATGCAATGCCAGACTTGACTTATCTTGTTATCTTAATTATCCAACTAGTTCTGTTATCATCCTTATGTTTAATTCCAGTTTTCACATATCATGTTACCTTTACTAGTTTTCATACTGAAAGTCACTAGGGCTTACCAGTCTTTATGACTGACCCTTTTTCTTTCGTCCCCCCCAGGTTCTCAGGGAGGAAACACTAGCTCTTAGCTTGGATTCAACTTGCTTTCTGACAGCTCATGTACGGTTTGTTCTTGGGCTATGCTATGGCTGCTTCTGCTATTTATGGGGAATAATTCACTTTTGTTTTAAGTTTATGCTTCTTTATTATGAACTTGATGTAATGGAATAAATTGTATCTTGGATATATGAGCTTTTGACTCTTTCTTGGAAAATAATAAAAAATTGGTTTTTAATTTCTACCGCTGCTTTATTTATGTTCTGCCTTGTGATATCTCTGTGCATTTTTACCTAGATAATACTCCACCAAAACTAGTGCATTCCCTTTGTGAGTGACCCTAGCGGAGGTGGGGTGTTACAATTTGGTATCAGAGCAGAAGGTTACCAGGCCGGGCAAAAAGTTTTAAAAACCTTCTGAAACTATTTTCAAAACCATTTATAAAGAAGCATTTTTCAAGAAAAGATTTATGTTTAAAAAGGCTATTCCCCAAAAGCCATTAACACTTCCCTTTTTTCCTCGTTTGAATCTTTTCTTTCGTTTTTCAGCATGGCCGATCTTAACCTTCCTGAGGGAATACCTGTGCCTGGATGGTTCCGAAGGTACTTTGAAGCCAGGGCCAACGATGCGGGCACGGCAGACATCCCTCCTCCTCCTCCCCCAGTGATTGCGGTTCCTCCTCCTCCTGGTACCGCCTTTGCCAAAATATGCAAAGACTTTAAAGCAATGGGCGGCAAGAACTTCGTTGGAACTGAAACCTTCGTTGAGGCACGAAACTGGCTAAAGGAAACAAAAGACTTGTTCATTATCTTTGATATGGATGATCATAGGAAAGTTCAGCTGGCAGCATGGTTGTTGAAAGAGGAAGCTGCATTTTGGTGGGAAGTCACCAATGCTACCAGGCCAATTGAAACTTGGGCATACTTTAGAGAGAGGTTTGGGCTTAAATTCCTATTGTCAGCAGAGGAGAACCTTCAGATGGAGAGGTTCCTAGCACTCAAGCAAGGGGATATGTCTGTGAGGGAGTACGTGAATAAGTTTAGTCAGCTTGCTCGGTTCAATTTGGATTTGGTCAACACAACCCAGAAAAAGGCTGTACGCTTTGCTCGAGGATTGAACGAGCCACTACACAGCTTGGTCCTAACTCATATACCCATGGGGGCGACCTTTGAAAGCTTGGTGGATATGGCTCTACTCCATGAGGAAGACAAGAATAGCAAGAAGGAGGTTAAGCCTAATGAGACTCAGAATAAGAAAGCTGACTTCAAGAAGGGGAACAACAAGAATAGTAAAAATAACAAGAGCAACAACAAATCACGTGAGACGAGGAAGTGCAACTTCTGTGGTATTACTGGACATCTAGCTAAAGACTGTAGAAGGAAGAAGAGGAAGTTGGGTGAATGCTTTCATTGCAGAGATACTGGACACATCAGCAAGGATTTCCCTAAGAAGCAAGGGCAGGGGCAAGTGCAGACTCAGCGAGCAGGACCTTCTGGAGGGCAGTTGCATGCTCTCAACACCGCTCCAGCTCCTGACCGAGGTAGTAATATTTCCGTAGAAAGCCTTGTTTACATTTCTGACTTTCCTGTTCGAACCTTATTTGACTCTGGCGCAACGCATACTTTTATTTCTTCTGATATTGTTGAAAGTCCGCACTTAAGTACTAGTCTGGTTGAGGATTCCGTTATAGTTTCAAATCCAATTGGGGGCTCCGCCCATTTATCTATGATGTGTGTGGATTTGAGGATCTCTATCTTAAGCGTAGAATTCAAGTGTAATGCTTATGTTCTCAGATTCATGGGATACGGTTTGATCCTAGGTATGGATTGGCTGTCCGATTATGGAGCCATTCTTGATTGTGAACGAAGGGTAGTGAGGCTCATGACTCGCCTTGGCAATACCCTTGAAATTTCTTGTAACCCTAAGGGTCCGGTCATGTTATGTTATCTTGAATCCCTTGACTCGTCCGATGATAATTTGCAATCTGTAAGAGTGGTCCGAGAATATCCAGATGTCTTTGATGAAGTGAGGGGATTACCTCCTAAACGCGAGATAGAGTTCCGAATTTATCTTGTTGATAATGCCAAGCCAGTTTCATTGCCCATTAGGGACATGGCCCCGCGAGAAAGAAGAGAGCTCAGTAAACAAATCAACGAGTTGCTTGAGAAAAATTTCATAAGACGAAGCATTTCTGAATGGGGTGCTCCGGTGGTATTCGCTACTAAGGCGGATGGATCGCTTCATCTGTGCGTAGATTATCGTGAGTTAAACAAGCCGACAAAGAAGAATAGGCACCCACTATTAAGAATCGACGATCTGTTTGACCAGCTTGTGGGAGCATCTATTTTCTCTCAACTCGACCTAGCCATAGGATTCCATCAGCTTAGAGTGGTTGAGGATAGCATTGACAAAACTGCGTTTAGGACTCCAGATGGGTTCTTCGAATGCCTCGTCATGCCGTTTGGACTAACAAATGCACCCGCATACTTTGTAGATTTGATGAGTAGGGTGTTTCGGGAGTTCCTTAACAAGTTTGTGGTAGTTCTCGTGGATGATATTTTGATCTTTTCAAAAGATGAAGAAGAGCGTGCTAGACATCTCAAGGAAGTCATGGAGACGCTTAGAGCACACCAGTTAAAGGCTAAGTTCTCCAAATGCCATTTTTGGAGGAAGGAAGTTCGGTTCCTTGGACATGTAGTTTCTAAGCAAGGCATAGCCGTGGACCCTGCAAAGGTAGTTGCGGTACAAGACTGAAAAATTCCTAAGAATGCAACGGAGGTAAGGAGCTTTCTTGGTTTGGCGGGCTACTACAGGAAGTTCATTAAGGAATTCGCTAAGATTTCAGCCCCTCTTACTAAATTAACAAAGAAGAACCTACCTTTTGCATGGGACATAGAATGTGATGCTGCTTTTCAGAGACTTAAGAGAGCCCTCACCACAACTCCACTTTTAGCATTACCCGATGGAGGTAAGATGTTTACCGTGTACACAGATGCGTGCGGAATGGGATTAGGTACTGTCCTAATGCAGGAAGGAAGAGTAATATGCTACGGGGGCAGACAACTTAAAGTTCATGAGAAAAACTATCCCACGCATGACTTGGAATTGGTCGCGATTGTTTTTGCACTTAAAGCTTGGCGCCATTATCTTCTAGGGGAGAGGTTCGAGCTGTATACCGACCACAAATTGCTTAAGTACCTCTTCTCACAGAAAGACTTGAATCTAAGACAACAGCGGTGGATGGAGTTCTTGGCATCATATGACTTCGATATAGCTTATACCCCTGGCAAGGGTAATGTGGTGGCAGACGCACTAAGTAGAAAATGTTGACTTTGAGCCCCTTGTTTGTTGAAATGAAAAGCCTTGAGTTTATAGCAACCTTTGATTTTACACCTGCTGTTGAATCATTGACTGCTACGTTAGCATCTCTTGAGCTAAGACCTACACTTCTAGACTAAGTAGGGACTTCACAGAAGGAAGACCCACAGATAGTTCAAATCATGGACAAGCTGATTAGGGGTGAGACGTCGAGTCACCTCAGTAGGTATGCCATAGATGACAAGGGATGGCTAAGGCGCGATGGAAGGCTATGTGTCCCACAAGTGGGAGACCTAGTAAGGAAAGTTCTCAAAGAAGCGCACCACTCGAAGATGACTATACATCCCGGAGGGGATAAGATGTACATGGATATGAAACGCATTTTCTTTTGGGCTGGAATGAAAAAGGACGTGGCAGAGTTCGTCTCAAGGTGCATGGTGTGCCAGCAAGTAAAGGCCGAGTCGAAGAAGCCCGGTGGACTATTACATCCTTTGGAGGTTCCGCAATGGAAATGGGAGAGTATCTCAATGGATTTCGTGGATGGATTGCCTAGGTCAAGGAAGGGAAATACTAGCATATGGGTCATAGTTGATAGACTCACGAAAAGTGCTCACTTCATTCCGGTGAAAAGCAAGAGGACCGCATCAGGGCTAGCATCTATTTACCTTCGAGAGATAGTACGGTTGCATGGAGATCCTTCTAGTATAGTTAGTGATCGTGACCCGATTTTCACTAGCCAGTTTTGGAATAGTCTGTAAGAAGCAATGGGAACACGACTGAACTTAAGCACGGCCTATCACCCACAGACGGATGGACAAACCGAAAGGGTAAATAGGGTACTAGAAGATCTCCTGAGGCTATGCATTCCTGACTTTGGTGGTACTTGGGAAGACCATCTTCCTCTCGTGGAGTTTGCGTATAACAATAGTTACCAAGCTAGCATCGGAATGGCACCATTCGAAGCCCTATATGGAAGACCGTGCAAGTCACCAACTTGTTGGTGGGAGACGAAAGACAGACTTATACTTGGGCCTGACATGATAAGGGACATTTCTGAGAAGATTGAGTTGATACGATGACGGATGAAAACGGCCCAAGATAGACAGAAATCTTATGCGGACCAGATAAGGACAGATCTAGAGTTCAAAGTCGGAGATATGGTCTTTATAAAGGTTTCTCCGTTACGCAATGTAGTTCGTTTTGGAGCAGTTGGAAAGCTAGCACCAAGGTTTGTAGGACCGTTCCCCATCACTGAGAGGATTGGACGGATGGCCTATAAGGTAGACTTACCCGAGAAGCTGGCTGGGGTGCACAATGTCTTTCACGTCTCGCATCTCTGGAAGTGTTTTCATGAGTCAGCCGAAGTGGTTGAGCCAAGCATCCTTGAAGACGTAGAAGTGGAAAAAGAAGGGACATTGAGGCGAATTCCAATTCGTATCTTAGGAACGGAGATTAAGAAGCTAAGGAATCGAGAAGTCAAGCTAGTGAAAGTGCAGTGGAGTGAAGCCCAAGAGGACGCAACTTGGGAAACCGAAGAAAAGATACGCGCGCTTTACCCATTTCTTTTTGAGGGTACATTCTCGATCTCTTTTTCCTTGAAAACCTTTTCGTATCATGCTTCTAAAATCTATGTTTGTCTTGTTATCTTCTCGATCTTATCTTGAGAACCTTAGGTAGAAACATATGGATGTAAACATGTGATTGAAACATGTTATGGTTGATGGTTGCAAATGGTTGCAAGTGGTTGCAAGTGGTTGCTAGTGGATGCATGACACACATTAGGCACAAGATCGGCTCAATCACATTTCATGTTGCATATGCATGGGTGCTTATACTTGTACATGGATGGAACTTGTTATGCTATCACTTGGATGTTGCATATGGATGAATGACTGTGCACTCATGTAGAGATTATGAACTATGCTAGGAATTTGCATACATGTTGGATTCATGACAATAACATATTTTTCATTAAGGAGGTTTACTGAATCAGTAACCGCCTGATCTTTTGCATTAGATAGGTACATGTACACACACTTTCTGCATATGTGCATATAGCACTAGAAGTCTTTTAAGGACAATGGTTGCCTGTGGATGATGCTTTGAGTAGATGGATGATTGGATGGTAGGACACATCCACCCTAACTTAGAGATTTCGGGGATGAAATCCTTTAAGGAGGGGAGAATGTAACAACCCATGTTTCTATAACGTGTAATAACCATAAATCAAGGCAAAATTAATTTTTAAATAAGAATTAGGGGAAACGGGTTGCGCCATTGCGTTCATCTTGAAATTCTGCTTGGAGTCGAGTCCGAGTTTTCGAAAATCGGAGTCCGTATGACCAAGTTATGACCATTCGAAGTTTTCATAAATTTTCAAATTCAAAACAGACTCAATTCGAATTCAAAATTCGAATTTCAAACCTCCAAATAGACTGGGCGGGAAATGTCCCACCCAGGACCAGGTCGACTTGGGGGTCGACTATGTAGTCGACCTACCCAGGGCCAGGTCGACCATAGTGTCGAGCTGGGGGTTGACCTGGTGCCCGAGCCCATTTCTGAAGCTGGATTCACTCTGATGTATTTGGCCTCATTTCTATCCACATTCGTTGACCTGACCCTATAAATACGGCCCCTAACACCAGTCTCTCTACACCAAATTTCTTTTTGACCTTATGCTGTTCTGATTCTGGCTGAAAAGTTTGAGAGAGGGACTGCTTCTACTACGTTGAGACTGCGTTAAGGGAATTGCTGATTTGGGGACTTCTATTAGGACTTGACTAAGCATACTCAACATCAACTCTCTTTTTCTAATTCTCGAACCACGATCTGTAAGCCCCAGTTGTTTTCAGATTTAAACTGTGACTGTATTATGGATATGATGTAAATTGAAATTGGACCTATGTATGATGACTGTTTACATTCATTCTCGTTCATCTTGGATCTTGACTCTTGAATATTACTATGACATTGACTTGGGGCCTATTCATGTTGTAAATCAAAAAAAGAAAACCCCTTATATTATCATGTTGAACCTGCTATTGTCACAAGTTTATGATTATCACCTTATGACAGTCGTTACCATGACTATACTATCACCTTATGACAGTCGTTACCATGACTATACTATCACCTTGTGACAACTGTTATTTTGACTAGTACCTTATCTTGCTAGATTTGGAATCTTTATGTTTGAGGCCAATATTTCATATGCCAGTAATGTTTTATTTCAAGCCATATCATGCTATGCTAGTAATCACTCTTGCCACCTTATACCCATTTATTTTTATGTCACTCCCTAATTAGATTTATTTGTATCGATTTGAACATACGTGCGATGGGAATACGATTTGGGTAGACTAGGTAAAACACGAATTAGCTTTAAACTTGAACATGAACGTTATTATGACTTGAACCTGAATATGGACATGAACTTGACACGATTTGACATGAAACATGACTTGAAAACTTGACATGAATCTAGACATGAAAACTTGAACGTGGGCATGACAGTTAGATAAACTTGAAAATGGCCAACTCGAGGTTGGGTTGAGTTTGCAGTGTAAATTTGCCCGGAACCGCCTGGCAAATCCAGTGGCTGCAAATAATAGGATCCAATGTGGGTAGTTGGTCATATCGCACGTAAAAACCCGAGGTTAGACTACGTTGTGGTGTAAATCTGCCCGGAACCACCCGACAAATCCAGTAACCACAAAAGTCAGTCTAATGTGAGAGGTTGGCGTGCACTAATGAATTAATGCCACATGATAGGGTTAAGTCATGAACCACTTGAATATACTTAACCATCTTGACATGACGAATTGATTGGATTAAGTCATGAACTGCTTGAACACACTTAACCAACTTGATACATGGTCTGGATAGGGTTAAGTCACGAATTTGAATGACAACACTTAACCCATTAGAAACCCTAGTTACGCGGTCCTTTTCAGCAGTTACCCACTTAGATGTATCACGATACCCTAGGACTAGGCAGGGTGCGGCACGATTACTGGGCTGATTGTAAGCGACCAGAACGACGGCTGAGTAGGTGCGGCATTGTAGGTTCAGGCGGGCTATGGTCGTGCACGTAATCCGGAGTTGAAAAAGCAGGCATTGGGCACCCATAAATTTACACTGTGCGTGCTTGATTCGTGTCGGTGGTTGGCACCATAGGACTTGATACACCCTATGGTGGACCTAGCACAGGTAACTACATTTCTGGATAGGGCCGTATGACACAGACACATGACGAGCTAGGACTTGTAGGGAGCCGATCGATTAGTAGATCGTACCGTAGGACCCCATAATGGGTCACTTCATGACACTGGGCTAAGGGATCATTTCATGGTTAATACTTGACATGGGTTAGAATACTAGTACAGTTGGTGCAGCGAACCTTGAATATGCGATGCCAGACTTGACTTATCTTGTTATCTTAATTATCCAACTAGTTCTGTTATCATCCTCATGTTTAATTCTAGTTTTCACATATCATGTTACCTTTACTAGTTTTCATACTGAAAGTCACTAGGGCTTACCAGTCTTTATGACTGACCCTTTTTCTTCGCCCCTTTTTCTTTCGTTCCCCCAGGTTCTCGGGGAGGAAACACTAGCTCTTAGCTTGGATTCAACTTGCTTTCTGACAGCTCATGTACGGTTTGGTCTAGGGCTATGCTATGGCTGCTTTTGCTATTTATGGGGAATAATTCACTTTTGTTTTAAGCTTATGCTTCTTTATTATGAACTTGATGTAATGGAATAAATTGTATCTTGGATATATGAGCTTTTGACTCTTTCTGGGAAAATAATAAAAAGTTGGTTTTTAATTTCTACCACTGCTTTATTTATGTTCTGCCTTGTGATATCTCTGTGCATGTTTACCTAGATAATACTCCACCAAAACTAGTGCATTCCCTTTGTGAGTGACCCTAACGAAGGTGGGGTGTTACAAAAGTAAATTAAAATGCAATTTTTTTCTTGATTTTTTTAAAATTTTGTTTTGGGATGAAAAAAGAAAAGAAAGTTGAAATCTATGCAAAAACAAAATAAATATAAAACTCCCCCCACACTTGATTTTGATTGTGTCCCCACAGTCAACCCAAGTGGCAAGAGAAAAGGAAAGGAACTTTGAAAATATGCCCTATATTTACAAAAAATAAAAAAATTATTTACATTATATCATAAAATATATTGACAAGATGTAAATGAAACGATCTTCCAAAGACTGATTCATTTCTCTCTTGTAGTATGAGAGACACAGCTCAAGTTTGAAAAACCAAATCGTAAAAAATTTCGAAGTTAAACATTTGTTTGGAAAAACGAATGTCGTTTTATTATATACCGAATGAGTTGGTTTGTTTTCAACAGTTTTTATGGTAGATTGAATAAATGGTTGAAATTCATGTTTAAATTCACCAATTTGATTTCCAAATTTATCATTGAAATTTGTTCAAAAATATTGATTTCAAAATCGAAATGGTGATTCAAATCTACACTTTTGCACTTCGACTCATCTTGAAATGACCAAAAAAATTGTGTTCATCAAATTCGTCTTCCTTTGATGAATTGTCATTAACTTCAATGCATGTATCAGCTTCAAAATCCAAAGTTGTTGCTTTAAGTTCGTTATTTTCAGAAATAGGAAGACCAAATTCTAAATTTTGTTCCACCCTCTCAAAATAATTGAAATCCAACTCAATTATTGTATTATTTTAAGATCGTCATTTTCACTTTTGAAAGTTGTTATTTCCAAATTGTTGATTGCGGGCAAAGGTGGATTATTGTTCGAATCATCACACATTTGGGTTTGATTTTGTTTCTCATGAAGCTTCAAGTAGTTTTCATACAACCAATTTGTGTAGTCATCTTCGTTCATTTGCTCAACAATCAAATTTATAATTATTTACATGAGAATTTTCGCTTTGAAATTGTTGAGAACAAATATTTTCAATAGCACCACAATTGAAATTATTTTCAATGCCAATATCATTTAAAAAGTTATCCACATCCATTTTGAATTTGAGATTCATTTTAAAGTTAGAAATTGAATTGGCAAGGGTTATAATCAAAATCATTTGAATTTGGAATTGAATTTGGAATTGATTCATTTAATCTTTGACTTTCTTCAACTAGAGATTGAATTCTTATTTCAAGACTTGAGGGTTGATCATCATTTTGAAAATTTTATGGTGTAAAATCCAAGTTGTTTGTACAATTCACATTTTCATTTTGAGCTGGAAATTCATTTTGGAGTTCGAAATTGAATTGGCAAGGGTTATAATCAAAATCATTTGAATTTGAATTTGAATTTGGAATTAAATTTGAATTTTGATTATTTTGTAAACTTTGGCTTAAATTGTTGCACTTCAATTCAATTAATCTTTCATTAAATCTTAGATTCTATTCAAGTAGAGCTTGAACTCTTATTTCAAGACTTGAGAGTCTATCATCATTTTGAAAAAAAATTGGTGCAAAATCAGGATTATTTTGAAAGTTTTGAAAATTCGGTGGTGCAAAATCCAAATTGTTTGTACAATAGTATTTATTATTATATCCATATGAATTTGGGGTAAAATTATATGGATTATATTATTTTCACAACTATCATAAAATCCGTGGGAATAAGGAAATTGGGACATTTCAAAGATTTTTTTTTTTGAATTTTTTTTGTTTAATAGAAAAGGAAATATTCATAAAAGATGTTTTTTTTATTTTGGATTATATATGTGTGTGTGTGTGTATATATATATATATATATATATATATGCATGGGCCTAATGCAATTATATGAATACAAATTACTTATTTACAAATTTCTAAAATTATATAATGACGGTTAGATTAATTTCAACAAAAGATTTCTCAGTCAGTTAACGGACAGGAGTTATCGGTGCACCAGGAATCACCCTAGCAATGCAGCCGAAGGTTTAAGTACCTTCAAAGGAACAACCACTATAATATTTACGGATCACCGTAATATATATAAATGGTTATTATTCTGCCGTAGTCCAGACACCAAGAAATAATTCGCTAGAAATAAACCAATTTACCAAAATATAATGAAGTCCTAAAAAAACTAAGATGAATGCAAAACTGAAATTAAACGTGAATTAACGATGCAACTATGAATGAATTTTTATTTTTCTTTTTTGGATTTTGATGCAAATGCAAGCAATTAACAATGCAATGAAAGTAAAAACAATGGAGATGAGAACACTACCAGAGCTTCTGAATTTATTAGCAATTTTTTTTTGCAGCGGTTTTTTTTAGCGCAAGCAAAGCGGAGCAATTCCCTTTTCGTCTTTTGCAACCTGAAAAGCTAAAAGGATATATATACAAACAAAAGACAAATGTTTATTTTTCTTTTAATCAGTCCGAAACCTAGAAATGAATTAAACAAAACAAACAAAATAGGATAAGCCAACTCAGCCCACTAGAAAATGAGCAAGGCCCAACCACTAAGCTTCACTGAAAATAAAACAACACAATCAACACCATTTCAATTCATATCATCCAACTTTATCCCAGGTATAAAAATCAAAATTCATAGACAATCGAAACTCCCAAATCAAATTTCGCAGCCTCAAGTGATTTGTTCAGGAATTGAAATAACGGTTTGAATGAAGGGCTCGGCGATTTTTTTGTGACAGGCGTGAGGCAGTTGAAGTATTTGGGTTTAGTGAGTTGCATGGATCTTGGGGTTTGATTTGTGGTTTGGCGGTTGAGTAGGCGATTATGGGAGATGGAGGCGATTTCGGTCAGTGATCTCACGTGACGAGGTTTTTGGAGGAGGTAGGTCTGGGTGATTGCGAGTTCGAATTTCGCTGGTTGAAGTGTTAGTATGGAGTAGTAGAAGTGGTTTGGTTGCAGTGAGGGGTATATGTGGATATTGGAGGAAGAGTTGTTAAACTTAGGATTGGAGGATGATGAAGTGTAGTGGTAATGTGGACTGCAACTTTGTTTGAATGGGTGTGAAGTGGATGACATGTCATGGTTGTGGTTGTAGATAAGGTAGAGGAGGTATGGATATAGAAGACAGTGTGACATTGAAGTGGTTAAGTCGGTTTTGTGTAGGTGTGGCAGCTTAGGTGTGAGTGTCTTTTGATGTTTGTAGGGTATGGTGTGAATGATGTTAAGAGGGATGTTGAAATGGGAATGTTGGTAGTTTTTTGGTTGGATATGATGATGGTAGGCAGTGCACAATGTGCAGTGGAGAGTTTTGTGAATATTGTGTATGGCAGAGGAAGGAGGTGAGGCTTCAGTGGTATGAATGGTGAATGTTTTCTGGTGTAGTGGTAAAATGGCAATGTAGCTTTGGCAGATGGGAAAGCAGGACCCAAAAACAGAATTGAATGTGAAAAACAGAATGTAAAGAAACAGAGTGTGAAGGAAAAAGAAAATTGATATTGTAAAATAGAAATTGGTGGAAGTGAAAGTAGCTTTATATTTGGAAACAACAATTGAGAATCAGCAGATGAAAATAGGAATTAGCAGAGGCAATCCAATAGTGAATGTAAAACAGAAGTGCAGTCGTAACTTACTGAAAACTGTGTAATAAAAATGAACTGCAAAAATTCAATAAAGGAAATTATGCCAGTATTAAAAACGCTTTTGCTGCTTCCTTTGAAATACTACTGGAAACTGAGAGTTGAAACAAAAATCACTACCAAGAAGTGAATAAACAGAGATTGAATTATCACACCAAAATGGACCTAAATGCACAACACTCAATTAACAGTGCAAACAAACGCAAGCAACAATATAAATTCTGAATAACAACACAAATAGTGAGAAAGCAAAGAAAATTGACTCTTTTTTTAATTTAAACTAAAACAAAAACAGAAGATGCACAAATGAAAGAAAACAAGTCAACAAAAACACAAAAGAATGCATGGATTTTTTTTTAAAACATGAAACCAACAATGTATGAAAACAATCAAACAAAAGCGCGCACACAAAATCAATACAAACCCAAAAACAAAACGAAACAAAACAAAACAAATACTACTTAACCAAAGTGAATGAACACAAGTATGAACAAAGCAAGTAAACAAAAAAAAACACATGCAATTTTATTTATTTTTAATTACAACAAACAAGAATAAACACACAAACAAATGAACAACTAGACGCAAATAAAAATAGAAACAAAGGGGATGCCCTTTTTTTAACAAAAACAAGAAAATTAATACAAAGAATAAAATCAAAATTAATTTCTCTCACCGGCAGCGGCGCCAAAAACTAGTTCGACGATGAATATTCTGTCGATTAGAAATCGTCACGAAGTGTATATAACCGCAAGCGTACGACGTACACTAATAGTACGTTAGCGAGTACGAGTCAGTCCATGGAGAAAGAATAATTTTAATTATATTCAATCAAATTAAACCAAATGCGAGTGAATATTTAACTAACTAACTACAACAACACTAAACTAACAAACTAAGTTAAATAAGAATATGAGAGTTAAATAACAACTTAGGAATAACTCAACTCCCTAGATCATATGAATCAACATAAAATGAAACCATGATCTCTCTTCTTTTGGTCATTTGTGAATTTAGTTGATATGATTATTATACGCATAGCTTATTCATGCTATTAATTAGCACAAAATAAACTATCAAACTATAACATACCCACTAAATCACTTTACTAGTTCTAATGAAAAACGAACAAGTTGAAATTGAAATATACTTTAAGCATGGCCTATGAACTATTAATTAGAACTACAGACCATCAAAATTTTGTTTCAAGATCCACTTAATCACCATCGTCATATGTAGATGAAGAGATAATTAGTGAACACATGACTAAGCATAACCTACTTGGTGTTAACAATATAGGCTATCAAATTCAATAATGAACACATGAAACCAATAACATCAACATGACATGAAGCACAAAAAGTGAGCATAAATAAACAAATTATGTTGCATTAACATAATCAAGATAGCTTCATTTCCCCTAAGTTGAAAGGGATTAGCCTCTAATATATGTAATCATGACAACAAAAGTAGATTGCATAAAATAAACCTAGGCTACTTTCATAAAAGAAAAGAACATGTAAATAAAAGACAACAAATTAAAATTGGATTAAAAAGATATATTACATAAAAGAAAATGGCTAAGAAGCCATGAAAATTAAAAGAGAGCATTGCTCCTCTCACTAAACTGAAGAAGGGGATAAAAGAGAAGAGAAGAGGATTAACATCAACATAAAGGGGGTATACATATATATACATGTTCTAAACCCTAAAACCCTAATCACTTTTGTTGGGAACTACCAAAAATACCCCTTAATGAAGCTTCTAATCTTGTTTTAGCCACTAATAAGTCATATAGAATGCATGAAGCCTTTTGTCTCATCCAATTAGTCTTTAATATGAAGCTTAAAAGCAAGTGAGTAAGTTAAGAGATGAGGTCCTCCACTTTCCATAGAATGAATTAATTATTTTCCTCCTCTTGTGTATATGCATGCATTTCTTCATATCTTCATGTGTATGCATCATTTTTGCTTCTAAGTTCCTACAAGAGAGACAACTACAATGAACAAGTAATGATAACACAAATTTAAACATGCACAATTTACAGTTTTACAACTTAAATGAGGATGAATGCATAATAATTTCAGAATTTTGGGTTTTTTGTTAAAACATGTAAAAATAGCTCACTTATGTTATTTATTTAATTAAAACAAGAATAAATGTATGAATATAAATGTGCATATTTAAGTGCACATCACGTTCCTGCACTCACTCCCAAACCTTGAACCACTTACAATTCAGTTCAATAAAGCATGCCCTGCCCCCTACCTAGTGCGAGATGCCGACCGAGATACCAACGGGGATACTGACTGAGATGAGTTCCACACAACTTTACATAAGCCACCCCTAGGCTTATGCCCCTGTGTACCTAGGATTTAAGAGTCCCAAAAATGTGATATAACGACTAGACCTTGGACCTCTTTAGCTTATTAATTAACATGTGTAACTTAGCAGGTTTAAGTCCGTTAATAAGCCTGGTTGTAAAAATGACATTTATCCTAAATATTATTGGTGTGCAACCCCTTCCCTAAACAAGCAATTGCCCAGATTTATATTTAGGCTACACTAATTCATTTGCCTTAGTTTTTATATATGGTACTCATAAATTCTTACATGTTATACTTAATCTTAAATTAAGTCCAATCTATTAGATTTACATGTCGCATATTCTTCCTTAAATGTAATTAACCAATCTTACAGTCAAAGGTTCCAATTTACAATATGCCCAATTTTCTCCATTTAAGTGTCATTATCCAATTATTCCAATTTATTTCTTTTATATGCAATCAATGGTAGTAGCCTAGGCCTTGAGTAGCCTAGGTTCAGCTTAAATAAAAAGGAAAAAAGGGAGAAAATAGATCTCATACTGAATAAAAAGGCATATAAAAAAGATTGTAAATGAATGAAAGACAGAATAGGGATAAGGAAGATACAAATATACAAGAACATAATTTACAGTAGATATGAATAAAAGAACATGTATTATTAATATAGCTGAATTATTAGTAAAAGAACATATATAATTATTAACTTATAGGTATTGTTTATTTCATATCCACCAAGTTTCTTTTGTTCAGCCTTGACTTATTGAGAAGTCAAACATCAAGCCACGAATTCTGCTGCATCTTTCTTCATACCAGTCCAATGGAAGACACACTTCATGTCACTGTACATCTTATCACCACCCGGATGGATAGTCATCCAAGAGTTATGAGCTTCCTCAAGCGCTGCTCTTAGCAATTCCCCAACTCTAGGGACATATAGCCTACCATCTTATCTTAGCCACGCCTTTTCATCTACAGTATATCTAACTAGGTGACTAGAAGCTTCTCCTTCATCAAGTTTATCCAAGATATCCTTCAATCGTTGATCCTTTTCTTGCATAGATCCAATACACTCCATGAGGTTAGGTCGCACCTCTAATGATGCTAACCGACCAAGTATGGAATCCGTAGATGGCTTAAAATCAAAGATCAAGGTGAACTCCAAGCTTTGCCTTTCTACAAATAGAGGACTCAAGGTCATCCTCTGCCTACTCAATGCGTCTTCCACTGCATTACCCTTGACTGGGGTATAAGCTATCTCAAAGTCGTAGGACACTAGGAGCTCCATCCACCATTGCTGCCTCAAGTTGAGATCCTTCTGTGAGAAAAAATATTTGAGCGACTTATGATACATATATGGGTCAAATCTCTCTTCAAGTAGATAGTGTCGCCAAGACTTAAGCGTGGACACTATTGCAGCTAACTCCAAGTCATGGATGGGGTAGTTCTTCTCATGAACTTTTAGTTGCCTACTTCCATAGCAGACTACCCTATCATCTTGCATCAGTATGGCATTTAATCCTGTGTTGCAAGCATCCTTGTAGAATGTAAACACCTTGCTACAACCGGAAGATTTAGGACAAGGGCTATTGTCAGAGCCTTCTTCAACCTCTGAAAATCATCCTCACAATCAATGCTCCAAGCAAAAGTCAAGTTCTTCTTTGTTAGACGGGTAAGCGGAGCTGAGATCCGCGCAAAGTCTTTAATGAACTTCCTATAATAACCCGCCAATCCAAGGAAACCTCTTACCTCTGTCGCATTTTCAAGGGCCTTCCAGTCTTGAACTGCGACTACTTTAGCAGAGTCCACCGCTGTCTCATCCTAGGAGATCACATGCCTTAAGAACCTTACTTCCTTCCTCCAGAAATGACACTTATAAATTTTAGCTTTAAGTTGATGTGCTTTAAGCATACTTAGAACCTCCTCTAAGTGTTGGGCATGTTCTTCTTCGCTCTTTGAGAAGATCAAAATGTCGTCCACAAACACCACCATGAACTTGTTCAGATACTCCCTAAACGCACAACTCATTAAGTCTATAAAGTATGCACGTGCATTGATCACCCCAAAAGGCATGACCAACCACTCAAAGAAACCATCCAAAGTTTTGAAAGTCATCTTGTCAATACTATCATCCTCCCTAAGATGATGAAAACCCATGGCTAGATCCAACTGCGAGAAAACTAAAGCGCCTACTAGTTGGTCGAACAATTTTTCAATCCTTGGAAGTGGGTGTCTATTCTTCTTGGTGAGTCTATTTAATTCTTTGTAGTCCACACATAGATGGAGAGAGCTGTCTGCCTTGGTTGCGAAGATGACTGGAGCTTCCCACTCAGAAATGCTCTGTTTAATGAATCATTTTTCCAATAACTAACCCACTTGTTTGCTGGGCTTCCTCCTTCCTTAGGAGCCATGTGGCGCACTGGCAATGCGACAGGTTTCGCATTTTCCACCAAGTAAATCCAAAAGTCTATCTCCCGCCTTGGAGGTAATCCTCTTACCTCGTCGAACACGTACGAAAATTGCTAACTATGGGTATTGATCGAAGATCATCAACGGAAGAATCAAGAAAATCTACGAGCATAACCGGCCCCCGTGGGTCACAAGAAATTTTGAGAGTTATACCATGGAAAGTAAGAAGTCTATCCACTCTCCTTTCACTATCAAGAATGGAACCAAACATGGCTAGCCAATCCATTCCTAGAATTAACCCGTAAACCATAAAACCAAGAACATATGAATCGCATTCAAATTTGACAACCAAAACAAAAATCTTCAAATACCTACATATCATAGATAAATGATTCGTTCCTCCTATGGGATATGAGACTATAAAAGGATTAGAAACAATACTAGTATATAAGTGCAGATTTTCTACCACATAGTTGGATATGACTAAATGAGAAGCACCGGAACCAAAAAGAGTTCTAACAGGATAGTTTAAAAGAGAAATCAAATGTAATAACCCGGAAATCTGGGCCAATTTAATATTTTTTATTCTGGCAATTTTAGCGAATTTTGATTATTTAAAATGAATTATTTTAAATAATAACGACGAGAAATTTATTTTGAATATAATTCGAACGTATATATTCGTTTGAATCGACGATAGAATATAAACAATTATTTATATATATAAAAGGAATTGAAAATGGCGCGGTAGTTCGATAATTCGATTTCAAACTTCAAATGAATGTACTGGGTGCAAAATAAACCAGATTTTAGTGAAACCAAAAATAATAGAATCTAATTGAGAATATCTTTCCAACGAATCCGAGAAATCAAAATTTCATAGCGGGAATCAAAAGATAGGTCCAGTTGAAAATTCTGAATAGTCGCTATGGAATTTCGGCCCTTAAAAATGGAAATTTTGCAAACGACCTTGGATTTCGACGAAACCACTTTTGTTGGATCCGGGATGTAAAGTTATTGCTAGATTCCAAATTTCATAATTTTTTGAATAAATATGTGAGCGTGGTAAAGGAAAACGCGTTTGACCAGTTTTAGTTGATTTTAATCGACTGGAAAATGGCCATTTTTCAAACGGTCTCAGAATTCAACGAAATTAGTTTTGTTAGGACCGTATCGTCAATATGAAGCTAGAAAATATTTTTTTTGGAATTTTTCGAGTTAGTACGTGACCCCGGTAAATTGAAATGCGCGTTCAAATTCAATATATAGAGTTATATTTTGATTTTAATGAAAACTGATCGAAATGATCAAATCAGCCTACGATACATATCCCATTATGTTCGGAATGGGGGTAATTAGCTATGGACGACAGGCGGTGGGTTCGATTTCGAGGTCGAAATTAAAAATTACTTTTTGATGGAAAATGAAAAAAATTAAATAAAGAAAATTTATATAAACCCATTTACCCCCCCTTTTACTCTTCCGTTCAGAATCAAATAAAAAAAGGCGGGAGATGCTGCCACCCGATCTCGTGCCCCAGATGCCATCGCCTCGCGTGACCATCGACGCCCCGACCACCGCCTTGCCTCGCCGCCAGTCTCCCCCTTCCCTCTCTCCCATCTCCTCCTCCGAATAGAAGCCCTCACCCGAAACCCCAATCCGCCAGCGAGCTCCGCCATCATCGAGGTTCCCCACCCCTCTGCTGCGCCCTAACATGGAACCCCCCCCCCCCTTCGCCGACGTGACCACCACCAGCCCCTCCCTTCCGATCGACGGCGAACAAGAAGCTCTATCTCTTAAAAAAAAAACTGTAAGTCTCGTTTTTTTTTACTATTTATTATTTCGTTTAATATAAAGAAATTTACTATTTTATTATAAATGAGTTTTCAGTTTTTTTTATATATAAATGAAAGGTAAGATTTTAATATTCTAAAGTTAAGATTAGATTTTTTTTAGCGGTAGAAAAATATAATTTTTCATGTTAGGAGAACGAGATTTTTCATGTGAGAAAAATATATTCTTTTCATGTTAGGAAAATGAGAATTTTCATGTGAGGAAAATATGCTTTTCATATTAAAAGAATATAATTTTCTATATTATAAAAATATGATTTTTGTTTATGTAGCATATTAAAAATGTGATTTTTATAGCGATGAAATAAAATTCGATGTTAGTAGACACGATAAACAGTAAGTGCTTTTATATATATAAAATTACTTAAATAAAAATAGTATCTTTTATATTCATGTAGCGGTATAGGAATATAATCTTTTATAAGTGAAGGAGCGATAAAAATATAATTTGTATATAGTGTAGATAGTAAAAATATGATTTTCTTGACAAGAAGATGATTTTTATATATTGAATAGCAAAGTAAAAATTCGATTTTTATATATTGAATAGCAAAGTAAAAATTCGATTTTTATATATTGAATAGCGAAGTAAAAATTCGATTTTTATATATTGAATAGCAAAGTAAAAATTCGATTTTTATATATTGAATAGCAAAGTAAAAATTTTATTTTTATATATTGAATATCGAAGTAAAAATTCGATTTTTATATATTGAATAGCGAAGTAAAAATTCGATTTTTATATATTGAATAGCAAAGTAAAAATTCGATTTTTATATATTGAATAGCAAGGTAAAAATTCGATTTTTACATATGTAGTGAAACCGGACAACGAAAGTGACAAAAGGCGAAAAGGGGAAGATTTCCTACATTTGAAGTGTCGTGGAGTTGGGATAGCTTTGGTGAGAACTTCTCACCTTTAATTTAATTTTCTAGTTATATAAATATATACTAGGATGCAGACGGTGTTTAGTAGCACCCGACACACGTCGTCCACAGACCATGGACGGCTTGTATGCTAGATTGTTTGATTTTGATGTGTAGTTGATTGTGTGATGTGAAATGGAATAAAATATTTATATAGTTGAAAATATTTTGTAGTTAAAAATAGAATTTTTAACGTGTATATGAAATGAAATAAAAATAAACAAATCGGACGATTTGTTTATATACACACATTTGACTGATATTGATTGGGTTGATAAATTTTACACATCGCCCAACTGCACAAATAAAATCTGTGTTTGATGGTTTGAAAACCCCACACGGGTATAGGGATTATATTTGATGTACACTAATCCCGATTGTTTAGTTGTATGTCGATTGATTGATTAATAGACTGTTATAAGCGTTGAATATTTATATTTGATGCTTATACAGTGTAGAATGCACTTTGGATGATGGTTGATTATTCATCGTTGTTATTGTATACATGTGTTGTAGAAAATCCATATAATTAACATTATATGGTAATTGATTGGTCCTCATTCCAGTTTTAAAATAGAAATATTTGAAATAGAAATATTTGAAATAAAAATATTTCAAAAGTTAATATTCGAAATAGAAATATTTGAAATAGAAATATTTGAAAAGGTAATATTCGAAATAGAAATATTTTTGAAATAGAAATATTTGAAATAGAAATATTTGAAATAGAAATATTTGAAAAAGAAATATTTGAAATAGAAATATTTGAAAAGATAATATTCGAAATAGAAATATTTGAAATAGAAATATTTGAAATAGAAATATTTGAAAAGGTAATATTCGAAATAGAAATATTTGAAATAGAAATATTTGAAAATAGAAATATATGAAGCCGTGTTGATTAGATTGACGCCATTTTGACGTGAACGATATTTATATCGATTTTATTCATTTTATAATGAATATCGAAAGTGATTTCAAAATCTGATATTTTGAAAAGAATTAGAATTCGAATTGAAAGTGCATAGAAATGAATTCGAATTGAATATAAATGAATTCGAATTGAAATTGAATTGAAATCGATTTGAAATGAATTTAAAACGAATTTATATTGGAATATTCAAATTTGAATTGAAATTGAATATGAAGTTGAAACCTTTTTGAAAATGAATTAAAAACGATTTATAAAGCATGTTTTAAAAGGAAATCGACGAAGTATATATTATATATATAATATATTGGCCTGAATAGAACGCGCCGCGCTGCGGCAGTTCGCGAATTTCAACCATTGATTTCGAACGGATATTACGGGAGATCCGACCGTCGGATTCTCCTAAAACTGAAATCGTTGGGTTCGTATCGAAAAGAGCATTCTAACAAATATTAGATATTTGAAATCTAACGGTTGAATTTGGAATTATATCCAAATCAAATTTGGAAAAGGTCGCTGTAAGTGCAGTTCGATGGCCGTTGATGGAAATCGACTGTACGAGCCTTGATAAAATTATTAAAAATAGTAATAATTTGTGTAAAATCATAAGAAATGATTTGTGAAGAATTGGGATGAAAATCTCCATATTTGAAAGGATAAAAATAGATTTTTATCGGAATAAACTAGTTTTGAACTAGAATAGTAATTTATTTATTTTTCAAATAAATAAAGTGAGTTTGAAATGGTTTTGAAATATAACCAGAATTTCCAATAATTGAATTGGAATGGATTTGAATCGAAATTGTCTTTGGAATATTTCGATGTTGGATTTCGTGATTATACAGATGTTGTTATGGAAATTTGAAAGATATATATATATATATATATATATATCGTTATTTTCAATACGATATTTGTTGGTCATAGAATTTGATGTTGAATATAAGCCGATATATTTTCTATTCGGAGCCTTGTATTTAATATCAAATGAGATTTGGGTTTGTTGTGAATGGTGTCTTCATTAACACTGTTCTTAAGCTCAGTTGAGAAAAGATTAAATCTTTTATTTAGATTTAATGAAGTGTACCAATTAAAGAATATTTAATTGGAATTGAATTGATATTGATTTTTGGGTTTATCATGAATAGTGTTTTAAATAACACTTCTTCTATAACCCGATAATTTATGGAAAGTGATTTTGGGTTTATTGTGAACCGTGTTTTAAATGACACTGATTCTTTAACCCAGTTGAAGATTAAAACTAAGTGGAGTTTTAATGAATCTTTAATTAGATTGAAATGACCGAGAATGGAGTATCACCAGTTTTACTCCAAGCGATAGTTAAATCTTTAATTAGATTTGAACGTGAAATGGTAATTGAATTTACCGATAACACCGTGGTGTTAGATATGAAGTATTACCAGTTCTACTTCATGGGATGAATAGGTGGGGATTGGGAAATAAAATAAATGATTATTCCGGTGTGATTCGCTAATTCCGACTAGTTTGAATTGATATTCAAAGAAGATTAAAGAATAAATTTAAAGAATTTATCTTTGATAAAATTAATGGGAACCTTTCCCAAAGTAGAAGAATATTTGAATTAACGAATATTCTGAATTGGAATGAGGCGTATGTTGTGTTTGTGTAACACATATTTATTATATACGCGAGTTATTCGGGAAGACCGGGTTTATCCCATTCTGAATAACTGATACGACGATAAGTCGAAGGTGAAGGCGGTGGTTGAAGACCGGAGGTCTTCACGTCGTTTGGATAATTACTGATGATCTTGATTGGGACGTTCACCCAAGAGGAGGGAATCAGTTAGTGATCGTCCAGACGTACTTGGAGATCGATGGATATGCGGGGTACTAGGTGCCTACGGTTTCGTTCAGACCCAGAATGGACTTGTAAATGGACTGTGTGTCTGACATTGGAATTTATCCTGTGTGATTGATTTCTATTAAATATATATCTGTTTGGCGGCGAAGAATTTATTATCTTGCTTAACGCCCTTCTCTGAGACGTACGAGCTCAGGGGTTATATATCGATGGATATCAAACGCATGGAGTGAATTGCCTGTGTGGCACGCCTAAGTAGCAATATGATCAAGGCTTCTGTTGAAAAGCAAAGTCTTGTGGTTGATGATCGAAGCACGGCCTTTGTGGCGTAGCTTGGGGTAACGTTTACTTCGCGAGTTTCACACCCGGTATGAACCTAAAATGGGAGAGGACCTCAGGGAGGGCATGCGTTTCCTTCTAGCTAAAAAGTGGCGTCAGTGGTTTTACATGCCCTGACGAGTTTGACTCATGTGGTTGTTGCTGTTGCGAGGCTCCTCGGTTAGATCGGACGATCCGGGTCGATGGAGCCATTCGTTGGCTCATTTACGCCCCAAAGGGCGGGGAAACGCAGTGTTCAGGCATTTTAATCCACATCGGTAGACCGGCCCTGTCGCTCCAAGGGTCACTCAAGCTCTGATCCGGAGACATGGGCTAGATTGTATCGAATCGGTTGAGGACTATCTTTTGCCTCGATTCATAGATGGAAATCCAATTTCCAAGTACGTGATTTTGCGGTTTTAATTGTAGAACTAGTATGGCGACATGATATATGGTACCCATGCCGTCTATGATTGATACTTATGATTTGAAGTTGTTTTATACATTATGCACTTATAATAGTATCAAATGATTTGTTTCAAACGTACTAAGCATGTTTGGCTATTATAAGGGAAAACCCTATCCCCCAGCTTGCGTTGCATTGTGTGATAGGACCTGGGTCTTATAATAGCTTCATTTTCCCCAAAAAGCATTGCGCTGTTTTGTTATATGCACTGGTATTCTTGGGAGGAAACCCGTTCCATGTTATACAGCGTGGTCCCTTGATATATCTGATTTAAAGTGAAGTTTTAAATAACTGTTTTAGTTCTCACACCAGTCCCATGACTAACCTGGGGTTTATTGTTTTAACCTAAACTCTGGGTGCCCTTATTTTGACACGGGCAGCTAGTAGTTTTGATTTTGCAGATTTATATTCATAGGATCCTGGTTTACAGTAGGAATGATATCCGGAAAGCTTTGTATCCGTATATCTCCTTTAGTTGTGTATTGTATTATTTTCCGCTGCTATGTAATGTAATTTTAAATCTCTGATATTTCTGTGTAATATTTATTCATTTATACACTGTATATTATTGTATCTGATGGAATTGTTGTAATATGCAACGAAATGTTCTTCCGTCTGTGTTCTATTTTGTCGTGTTCTCAAAACAATTCGTTCTTTCTCTTCTCTTCGGAGACTGGGGAAGTTCGGGTCGTTTCATCAAACCTTCTACTATGACTTTCCTACCCCGATCTGGTAAGCCAGCCTCTAAAGCATTAACTTGCCCTCCAGACGATCCAGCCTTCTGTCCTTGCCATTTAGGGCATTGTCCTTTGTAATGTCCAACTTGACCACAAACAAAGCAAGCATTCTTCGTCTTTTTACAATCTTTCATAAAGTGTCCTAAAGAACCACACCCATGGCATTTCACTTCTGTCTTGATCTGAGCTTTATTAGGTTTCCCCCTTCTTGGTTGTGTTCTTCTTGGGCTGCCATTTCTTTTTCTGAGCCTTGGGTTTTCTCTTCCTTTGTCTTAACCTCTTTCTTCCCTTCTTTGCTGTCCCCATGCGTTAAGGCCATGTCTACTAGTCTTTCGAAGGTTTCTCCCATTGGTACATGCATCGGTGCTAAGCCTTAGGGCGGTTGGTTCAACCCCTTTGCAAACCTCAAGGCCTTTTTGTGAGGAGTGTTTACTAACTCCAATCCAAATCATGCAAGTTGATTAAAAGTGTTGACATGCTCCTTTATAGTCATTCTCCCTTATTTTAAATTCAGAAATCTCTCCAGTTGCATTCCTTCTTCTGTCTACGACAAGAATTCGCCTCAAATCTAGCCTTAAAGTTATCCTAAGTAGCTACCTCTAGTCCATCTTGAACTATTTCCCACTAGTACGATGCTTCATCCTTCAGTTCCCAAGCGACCAACCGAATTCTCCTCCTATCATCGAGCTCGAATAAGTTGAATACATTCTCTATTTCTCTAAGCCAATTGTGTGTTTCTATAAAACTTTCAGTACCTTGAAATAGTTTGCCTTCCAATGCGCAGAAGTCCTTACAAAGCTTAGAAAAATTGACTATAGGAGGAGGTGGAGGTGCTATTGCGGCTGCAACTAGGGGAGGGACATTCTCTTGTACTCTAACAAATGTCGTTGCTTCTACATATCTACAAAACCATGTAGGAATGGAAATGCCCTTTGGAAATTTAGGAGCCACATACATGTTGAAAAAGGATGAAACAAGTATTCAAAAAGAGAATCGAAGGAACATTGTAAATAGCTTGAGGGGATATGTTTTTCAAAAACTGTAACAACCCGTATTTTCAATGACCTGTTATAACATAAATCGAGACAGAATTTAATTCTAAAATCTGAATCAAGGGATACGGGCTATGCCATTGCGTTCGTCTCGGAAAAATACGCGAAATAGAGTCCGAGTTTTCGAAAATCGGAGTCCGTATGACCCGATTAAGGCCCAACAAAGTTTTCAGAAAATTTCAAAGTAAAAACAGATTTCAAATTCGAGTTTGAAATTGGAGATTAGGGTAATATTGGGCCAGGCGGGAAAATTCCCGCCAGAGCACCCAAGTCGACAGCCCTGTCGACTTGGGAGTCGACTTGGTTGGACCCAAGTCGACAGCCCTGTCGACTTGGCTGTCGACTTGGTCCAGCCGGGCAGTTCTGCCTGGTGCACCATTTTGGGTTTGTGTTGAGTTTGGGGGCCAGATTCGGTTTTAAGGGCTGAGATTAGAACTAGGGTTTAATCCTAAGGCTAGAACTAGTCCTAATCTCTATAAATAAGGCCCTAACCTAACCCTAAATCATCATTATTCATTCATACAACTAAACTATGGCAAAATCAATCCTCTCATGGCCTCCACTCTCTTCATAAAATTCCTAAATAAATTTCTATGAGATTTTCCTTGCATACAAGTGTTTTCAAGCTTGTATGAGCATCATTAGCTTGCATTCAAGTCAAGTTTCTATATTTGCATCATAAAGCAAGGGTTTTGATCATTTTGGCTTAAGGGGTTTTCTATTGAAGCTTGCATTTTGGGTTTAATTGGTTGCATAAGGGCTTTGTCATATTTTTGTGTCTTCATAAGCATTGTAAGCCCTTTTCTACTTTCATACTTAAACTCTAAAGTTAATGAATGATGCAAGTTGTGTTTGATCATTATGATATGATATGCAAGTTTATTATGTTATGCAAGTATGATATGCAAGTTTATTATGTTATACAAGTATGATATGCAATTTTATCATGTTATGCAAGTTTGCTATGTTATGATATGCAAGTCTATCATGTTATGTTATGCAAGTTGATATGCAAGTTTGTCATATGATATGCAAGTTATGTTATGCAAGTTTGGGTTGATCCTTTTGTTCATGTTATCATGTTATGCAAGCTTATCTTGGGTTTATGAGCCTAAAGCTTCAAGCTTTATGCTAAAGGTTGCATTTTGGCAACATGTAGGTTATCATATCTCTTATGATAACTTGCATGTGAGGCTAAATGCAAACTTATGGCCATTTCTACATGTCATTTATCACCATGTATCACCAATATGCTAAGTTTGGTTTTATGCATGCTTTTGAGGCCTAAAAATGTAATATGCAAGTATATGAACACATGTACATTTCATATGCCACCATGTTGAACTTGTGGCTTCAACACCTTTATGTCATGATTATGCCAAGTTCCCTCTTTCTATCCTTTATGCGCTATTGCGATATGTAAGCGATGGGATTGCGTTTGGGGTTTGGTAAACTTAAAAGACATAAAAACATAAGCTTGGGAATTTACCTATTAAGTTAGGTCTACCCTTTGGGAATTTACCTATTAAGTTAGGTCTACCCAAATGCTTGAAAACTTGTAACATGTTTTGGAAACATGATGGACATGGCACTTAGAAAAGATAAGTGTGACCAACTCGAGGTTGGGTTGAGTTTGTAGCGTAAACCTACCCGGAACCGACCGGCTTAACTAGTTGCTACAAACAATAGGACCCAATGTGAGAAGTTGGTCATGTTGTACCTTAAACCCGAGGTTAGACCAAGTTGTGGTGTAAAGCTACCCGGACCCGCCCGGCTTAACTAGTAACCACAACAAGGTCTAATGTGAGAGGTTAAGGCACATTAAATTAATTAATGCCTCGTGATTGGGGTTAAGTCATGGTCCACTTAATACTTAACCAATTTGGGCTTGGTAGATTAATCAGGGTTAAGTCGTGAACTCATCGTTACACTTAACCAAGTTAATCCATGATTAGCAAGAGGGTTAAACCGTACTTAACCCACTAGAAAAATCCTAGCAATGGGGGTCCACTCCAGCAGTAATCCCAAGTTTGTATCATTAAGGCCCTAGGGTCTAGGCTAGGGAGGGAGCACGATTACTGGACTGGAGGTAAGTGACCAAAAGCGACGGCAGAGGGTACGCCGGTGTAGTTCCGGGCGGACCGTGGTCGTGCACATAGTCCGAAGCCGGGGAAAGCATGCACGGGTACCAGTAGATCGAGGCTGTGCACTCATGCTTATGGTGTCCAGGGGTTGCCACCCTAGGGCTTGATACACCCGACGGGAGACCCTGCACAGTCTGACTACAATTATGTTTGGGCCGCATTGACACCAACACGTGACGAGTTAGGCTTAGGGAGCCGATCGACTAGACCGTTTGGTTGGACCTCGTAGGGTCATTTCATGCTACTGGACCTCGTGTTAGGGTCACTTTATGTTATTGGGCCAAAGCTTGGGCCAAGGGATCAATATTTGTTTATTCAAGTCATGTTAGTTTGCTAGTACACCTGTGGTGCAAAACCTTAAACCTGATTATGCGATGACACCTTTATCTACCTTGTTAGTTAATCATCATGCTAGTATGTAGTTATCCATATGTTCATCTCAGCTTTCATCATGCCAGTTAACTTTATCAGTTTACATTGATTGTAGTAGGGCTTACTCAGTCTTTTTGACTGACCTGTTTTTCTTTCGCCTCTTTTCTTCCGTTCCCCCCCCCCCAGGTTCTCAGGGAGGGAATATTGGAGCTTAGCTTGGATTTCTGATCGCTTGCTTGTGGGATTTTAGCACATGTACGGTCTTGACATGAAGCTAGCTATGGTTATCACTTATTTTGGGGATAGCACTTATGTATTTCAGTTTTTCAGTAATGTTGTTTTTATCTAGACTTGTGTATTTGGAAAGTTGACATTAAGTTGTACCAGACTTGTTTTTGAAATGGTTTGAAATCTTACGTTGTTTTATCTATGCTATTTACTATGTTTACATATATACATATGTTCTTGTTCTGCCTTGATATATCATTATGCATGTTTACCTGATTCAAACGCCCCTCCAAAGTCAGAGTGCTTGCAAGAGCCACCCTGGCGGAGGTGGGGTGTTACATTTGGTATCAGAGCATATGGTTTACGAGAAGGAACAAAAAGGTTTTTTGAAAACTTTTGGAAAACTATTTTCAAAACCAAGTATAAAGTATTTTCCAAAGAAAAGTCTAGTTTATTTTAAAGGCTATTCCCCAAAAAGCCATTAGCAAAATTCCTTCGTTTTTCTCCATTCTGAATCTGTCTTTTTCTTCGTTTTCAGTATGGCCGATAACTTTGCTATTCCGGAGGGAGTACACGTACCTGTTTGGTATAGGAGACTTTTGGAGGCTAGGGCGACCGAAGCCGGCCCCGCAGATGTTCCTCCTCCTCCTCCTCCGGTAGTTAATGTTCCTCCTCCTCCTGTTGCTGAGGTTCCTCTTCCTCCTCCCCCTCAGCATCCTCAAGCTGACTTCGCAAAGACTTGCAAAGATTTCAAAGCAATGGGTGGCAAGAACTTTCAAGGCACCAAGACTTTTGTAGAGGCCAGAAATTGGTTGAAAGAGACCGAGGATTTGTTTGCTATCTTTGGGTTAGACGATCAGAGGAAGATCTTGTTGGCGGTTTGGCTTATGAAGGATGAAGCCGCTTATTGGTGGGAAGTCACCAATGGTACTTGGCCTGTTGAGACTTGGGCCGATCTCAGGGCAAGGTTCGTGCTTAAGTTTCTATCTTCTGCTGAGGAGAATCTGCAAATGGAGAGGTTCATAACTTTGAAACAAGGAGATATGTCTGTCAAAGAATATGTGAACAAGTTCAATCAGTTAGCTCGTTTTGGCTTGGATATGGTTAATACGCCTCAGAAGAAGGCTCTTCGTTTTGCTAGAGGATTGAATGAGCCGTTGCAGGGATTGGCTATGTCACATATTCCCCATGGGGCCACATTTGAGAGCTTGGTTGATATGGCGTTACTTCAGGGAGATGTTAAGAAAGAGATCAAGATGAATGATACTCAAGCCAAGAAGACTGATTCCCAGGGGAAAGGAAATCAGGGTAATCCAAGTGGTCAGAGCAGTCAAGGCAATCAGAACAAGAACAAGAACAAGAGTCAAGGCAACAAGGGGAACAACAACAAGGGCAAGAACAATAAGGGGAAGTGCCATTACTGCGGTTCAGTTGGGCATCTTATTAAGGATTGTAAGAAGAGGAAAAGGAAGAATGGTGAATGCTTTTTCTGCGGTGAGACTGGACATTTCAGTAAGGATTGCCCGAAGAAGCAAGGGCAAGGCCAGGGTCAGACTCAGCGTGCTGGACCTTCAGGAGGGCAAGTTCATGCTCTCAGTACCGCTCCAGTTCCCGATCGAGGTAGTATTTCTGTTAAGAGCCTTGTATATATTTCTGATTTTCCAGTTCGTACCTTGTTTGATTCTGGTGCATCGCATAGCTTTATCTCATCTGATCTTGTTGATAGTTTGCACCTTAGTACTAGCTTGGTGGATGATCCCGTCTGTGTCTCAAATCCTATTGGGGGTTCCGCCCATCTGTCTATGATATGTGGGGATTTGAGGATCTCTATACTGAGTGTAGAGTTTTTGTGTAGTGCTTATGTTCTTGGTTTTAGGGGATACGGATTGATATTGGGCATGGATTGGCTATCCAGATATGGAGCCATTCTTGATTGTGAGCATAGGGTTGTGAGGCTCGTGACTCGCCTCGGAAACACCCTAGAGATTTCTTGTGATCCGAGAGGTCCCGTCATGTTGTGCTATCTTGAATCACTCGACTCGTCAATGGAAACTCTTCAGTCTGTGAGAGTGGTTCAAGAGTATCCGGATGTTTTTGATGAAGTTAGGTGGTTGCTCCCTAAGCGAGAGATTGATTTCCGCATTTATCTGGTGGATAATGCAAAGCCGGTTTCTTTGCCCGTTCGGCACATGGCTCCGCGTGAAAGGCGGGAGCTAAGTAAGCAAGTGAAGGAGTTGCTTGAGAAGAACTTCATTAGACGAAGTATATCTGAATGGGGAGCGCCTGTGGTATTTGCTACCAAGGCAGATAGTTCTCTCCGACTTTGTGTTGACTATCGAGAGTTGAATAAGCTGACTAAGAAGAACAGACACCCGTTACCGAGGATTGATGATCTCTTTGACCAGCTTGTCGGTGTTTCTGTTTTCTCTCAGCTTGATCTTGCTACTGGATTCCATCAGCTCAGGGTAGCTGAAGATAGTATAGACAAGACTGCGTTCAGAACGCCAGATGGATTCTTCGAATGGCTTGTCATGCCATTCGGCTTGACTAATGTACCCACATATTTCGTGGACTTGATGAGTAGGGTGTTCAGGGAGTTCTTGAACAAGTTTGTCATGGTCTTCGTAGATGATATTCTGATCTTCTCTAAGGATGAGGAAGAGCACGCAAGGCATCTCGTGGTGGTGATGGATACGCTTAGAGCGCATCAGTTGAAGGCCAAGTTCTCCAAGTGTCACTTTTGGAGAAGGGAAGTTAGATTCCTTGGGCATATAGTATCTAAGCAAGGCTTAGCGGTGGATCCCGCTAAGGTAGTTGCAGTTCAGGATTGGAAGACTCCAAGGAATGCAACCGAAGTGAGAAGTTTTCTAGGTCTTGCAGGCTTTTACCGGAAGTTTATCAAGGACTTCGCGAAGATTTCCGCTCCTCTCACTAAATTGACGAAGAAGAATTTAGTTTTTGCTTGGAGCATAGAATGCGAGCTTGCTTTTCAGAAGCTCAAGAGAGCTCTCACATCAGCACCTGTTCTAGCTTTGCCCGATGGAGGGAAGTTATTTACAGTATACACCGATGCATGTGGCACGGGGTTAGGAGCTGTTCTGATGCAAGAAGGAAGAGTGATATGCTTTGGCGGTAGACAACTCAAAGTGCATGAGAAGAATTATCCCACTCATGACTTAGAGTTGGCAGCAATAGTATATGCACTCAAGGCTTGGCGCCATTATCTTCTGGGAGAAAGATTTGAGCTTTATACCGATCACAAGTCATTGAAGTATCTCTTTTCTCAGAAGGATCTGAATCTGAGGCAACAAAGGTGGATGGAATTCTTGGCATCCTACGATTTTGAGATAGCTTATACCCCTGGCAAGGGGAATGTGGTAGCAGATGCATTGAGTAGAAAAAGGTTGACTCTGAGTCCTCTATTCGTTGAGATGAAGAATTTAGAGTATGTGGCAACCTTTGATTTCTCTTTGGCGATTGAGTCGATGACCGGTTCTTTAGCATCTCTGGAACTCAGACCTACCCTTCTTGATCAAGTTGAGGCTTCGCAGAGAGAAGACCCTCAGATAGTTGAGACTATGGATAAGCTGATTCGAGGAGAGGCGTCTAGTCATCTCGCTCGATATTCTATTGATGAAAAGGGTTGGCTGAGGAGAGACGGAAGGTTATGTGTTCCAATGGTAGAAGATTTAGTAAGAAAAGTTCTTGAGGATGCGCATCGCTCTAAGTTGACTATACATCCAGGCGGAGATAAGATGTATAAAGATATGAAGCACATTTTCTTTTGGCTTGGGATGAAGAAGAATGTGGCAGAGTTTGTCTCTAGATGTATCATTTGCCAGCAAGTTAAGGCCGAGTCAAAGAAGCCCGGTGGGCTATTGCATCCTCTAGACGTTCCACTTTGGAAGTGGGAGAGTATTTCCATGGATTTTATCGATGGGCTACCAAGGTCAAGGAAAGGGAATACGAGCATTTGGGTTATTGTGGATAGACTTACGAAGAGTGCTCATTTCATTCCGGTGAAGAGCAAGAGGACCGCATCTTGGCTAGCGTCTGTATATCTTCGTGAGATTGTGAGACTACATGGAGTCCCTTCTAGTATAGTCAGTGACCGTGACCCAATCTTTACAAGTCAATTCTGGAATAGCTTGCAAGAAGCTATGGGCACGAGGTTGAATCTAAGTACGGCTTATCACCCACAGACGGACGGTCAAACCGAAAGGGTGAATAGGGTACTCGAGGATCTGTTGAGGCTTTGTATTCTGGATTTTGGTGGTACTTGGGAAGACCATCTTCCTCTTGTTGAGTTTGCATATAATAACAGTTATCAGGCAAGCATAGGGATGGCACCATTTGAAGCTTTAAATGGGAGACCGTGCAAGTCGCCTACATGTTTGTGGGAGACTACAGGTAAGCTTATACTTGGGCCTGATATGATCAGAGATACATCCGAGAAGGCCGAGTTGATTCGGAGACGGATGAAAGCGGCCCAAGACCGACAGAAATCCTATGCTGATAAGCGAAGAACTGATTTGGAGTTTGATGTTGGGGATATGGTTTTCGTGAAGGTTTCTCCTTTGCGGAATGTGGTCCGATTTGGAGCCGTTGGGAAATTGGCACCGAGGTTTGTTGGACCATTCCCTATTATAGAGAGGATCGGGCAGATGGCTTATAGAGTGGAGTTGCCCGAGAAGCTTGCCGGAGTACACGATGTTTTTCATGTCTCGCATCTCCGGAAGTGTTTACATGAATCAGCAGAGGTTGTTGAGACAAGTGTTCTGAAAGATGTGGAAGTGGAGAAAGAGGCTACCTTGAGGAGAGCTCCGATTCGTATCTTGGGGACGGAGACCAAAAAGCTAAGGAATCGAGAGGTCAAGTTGGTGAAGGTTCAATGGGGTGAAGCCGAAGAAGACGCAACTTGGGAAACCGAGGAGAAGATGCGTGGGCTTTATCCATTCCTTTTTGAGGGTACACTCTCAATCTCTTTTCTTTGTTAGCATATCTTTCTCTTTGCTATCCATGTTTATCTAGTTTATCGTGTTAATCTTGTCATGAGAACCTTAGGTAGAAACCCTTTGGATGAAACATGTGTTTGAAACATGTTATGCTTGATGATTGCAAGTGTTTGCAAGTGGTTACTCGTGGATGCATTATACACGTTAGGCACTAGATCGGCTCACACACTCCTCATATTGCATATGCATGAGTGTTTATGCTTATTCATGGATGAAAATTTTTGTGTTATCACATGGATGTTGCATATGGATGAATGTTATGTGCACACATATAGATGTTATATATTATGTTAGGAATTGCATACATATGGATTCATTTCACTAACATAATTTGCATTGATGATATTTGCATTAGATAAGTACATATACACACACCTTTGCATATGTTCATACAACATTTAGAATCTTGTAAGGACAATGATTGCTCGTGGATGATGTTTTGAGTAGATGGATGATTGGATGGTAGGATACGTTCTTCCCAACTTGAAGATTTCGGGGACGAAATCCTTTAAGGAGGGGAGAATGTAACAACCCGTATTTTCAATAACCTGTTATAACATAAATCGAGGCAGAATTTAATTCTAAAATCTGAATCAAGGGAAATGGGCTATGCCATTGCGTTCGTCTCGGAAAAATACGCGAAATAGAGTCCGAGTTTTCAAAAATCGGAGTCCGTATGACCCGATTAAGGCCCAACGAAGTTTTCAGAAAATTTCAAAGTAAAAACAGATTTCAAATTCGAGTTTGAAATTGGAGATTAGGGTAAGATTGGGCCAGGCGGGAAAATTCCCGCCAGAGCACCCAGGTCGACAGCCCTGTCGACTTGGGAGTCGACTTGGTTGGACCCAAGTCGACAGCCCTGTCGACTTGGCTGTCGACTTGGTCCAGCCGGGCAGTTCTGCCTGGTGCACCATTTTGGGTTTGTGTTGAGTTTGGGGGCCAGATTCGGTTTTAAGGGCTGAGATTGGAACTAGGGTTTAATCCTAAGGCTAGAACTAGTCCTAATCTCTATAAATAAGGCCCTAACCTAACCCTAAATCATCATTATTCATTCATACAACTAAACTATGGCAAAATCAATCCTCTTATGGCCTCCACTCTCTTCATAAAATTCCTAAATAAATTTCTATGAGATTTTCCATGCATACAAGTGTTTTCAAGCTTGTATGAGCATCATTAGCTTGCATTCAAGTCAAGTTTCTATATTTGCATCATAAAGCAAGGGTTTTGATCATTTTGGCTTAAGGGTTTTTCTATTGAAGCTTGCATTTTGGGTTTAATTGGTTGCATAAGGGCTTTGTCATATTTTTGTGTCTTCATAAGCATTGTAAGCCCTTTTCTACTTTCATACTTAAACTCTAAAGTTAATGAATGATGCAAGTTGTGTTTGATCATTATGATATGATATGCAAGTTTATTATGTTATGCAAGTATGATATGCAAGTTTATTATGTTATGCAAGTATGATATGCAAGTTTATCATGTTATGCAAGTTTGCTATGTTATGATATGCAAGTCTATCATGTTATGTTATGCAAGTTGATATGCAAGTTTGTCATATGATATGCAAGTTATGTTATGCAAGTTTGGGTTGATCCTTTTGTTCATGTTATCATGTTATGCAAGCTTATCTTGGGTTTATGAGCCTAAAGCTTCAAGCTTTATGCTAAAGGTTGCATTTTGGCAACATGTAGGTTATCATATCTCTTATGATAACTTGCATGTGAGGCTAAATGCGAACTTATGGCCATTTCTACATGTCATTTATCACCATGTATCACCAATATGCTAAGTTTGGTTTTATGCATGCTTTTGAGGCCTAAAAATGTAATATGCAAGTATATGAACACATGTACATTTCATATGCCATCATGTTGAACTTGTGGCTTCAACACCTTTATGTCATGATTATGCCAAGTTTCCTCTTTCTATCCTTTATGCGCTATTGCGATATGTAAGCGATGGGATTGCGTTTGGGGTTGGGTAAACTTAAAAGACATAAAAACATAAGCTTGGGAATTTACCTATTAAGTTAGGTCTACCCTTTGGGAATTTACCTATTAAGTTAGGTCTACCCAAATGCTTGAAAACTTGTAACATGTTTTGGAAACATGATGGACATGACACTTAGAAAAGATAAGTGTGACCAACTCGAGGTTGGGTTGAGTTTGTAGCGTAAACCTACCCGGAACCGACCGGCTTAACTAGTTGCTACAAACAATAGGACCCAATGTGAGAAGTTGGTCATGTTGTACCTTGAACCCGAGGTTAGACCAAGTTGTGGTGTAAAGCTACCCGGACCCGCCCGGCTTAACTAGTAACCACAACAAGGTCTAATGTAAGAGGTTAAGGCACATTAAATTAATTAATGCCTCGTGATTAGGGTTAAGTCATGGTCCACTTAATACATAACCAATTTGGGCTTGGTAGATTAATCAGGGTTAAGTAGTGAACTCATCATTACACTTAACCAAGTTAATCCATGATTAGCAAGAGGGTTAAACCGTACTTAACCCACTAGAAAAATCCTAGCAATGGGGGTCCACTCCAGCAGTAATCTCAAGTTTGTATCATTAAGGCCCTAGGGTCTAGGCTAGGGAGGGAGCACGATTACTGGACTGGAGGTAAGTGACCAAAAGCGACGGCAGAGGGTACGCCGGTGTAGTTCCGGGCGGACCATGGTCGTGCACATAGTCCGAAGCCGGGGAAAGCATGCACGGGTACCAGTAGATCGAGACTGTGCACTCATGCTTATGGTGTCCAGGGGTTGCCACCCTAGGGCTTGATACACCCGACGGGAGACCCTGCACAGTCTGACTACAATTATGTTTGGGCCGCATTGACACCAACACGTGACGAGTTAGGCTTAGGGAGCCGATCGACTAGACCGTTTGGTTGGACCTCGTAGGGTCATTTCATGCTATTGGACCTCGTGTTAGGGTCACTTCATGTTATTGGGCCAAAGCTTGGGCCAAGGGATCAATATTTGTTTATTCAAGTCATGTTAGTTTGCTAATACACCTGTGGTGCAAAACCTTAAACCTGATTATGCGATGACACATTTATCTACCTTGTTAGTTAATCATCATGCTAGTATGTAGTTATCCATATGTTCATCTCAGCTTTCATCATGCCAGTTAACTTTATCAGTTTACATTGATTGTAGTAGGGCTTACTCAGTCTTTTTGACTGACCTGTTTTTCTTTCGCCTCTTTTCTTCCGTTCCCCCCCCCCCCAGGTTCTCAAGGAGGGAATATTGGAGCTTAGCTTGGATTTCTGATCGCTTGCTTGTGGGATTTTAGCTCATGTACGGTCTTGACATGAAGCTAGCTATGGTTATCACTTATTTTGGGGATAGCACTTATGTATTTCAGTTTTTCAGTAATGTTGTTTTTATCTAGACTTGTGTATTTGGAAAGTTGACATTAAGTTGTACCAGACTTGTTTTTGAAATGGTTTGAAATCTTCCGCTGTTTTGTCTATGCTATTTACTCTGTTTACATATATACATATGTTCTTGTTCTGCCTTGATATATCATTATGCATGTTTACCTGATTCAAACGCCCCTCCAAAGTCAGAGTGCTTGCAAGAGCCACCCTGGCGGAGGTGGGGTGTTACAAAAACTGTTTTTTTTTAAATCCTTTATTTTGAAAACCTTTTTCAAACAAATTCTCTGTTCTTGTAACCTCAAGCTCTGGTACCAAATGTGACACTCCGCGTCCGTTAATGTCATTCTAATGAGAATGCATTAAGTTTCGTGAAGCGCAATAGGGAAACAACAACTAAATTCACAAGACAAATATAAATATGCAACAGAATACTTTAACTTTCATTAATAATGAAAACACGGTTTCAAACCAGTTACAACATTATACTACTCAATTACTGGAAACCTCAAATAAAACAGTCTGTCTTATAATCAGAGTACAGTAATATAAATCCATATCCCTTTGCAACAGTCATAACTGTAACACCCCGTATTTTCTGTGATCGTATAAGTAAGAAATCAGAGAATAATTAAATATTAAATTAAGAATCAAGGGAAACGGGTTAGTCCATTGCGTTCGTCTCGAAATTCTGCTTGGAAACGAGTCCAAGTTTTCGAGAAACGGAGTCCGTATGAGGGAGATATGGCCCTCCGAAGTTTCAGAGAATTTCAGAATCGAAAACAGCTTGAAAATTCGAATTCAAATTCGAATTCAAAATCCCAGAAAAGGCTGGGCGGGAAAATCCCCACCCATAGACCAGGTCGACCTGGTCTGGCCACGTCGACCTGGCCCCTGGGAGGTCGACACTATGGTGACCTGGCCAGACCAGGTCGACCATAGTGTCGACCTGGGGGTCGACCTGCTCCCGAAACCCAGTTTTTTTAACCTGGTTCATTCTGATGTATCCGGTCTCGTTTCTATCTAGATTCACCTGCCTAATCCTATATAAACATCCCCCTAGCCTCATTCTCTCCACACAATTTCATTCTGTCTATATTCTGTCTCTGTTCTAATTAAAAATAAAAATGGCGTCGCTACCCTGCTGGAATCAAAACTTGGACTGATGCATCTTCTTCCAACCTGATTAGAATTAAAAAGCTAAATCAAATCTCAAGTCAAAGTCTAGAGCTACGACAACAATTAAAGAGGAATAACTCATCATTTCTGTATCAACAACCATTTATTATCCTTTCTTAAAACCACGAAAGGCAAGTACAATTATTTTCCGCTATAAACTGTAATTATAATTGTGATATGATTATAAATCCGAATCTGGAGTTATGTATATTCTTATCTGTTAGATCTGTTTTTCTGTGACTATTCTGTACTTCTTTCATCTTTCTGTTCTATAGCCAGGCTACTACGAGCCTGCGCCGAATCTCATAAGAGATTAACGCACAAACGCTAAACTTTAGGACAAAGAATGAACGATGGCACAATTGGACATGACTAATCTGTGACTAAAAGGACATATGTTGTAAACTAGATTTAGATCTATGCATATTCTATGAATTTGAAAGAAGAGGAACCATTATATGTTAACATGTGACTTGAGACATTGGACATAACGCATATTTTGAATTAAGATTTGTTACAATTCAAAGTTCTAGATTGTTGGGCATATTGTTTATATAACAATTCATGACTTGAGATAAAAAGAAAATATGACTTAGGTGTGAAGATCTATATTAAGGTTTGATAACTACTAAATGTGAATAACACCTAAGTGGGAGATTTTTGAATATATGACAGGCATTGAAATTGATGGCTATATTTGGTATAATTTATATGCGAATCTTTTGTACTAGGCAAGATTAATTAAATTTAGGACATGTGTTATATGGTAAATTATGACCATAATATGTGCCATGTAAATTCAATGCGAACGTGGGGCATATGATCATGTTGTGAATCATGACAACTATTTAGGCATGCAAACTTAGGCCAAATTTACAATTAGGCAAGATATGTCTATGAAACTTTAAGGAATGATTAAATCTGTTATATTGCCTAATCTGTTAGTTATGTTATATTGCCAAATCTGCTAGTTCTATTATATTGCCTAATCTGCTAGTTCTGTTATATTGCCTAATCTGCTAGTTCTGTTAAATTGCCTAATCCGTTATTTGCTAAAACTATTGAATGGCCTAAACTGCTAAATCTATTATCTGCTAAATCTGTTGAATCGCTTAAACTGTTAGATCTGCTACATGTTGAATTGTCTGATCTGTTGAAACTAGATAATGGTAATCTAGGTATGGAAATCCATAGGCTCGACCTAAGATTTAGTAGAACATGGAAATTTGATTAATCTGTTACATCCTATGAAGAAGTTTAATATGTTAAATAAACAAGATTAGTCTGATATCTGAAAAATCTGTATTGGAATGAATTGCTATGACACGAGGTTAGACTCTGTTTGCGGTAGAAGCCTGCCCGGAACCAACCGGCTTAACCAGCAAGAACAAACTGTCAGTCTAATGTGAGAGGTCGTAGGCATAACTAAAATATTCTTAGACACGAGGTTAGGTCTGGCTTGTGGCAGAAGTCTGCCCGGAACCGCCCGGCATATCCAGCGGTCACAAGCTACCGACCTAATGTGAGAGGTCTGTGCATTAATATTTAATTAATGCAAATATGAGATAAATATGATGTCTAAAACGTGTTAGGTGGATAGGGTTAAATCAATTGGACTAATGAATTAAACAAACCCGTTTCGTGAATCTGTAGGCCCAATTACAAAGTTAGACAAATCTGTAATCTGTTAAATCCGTATATCTGATCCGTTAGTCTGAAAACTTGTCTGATCTGTGAACTAGTTAAGCTGAACTCTGTATGTCTGAACTTGTGAACAAGTTAATCTGAAAATCTGTTAGTCTGGGGACACAAGGTAAGGAGGGGAATTACTTGTGTCATCTGTTGTTTGGGACCCGTATTAGTCAGTAACCCTTTCTGGTATCAAACTTTGACCCAACAGTAGGTAGGGTCTGGGCACGCTTACTGAACTGATTGTAAGTGGTTCATTCTGATAATGGCGAGGGGTGTTGATGGTGCGGTCCAACCGGGTCATGTGCTTGCATGGATCCCGGTCTTCCTCTGAGGATGTAAGACGCCGTGACATCTGTAAATAGGTCTGTGCCAATTGGTTGTCATTTTAGGGAGTGATACACCCTATTGTGGAGCCGACACAGGGTATTTATGTATTAGGGAGCCGATCGCTTGGGGTAGGGTTTTAGGGTACACTTAGTTCTATCTATTTCTGTTGGTACCGTCTGTTTCTATTGGGTAGCAACACCTGTCTGCGTGGTACCGTCTGTTCAGGTGGTAAAGGCCCATTTACTAGTGTACACCTAATTCTACATTCTGTTTCCGTAGGGATTAATCCGTTTCTGTTTCTGTACCTTCTGTTCGGGTGGTAAAGGCCCATTATTAGCATTCTGTTTCTGTTTGCCTCTGTTCGGGTGGTAAAGGCCCATTATTAGCATTCTGTTTCTATCTGTTTCTGTTCGGGTGGTAAAGGCCCATTATTAGCATTCTATTTCTGTCTGTTTCTGTTGGGGTGGTAAAGGCCGATTACTAGCATTTTCTTCTGTGGAAATTATTCTGTTCCCGTTTCTGTTTCAGTAGACATTAGGGTGACACCTAATCCTGTTATACTAGTATTAGTGCAGAGAAACGAAAAGTAATATTATTCCGTTTCTTCTGTTTAACCTAAGTACATCTGCTGCTCCTGAAACTGTTATCTCTCATCCAGTTTTATTTGCGTGTCATGATTATTATTATCTGTTTATATGCTAAAAGTCACTGGACTTGCCAGACTTTATGTCTGACCTTGCTTGTTTTCGCCCCTTTTCTTCCGTTTCCCCCCAGGTTTTCCAAGGAGGGAATACTTTAGCTTGATCCGGATTTCTTCTGCTCGAAGTACTTGAAGTGCGTAAAGCATGGCTTAACTTCTTATGGCACCTTCTGTGCGAATTATGATTTTAAAGTTTTGTACTCTGATGATTTTCTGAACAAGACTGATATTTATGTACTTGAGTCTTTCGGGAAAGATGTAACCAAACTGATTTCTGTTTTCGCTGTAATAAAGTTATAATTTCTCAAGTATTGTTTATCTGTCTTGTAAATTTCTGTTCTATCTACCAAAACGCTCCACCAAAGTTAAGGCATTCCCTTTGTGAGTGTCCTTGACGGAGGTGGGATGTTACACTTGGTATCAGAGCTGAAGGTTACCAAATTGGGTAAAGCTTTTGAAAACTATTTTCAAAAAGGTTTTAAAAGGAAGTATTTTTGAAAGTAAAGTTTATTTTGAAAAATGTAATCCCTAGAAAAGCCATATATCTATCTTTTCCGTTCTCCGTTTTAAATCTTTTTCTTTCATTCCAGCATGTCTGGGAATCTTAACTTTCCAGAGGGCATGCCAATACCTGGCTGGTTCAGGAGGTACTTAGAGGATAGGGCTAACGATGCAGGCCCAGCAGATATTCCTCCTCCAGCTGCAGCAATTCCTCCTCCTCCACCCTCTCCTCGTGCAATTGCTTTTTCAAAGATCTGTAAAGATTTTAGGGCCATGGGTGGAGAGGATTTCAAGGGAACTGAATCATTCGTAGAAGCAAGGAATTGACTCAAAGAAACCGAGGATCTGTTCGTTATCTTCAAGGTGGACGATAGGCAGAAGGTACAATTGGCAGTGTGGTTGCTCAGGGACGAAGCTTCCTATTGGTGGGAAGTTACTAATGCCGAGAGACCGATTGAAACATGGATGGATTTCAGAACAAGGTTTGAGACGAAATTCCTCTTGCAAGCTGAAAGAAGTCTACAATTGGAAAAGTTCTTATCTCTTAAGCAAGGAAGTATGACGGTCAAGGAATACGTCAACCAGTTCAACCAACTGGCCAGGTTCGGGCTAGATTTAGTTAACACCCAGCATAAAAAGGCTCTCCGCTTTGTTAAAGGATTGAACCAGCCACTGCATAGCCTAGCCATGACCCATGTACCCATGGGAGCGACTTACGAGAAATTGGTGGATATGGCACTACTGCACGAGGAAGACAACGGCAAGAAAGAGGCAAAGAAGGAAGAACCACAGAACAAGAAAGCATGGCCCAAAAAGGAAACACAAAAGAAGGGTGAAAAGTCTGAAGATAAGAAGGAGAAAAAGTGCTTTACTTGTGGAAGCTCGACTCATCTGAACAAGGATTGCAGAAAAAGAAAGGGCACTTGCTTCAACTGTGGTAAGATAGGACACTTCACTAAGGAATGTCCGAAGAAACGAGGGCAAGGGCAGAGGGCAGGACCAACTTCTGGAAGGCAGGTGAACACTCTCGAGGCTAGTGGATAGGATAGAGATAGGAAAAATTTCTATGGGAGGTTTAATTTCTTTATCTGATTTTTGAGTTGAAACTCTTTTCTGATTCTGGCATTACGATTATGTAATCGATACTCTGCACTTGAATACTAGTATTGTTTCTGATTCCGCTATAGATTCAGACCCATATGGGTTGTGACTTATCTAAGCATGGTAAGTTGGGTATCTGTATTGAGCGTTAAGTTGATTATGACGCATACATTTTGGTTTTTTATCATGCTTAGTTCCCTAAGAATCATTTAGTAATCTGCTCTATACCGGTAATCTGTAAATATCTGAATATTTCTGATAAGGTTGAGATTTCCAGTTTTGACATTGTCTAAAGAGGGTAATCCTCTGGGTGTCAATCTGGTGTTGATTTCGGTCTTCGGGGTTAATACTTAGCGGAGTTTTTCTCTCAACCAAAGTCTAATGGAGACCAAATTTTTGTTTTATCTGTACTCGCTTCCATCATTCGACTATATCACATCGATCGAATCTTCGAACTGTAGGTAGAAACCAATGGATGTAAACATGTATTTGAGACATGTTATGTTTGATGGTTGCAAGTGGATGTAAGTGGTTGCTAGTGGTTGCTCGTGGATGCATATACACACACTAGGCGCTAGATCGGCTCGAAAACACTCTCATACTGCATATGGATGTGTGAGCATTTTCAATTTCTGTGGATGCAAAATGATTGACTCATCACATGGATGTTGCATATGAATGGATGGTTGTCACTCATATAAGAATAATATGTATCAAATAGGAAAAATTGCATTTATGTTGGACTCATGACACTGACATAGTTCGCATTGAGGAGACCAACTGAATCAGTGGACCGCCTGATCTTTGCATTAGATAAGGAACATATACACACACTTTTGCATATGTCCATACAACATTAGAAGTTTTCTAAGGACAATGGATGCTTGTGGATGATGGTTGAGTAGATGGATGAATGGATGGTAGGACACATTCTTCTCAACTTGAAGATTTCAGGGACGAAATCCTTTAAGGAGGGGAGAATGTAACACCCCGTATTTTCTGTGATCGTATAAGTAACAAATCAGAGAATAATTAAATTACAAAATAAGAATAAAGGGAAACGGGTTGCGCCATTGCGTTCGTCTCGAAATTATGCTTGGAAAAGAGTCCGATTTTTTGAGAACGGAGTCCGTATGAGGGAGATATGGCCCTCAGAAGTTTCAGAGAATTTCAGAATCGAAAACAGCTTGAAAATTAGAATTCAAAATCCCAGAACAAGCTGGGCAGGAAAATTCCCGCCCATAAACCAGGTCGACCTGGGGGTCGACCATAGCATCGACCTCCCAGGGGCCAGGTCGACCATAGTGTCGACCTGGGGGTCGACCTGGCCAGACCAGGTCGACCATAGTGTCGACCTGGGGGTCGACCTACTCCCGAAACCCAGTTTTTTTAACCTGTTTCATTCTGATGTATCCGGTCTCGTTTCTATCTAGATTCGTCTGCCTAATCCTATATAAACAGCCCCCTAGCCTCATTCTCTCCACACAATTTCATTCTATCTATATTCTGTCTCTGTTCTAATTAAAAATAAAAATGGCGTCGCTACCCTGCTGGAATCAAAACTTGGACTGATGCATCTTCTTCCAACCTGATTAGAATTAAAAAGCTAAATCAAATCTCAAGTCAAAGTCTAGAGCTACGACAACAATTAAAGAGGAATAATTCAGCATTTCTGCATCAACAACCGTTTATTATCCTTTCTTAAAACCACGAAAGGCAAGTACAGTTATTTTCCGCTATAAACTGTAATTATAATTGTGATATGATTATAAATCTGAATCTGGGGTTATGTATATTCTTATCTGTCAGATCTGTTTTTCTGTGACTATAGCCAGGCTACTACAAGCCTACGCCGAATCTCATAAGATATTAACGCACAAACGCTAAACTTTGGGACAAAGAATGAACGATGGCATAATTGGACATGACTAATCTATGACTAAAAGGACTTATGTTGTAAACTAGATTTAGAGCTATGCATATTCTGTGAATTTGAAAGAAGAGGAACCATTGTATGTTAACATGTGACTTGAGACATTGGACATAACACATATTTTGAATTAAGATCTGTTATTATTCAAAGTTCAAGATTGTTGGGCATATTGTTTATATAACAATTCATGACTTGAGATAAAAAGAGAACATGACTTAGGTGTGAAGATCTATATTAAGGTTTGATAACTACTAAATGTGAATAACACCTAAGTGGGAGATTTTTGAATATATGACAGGCATTGAAATTGATGGCTATATTTGGTATAATTTATATGTGAATCGTTTGTACTAGGCAAGATTAATTTAGGACATGTGTTATATGGTAAATTATGACCATAATCTGTGCCATGTAAATTCAATGCAAACGTGGGGCATATGATCATGTTGTGAATCATGACAACTATTTAGGTATGCAAACTTAGGCCAAATTTACAATTAGGCAAGATATGTCTGTGAAACTTTAAGAAATGATTAAATCTGTTATATTGCCTAATCTGCTAGTTCTATTGTATTGCCTAATCTGCTAGTTCTGTAATATTGCCTAATCTGCTAGTTCTGTTATATTGCCTAATCTGCTAGTTCTTTTAAATTGCCTAATCCATTATTTGCTAAAACTGTTGAATGGCCTAAACTGCTAAATCTGTTGAATCGCTTAAACTGTTAGATCTGCTACATGCCGAATTGTTTGATCTGTTGAAACTAGATAATGGTAATCTGGGTACGGAAATCCGTAGGCTCGACCTAAGATTTAGTAGAACATGAAAATTTGATTAATCTGTTATATCCTATGAAGAAGTTTAATCTGTTAAATAAACAGAATTAGTCTGATATCTAAAAAATCTGTATTGGAATGAATTGGCTATGACATGAGGTTAGACTCTGTTTGCGGTAGAAGCCTGCCCGGAACCAACCGGCTTAACCAGCAACCGCAAACTGTCAGTCTAATGTGAGAGGTCGTAGGCATAACTAAAATATGCTTAGACACGAGGTTAGGTCTGGCTTGTGGCAGAAGTCAACCCGGAACTGCCCGGCGTATCCAGCGGCCACAAGCTACCGACCTAATGTGAGAGGTCTTTGCATTAATATTTAGTTAATGCAAATCTGGGATAAACATGATGTCTAAAACGTGTTGGGTGGATAGGGTTAAACCAATTGGACTAATGAATTAAACAAACCCGTTTCGTGAATCTGTAGGCCCAATTACAAAGTTAGACAAATCTGTAATCTGTTAAATCCGTATATCTGATCCGTTAGTCTGAAAACTTGTCTGATCTGTGAACTAGTTGATTTGAACTCTGTATGTCTGAACTTGTAAACAAGTTAATCTGAAAATCTGTTAGTCTGGGGACACAAGGTAAGGAGGGGAATTACTTGTGTCATCTGTTGTTTCGGACCCATATTAGTCAGTAACCCTTTCTGGTATCAAACTTTGACCCAACAGTAGGTACGGTCCGGGCACGCTTACTGAACTGATTGTAAGTGGTTCATTCTGATAATGGCGAGGGGTGTTGATGGTGCGTTCCAACCAGGTCATGTGCGTGCATGGATCCCAGTCTGCCTCTGAGGATGTAAGACGTCGTGACATCTGTAAATAGGTCTGTGCCAATTGGTTGTCACTTTAGGGAGTGATACACCCTATTGTGGAGCCGACACTGGGTATTTATGTATTAGGGAGCCGATCGCTTGGGATAGGGTTTTAGGGTACACTTAGTTCTGTCTGTTTCTGCTGGTACCGTCTGTTTCTGTTGGGTGGCAACACCTGTCTGCGTGGTACCGTCTGTTCGGGTGGTAAAGGCCCATTTACTAGTATACACCTAATTCTACATTCTTTTTCCGTAGAGATTAATCCGCTCCTGTTTCTGTACCTTCTGTTCAGGTGGTAAAGGCCCATTATTAGCATTATGTTTCTGTCTGCCTCTGGTTGGGTGGTAAAGACCCATTATTAGCATTCTGTTTCTGTTTGTTTCTGTTCGGGTGGTAAAGGCCCATTATTAGCATTTTGTTTCTGTCCGTTTCTATTGGGGTGGTAAAGACCCATTACTAGCATTTTCTTCTGTGGAAATTATTCTGTTCCCGTTTCTGTTTCAGTAGACATTAGGGTGACAACTAATCCTGTTATACTAGTATTAGTGCAGAGAAACGAAAAGTAGTATTATTCTGTTTCTTCTGTTTAACCTAAGTTCATCTGCTGCTCCTGTTACTGTTGTCTCTCATCCAGTTTTATTTGCATGCCATGATTATTATTATCTGTTCATATGCTGAAAGTCACTGGACTTGCCAGACTTTATGTCTGACCTTGCTTGTTTTCGCCCCTTTTCTTCCGTTCCCCCCCAGGTTTTCCAAGGAGGGAATACTTTAGCTTGATCTGGATTTCTTCTGCTTAAAGTACTTGAAGTGCGTAAAGCATGGCTTAACTTCTTATGGCACCTTCTGTGCGGATTATGATTTTAAAGTTTTGTACTTTGATGATTTTCTGAACAAGACTGATATTTATGTACTTGAGTCTTTCGGGAAAGATGTAACCAAACTGATTTCTGTTTTTCGCTGTAATAAAGTTATAATTTCTCAAGTATTGTTTATCTATCTTGTAAATTTTTGTTCTGTCTACTAAAACGCTCCACCAAAGTTAAGGCATTCTCTTTGTGAGTGTCCTTAACGGAGGTGGGGTGTTACAATAACAAAACAGAATAGTAAACAAGACGGTACATGAATTAGGAGAAATCTAAGCAAGATTGATCACGAGCTCAGCTACTGTCTACTCCCACTTTGAGACCCTGGGGGGATAAGAAGAAAGAGAGAAAGGAAACGAAAACGGTCAAACATAAAGTCTGGCGAGTTCCAGTAATTTTTAGCATAGGCATATGGAAAAGGTGTCAAGACATATAAATAATACTGGATGAGAAAGTACAGTAAAACATGTACATAAGTGCGAGGTAAACGAGATGTCAAAACAAGATAAGGTTAGATTAAACTTCTCATTCATACACCAAAGAATCAAGTTACTGCACCAATTACTAGCATTAACAGGATCAGGTGTTACCCTAATTACTACCCATGGGATTGACTCCCTATTACTAGAATATCCTGTGTTAGCCCCAGCAGTAGGGTGTATCAGTCCCTAACCCAACAACTTATAGAACACAAACCTATTCATAGGTGTTACAACATCATAGTTTCCTGTAATCGGATCCATGTGCACTCATGACTCTATTGGAATGTGCCTATACCCACCCCCTAACCTTGAACCCCTTACAATTAAGTTCAGTAAAGCATGCCCTGGCCCTTACCTTGTGCGAGACCCCTACCGAGATACCAATAGGGATACTGACTGATATGGGTTCCACACAACTTGACACAAGCCACCCCCATAGGCTTATGTCCCTGTGTACCAAGGATTTAAGAGTCCCGAAAACCTGATACAACTAGACTTTGGGCCTCTTTAGCTTATTAATTAACAGGTATAACTTAGCAGGTTTAAGTCCATTAATAAACCTGGTCGTAAAATGACATTTATCCTAAATGTTACTAATGTACAACCCCTTCCCTAAACAAGCACCTGCCCAGATGTATAATTAGTCTACAATAACTCATTTAACTTAGTTTTTACCTCTAGTACTCATATATTCTTACATGTTATATTTAATGTTAAATTAAGTCTAATCTATCATATTTACATGTTGTATATTCTTCCTTTAGTGTAATTAACCCAATCTTACACTCAAAGGTTCCAATTTACAATATGCCCAATTTTCTCCATTTTAATGTCATTATCCAATTATTCAAATTTATGTCCTTTACACGCAATCAATGATAATGGCCTAGGCTTTAAGTAGCCTAGGTTCAGCGTAAATAAAAAGAAAAAAAGGAAGAAAACAGGTCTCATCCTGAATAAAAAGGCGTATAAAAAAGACTGTAAGTGAATGAAAGACAGAATAGGGATAAGGAGGGTAGAAGTATATAAGAACATAATTTAACTATAGATCTGAATAAAAGAACATGTATTAACAGTATAGTTGAATTAACAGTAAAAGATAATATATAAGTATTAACTTATAAGTACTGTTTATTTCAAATCCAAAATTATTCACTACCCAAAATCTTTTAAAATAATCAAATCTAGAAATGACATGAAACTCACAGCGATAGGCTTAGGGAAGAAGAAGATATCTCTTTTTATATGTATATGTCACTGTAGAAGAAGTCCACTTTTATCTTTTGTTATTGTAGAGTAGTTCGAATTGTCCTTGCTATTTTATATTTGGGCAGCACCTCAGTAGCTCTATGTATATATTAATCTCAGAAAAAGGTTTAGAGGAAGAAGAAGGAAGAATGGTTTTGCGTGAGGAGAACAAATGAGGCTGCATTCATTTATATAGACTACCTAGGACAATCCACCACCGTCAGATATTAGGTTTTCAAATCTGGTGACACACGTAATGCTGAGTCAGCGGATGAACCTAGAGATAAAAACAGTCAAGGTACCAACTCGGAATTGGACTTGCATGTCACTGGGTCGACCCCTACCTACCGGGTCGATCCATGGGTCGACCCCTCTTGACATGGGATGACCATAGGTCGACCCAGTTCGGTATGGGTCGTGCCATGAACTACGTTATTTATATTTTTTTTCTTACTCTTTGAATTTCAAAATGTTGTTTAAACTTTGAAAGCTTATATCTTCTCCATATCTTATTCGATTTACGCAAACTTAGGGTCTATTTGAACTAGAATTCCAAGACGAACACAATGGTAATGTCGTTTTACTTAAATATAAATATTTAATTAAGTAATATTCATTTTATTATCCTTATTATACAGTTACATTGTATTAAATTATGGGGTGTTACATGGATTTTGAAGAAGAAAATGGAACCAGATGGCTCTATTGACAAATATAAAGCCAGATTAGTAGCCAAAGGATATCGTCAAAAAGAAGGTGTAGACTTTTTTGATACTTATTCACATGTTACACGAATAACCTCTATAAGAATGTTAATTGTAATTACATCCAACTATAATCTATAAATTAATCAAATTGATGTAAATACAACATTCTTTAATGGAGACCACGATGAGAAGATCTACATGGAGCAACTTGAAGGTTTTATTTCGGAAGGAAATGAAAATAAAGTATGTAGACTAGTCAAATCATTATATGGACTAAAACATGCTTCAAAACAATGGCACGCAAAATTTGATAGTGTCAAGATGAAAAATGGTTTTCATATAAATGAATGTGATAAATGTGTTTATATACATGATGGTTTGTCTATATGTAGACGATATGCCAATCGTTGGTCTTAACATTGAAGTCATAAAGACCGTAAAGAAAATCTTAATCAAAAATTGCGATACGAAATAATTAATTAAATTAGCCCAGTCGTATTATGTAAACAAAGCGATTGAAATTCCAAAATTATGGAATTGAAGGATTACAAACAACTTTAATCTATCGGAAGTACTGCATAAAAACACTAATGATAGTGCAATACAGCTGAAATATTCCCGTGTAATAGGATGTCTAATGTATCTAATGAATTGCATAAGACCAGATACAACTTATGCAGTAAATCGACTAAGCAGGAATATAAGCAATCTAGGAAAGGAACGCTTGAAAGCACTAATTAGAGTTCTTGAATATTTAAAAAATACCATAAACTATTCCTTACATTAGGAACATATCCTACCATCTTAAAAGGATATAGTGATGCAAACTAGATTGTTGATTCAGAGGAATCAAAATCAACTAGTGGTTATGTCTTTACCTTAGCAGGGGCAGTAGTGTCATGAAAATCTACTAAGAAACATGCATAGCTCGATCCACTATGAAATCATAGTCCATCGCTTTAGACAAAGCAGGCGAAGAAGAAGAATGGCTTCGTCACTTTTTAGAACCTATTCCATTTTGGCCTAAACCTGTACCGATCATATGTATATATTATGATAACCAGCAGAGCACAAAACTTTGTGTAATGGGAAGTCATGACACATTCGTCGACGCTATAACACAGTTAAGCAGTTACTCTCAAATGGAACTATTTCCATAGATTATGTGAGAACAAATGATAATCTAGCTGATCCATTTAGTAAGATTTATCAAGAGAGAAAATTGATTGCATACTGTGGGGAATGGGTTTAAAAGACTAAACCAACAAGAGTTATCTTATACGAAAACCTATCGACTAGAGATCCCACGGACTAAGATCAATAGACAAACCTGTTATGAATAAATCAAGATGTAGTGCATTTGTTTGGACGTAATCCTGCTTCATTCCTAGGGTGCACAATATAAATGTGTACCTACGGAAGTATTAAAAGGTTAAAACTATGTTTTTTTAATGATGACGATATCTTGAAAATACCAAATGGGTAATGTAGGATACCCTTAATGGTTGTGATCACCTATGTAAGTGTGAGTTGTGTCGCCTGTATGAGAATATTACAGGTTTAAATTATGTATAACACTTGCAGAACCAAAAAGTGTTCGGGACCAAAATGAACACAACTAAGAGATTGGATGATATGATAATCAATGCTTCATAAAGATTAGTGTTTGGGTATACAGTAAAGACTGATGATTCAAATGAAATAATTCACCGATTAGCCAAGTAGATCCGCTAAGTTTTAACTAGGGAAAGTTCAAAGTGAAATATCTGCTTATCCACAATAAAGCATTATTCCATATGTACTCTGTGATATTTCATTTTGTGTGTGTGGGGGAGGGGGGGGGGGAGGGGGAATGCATATTATCATTCATATAGGGATTGTTGAAATAACATGTTATGAAAAATATTTAAATATATAGTCCTACATTGTCAAAATGTATAACAAAATTCAAGTATATGAATAGCCTCCTCATGTGAATGGGGACTTTAGGCACCCAAATGGGTGCTTTGTTGTGAGGAGGGAAGTCATGCATCACCATTAGCACACGCGTGCCGCCATCATCCGTCCATTGACCGAACCAGGCCGGGTCGGGTATGGGTTTGGGTCTAAAATGATCTTAATTTTGCTCCAAAAACTGGACCAATGTAACAACTCAAATTTTAACAAACAAAGATTAATTTACAAATTAACGAATTAAAGAACAATTTTTAAAATAATGGGAACTGGTCAACGGGGATTCTGCCATTGAGTCCACTACGATTTTCTAGTTCAAATAGACAATTGGCTTGCGTAAAACGGACTTTAAACAAAGGAGCTATGATGTTTTGAAATTTGAGAAGTAACGTGTAAAATAAAATAGTAAATAAGAATTAATTTCTTGTAGAAGATAAGTGAATGCCATATTTATAGCCGTTGCAAAGATCTTTTGAAGATGATCAGTTTTTTAATATATTTGGAGTTATGGTTTAGAAAATATTAACTTTGAGATTTTAAAAGAAACACACATAAAACCAATAACTTCTAATGTTCTAATTTTGTGAATGAAAAAATTGTTAGGTGTAGTGGTAAAGCAAGCACTTCGTGGACTAAAGGTCGGGAGTTCAATCCCCACCAACAACATATTTTTAAAAGTTTAAGAAGACCAGTCTAAAAGATGCATGTTTGTGCGTACATATATAAATAAAAGATTATATATGTGCATAAATGTTTATAGATATGTGTGTATGTGTGTCACTAGTACAAAATATACATGTTGCGTTGCCTTATTTGCGTCAGTTATGTTATTAACCGACATAAATAACATTATTTGCGTCTGTTTCCCATAACAGCAGTCACAGTTAAACTATGAAAATGGTGTAGAAATCTTTACAAATAATTTGTGACTGTTTTCGTGTACACCCGTAGCAGGCACATACTCAAATTAGTTTATTTGCCACTGTTAATACATATATAACCGTAGCAAGTTATAGAGAATGGTGTAAAGCAGACGAGACTCCGTTAACTTGCCTCATCTATGCATCATCTAGAACCTCAGTCGTTATTATTCCACATTGCCACATTTTCATTTCAGTTGAAATACTTCTTTCTTTCATAAGCTCACTTGTTCTTTCTTGTCAATTTTCAAACAAGCAGCGAGCTCTAAGGTATTGTTACGCTTTCTAGTGTTAATATTCATGACCTGGACAGAGAAAAATAAATTATATGTTTAATGCTTTTTATCAGTGCTAAAAACATATGATATAAATGGTTCTTTAAAGGATGAATTGGCTGGATCTGGTTTTGGGAGGTATAAACAAGTGATTTGATTTGACTTGCACGAGCTTGTGTGTTAGATCTGCAATTTAGAAACACTACTCCTTCCTTGAAAGGTAAGTGCAAAACACATCTGATAGTAAATAACTATTTAAATTTGTAGATTCTCATATAGTAGTAATAAATATAGTTTAATTTGCTCGAGGACTGTAAAACACAAGAGATGGTCCTAATCAAAAAGAAGCATCAAAGACTAGGAAGACCAACAAAGAGATCAAGGCCTAGAAGCATTAAATCATGAGAAACAAACCATTTTTTTGTACTATATATACTGAATACCAAATATGTATTATATACATTGAATCATGTGATACAAACCAATTTTATGCAATTAGCTTGTATACATTAAATTTCACAATGTTTATAGTAATGTTTCTTCAGAAATTTTTTGGTCCCTATATAATTTAGATTCAATGCTAGAAATGTATTTCTATTTGAACTTGTCCATAAAGTGTAACACCCCATGTATTCTATAACAGTGAAATTCACAAAATAAAGTATAATTAATTTCAAATCAAAGAATTAAGGGAAACGGGAAACAGGAAACGGAATACGCCATTGCGTTCGTCTCGGAATTCTGCTTGGGATAGAGTCCGAGTTTGCGTAAAACGGACTCTGTATGAAGAAGATATGGCCTCCGGAAGTTTCAGAATTCAGTTTAAAATTCAAACAGACAAAAACGGCTCAGAAAACAAATTCAAATTTCAAAAATCGGGCCGGATTGGCCAGGGCGGGAATCTTCCCGCCCAAGGCACCCAGGTCGACTGGGTAGTCGACCTGGGCTACCCAGGTCGACTGGGTAGTCGACCTGGGGCACCCGGGTCGACTACATAGTCGACCTGGGGGTCGACTGGGGGGTCGACCTGGCCCCTGAGCCAGGTCGAACCCAGCCCCGCTGGCTGGCCTGGTCTGTGCTTGGCCAAATTTCTGAGTCTTGCCTTGTCACTAGGGCTAGGTGTCAGCTCCTGATTGGTCTCTCCTTCAAACGAATGGCTATTATTAAACCAAGCTCCATCGACGGTCCTAATCAACTCACAAACTCTATAAAAAGGACCTAAGACTCCACCTAATTCACACAAACAAAAATGAAGATGAGACCGTCATGCTGTTGGGGAAAGACTAGGAATAGCCGTCAAAATTGAGAGACAATTAGGAGACAATTCGAAAGCTTAAAGCAACGTCAATTAAATCAAAACAACACCTACAACAAAGGATAGCACCTCCAAATTCAGAATTCAGATTCCTGGATTGAAGATTCGTCATACGTTGTAAGTAGAGTGCTATTCCGATGTGAATAAATAATTGTGTTTTGATTTGTGTAAAATGAGAAATAGAATGGTATTTGATTTGTGGTGATTATAATCTATATTTGTATGTTGCTTTGATTCTAAATGATTTGGAATGTTGTGGTATAACGATTGGATGTTTGCAAGTATATGATTCATGTTAACGACCATATGTTGTGGTAGTTTATTTGAGATTCATGCAAGTATATGATTCACTATTATGCCAATATAATGTACATACTTTTATGATTACTTTTAGTGTGTAATTGGATTCAACTAAGTATTATGGTTTATATGAATTTATGTTGGAATTGGCATCGTGATTCAAGTGTAAAACCATACTTTTGTATTAGAGACAATAGTAAGCATCTTTATGAACATGACTAAACTATGTTTGGTGTTATGCCTAGTTGAAAACATGTTTTAGGCCTATGTTGTTATCAAAATCATATGATGATATATGTGACACATAATTAAGTTAGATTTACATTCCAATTGCAAGTTTACATGAATAGATTAAAAACCATGATTTCATGTTTAGGTATGTTTATGCCATGATTATATGAATAGATCAAAACCCATGATTTCATGCTTAGGTATGTTTATGCCATGATTATATACCATTACAATGCAAGTTCACAAGTGCCAAACTTATGTTAATTAGTTCGCTATGTTGCAAGTTCATGTGTTCACACTCCCCTTTTTATGTTACTTAGAATATATAAACACCATGTTATAAGCCTCCCCTTTTTCATGTGGCTAAGTTGGGTTTTAATGTTAAACCCAACATATGTTATATTGTAGCGAACGTATAAAACGGGGGTAATGACGATTGGGTTAAAATATAGAACATATGTGTTGGCATGTTTGACGCATGCCAACAACCTTGAAAAACAATTAAGTGGTATAAATTAATTTTACCCAATAAAGATGAATTTGAATAATGGGCCGCAAACATTTACATATAAAAAGAAAAGAGACAAAATATGTAAATTTAGAAAATACGATGTGTTTAACCCGAGGTTGGATTGAGTTGTGATGTAAACCTGCCCGGAACCGCCCGGCTGTCCAGTAGCCACAACAATACCTATCCAATGTGGATGGTTAAACACGGAGCCCAATAAGGACCCGAGGTTAGACTGAGTTGTGGCGTAAGACTGCCCGGACCCAACAGGCAGCCACAACAATACCTGTCTAATGTGAGAGGTCGAGGCTTTAATAAGACAATTAAGGCTGAGTCAGGATTGATAGAATTAAGTAAATTGAATTAATACTTAATCAAAATGGAACATGCTAAACTATACAGACTGATTGGGGGTTAGGTTTACAAAACACTTAACCAACTTAGCATGTTGGCTAGAAATAGAAAACCTAGTAGCGAGGGACCCTTTTCAGCAGTAACCCTACAAGGTGTATCAGGATACCCTGAACTAGGAAGGGTGGGGCACGATTACTGGGCTAACTGTAAGAGGTCAAATCGATGGCGGTGGTGCAGCAGTGTAGGTTCTAACGGGGTGCGGGCGTGCACACATTTCGGCGCAGAAAAATAAGGCACTGGGCACCAGTAGCATACCTGTGCATTCTAGGATTGTGTCGGGCCGCCACCATGGGACTTGATACACCCCATGGTGGGACCAACATAGGTAACTACAACATCGGGGGCCGTAAGACACATGTAACGATGTGAGTAGGAGCCGATCATTAGAAATGAATCACTTCACCCTGATTATGGGGTGCCTGTTGGGAACTAGTTTATATGGATGCAGAGATTAATATGGGGTACGATAAGTACATTCGACTCTAGACAACTTAACCTAGTTTATAGTGCTTTCCCATTTCCAGTTTATACTTATCATGCCCAGTTCTTTATTCATAGACCGAATAGTCCTAGACTTACTCAGGCTTTATGTCTGACTCTACTTTTCTTTCGTCTCCCCCCCCCAGGTCCACAGGGAGGGAATACTACAGCTTGACCAGTTTTCACATCCAGCTTGAAGAGAAAGAATGTATTGCTTGGATCTTTTTCGTTTTGGACTATGGCTTTGGACAGCAATTATGGGACTTATGCAGTTTACTTATGTTTTTATGCTTCTTTAAATAATGAAATCAAGACAATTATGAAGATGTAATGGTTTTTGGAAGTATTGTAAGACAAATTATGACATGGTTTGTGTAACACGTATTTTGTTGAAATAAAAGTTGCTGTTGTTTACCGCTGTTCAAAAATATGTGTATTTATATCTGTCTTGTGTATCTGTGACTTATACTTATAAACCTCCACCAAAATTAGGGCATTCCCTTTGAGACTGACCCTAACAAAGGTGGGGTGTTTCACTTGGTATCAGAGAATAGGTTTACCAGATAAGATAAAAAGTTTTAAATTTATTTTCAAAAGAAATTTTAAAGAAGCATTTTTAAAGATAAAATGTTATTTTAATTTAAAAAGGCAAAGCCCCCCCCAAAGCCATAGGTACTATCTTTTATCCTTCGTTTTGAATCTATCCTTTTTGTTTCAGCATGTCCGAAGAACTTAACTTTCCAGAGGGTATACCAATACCTGGTTGGTTTAGACGATTCTTAGAAGCAAGGGCCACTCAGCCAGGTCCTACCGTTCCCCCTCCTCCAGCTGCAGGAAATCATCCAGCTGCAGCAGCACCTCTTCCTCCACCTCCTCCGCGGGGAAATACTTATGCTAAGATATGTAAAGATTTTAAAGCTATGGGAGGAAAGGACTTTCATGGAACCGAGTCCTTCGTGGTAGCCAGGAATTGGCTGAAGGAAACCGAGGACTTACTTGTCATCTTTGAGGTAGAAGATAGGCAGAAGGTACAACTGGCAGTATGGCTACTTAAAGGTGAGGCTTCCTACTAGTGGGAAGTCACCAATGCAGAAAGACCAGTGGAAACATGAGAGGACTTTAGGGCAAGGTTTGAGGCTAAATTTCTCTCAGAAGCTGAAAGGAGTCTTCAGTTGGAAAAATTCTTATTTCTTAAGCAAGGGAATATGACAGTCAAAGAGTATGTTAATCAGTTCGATCAGCTGGCTAGGTTCGGACTGGACCTAGTCAACACCCCGCACATGAAGGCCCTCCGCTTTGTCAAGGGGTTGAATGAGCCATTATACAGTTTGTCCATGACCCATATACCCATGGGAGCTACGTATGAAAGGTTGGTGCAGATGGCATTGCTGAACGAAGAGGATAAGGGCAAGAAGGAGACAAAGGCAGAAAGCTCTCAAGGAAAGAAAGAGGGTTTACAGCCTAAGAAGACAGACTTTAAGAAGGGCGGGAAAGACAACAAAGAGAAGAGGAAGCGTAATTTCTATGGCAAAGTAGGGCACTTAGTGAAAGATTGCCGGAAAAAGAAGGCCAAGATAAATGGTGGGTGCTTTTCTTGCGGTGAGACAGGCCACCTGGCTAAGGATTGCCTAAAGAAGCGAGGGCAAGGGCAGTGGGCTGGATCCACCTCAGGGGCACAAGTTCATGCGCTAGAAGCGCCACCTCTGCAGCAGCAAGGTATAAATACTTCTGTAGAAAGTGTAGTTTATCTTTATGATCACCCAGTTCGCACTTTATTCGATTCTGGCGCATCACACTCCTTTATCTCATCTGCTTTAGAAGAATCTCTGCACCTAGAAACTAGAATGGTAGAGGACCCCTTAATTGTTTCAAACCCAATTGGGGCCCAGCTTATTTATCTATGATCTGTGTGGGATTGAAAATTTCTATTCTAAGCGTAGAATTTAAATGTAGTGCCTTTGTTTTGGGCTTATCGGGATATGGTTTGATTTTGGGTATGGATTGGCTATCCAGTAATGGTGCCATCCTGGATTGTGAGAAAAGGGTGGTTAGGTTTCTGACCCAACTCGGTAACACTTTGGAAATTACTTGTAATCCCTCGTATGCGGTTATGCTTAGTTATCTTGAATCGCTAGATGCCTCTGTTGAAAGTTTGCAATCGGTTAGAATGGTCCGGGAATATCCGGATGTCTTCGAAGAGGTGAAGGGCTTACCTCCGAAGCGGGAGATAGACTTCCGCATATATCTTGTAGATAATGCAAAGCCCGTTGCGTTGCCCGTTAGACACATGGATCCACGGGAAAGAAAGGAGCTCAGTAAATAGATTAAAGAGCTTCTAGAGAAGGGGTTCATTAGAAGGAGCATTTCAGAATGGGGCGCTCCAGTGGTGTTCGCTACAAAGGCGGATGGTTCACTCCGTCTATGTGTTGACTATAGGGAGCTCAACAAGCTAACGAAAATGAATAGGCACCCTCTCCCCAGAATTAACGATCTGTTTGATCAACTTGTAGGAGCATCTGTTTTCTCCCAACTCGATTTAGCGACCGGATTTCATCAGCTAAGGGTGGCTGAAGATAGTATCGATAAGACAACATTTAGAACCCCAGACGGCTTCTTTGAATGGCTTGTCATGCCTTTCGGCTTGACAAACGCACCCGCTTACTTCGTGGACCTAAGGAGTAGGGTGTTCAGAGATTTCCTCAATAAGTTCGTAGTGGTCTTCTTAGATGATATCTTGATCTTCTCAAAGAGTGAAGAAGTGCATGCTCAACACCTAAGGGCAATCATGGAAACTCTGCGAGTCCATCAACTAAATGCCAAATTCTCCAAATGCCACTTTTGGAGAGAGGAAGTAAGATTTCTTAGGCATATAGTATCCAAAAATGGGTTAGCTGTGGACCCCGCTAAAGTAGTAGCGGTGCAGGACTGGAAGACACCAAAGAACGCAACAGAAGTCCGAAGCTTTCTCGGGCTAGCAGGCTTCTATCGGAAATTCATTAGAGACTTTGCAAAGATATCAGCTCCGCTCACAAAGCTGACCAAGAAGAATCTAATGTTCAATTGGGACTTGGATTGCGAGTTTGCTTTCCAACGACTAAAAATGACTCTTACAACAACCCCAATTTTGACGTTGCCAGATGGAAGCAAGATGTTCACAGTTTATACAGATGCATGTAGGACAGGGCTAGGCGCTGTCTTGATGCAAGAAGGGAGGGTAGTAGCTTATGGTGGAAGGCAATTGAAAGTGAACTACTCGACCCACGATCTTGAGTTAGCTGCCATCGCCTTTGCACTCAAGTCTTGGCGACACTATCTCCTAGGTGAGAATTTTGAACTTTACACTGACCATAAATCGTTGAAATATCTTTTCTCGCAGAAAGATCTTAACTTGAGGCAACAGAGATGGATGGAGTTTCTTGCCTCGTACGATTTCGAGATCTCCTACACTCCGGGCAAAGGCAACGTAGTTGCAGACGCATTGAGCTGAAAGAAACTAACCCTAAGCCCGCTATTTGTTGAAAGACAAAGCCTAGAGTTTATAGCCAACTTTGACTTTAGGCCCTCCTCCGATTTTGTACCGGGCTTGCTAGCATCTCTCGAAGTACGCCCAGCTTTAGTGGACGCAATAGGGACAACACAACGTGAAGACCCTCAGCTTGTGGAGACGATTGATAGGCTCATTATGGGTGAGACTTTAAGTCACCTCAGCAGATACTCCATCGACGACAAGGGTTGGCTAAGGCGAGATGGAAGACTATGCGTCCCGCAGACAAGGGATTTGGTAAAGAAGGTTCTCGAGGAAGCACATCACTCCAAGATGACGATACATCCAGGCGGAGATAAAATGTACAAGGACATAAAGAGAACTTTCTTTTGGAACGGCATGAAGAAGGACGTGGCGGATTTCGTTTCTAAGTGTATGGTGTGCCAACAGGTTAAGGCTGAACAGAAAAAGCCTGGCGGTCTGCTCCATCCTCTAGAGGTCCCGCAGTGGAAGTGGGATAACATCTCAATGGACTTCATTGATGGGCTGTCTAGGTCTAGAAGAGGCAACACTAGCATTTGGGTAATAGAGGATAGGCTTACTAAAAGCGCCCACTTTTTTTCTGTCAAAAGTAAAAGAACTGCCTCATCCCTAACATCTCTTTACCTCAAGGAAATTGTTCGACTCCATGGAATATCATCCAGCATTGTTAGTGACCGAGACCCTATCTTCACAAGTGAGTTTTGGCGGAGTCTGCAAGAAGCGGTAGGCACACAGTTATGCTTGAGCACAGCCTATCAGCCCCAAACCGACGGCCAGACAGAAAGAGTGAACAGAGTTTTGGAAGACCTTTTAAGACTGTGCGTCCTTGACTTCCGAGGGACGCGGAAAGACCATCTTCCATTGGTGGAATTTGCCTACAACAACAGCTACCAAGCCACCATCGGAATGGTGCCCTTCGAAGCTTTATATGGAAGACCGTGTCAATCGCCCACTTGTTGGTGGGAGTCTACTGACAAGCTCATACTTGGACCGGATATGATCCGAGAGACTTCAGAAAAAGTAGACTTAATACGGAGAAGAATGAAGACAGCCCAAGACAGACAAAAATCCTACGCCGACAACAGGAGGACCGACCTTGAATTTGAGGTTGGGGACAGAGTTTTTCTTAAGGTATCTCCGCTAAGGAACGTTGTTCGTTTTGGAACCACAGGAAAGCTAGCACCAAGGTTCGTAGGACCGTTTCCTATTATTGAGAAAATTGGGAAAATGGCCTATAGATTAGAGCTACCCGAAAAGCTGGCCGGAGTTCACAACGTTTTCCATGTTTCGCACCTCCGAAAATGTCTACATGAATCTGTTGAAGTGGTAGAGCCAAATATCCTAGAAGAAGCTGAAGTGGAACGCGAAGCAATCGTGAGGAAAGTTCCAACCCGCATATTAGGAACGGAAGTGAAAAAGCTACGCAACCGCGAAGTCAAGCTCATCAAAGTTCAGTGGAGTGACGCCGAGGGAGACACAACTTGGGAAACTGAAGCTAGAATACGCGCTGCCTACCCTTTTCTTTTCGAGGGTACATCTTTGATCTTTCTTTTTCCTTAAGTTGCGCTTTTATCTATCTTTTAGGTATATCTCCTCGACCTTATCTTTTAGGTAGAAACTCTTTGGATGAAAACATGTAATTGAAACATGTTATGGATGATGGTTGCAAGCGGTTGCAAGTGATTGCTAGTGGTTGCTCGTGGTTGCATATACACACACAATCTAGATTTTAGATTGGCTCAGTCACTTCATATTGCATATGCATAAATGTATTTATTCGTATATGGTTGAAGTTTAATGTGTTGCCATATGGATGTTGCATTTATATATGAATGATTGTGCACTCATGTAGAATCATGAATAGGAAAATTTGCATACATAATGGATTCATGGCACTTACATAATTTGCATTAAGGAGGTCAACTGAATCAGTAGACCGACTGATTTTGCATTAGATAAGTACATGTACACACACTTCGCATATGATCATGAAGCATTAGAAGTCTTTTAAGGACAATGGATGCTCGTGTTTGATGGATGAGTAGATGGATGTTTGGATGTTAGGATGTACATTCTTCCTGAACTTGAAGATTTCGGGGACGAAATCATTTTAAGTGGGGGAGAATGTAACACCCCGTGTATTCTATAACAGTGAAATTCACAAAATAAAGTATAATTAATTTCAAATCAAAGAATTAAGGGAAATAGGATATGCCATTGCGTTCGTCTCGGAATTCTGCTTGGGATAGAGTCCGAGTTTGCGTAAAACGGACTCTGTATGAAGAAGATATGGCCTTCGGAAGTTTCAGAATTCAGTTTAAAATTCAAACAGACAAAAACGGCTCAGAAAACAAATTCAAATTTCAAAAATCGGGCCGGATTGGCCAGGGCGGGAATTTTCCCGCCCAAGGCACCCAGGTCGACTGGGTAGTCGACCTGGGCTACCCAGGTCGACTGGGTAGTCGACCTGGGGCACCCAAGTCGACTACATAGTCGACCTGGGGGTCGACTGGGGGGTCGACCTGGCCCCTGAGCCAGGTCGAACCCAGCCCCCTGGCTGGCCTGGTCTGTGCTTGGCCGAATTTCTGAGTCTTGCCTTGTCACTAAGGCTAGGTGTCAGCTCCTGATTGGTCTCTCCTTCAAACGAACGGCTATTATTAAACCAAGCTCCATCGACGGTCCTAATCAACTCACAAACTCTATAAAAAGGACCTAAGACTCCACCTAATTCACATAAACAAAAATGAAGATGAGACCGTCATGCTGCTGAGGAAAGACTAGGAATAGCCGTCAAAATTGAGAGACAATTAGGAGATAATTCGAAAGCTTAAAGCAACGTCAATTAAATCAAAACAACGCCTACAATAAAGGATAGCATCTCCAAATTCAGAATTCAGATTCCTGAATTGAAGATTCGTCATACGTTGTAAGTAGAGTGCTATTCCGATGTGAATAAATAATTGTGTTTTGATTTGTGTAAAATGAGAAATAGAATGGTATTTGATTTGTGGTGATAATAATCTATATTGTATGTTGCTTTGATTCTAAACGATTTGGAATGTTGTGGTATAACGATTGGATGTTTGCAAGTATATGATTCATGTTAACGACCATATGTTGTGGTAGTTTATTTGAGATTCATGCAAGTATATGATTCACTATTATGCCAATATGATGTACATACTTTTATGATCACTTTTAGTGTGTAATTGGATTCAACTAAGTATTATGGTTTATATGAATTTATGTTGGAATTGGCATCGTGATTCAAGTGTAAAACCATACTTTTGTATTAGAGACAATAGTAAGCATCTTTATGAACATGACTAAACTATGTTTGGTGTTATGCCTAGTTGAAAACATGTTTTAGGCCTATATTGTTATCAAAATCATATGATGATATATGTGACACATAATTAAGTTAGATTTACATTCCAATTGCAAGTTTACATGAATAGATTAAAAACCATGATTTCATGTTTAGGTATGTTTATGCCATGATTATATGAATAGATCAAAACCCATGATTTCATGTTTAGGTATGTTTATGCCATGATTATATACCATTACAATGCAAGTTCACAAGTGCCAAACTTATGTTAATTAGTTCGCTATGTTGCAAGTTCATGCGTTCACACTCCCCTTTTTATGTTACTTAGAATATATAAACACCATGTTATAAGCCTCCCCTTTTTCATGTGGCTAAGTTGGGTTTTAATGTTAAACCCAACATATGTTATATTGTAGCGAACGTATAAAATGGGGGTAATGACGATTGGGTTAAATATAGAACATATGTGTTGGCATGTTTGACGCATGCCAACAACCTTGAAAAACAATTAAGTGGTATAAATTAATTTTACCCAATAAAGATGAATTTGAATAATGGGCCGCAAACATTTACATATAGAAATAAAAGAGACAAAATATGTAAATTTAGAAAATACGATGTGTTTAACCCGAGGTTGGATTGAGTTGTGATGTAAACCTGCCCGGAACCGCCCGGCTGTCCAGTAGTCATAACAATACCTATCCAATGTGGGTGGTTAAACACGGAGCCCAATAAGGACCCGAGGTTAGACTGAGTTGTGGCGTAAGACTGCCCGGACCCAACAGGCAGCCACAACAATACCTGTCTAATGTGAGAGGTCGAGGCTTTAATAAGACAATTAAGGCTGAGTCAGGATTGATAGGATTAAGTAAATTGAATTAATACTTAATCAAAATGGAACATCCTAAACTATACAGACTGATTGGGGGTTAGGTTTACAAAACACTTAACCAACTTAGCATGTTGGCTAGAAATAGAAAACCTAGTAGCAGGGGACCCTTTTCAGCAGTAACCCTACAAGGTGTATCAGGATACCCTGAACTAGGCAGAGTGGGGCACGATTACTGGGCTGACTGTAAGAGGTCAAATCGACGGCGGTGGTGCAGCAGTGTAGGTTCTAACGGGGTGCGGGCGTGCACACACTCCGGCGCAGAAAAATAAGGCACTGGGCACCAGTAGCATACCTGTGCATTCTAGGATTGTGTCGGGCCGCCACCATGGGACTTGATACACCCCATGGTGGGACCAGCATAGGTAACTACAACATCAGGAGCTGTAAGACACATGTAACTATGCGAGTAGGAGCCGATCATTAGAAACGAATCACTTTACCCTGATTATGGGGTGCCTGTTGGGAACTAGTTTATATGGATGCAGAGATTAATATGGGTTACGATAAGTACATTCGACTCTAGACAACTTAACCTAGTTTATAGTGCTTTCCCATTTCCAGTTTATACTTATCATGCCCAGTTCTTTATTCATAGACTGAATAGTCCTAGACTTACTCAGGCTTTATGTCTGACTCTATTTTTCTTTCGTCTTCTTTTCTTTCGTTTCCCCCCCAGGTCCACAGGGAGGGAATACCGCAGCTTGACCAGTTTTCACATCCAGCTTGAAGAGAAAGAATGTATTGCTTGGATCTTTTTCGTTTTGGACTATGGCTTTGGACAGCAATTATGGGACTTATGCAGTTTACTTATGTTTTTATGCTTCTTTAAATAATGAAATCAAGACAGTTATGAAGATGTAATGGTTTCTGGAAGTATTGTAAGACAAATTATGACATGGTTTGTGTAACACGTATTTTGTTGAAATAAAAGTTGCTGTTGTTTTCCGCTGTTCAAAAATATGTGTATTTATATCTGTCTTGTGTATCTGTGACTTATACTTATAAACCTCCACCAAAATTAGGGCATTCCCTTTGAGAGTGACCCTAACGGAGGTGGGGTGTTTCATAAAGGGGATATCATATTTAAGCTTATAATATTGTGCTAAAATTCGATTGCTAGTTCAGCATCATTTCTCTTTTAGTTTTCCTTATTTTGTATTCTTTTAGAGAAGTTACATATTAGGGGTAGAGATAGGCTTCTTCATAAATGGTATACCCTAAGAATTTTGTTTTCTCTTAGCCATTTCCCTAGCATTTCCGTTTCAGCTTGATTATTAATGCTGGCTTAAAATGAAAGGGGAACAATTTACCAACTACAATTTTTTTAATGTGTTTGCCTTTTGTTTTAAGCCATCTTTTTACAAATATTGTTACGTATTTTTAAAAGTTTAAGAAGACCAATCTAAAAGATGCGTGTTTGTGCGTACATATATAAATAAAAGATTATATATGTGCATAAATGTTTATAGATATGTGTGTCACTAGTACAAAATATACATGTTGCGTTGCCTTATTTGCGTCAGTTGTGTAAATAACCGACAAAAATAACATTATTTGCGTCTGTTTCCCATAACAGCAGTCACAGTTAAACTAATGAAAATGGTGTAGAAATCTTTACAAATAATTTGCGGCTGTTTTCGTGTACACCCGTAGCAGGCACATACTCAAATTAGTTTATTTGCCACTGTTAATACATATATAACTGTAGCAAGTTATAGAGAATGGTGTAAAGCAGGCGAGACTCCATTAACTTGCCTCATCTATGCATCGTCTAGAACCTCAGTCGTTATTATTCCACGTTGCCATATTTTCATTTCAGTTGAAATACTTCTTTCTTTCATAAGCTCACTTGTTCTTTCTTGTCAATTTTCAAACAAGCAGCGAGCTCTAAGGTATTGTTACACTTTCTAGTGTTAATATTCATGACCTAGACAGAGAAAAATAAATTATATGTTTAATGCTTTTTATCAGTGCTAAAAACATATGATATAAATGGTTCTTTAAAGGATGAATTGGCTGGATCTGGTTTTGGGAGGTATAAGCAAGTGATTTGATTTGACTTGCATGAGCTTGTGTGTTAGATCAGCAATTTAGAAACACTACTCCTTCCTTGAAAGATAAGTGCAAAACACATCTGATAGTAAATAACTATTTAAATTTGTAGATTCTCATATAGTAGTAATAAATATAGTTTAATTTGCTCGAGGACTGTAAAACACAAGAGATGGTCCTAATAAAAAAGAAGCACCAAAGACTAGGAAGACCAACAAAGAGATCAAGGCCTAGAAGCATTAAATCATGAGAAACAAACCATTTTTATGTACTATATATACTGAAATACCAAATATGTATTATATACATTGAATCATGTGATACAAACCAATTTTATGCAATTAGCTTGTATACATTAAATTTCACAGGTGATATCAGATGTTTATAGTAATGTTTCTTCAGAAATTTTTTTGGTCCCTATATAATTTAGATTCAATGCTAGAAATGTATTTCTATTTGAACTTGTCCTTAAAGGGGATATCATATTTAAGCTTATAATATTGTGCTAAAATTCGATTGCTAGTTCAGCATCATTTCTCTTCCAGTTTTCCTTATTTTGTATTCTTTTAGAGAAGTTACATATTAGTGGTAGAGATTGGCTACTTCATAAATGGTATACCCTAAGAATTTTGTTTTCTCTTAGCCATTTCCCTAGCATTTCCGTTTCAGCTTGATTATTAATGCTGGCTTAAAATGAAAGGGGAACAATTTACCAACTACAGTTTTTTTTAATGTGTTTGCCTTTTGTTTTAAGCCATCTTTTTACAAACATTGTTACGTATATTTAGGGTACAAAAATTGTTATGTATTATCAGTCGGCTATGATTAGAACCTTACAAAGGAATCTGCCATTCTTTTGGTCAAATCTTAGTTTAAAATTAAGTATTGCATTCAATATGAAGAGGGAACGATGCTAATAGCCGTCTACGTATTTTCCTTCACCAGGTTTGTTAATTTCCTTAAATCCTATTGGATGTTGATTTTTTTCTACTATGATAGTGTTATATCAAGATAATATCATAACATTGTACAATAAATAGAAAATATATTTTTGATTCAAATTCCATAAGATTACTTTTCTGCAGCAACAGATTCTTCTACTCACACAAGTCTCTATATGTTTGGTTGTATATTGTATGAATTGATCAGTTTAATTTTTAAGAATGAGCTTAATTGGTTATCTTTGTATTTTATCTCATCATGATTATTAAACTCTTTAACTCCTACTGGAAGTTGATTTAATTTTCTTTTCTACTATGCTAGTGTTATATCAAGATACCATCGTAACATTGTACATACAATTTTTCTTTTTAAAAAGAAGTATAAAAGTATAATTTGATTTGTTGAGTTTTTCTTTGTTATTTATATTACTTAACCATTCAATTGGTTTTCATAGTACTATATGTATGTACACACAATGCTTTATTCTTACGGGCCACTTTCAGTTTCTCTCTTTATATTCCGTTTCTGTCCCAAATAGAAGCATATCAAATTGATTAGAAAAAGAAAGATGGATCAAGAGGTGAAGAAATGATTATAAATCGTATCCATTTTTTGTGTTTTTCAACCTATATATTTCAAAACTAGCTGCTCTTTTCATGTTTGCGTTCTAGTTCAAATAGGAATTCGTGTATCATTGGATACTTTGTGTTTTTTTGGCAAAGCCAACTAGTTTTTAAGGTGAATGCAAACATCTTTTATTATTACCAATAATAAAATACAAGAAGTTCAAGTGATTGGGGTTAACAATCAACTACTGGTTTTTAATGTGGTCCATCCACAGAATACATTTAAAAAGAAAAACAGGAGCAATTACTTATACTACTATACGCTTTCAGAGAACTAGTCTCCAACAGCATCACTTGGTGAAACTCCCTGCATGGCCTCAGCAAAGTGGGTAGCTAGATCGAACAAGTAAAATGGAGAGGTCTCTGAATAAAGGAGTCATTTGTCCCATGCCGTGTCATGAAGTAATTGCTCATTGTTCTTTACATTATCACCATCCGTTGCTAGAATAGGACCTTTGCCTTTAACTTGATACACTAACCTTCGTGATACATCTCCCTGATCAACTGGGATGTGATAAGTACCTTCACTCAAATTATGCTTCGTACCTGTGTTATCATGTGTCAGCACCCTTACTGTTTTATCTCAGTTGAAACTTTGGCCTGGAGTCGGCACCTTTGCAATGGGATTCTCATCTCCAACTAGATCAGTAAGAGGAAAAACATGCTTGGGTTCACTACAACAAAAAACACTTTTCGCAACAGGCAATATCTGTTGCAGTAGACCTATTGCAACAGGCCTGCGCCCGTTGGTATAGCCGGAGTTGTAAAAAGTCTGCAACAATTTTTGCCTGTTGCAATAAGAAGTTGCGGTATATTATTTTGCAACTGGGCTTTCTTGTTGCAACAGATCATTTTGCAACAACAAATAACAGTTGCAAAATTTAAAAAAGAAACCCATTTGATTATTTCAATGCTTTCATTAATTCAAAATTTAATAACTCATATATGTACTATGCATCGATTCAAACATAAAACTTTCAAATACATTGTTAAGCCATCAAAAAGATTCAGATAACATTACAACATCTATAAACTAAAGAATGAAGAAATCCATTGATAAAGCAAATACATATACATCATTAATGTCTCTCTTCAAAACAACCCTTCTTTTAATACAAAAGGTGAATCTAATTCAACACTAACCTAGAAGCCACAACAAAGACAACATTCATTCATTTGATATCACTCATTTTTCAGTGGCTCCACAAACCTTATTATGTTTTCCAGCTCAAACCATCAGCCATTCATCTGATTAACACAACCATCAAACCATCAACCTTATTATCTTTTCCAGCTCAAACCATCGGTGAAGCTGAGAAATTATCATGAATATCTGCAGATGCATCGTCTCATTTTCCGCTTCTCCTACAAGTGCTTGGATCCATCCCCCGTTGTGCTCAAAACATGGTAGAGATTTGCAGTGAAGGAGCATACTCCTACCAGCCTGAAAATTGGTCACATCCGCATGAAAAATACGGCACATGAACCAGCCTGATATCTAGAATAATGCACAAGGGTCGAAACATTATGAATGCAAAAACAAATATCACATGCAAAGTTTGTCAGGAACTATAAATTATCAGCAGCATTTTAAATTTTACACGTTAAAATTTCTCCAGAATGGGCTAACTGGCTCCGCAGGGAAAAACAACTAAATGGAGTTTATTGTTACTACTCCACTTGCCAGCTTCAGCATTTTAAATTTTACCAAAAACAAAAACAGAACTAGCTGATTGAATCTACCAAAAACAAAAACAGACCAACACAATGAAAACAGAAACCAAAAACTAATATGGAAATTTGTGGAATGAATGGTGTTTAGAAGCTATACATAACAGAACTAGCTGATTGAATCTACTTACCCTCCTCCAATGCCTCTAACATCTTCACCAAATCCTTTCTGATTCCATCATCCCAAACTTCCGCCATTCTTGCTGTAAACACCTAGTTGGATCTTTTTTAAATTCATTGGACCATATCTAAAAGGTTGTTCGCCGTCGGGGAGATCGCTTCGTAGGGGGCCTGGTCAACGTTGGAAACCACAAACGACTCGGGGTCAAGATCTAGGATTTCGCGTCTAATTGATTGGATCTTGGACACTCCCCGACAATTACAGATTCGGTGACTCCTCCTAATTATCCGTTTCTCGTAGCGGCTTCCAAAGGACGAACGGGTTGATCGAAGGGAAAACGGTTTTCATGTTGTGGTCGGTGTAGGAGAGGAAGTGAATCGAGTTTTACGTTTGGGACTTTTCAGATATTATGATTTTTGAGGAAATAAGGGACCTAGGAAATAGGGTCTCAATGGTAAAGCGGGAAACGAAAAAAGAGAAGCGGGAAACCGAAAAATAGAAGCGGGATCCATAAATTGTTAGAGTTATCTAGAAGCGGGATCCTTTCTTGGATCTAAATTTCGGTTTTCCAGCAAGTTCAATACAGTAGTATACTTGTAATAAAGCGGTAAACTGCAAACGGTAATTATTAAAAACTAAACATCAAAAATTAATAGTAATTAATTATTGATAATTTAATACTAATCACTAATTATATTCAATTATCAATTTTAGCTCATAAGTATACCCTAATTCTTAATCAATTTTATGAATATATACAAAATATGTTTTATACCTTATTACTAGAAATTATTAATTAATTATATTATACTAATAATTATTAATTATTAACTACTAAATACATTAGTTATTAATTTTGATTATTACTTATTACATATCAATTATTTATTACTTAGTACTAACTGTTAATTATTATAATGTAGCTTCTTATTTGTTAAATATTATTTAATACGTCATGACTATAATTGTATATTAAGTACTAAATGTTAATCATTATGTATATATAATTGATTATTAATAATAATTATTAATTATTACATATTTAGTTTAAATTACTAGTATTAATTCATATTAATTAATAATAATTAATACTTGTTATATTATAACTAAATATTACTTATTACCACGTACGTTTGTATTTAATAGTAATTATGCTTACCAAAGGTGGGGAAAAATAAATTTTAAAAGACTACTTTTCGCAACTGGCTTTACCAGTTGTAAAAAAAATACATTTATCGCAAGTGGCGAAAACAGTTGCTAAAGATATTCATTCGCAACTGGCTAGAACAGTTGCTAAAGATATTTATTCGCAACAGGCAAGAAAGCGCAGTTGCAAATAATATGTTTGTTGCAACTGTTATGGAAGTACAGTTGCTAAAAGTATGTTTTTGCAACAGGAAGAGAAGCGAAGTTGCTAAAAATATGTTTTTCGCAACAGCAATAAAATGTCTGTTGCTAAATCTTATCTATTGCAACTGCTGTAATAGATCTGTTGCTAAATATCATTTACTGCAACTTTCATTTATCGCCTGTTGCAAATAACTAGTTGCAATAAGGTATTTTTCTTGTAGTGGTTTTGGAACCCAAATCATAGGCGGAGCCTGTGGTAGAGGCACTTTGTCAACCCGAATAGAGTCACTAGTGGCAGCACATTTCTCCATAACATGACCAAAGGATTTGCACGCGTTACAAATTTCCGATTTCCATTTGTATGTAACATCAACAAAATAAAAATGATCATCAATGCACACCTTCAACTGAGTTGGTAATGGCTTATTTGGAGTGACTTCAATTAGAGCTCTAGCAAATATAAGATTCCTCCTGGCTACCGTGTTGACGTCAAAATATTTGAGCTTCCCAATATGGCATGCACACAAGTATGGATAGGACCTAGTCTCTAGATCTATCAATAGATGCGTTCTATAGAGTGACAATGAATGGTTCTCCTATGATAATTTCCAGTGCTGCTTCCAAGATCCTTTGCTTTTCCACACTAGATGATAATTTCACATAGTACATATCATTGATGAGAGATAACCTGAGCAGTCCATGAAGGCGCCAATCACTTCGACACACCTCAAGCATGTCAAAGTTGGGAATTTTGAAATCTAAAAAGAAGCCGACAACATGATCTTTCCAAAAAACCTTAGCTTCATCTAGAATCTCCATGGGTGGGGCTGGACAGGATGATTGGTCAGGGATTGAGAAGTGAATAGGTTCATACTCTCTAGCAATATGTGGAAGAGAACCAAAAAGGGATTTCCAACATGGCGGTGTGGTTTTGATATTCTGTCGAACAGGAAGAGTGCAGTCTTGCGAACCAGCAATATTGTTCATCGAAGCAGATTCGGTCGGCACAGCTACATTCTCTTCAACTGGTTGTGCACTCAGTTGCAACCATTTAACTACCTGAAGCATTTACGCCCAGTATACCACTTACTTCATCACCCAAGTTCAGAGGATCGAGAGAATTACCTTGAATAGCTTGCGAATTATTTGCTGTAGAGAGCATTTGTGAAATTGCAGTTGCATCACGATTCATAGTATTAGAAGTAACGAACTGAGGTATTTTGGGCATCTAACTAATAAGTTGTTCCAAAGTATCAGCAGGAGCAGGATTCACAGGAGAAGAAGGCTTGGATGAAATTTCATCATAAATTTCCAGATCACGAGCGATGGCAACAACAGAAAAATTGTAAAAGCGACCAGATCTGGTAATGTAGAAACAACATCATCATGAGGACTTGCAAGAATTGCACAAACAAGCAGGTTAATTGTTAGAGAAGAAGATATCAAAGTATATTCATGAATCATGTAAAAACAATGATACACATAGATAGTGTTGTCTGGGATATATTCAGGAGAGAGGATGTGCCAAAGCCAGTTTTTTACCTGCAGAAGCACTATAAAGAATTGAGGCATATCTATCAAGCTCCTTTGGATTCAGTATGTATCCTTGCTCTTGAGTTATTGTTTTGACTATTGAGTATGCACACGCGTGCTTGCACATTCCTATATGTGTAGAAAAACTTAATTATTTTGTCGTTTGAATTCCAATTGTTCTGGGACATTTTGCCCGAATCCTGAAGAGAACTGCTAGTATATTGCCAACTTGAAGAAGAAAAAAAAGATGGCATACTGGTTAGTGCATTATCACTCGTATTTAATGTGTTTTATTTTTGCATTATCATTTAACTGTATACTAATTTTTTTATAGCTTATTCATCCAATACATTATCACACTGTTTATTTGAATGTGAGTCACAAGAAGTAGCTCAAGGAGGAATATTTATTGAAGTTAACTGAATTAATCCAAACAAAACCATTTGCCCATCCTCAACACGTCTTTATTCATTTTATATGTCACAAGCGCATTATCCATCTAAGCTAGGTAAATACGCCTTTATTCATTTTATAGAGGGATCAGACTGAATTTAACACACATACAATTATTCTCAACCTTATTTTCATGGAACTCTATAAACGTGTGTGCTAGTGTGTGCACACTATTTGCCTTTATGATCTCATATTTATATGCACCGTATCAATACTATATTATAATTACTGAGTTTGCATTGGAGGCCTCTCAGGCCTTCTCACAATTAAACTCAACCGGCTCTCCTAAAAAAAAAAAAAAAACCGAGAAATGCTTTTGTTGGTAATATTCTTTCATCTAGCTCCCCAGTCTGCAACCTAGCCCTAAATCGGAGGTGATGATATTTGCTCTCAAAAACTAAGCGCCAAGAAACCTTTCTTCTCAAATTGGCAATCTCCTCTCCCTTCTCCAGATCCTCATCTGCTGTTATCTTGCTCCCGTCTCTTCTTTCCACCTAGATCCAAGTTGGCAAAAAATGTAGATCTAAACAAAGATTTTGCTTCACTCATTAATAATCGTGCTTCCGCTTCAAGGATTGGCATCTATTTTTTTTTTTTTTGTAAGGACTTTCAGCTTCGTGTTTAATGTTTTTTTTTAAATCTAAGATTCAAGTTAGTCCCTTCAAATTAAAGACGAATAGAGATTATGGGATTGATGTTTCTATTTGTTGGTTGATTGTTTTTTAAAATGATTGGATTTAAACTGCACGAGTTCGAGTTTTTATCAAATATAGGACTCAATTTTAGCAGTATGGCCAGTTATTCAATTGAATTGTGTAGTCTGTGGGCACAAAAGATTAATATCTTTCTCTATTAGAACAAAGCAGTATAGAATTGATTTGTTCGTACAACAAACAATTTTTAGACTGATCTGTGAAGAAACTGACTGTGTTTTGTTGAATGCGTTTTTGGGAAGAAATTCGATTTTTCTATAATATTTCTTCCTTGAGAGCTACTCATGTATCAGTGTTTAGATACTCTTCTCAGTGGATGTCTATTATTTGCTCTAATTTGGGTTGTTACCTACTATCACCCTTGTGATTTTTCTATAAGAAATCTCAGCCTCTTTTATTTTTGCGGTGAAGTGATTAAACATCAACTTTTGAGTGTACATGAACCTGAATATTAGTGAATTCAAGCTTAACAACCTATAATGATCACTAACTGTGGGTGCCAATTTCTTACACGAAATTTCAAGTTAAAGTTTTAATCATTGTCAAAGAATGTTTGAAGGGATGAGGTTAGAAGGAGACTTCATACCTATTGTCAAATGTTGATATTTCAGAAGCGCGAGTGTTAACGATATTTTTCGTCAACACTGGAGATGGGTCAACAGGGATAGATGTCACAGATCTAAAGGGGAATTAGGTGGATTGGCTTACTTTTCTAATCGATTCGGGTGTCTACTTTAGATACTGATGCTCAAACGTGCATGGTAGCTGAGGACTATCAGGTTGGATCTAAATTCAGTGAGTGAGGTACATTCCACCATTCGAGGATATTTAGGGGTGAAAACCCACGCTTATCTGGAGAATGAATGGTAAACTGCAACAACTATTTAGAGAAATAATAATATACGCTTACAGAGTATTTTTCATATAAGAAGATCCCCTTTTTATTAAACTTTCATTGGGAGTACATGGATGCAACAGAGAGAATTCCTCGGTTAATCTCAGCTTTCGGCTTATTTTTTTAAGAGCATAAATGTAGAAAAAGGAAAAAAATCCCCCATAAGTGTGACTCCAAGGGTCATATTTATAGTGGTTCAGGGATCCTTTCGCTGATGGGCTATTGGGCCTGTGAGGGACCTCGCTGGCTGCTTTTTCTTAAGTTTCGGGCGCTTGCCTTTCGGCCGTCCTTGGAGTGTCAGTTATGGTTTCCGGGTGATATTTGAGTCATTGGTAATAGCTCCCAAATATAGGCTCTTGGGCGTAAGCTCATGGACGTAGGCCTCCGGCTTTATCATGAATATTTAGAGAGGTCTGCCCTTATGATTTATGTTGATAATTGCCGGTTTGAATCCGCCATGGGTTTCGGTACTAAGTAAATTAGTACGGGTAGCCTGTATATCCACTTGGGTCTCGGTTAGCCTTTCGATGGTGATTTTGTGGTAACTTGGATTCCCGGAGGATGGCTTCAGACATCCTTCCTGTTATTTGTGAATTCATTCTTTCGGTATTCGTGCATTAGGTGCTCCGGAAGTTGGTTCTGGATGGTCTTTGCATTCTCTTGGTTTAGTACCTTCGATGCTCTCGTCTTCAAATGTATCGGTATTTTGGACAGGTCATCATCGAAGATTCATCTGTCGGATTTATTGCTTCTGACTTACTTGGTTCCGGGTTAGGTTGATTCTTTGCCACATAATTCTTTTGCCGGACTGATGCTGCTTGGAGAGTTCTTGTCGGATTGACCCCGACGGATAAATCCCTCCAGCTACGCCCTGTAGCTTTCACGATCCTTTTCCCTAGGAGGGTTCCAGTTGGTGTGGCTTTTCGGCTATTCTTTCTTTCTCTTAGCCCTTCCTAATGTTGGGTCCCACTTTCTATTGAGCCTTTGGTGAGCCTTTAGTTGTCCGATACCCCTTCACCGCCAGCTCGCTTCTGTAAATTTTGGTAGTAACATTTGCCCCCTTTTGAAGGGGTATTTTCGACTTTACAAGTCAAACTTTTTTCTTTTCTTCGAAGTGTTACTCCTGTGTCTCTTGCCTTCCTTCAATCGGGCGCGTTGATCGGTCTCCTTTTGAGTGGTCTAGATCGTCTCTGGATTTTGAATACAAATTCTACTTTCTTTTACCTTTTTACCCCTGGATAGTATTTCCACTTTCCTCGTATGAATCCTGTTCGTTGATCCAGTCTCAGGCGTGCAGCTGAGAGGCAAGGTAGACCTTTTTCTCTTTCTCTCTCCTCCTTTCCCTGCATGGCATTTCACTAAAGCAAGATTAATGTTCATCGAAATTTGTTGTATTATTTTCCCAGGATTTCAGCTCTATCTGATAGTAAGTTTTTTTTCTCGAATTCTAAATACCGATTTGGATCATGCTTTGAGTCAGGAATTGATAATTATAATGTAGATTGAACTCTCATTAACCATCTAAACTGACAATTAATGGCGACCCTCTATGAAATCATACCCATCCCCGTTTATTATCTGGGCTTTGGGAAGTAAACTTTGTATAAACGAAAAACGCGTAACAGAAGGTAATTCAACATGCTAACATCAATTTTCCTAGCTAGGATTGTTGTCCCATAGGATAATGAAATTCCAAGTCGCTTGTATGCCTATGTGTTGTTTGTGTATAATCATCAAATAGAAATTAGATGAAAATACATGTTTATGTTATGGTATCACCGGGCAGGACTATGTTTGAGTTCACAAGAATTGGCGATTCCATTTCGAGTAAGTTCAGATTTTGTTTGACGGAGGAGGAGCTTAGACTGAAGGAATCCCAAGTGAGCAATGATATAAGTGAAATCCTAGGTATCTTGAACCAGCATTCCAAATTGTTATTCTCAAACTTTCCTTACGGGCATGTACCTTCATTTTTGGGACAAGATCTTCTAGAACAACCTTCTCTCCCTTGTTCTGCGTTTCTTGGAGATGGTTCATCCCAACCCTCCGTGGTTTTTTCTCCTCCTGAATTTTTGCCTAAGAAGAGATCTGCTTCAGTTTTCAACAGCAAACCCTTTCGGGATCATAAAAGGGCAAATTCTATTTTCTGTTCTTTTGGAGGTGAAATTGTTGAGACGCCTTGTCGTCGGCTACTGTATACCCCTCTCATACTTTCTTCTAGAGATTTTCATAACGTTTGACCCTCCTCTGCGGAGACCATTGGAAGTGATTTTGTCACTGGTTTCCTAAGATCCGATTCTTATGGAGATCCGGATTTAAGAGAGCGTGAGCCTTCCCTTTCCCCTCATTGGTTGTGCGACCCCGCGGGTCCCTCTTTTCAGGCCTTGGAATTTGATACAATTATTGGATCTGTTTTACCCTTTATTGATGTCTCTGATGTTCCGGAACTTGCTTCTGAAGGATGATTTAAGTTTTACCTCAACTTCGTTAAACAATAACTTTTGGTTTGTACTTTTATTCACCTATGGCTCTTTATTCGCCTTATTGATGTAAGGACTAACATCGTATTGTTCTTGCCTCCCTCTCCCCCTTTTTTAGATATCCAAGAATTGGTATGTTGCTAGGTCTATAGCTGCCTCCCTATTCCAGGATAAGGAAGAACTCCAGAGAGAGAAGGTCATATTAGAGTCTAAGTTCCATGATATAACCTTCACGAAGAGTAACAACGAAGAGGTTTGTAGTCAACTGAAGGAGTCCCTTGAGAGGGAAAGGGCTGCCAATAGTTCCTTAACTGCTGAAGTTTTGCCCTTAGGCATGAGCTGTCGGATATGCTGATGAAGCACGCGGAGAGACAAAAAACAAGGGAAGCAACTCTTTCTGATGCCAGACGGATAATTTACGAAGCTCGGGATCAGATTTCTTTGTTCCTGAAAGTGCATTTACCAGACATGATGTTTGATTGTTATTAAAAGGTTCTCCTCTTAGTTTATCGTTATAACTGTGGCAAGTTCCCTAACATCGACCTTCCTTATCTTCCTTCGCCCCTTCGGTACAAGATCTTGAGGGGTGCTATTGCTTTAGACCAGGGTACCGCAGTTTCTGAAGAAAAGAAATCGAAGGTTGAGGATCTTTTGTTCATCGAAAAGATGTTTGACTGCCCATCGTCTCGGGATGATGAAAATCTGATCTTGCATAAAGTAGGTGGTAATGTTGGCAACTCGCGTGGAGATGATCGATTTGCGGAGGGGGTAAATCCTTTGGAGCTTGACGAGAGAGAGCAGGCGGTGCACACAGCCTCCCCCATTCTCCAGGTATAAATCCCAGCTTCTGAATTCTTTCTTTACTTGTAAGAGTTGACCCTTGATGACTTGTTCTTGTAGTGATGGGAATTCTGTCCTTGCTGATCACCCATCCCTCTTTTTTTTCTTCAAGGATGACCTTCATTCTCTCTCTAAGCTGAAGAGGGAATTTCTCACAAAGCAACCTTTTAAATCTGGCAGGGAACGCTTTTTGAAAAAACTCAAACATATTTATATGAAGTACCCTCAGTTATCTTTCAACTTCTTGGGGAACGACAAGCAGATAATATTAAAGAAACTTAGGACTCATAATGCAAAGTTAATATGTAACATGAAGGAAAAGAATACTGGGGAAAGAAGATAACTTGTTGTATTTATATTATTTTTTTGACAACAATGCATATGAATGTGAATTGTAATCGTTTTTACCTCCTTTTGTAGCATGCTTTTCCTGGGTTCAAATAATGATGTCTTCTGGTAATAAATCTCGCAAAAGATAGCTTATATGTTTATTTAAATAGGGAGATTTACCTGAAGACACCTCCTCTTTCATAGATAGAGGTGTTTTGCTTACTTTATGTTTGGGAGATATTTTCGGCAAATTCTCCTACCAATATTGGTGGCGGATCGTCCCTGTCCGGGGAACGATTTGCGCAACGTTTGGCACAAATAAGTGTGTTGGAGACTCAAATAAGGCAAAAGGATAGAGACATCCTTGAGGTAAAGAAGGGTATAAAAATGAATCCTTCTGTCGATTTTGATGAAGAAAGGGACAAGCTGCAGCATCAAGTTATGGACTTAGAGGCAAGATGCAAAGGCATACTAGTAAAATGCAAAGAATGGGAGACTGTATTTGGATGCACTCTTGGGGTCTCTGCCTTTAACGTGTCGCGGGCCTCGACGGAATCTGTTTCTTTAGAATTTGAGATTGGGCGCCCTCCCCTTGGAATGGATCATTCCTTTGCTACTAGGTGGCATAGACAGGTTAAGGCAAGTATGAGAAGTCTTTATGCCAGGAAAGAGATTAAGGGCAGCTCTCGTCATGCCGACTTTATAGCTCCAAACTTAAGTAATTACAAAAGGAGAAACAGTTCTTGCGCGGAGATGCTTTCGACATCCGGAAGGAGAACAAAAACCTCCGTGTGATGGGCAAGGCTTTAAATCAAGCTTTAAAGTGGCAACCTAAACCTTCGGATGACCTTTGCGTTGTTATGGAAAAGGTGCAAAAGGTTGACAAGCTTTTGCGTGCTGCGATTCATCGTTCTGCCTAGGGCTGTTACGGTAACGGTTACCGTTACCATTATGCAAATACTGTTACCGTACCGTTTTTTCCGGTAAATCAAAAATGCTTACCATTACCGTTACCAATATGTTGGTAACCGTTCTACCGGTATACCGTTACAACGGTAATGGTTTTGTCAGTAACAGTAAATTACCGTTTTCTAAAAATAATATAAATATTTACTTTGCCTATGCAAAATGAACATGTTATATGTTTAGAGATGTGCATAAAATGACAGCAGCATCAGCAATTCAGCATGCATGTCTGAGTTTGTTATTATTAACTAAATAAGTTGATAAAGACATAAAATGACAATATAGAATAACAACAAAGTGACAGCAGCAACACATACATGGTTACATAAATAAAATTATAAAAAAGATTGCTTAGGCATGAACTTTCCTTAGAGAGCCAAATGAAGGTACTAAATAATGATTATCAGGAACAACTGGTAGGATACCCTTTTTATTAGCTTAGCTCCACTTTCTACATTGAATATAAACAAACTGGGTTAACGGTAATTTACCGTTACCATCAGAATATTATTATTTTTACCGGTACTTTACCACTCATAACGGTAAAATTACCATTACCGTACCGAATGCATCGGTATACCGTTTAGTTTTGTAACCGGTTACCGATTTATCGGTAACAGTATGGTAATGGTAAATTTACCATTACCGTAACATCCCTAGTTCTGCCACTTCTTCCTGGTTCCGTAAATAGAGCACGTCCTATTAGGGGTTGGACTATTGCTCATACGGGAGTTTTTGTGTCGGTGCGTGTTTTCTTCCCCCCCCCCCTTTTTAAAAGAAAGTGTTTTCGTTTCTCAAATTTTCTCACAAGCAACTATGTAATGCACAAAGTACCTTGTATTTTGTCAATGGAGTGTAGCATTTCATATAAACAACACACTTGGATCAGGTAGGACCTATAATGATGTGACTTGGTAAGAGATTGTGTATTTCGATCTAAATGCTTTCCCTTTAGCCATTGCTACATCGTGACAAGGTGCAGAATGCTATGTTGGGAGTCTGTCTTGTGGCCCTTTAAACAATGTCCCGTACTCTTTTTGGGATTAACAGTACCATAGTGCATTCAATCATAAAGGATCCAAAATGCTCGCTCATGTTTTGTGTGTTAGCGTGAATATTTGGTACGCCCATGTAAATCAAAGATACTCTTCTGAGTACAAAGGAGAAATGAGAAAGGCTACCGGTGTGTGCTTAATAACGGTGGAAATGTGCTCTCATGCCGGATCTGAATCAGGATAAGGGTTGACTAGTTTCTCCCTGTCCAGCTCTAAGAAGTTGAATTGATCCAGATTCAGACGCCTTGTACTGAGACTGGGGCTCTATGTCCGATCGTGATTTGCACCATGGTTCGATGTCGAGACGGAGTTGGATTTCTTCTTCCAACATTTGTAAAGAACTGGGTTGACCCTGATTCGAGTATATATATAGAAGACCGGAACCTCCTTCGGTATTTGTGGAGAGTCGAATCGACCCGGATTCGGGTATTAGCATAGATGACCAGAACCTCCTCCGGCATTTGTGGAGAACCGAATCGACCCAGATTCGGGTATTAGCATAGATGACCTGAACCTCCTCCGGTATTTGTAGAGATCCGAAACGACCCAGATTCGGGTATTAACATAGATGATCGGAACCTCCTCCGGTATTTGTGGAGAGGGGAATTGACCAAGATTTGGCATTAGCATAGATGACCGGAACCACCTCCGGTATTTGTGGCGGGCCGAATCGACCCAGATTCGGGAATTAGCGTGGATGACCGGAACCTCCTCCGGTTTGGTGGAGAGCCGAGTCGACCCAGATTCGTGTATTAGCATAGAAGACCAGAACCCCTCCGGTGTTTGTTATTTCGGTATCCCTTTTGGGATTCAATTGGTGAAGCAGAGGTTGTACGTGCTTCTCGAGCCTCTTATTCGGCTTTCGATGTCAAAGCAGAGGATGTACGTGCTTTGTTGGCCACTCTCTGGGCTTATGCGTCTGGAGCGCTTGGCTAGCTTATCCACAAGTAGGACCCAAGGGCTTATCCGATCTCCCTCCAAGAGGTGGCTTATCCTGACCATTGATGATAAGGTCTTAGAAACTTACATGGGGCCATCGTAGACACAAAACTAAGGTTTACTCTTTTGACGCTCTATACGGACCATCGTAGGTTCTGATAGAGGCTTATACACCCCCCCTCCGAGGGGTGCCATATCCTGACCATCGTAGGCGATTATAGGGGTTTGCATTCCCTTCTACTAGTAACGCGGAACATAAGCAGAGGTAGGATGTGCTCTTCTACGAGCAGAGGTAGGACGTGCTTAGTTCTAGCAGAAGTAGGGCGTACTCTTCTGCGAGCAGAGGCAGGGCGTGCTAATTTTAGATGCACCACCATGACCATTTCTGGGGTGAAACGACGGCTTATGCTTTTGATGATTTAACCCTGCTCCCTCTGGTTTGGGCATGGAGAAAACTAACACACCATCCCCCTCCGGGGGATGCCTCGCCCCGGCCAATTTGGCAATGACGAGGGATTTAATTCGTTTGTAATTAGACCGCTTTTGGGTTTTCCTTTTAAATTCCGAGAGATGAGTTCTTTGTACTCTGGCACATATTTATTAATCCTTTTCCTAAGGATGTTCCCGAATTCTTTTGATAAACTCTCGTAATTGGCCTTGGCTGATGAATCTAACGATGGTTTCCTCAAGAGTTCTACAGTGATTAGTCTCGTGTCCATTCATCAAGTGGTAATGGCAGTAAGGTTCATATTTGGGCCTCTTCTTTGCGAACGATCAATAGTTGAGTTCGTGTTTGGTTAGGAAGTAAACGTTTTCCATCGAAGTAATGAGGCAGCATCCTTGGGGTATTTTCGAAGCACGTTCTTCCCTTTGCTGTCGGGGTCTAATCCTCCTGTGAATCAGCCTAGCTGTGGTGCCTATACTATCGTTCTTTCTTTCTAGAACACACTGGAATTGAGGTGATGTCTCTTTAGACCATTTTTTGGCGAAGCGATTGAAATCATCCATTATTTCTCGCTCGAGTGTCGTTCCCTTAACTTTCCCGTATAGAGCGTTCTTTAGGTGAAAGAGAATGCTAGTATCCCCTGATGTAGACCCACTGGGTGGGAGCACTATGGTTTGTCCTATGTGGGAAAGGCTGCTCCAATATCGCAAGCATATAGCTTCATTTTTCTTTTCTTCTCTACCATTTGCAAGGCTTCTGCTCTTAACCTTCGTTCCTCCATCACCCTGGGGTTGGCGGTGTTTTTCCCATCCGCTCGAGATCTTGAAAACCTTTGTCGGGGTCTCATACCCATAAATTTTCTTTTTCAAAGCTTAGTCCAATCCGAGATAGAACAACTCAGGAAGATGTGTGTGGCTGTTAACCACAAGGTCGGAGGTTCACGCCCTCCTTCTAGCGCCAAAATGTTAACGATATTTTTCGTCAACACCGGAGATGGGTCAACAGGGACAGATCTGAAGGGGAATTAGGTGGATTGGCTTACTTTTCCAATCGATTCGGGTGTCTACTTTAGATATTGATGCTCAGAGGTGCAGGGTCGCTGAGGACTATCAGGTTGGATCTAAATTCAGTGAGTGAGGTACGTTCCACCATTCGAGGATATTTAGGGGTGAAAACCCATGCTTATCTGGAGAATGAATGGTTAACTACAACAGCTACTTAGCGAAATAATAATACTCACTTACAGAGTAGTTTTCATATAAGAAGATCCCCTTTTATTGAAATTTCATTGGGAGTACATGGATGCAACATAGAGAATTCCTCAATTAATCTCATCTCTCAGCTTATTTTTACAAGCATAAATGTAGAAAAAGGAAAAAAAACCTAAGTGTGACTCCTGGGGTCGTATTTATAGTGGTTCAGGGCTCCTTTCGCTGATGGGCTATTGGGCCTTTGGGGGACTTCGCTGGCTGTTTTTTCTTAAGTTTCGGGCGCTTGCCTTTCGGCCGTCCTTGGAGTGTCAGTTATGGTCTTCAGGTGATATTTGAGTCTTTGGTAACAACTCCCAAATATAGGCTCTCGGACGTAAGCTCTCGGATGTAGGCCTCCGGCTTTATCATGAATACTTATACAGGCCTGCCCTCATGTTGTATGTTGATAACTGCTGGTTCAAAGCCGCCATGGGTTTCAGTACTAAGTAAATTAGTATAGGTAGCCTGTAAATCTGCTTGGGTCTCGGTTAGCCTTTCAATGGGATTTTGTGGTAGCCTGGATTCCCGGAGGATGGCTTCAGACGTCCTTCCTGTTATTTGCGAATTTTTCCTTTCGGTATTCGTGTAGTAGGTGCTCCGAAAATTGGTTTTGGATGGTCTTTGTGTTCTCTTAGTTTAGTACCTTTGATGCTCTCATCTTCAGATGTATCGGTATTTTGGACAGGTTATCATCGAAGATTCATCTGTCGGATTTATTGCTTCTGACTTACTTGGTTTCGGGTTAGGATGATTCTTTTCCATATAATTCTTTTGTCGGACTGATGCTGCTTGAAGAGTTTTTATCGGATTGACCCTAGCGGATAAGTCCCACCAACTACACCCTGTAGCTTTCACGATCCTTTTCCCCAGGGGGTTCCAGTTGATGCAGCTTTTCGCGTTATTCTTTCTTGCTCTTAGCCCTTCCTAATGCAGGGTCCCACTTTTTGTTGAGCCTTTGGTGAGCCTTCAGTTGTCTGATACCTTCATCGCCAGCTCGCTTATTTGTTAATTTTGGTAGTAACAGCGAGTACTATAAAATCCTTAACATCATAACAATTTGTTTGATCATTATTGCAGTTTGAACAAGTCTGAAAAAATAGGTGAAGTTTAAAAAATGTGTACCCATGATAGAAGGGCAGTAGCATGCTTCAGGGTTTAGTTTTAAGGTAAATTTTATTTCTTGGAGCATCCTTTCAATTAGAGTGAGTTAAAAGTTTGTAAATCTTTTCTTTAAGAGATTTGTTATAGTATGATAATGAATTGTTCAACAAGCAAAATTGTAACAACCCATAAAATCTGAACCAGTTTAAAAAATTTAAATTGGCTAAAATAGTGGATTTTAAATATTTAAAATAAATATTTAAAATAATAACGACGAAAAGTTAGTTTGAATCGATGTTGAAAAGGAATAGAATTAATTTGAATTATAAACTAGGCCTGAAATGGCGCGGCAGTTTTAAAAATTGAATTCAAACTTTAACTGACTGTACCGGGTGCAAAACAAAACGGATTTGAGTGAAACCAAAAATATTTAAATCTGTTAGTGAACATCTTTCTAACGAATCTGAAAAATCGAAGTTTCATAGCGGGAAGCAAAAGTTATGGCTAAATGAATTTTCTGAAAGGTCGCTATAGAATTTATATAGCCCGTGAAAATAGACATTTCGCAAACGACCTCGGAATTCGACGAAACCATTTTTGTTGGATCCGGGATGTGAAGTTATTGCTAGGTTTCAAATTTCATAATTTTTGAAGCTAGTATGTGAGCATGGCAAAGGAAAATGTGTTTTGGTCAATTACAGTTAAATTGGATCGACCAGAAAATAGCCATTTTGCAAACGGTCTCAAAATTCGACGAAACTAGTTTTGTTGGGACCGTATCGTCAAAACATAGCTAGATTTATTTTTCTGGAATTTTTCGAATCAGTGTTTGGCCCTGGCAAATTGAAATGTGCATTCAAATCAAATATTCAATGTTTTATACTTTGATTTGAAAAATAATTGACTATAACAATCGAATTGGCCTACGAAACATATCCCATTGCGTTCGGAATGGGGATATTTAGCTAGGGGCGACAGTCATTGGGTTCGAATTGGTGTTCGTTTGGTCAAGAGGATATTTTTGAATTTAAAATAAATTAAATATTTAAATAAAACCCTGGCCAATCACGTTCAGCCAAATCATTCTCTCTTTCGCCGCGTTGACCTCCGAAATCCGCTCCTCTTCACTGTCGAACGGCGGAAATAGGTCAGGATTTCAAATCCACTTTTCTTCCAATCCATACAGTGAAATCGATCGTTTCTTTGGGGGATTTTGGAGAAAATTTCCCCCTCTACAGATCCATACAAGTTTGGGAGTTCATCGTTCAGTATTCACCTCGATTCACCTCCGCAAAGTGCTGCCGCTCGCACCCCGATTGCTCCGCCACCACTGCGTCGAGTTCACCAGAATTCAGGGAGGAGGAGCGCCTCTCGTAGACGCTTCACGTGGCAGGGTCTGATCGAGCTACAACATCTTCGTTTTGGTGAAAAGATCAAACCTAGTTTTGAATAAACTGTGAAGGTATACGACTATTTATAATTTAACTATATTATAGCACTTTAAAGCACTACGGTTGTCGATTTCACTGTAAAAATCATATCTTTTTCGTTTGTAGACGAAATTCAGTGAAACAAGAGACAGTGGACTCGGGTGGACGTCTTCTACATTCTAGAAGAGACCGCATATTTTTCTGAGCCTTCTGCTATTTTTGGTAGAGTGGAACCCAATGTGAGATTTCTAATTTATAAACGATATGGAAAACAACGATGTATAAATTATATAGTCGATGTATGAGTTATATTAGCGTTGTACACCTCATGTATAAGCGTTGTATAAGTTGTATGTTCGATGTATAAGTTATATATGCGTTGTAAAAATTGTATGTGCATTGAAATGAATTGAAGTGAATCGAAATATATTTATATACGAATATATATATATATATGCTCCCCTCGTCTACAGACCATGGACGATATTTATTGTTTGTGATTAGTGTGAAAATTGGTTGATAGCGAATGGTTGATTAGAATTGTTTGTGGTTGAAATTGATTGGATATGGTTGAAAAATACCCATTGGTGATTGAAACAAAATTAGAATAGGTTGTGGAAATGAAAATAAAACGTGTCGCCTACGTGCGAACTAGATGCATGAATCCCCATTGTCAAAAATCGCGAGGTTTTAAGGTAGAGCGAGGAGCCGTACTAGGGACGGTCCCGGTTTTAACTACCCTGCCGTTATGCTGCCGAAATTTTCAATAATATTCATGTGTTAGAATTATTTTCATATGTTGAAACTATATTCATGTGTTGAATAGAAATTCATGTGTTGAACGATATTCGTGTTTTGAAACTGTGATTTCAAATGATTAGAGCGGGAGATCCGACCATCGGATTTTTTCGAAACCACAACCGTCGGGTTCGCCTTGGAAATACCTTCCCAACGGCACCAACTTTGTAAAGATCCAACGGTCGGATTATCTGGCATGTTTAATTCAAATCTGAAGAAAAACAACGCCAGAATCGAATATATATATATATATATATATATAATTAAATCGAATAACGACGCTGCAGTTCGTATTTTGAAATCGTAACTTCAAACGATTAGTGCGGGAGATCCGACCGTCGGATTTTCCCAAAACTGAAACCGTTGGATTCGTTTTGAAAAGATCTTTCTAATGATATAAATTTTGTGAAGATCCAACGGTTAGATTTTCAGATATGTGTAAATCAAATCTGGAGAAAAACAGCGCCATGGCCGCGTTATGGCCTGAAGCGTCGTTTGAAAGAGTTGGCTATTTTTAAATATATAAAAATAGCGATAAATCGTGATAAAATATTATAAACGATATGGAATGGAAATAAACTGAATTTGCTCGATTTATGTGATATTTGATGGTTGAATAAGTGTGGTGTGAAAATAACATTAAAGAACAAAATTGGTGGTGTCGAATAATTTAACCATTGAAATAAATTGATTTGAAATTCTAAATATATGTGAATTATTTGAAAAGGCCGAGTTAGTTCTCATTTCAATAATTGATCGATGATCGAAAGTCGAAGATATGAAGACGGTGCAAGACCGATAATCTTCACGTCGAAAGGAGGGGTGCTACTGATGCTCATGATAGGAGTAGCTACCTTGACGGGGATGAAGTAGTAGCCACCCGGACGTACTTGTTGATTGTATGAATATGCGAGGTATTGAGTGCCTCCGGTTTCGTTCAGACCCAGAACGAACATGTAAATGGATTGTGCATTGGATTTTGTTCTGTGCTGATTGATCTCTATTAAATATATATCTGTTTGGCGGCAGAGAATTTATTCTCTTGCTTAACGCCCTTCTCTGAGACGTACGAGCCCAGAGGTTATATATCGATACAAATCAGTCGCACGGAGTGAATTGCCGATGTGGCACGCCTAAGTGATAGATGATCAAGGCTTTTGTTGAAAAGTAAAGTCTTGTGGTTAATGATCAAAGCACGACCTGTGTGGCGTAGCTTTGTGTATAGTGTTGTTTCACGAGCCTCACACCCCGGTATAAGCCAGAAACGGGAGACGGACATCAGGGAGGACATGCGTTTTCTTCTAGCTAGGAGTGGTGCTTTGGGTTTTACACGCCCGGGTATTTTACTTATGTGGATGATGGAAAGCGAGGCCTCGGTTTGCTTCGGTCTCTTCGGAGCCGATGGTGTGGTCAGATATGACCAATTTATGCCCCATAGGGCGGGGAAACGCAGTGTTCAGGATTTTTAATCCACATCGGTGGACCGGCCCTGACGATCCAAGGGCCCACCTGTGTCTGGGTCCTGAGACATGGGCTAGATTGTCTCGAATTCGGTGAGGACTATCTTTTGCCTCGGCTCATGACGGAAATCGAATACGACATCGTGCGGTTTTGATTGTATACCTATGTATGGCGACATAGTGGTATGGGGCATTAATGCCGCCTATGATTGATAGTTATGATTGAAATTGTTTTTGAAACATATATACACTAGCAATAATATCAAATGATTTGTTTTGCTCGTATCAAGCATATTTTGGCCATTATAAGGTAAAACTCTATCCTCTGGTGTGTGTTGCATTGTGTGATGGGAACTGAGTCTTATAATGGCTTCATTTTTATAAAAAGCATTGCGATGTTTAAAAGATTTATTTGTTTTAAAGCACTAGCAATCCAATGGAGTAAACCCGTTCCACGAAAGTGGCGTGGTCCTGTGATTAGCCATATTTGAAAATGTGTTGAGTAGATTTCTCATACCAGTCCCATGACTGACTCGTAGTTTGTTTCACTTGCAAACTCGGGTGCCCCTTTTTCTACACGGGCAGCCTTGTATTCAGGTTTTAGCAGGCTCTTTCTAGATAGCTGGAGCTGAAGGTGAATTCTATCATTTCTCTTTTTATGCTGTTCAGCTCCTGTTGTACATATTATGTTTTCCTTTCCGCAGTAGACATTTATGTATAGCTGAACTGTATTTTGTACTAAGTATGATCCTATATACTGTGTAACTCTGATGATTATATTTATCCAGTGTATTCTATTATACATTATCTAGTGTATTTATTTATTTCTGTTCTGTTATTATCTGTTTATGTGTTATATTCCAAAGATTACCCTTGCCACCGTCTTATCGGGAATGGGGTTGTCGCAAACGTGGTATCTGAGCTTTGTTTAAGCCTGGAGTATAACATATGAACGAGCTCATCAGAAATAGAACAAGAGTGTTCTAGGACGAGTAACTCACTACCGATAGGATCAGTAATATCCTAGTATGAGTATAGCAGAATGAAATGCACCTTGATAGACCCATTTACATTCAAGTATATGTTTCTATGTTTTAAAATATCTTTTCTGTTGACCTGACACTTGATCTGCTATTTGCAGAAGTACTAGAAAATGAGTGTCAGAAACAGGAGAAATGCAGAACCAGATCTAGAAGCTTTATTAAAGAAGTATCGAAATCTGGGTGGAGTACCATACTTGGGAAATGAATCCATTAGTCAAACCCAAGATTGGATGCGGTCCGCTGAAAGAATTCTTGAGCGTCTCCAGCTAAGAGATGACCAGAAAAGATTAGTGGCATCTTGGGCACTCAAAGACGAAGCTTTGTTCTGGTGGGAATTAATTATTAGGGATAATCCAGAAGGTGATATCACCTGGGATAGATTCAAAGAAATGTTCAACCAAAGGTTTATTCCTCCAGAAGTAACTGAGCGGTAATACGATGAGTTCTACTATCTGATACAAGGTGATATGAATATTTCCGAATATCATAAGAGATTCAGTGAACTTTCTTGTTTTGCCCCGCATCTAATTGAAAAGCCAAAGATGAAGAACATGAGGTTCACTAATGGTCTTCAAAGAAAATACCAGAATAAAGTAATGGGGCATGTGAAGCTTCCTTTTTCTGAAATGACATACATGGCCTACCAGTATGAGGATCTCGATAGGAAAGGTATGTTGCGAAACGAAGAAGAAGTCGGTTTTAGCAGCAAAAGAAATTCCGAAACTGATATCTCAGAGGTGAGTGCACAGCCTGAGGCCAGTACGACGTCTAGAGTCAGAAAGAAGCCTAGATTAAATCGAGAAAATTTTATATCCGAGAAAGGACCCGTAACGACCGCAATATGCAATAATTGCAAAAAGATAGGGCATTTTCAAGGGAATTGGAAATCCTAGAGGAAGGAAAGAAATGTGGGATCAAAATCCACTAAGAAGGGTCGGGAGAATAGGAAATGTAATCTTTGCCATCAGGCTGGGCATATTGCGAAGAATTGCCAACTATCACAGAAATCTGAAGTGGTTCAAGTAAATGAAGTGGCAGAAGTTCCTGCACCCTCGGCTAGTCAGGAAAGGCCAGATGTTTTAGAAGGCACGCTTACTGTCAAAAATATTCCAGTTAAAGTACTGTTTGATACAGGCGCGTCTCAAAGCTTTGTTGCAAAGAATGCGGTGAAGAAACTAGACTCGAATTTGAAAAAGCTCGGAGAACCCATGACTGTACGTAATCCGGTTGGGGGTTCCATCGATCTTAGTTGGTTTTGTAGGGTTCCAGTTTCTTTTTCCTGCTACTGATTCCCTACTATTGCGATTGTCATGAATTTTACAGAGTTTGATCTGATTCTGGGGATGGATTGGTTAACCAAGTATGAAGCTGAGGTTAAATGCGCTGACAGAGTCGTAAGGGCGAAAATTAAATCAGGAAATTATATAACCATTCCATGTGAAGGTTGGAATTCTGACAGAAAAGACTTCTGGGCAGCATTGGATGTTTCTCCTGCTCAAACAAAACCTGTTCCTGTCGTTTCAGAGAATATACAGGTCGACATTGCAAATATTCCATTTGTTAAGAACTATGCGGATGTGTTCGAAGAAGTTGTTAGCTTACCTCCGCAGAGAGAAATTGATTTCAAAATCTCTTTAGTTCCGAATGCAAGGCCGGTAGTTCACGCTATTCGAAGAATGACCTTGAAAGAGAAAGAAGAGTTAGATAACCAATCTAGACAGCTTGTATGGAAAGGTCTGATTAGGCCTAGTTTTTCAGATTGGGGAGCAGCAGTGGTATTTGTTCCGAAGTCCGACGGTACTCTCAGACTATGTGTAGATTATCGCGACTTGAATAAGCAGACATTGAAAAACAAATATCCATTGCCGCGGATTGATGATTTATTGGACCGATTGAATGGAGCACAAGTGTTTTCACGAATGGACCTAGCTACAGGTTTCCATCAGCTTCGTATTGCCAAAGAGTGTGTTCCTTTGACAGCATTCAGAGGTCCAGACTTATTCTACGAGTGGTTAGTAATGTCGTTCTGCTTATGTAACGCTCCGGCCTATTTCGTTGATCTAATGAACCGGGTATTCAGAGAAGTATTGAATAATTTTGTTCTGGTTTTCATTGATGATATCCTTATCTTCTCTAAGTTGGAAAGCGAGCATGAAAAACATTTGGAACAAGTGTTAGAAATTCTGAGAAAGAATGTTTTAAAAGCAAAGTTTTCCAAATGTATATTCTGGCAAGAAGAAGTCAAATTTCTTGGCCATGTCGTGTCAAAAGAAGGAATTTCAGTGGATCCCAGTAAAATCACTACTATTCAGAATCGGAGACAGCCTCGTACGCCAACAGAGGTTAGAAGTTTTCTCGGGTTAGCCAGTTATTATCGGAAATTCATTAAGGATTTTGCGAAGACATCCAGTTCCTTAATGAAACTGACTAAGAAACATTCGAGATTCAATTGGACTCCGGTATGTGAGGAAGCTTTCCAAGAGCTGAAGCTGAAACTGACAACTGCTCCAGTGTTAACAATAATAGATGGCAATGAGGACTTGAAAGTCTGGACTGACGCTTATAGAGAAGGCCTTGGCGCAGTGTTAATGCAAAGAGGTCAAGTGATTGCTTATGCTAGCCGTCAGCTGAAACCGCATGAGAAGAATTACGTTACTCATGATCTTGAGCTGTTAGCCATCGTATTTGCTTTGAAAATCTGGAGGCACTATCTTTTGGGTGAGAAATTCGAACTGTATACTGACCATCAATCATTGAAATATTTGTTCACCCAGAAGGATTTGAATCTGAGACAGCAGCGTTGGCTAGAATTTCTTGCAGCGTACGACTTTGAGATTTTGTACACTCCAGGGAAAGCCAATGTTGTGGCTGATGCGCTAAGTAGAAAGAATGCAATAATCGTCAGCTTTATCGTTACGACTTCCTTGATTGATAAGATCTCCATTCTACAGAAAGATGATAATTTTGTTAAGGAGATGATCAAAAGAATTCAAAAAGGCGATGCATCCAGTTTCCAAGTGGATAACGAGGGAATTCTTATATTAAAAGGAAGGATTTGTGTTCCCGACGTCTCCGAGCTCAAAAGAGAAGTTCTTGATGAATGCCACAAGTCCAAGTTGAGTATCCACCCAGGGGTTAGCAAAATGTATAATGACCTCAAGCGAACTTTTTGGTAGAAGGCAATGAAAAGAGATATCTCTATATATGTTAGCCGGTGTCCCACCTGTCAGCAAGTCAAAAGCGATCAACAGAAGCTCGCGGGACTATTGCAACCTTTAGAAGTGCCAGGTGGAAAATGGGAATAGATTTCTATGGACTTCATAGATGGTTTTCCCAGGACCAGAAAAGGAAATGACAGTATTTGGGTGATCGTGGATCGACTTACGAAGACCGCTCATTTCATACCTATCAAATCGAATAGAACTGCTCAAAGTCTGGCGCAGGTTTATTTCAAAGAAATTGTTAGACTACACGGAGTTCCCATGAGCATTGTTAGTGATCGTGACCCGATTTTTACTAGTAAATTCTGGGAAGCATTCCAGGCAGAACTGGGAACGAAACTGAACCTAAGCACTGCTTATCATCCTCAAACAAATGGTCAAACTGAGAGGGTAAATCCTATTCTGGAAGATCAATTGCGGGCTTGTATTCTTGATTTTGGCGGATCGTGGGAAGACCATTTGCATTTGGCCGAATTCTCGTACAACAACAGTTACCAAGAGAGCCTGATAATGTCACCATTCGAAGCATTGTATGGTAGACTATGCCGATCCCCTACTTGTTGGGTTGAACCTGGTAACAGACTTGTATTAGGGCCAGATATGATTCGCGATGCTGCAGATAAAGTCAACTTCGTTAAGAAACGATTACTAGCCGCCCAAAGCCGACAAAAGAGCTATGCAGATAAGAGAAGAAGGGATATATCATTTGCTGTTGGCGACTATGTATATTTGAAAGTATCTCCGATGAGAGGAGTTATCCGGTTTGGTAAAACATGGAAATTGGCGCCTAAATTCATTGGTCCGTTTCCTATTCTTGAACGGATTGGAACTCTCGCATATAAGGTTCAATTGCCTGATTGGTTGCCTGGAATGCATGATGTATTTCACGTATCTCAACTTCAAAAGCACGTTCATGACCCAGACTTGATCGTGGAAGAAGTAGCGCAACAGTATATAGAAATCACTCCAGAATTGGCCGTTAGGAGAGAGCCGCTAAAGATAATTGGCAAAGAAACCAAGGAGCTGAGGAACAAAAAGGTTCACTTAGTCAAGGTGCAATGGAGTGGAGATCCGCGAGATTGTACTTGGGAAACAAAGGAAAGCATTAAGAAAGCCTATCCTAAGTGCAAGGTGGATATCTCTGATTGACTCTGGTGCAAGGTACATTTACCGTACTTCGCATTATCATTTAATTCTCTACTTTGTTGTTATTTTCTTTCCATGGATGTACACCTTTAATTCTATAGTCTGGATGATTTAAAAGAGTATATGAATCAATTAGTACATTTTTGAAAAGTTAAAAATAAATTTAATTTTTGTTTGTGTTGTGTGATTGTAATTTGATTTATTAAATTATTAAAACGATAGTTAATTTAATTAATAAGAGTATGAATGGTAGAATTTATTCGATTAAATCACACATTAAACTGATTTAAAAATAGATAGAAATATATACATGTGCATTATATATGTTTGAACAGGTAAATGGATATCTGTTGAGTAAAGAATTATTTGCGTGCCCGACAAATAGGTAAACCTTAATGAGTTGGATGCGCAATTTTATTATTATATCAACTCCTGTGAGTGCCATTGGATGCGGAGTGTTGGTTGTTCTGTCTGTAATTAATAAATGTCGTCATAGGATAGTAACCATTAATTTTGAACTACACTACATGGCATACTTCTCGAAGATAGGCACACTTCATCATATACCACATAAGCATTTGGAGCTTGTGTGACGAGGTTGAAGATTTACCGTACGAGCGAGAGGCTTGTATGGCGATGACTATATTTTACAGGTTGAACTGATGACTGATATGGACCGTATAAAATATGACGGTAATTTGCAAGGTTAATAAAAAGCCCACACGGGTCTGGAGTTGACAATAATCACGTCTCTCTAGTCATTAGATAAGGCACATGGATTATTTATTTCCCACACGGGACGAGGTGACGAGGATTTATCCTCTGGAGCAATTAAAAATACACACTCCCTCAGGCTTGACAGGGTGATGAGAATTTATTCTCTGGAGTTATTATCAATACACGCTCCCCTGTAAACACCAGAATATATCACTACAAATATGTGTATGCTTTATAGGATTTATTGGGTACCTAATACAGCCCAATAAATTTCCAAACCCCTCCCCGTACAAACGAGGTTATGGCGAAATTTTTCGAAAATTTCGGGTGTTAGCCAGATTTTTGAAGAATTTGAAAATTCTCAGAAACTGAAAAGTTGGAGAATGGAAGCCAGATTGAAAGTAGAGTTGATAAATTAAACCACTTTCGACTTTGTTCCTTTTCGGGGACGAAAAGTTTTAAGTGGGGGAGATTGTAACAACCCATAAAATCTGAACCAGTTTAAAATTTTTAAATTGGCTAAAATAGTGGATTTTAAATATTTAAAATAAATATTTTAAATAATAACGACGAAAAGTTAGTTTGAATCGATGTTGAAAAGGAATATAATTAATTTGAATTACAAACAAGGCCTGAAATGGCGCGGCAGTTTTAAAAATTGAATTCAAACTTTAACTGACTGTACCGGGTGCAAAACAAAACGGATTTGAGTGAAACCAAAAATATTTAAATCTGTTAGTGAACATCTTTCTAACGAATCTGAAAAATCGAAGTTTCATAGCGGGAAGCAAAAGTTATGGCTAAATGAATTTTCAGAAAGATCGCTATAGAATTTATATAGCCCGTGAAAATAGACATTTCGCAAACGACCTCGGAATTCGATGAAACCACTTTTGTTGGATCCGGGATGTGAAGTTATTGCTAGGTTTCAAATTTCATAATTTTTGAAGCTAGTATGTGAGCGTGGCAAAGGAAAATGTGTTTTGGTCAATTACAGTTAAATTGGATCGACCAGAAAATGGCCATTTTGCAAACGGTCTCAGAATTCGAAGAAACTAGTTTTGTTGGGACCGTATCGTCAAAACATTGCTAGATTTATTTTTTTGGAATTTTTCGAATCAGTTTGTGGCCATGGCAAATTGAAATGTGCGTTCAAATCAAATAATCAATGTTTTATACTTTGATTTGAAAAATAATTGACTGTAACAGTCGAACTGGCCTACGAAACATGTCCCATTGCGTTCGGAATGGGGGTATTTAGCTAGGTGCGACAGTCGTTGGGTTCGAATTGGTGTTCGTTTGGTCAAGAGGATATTTTTGAATTTAAAATAAATTAAATATTTAAATAAAACCTTGGCCAATCACGTTCAGCCAAATCATTCTCTCTCTCTCTCCCCGCGTTGACCTCCGAAACCCGCTCCTCTTCACTGTCGAATGGCGGAAATAGGTCAGGATTTCAAATCCACTTTTCTTCCAATCCATACAGTGAAATCGATCGATTCTTTGGGGGATTTTGGAGAGAATTTCCCCCTCTACAGATCCATACAAGTTTGGGAGTTCATCTTTCAGTATTCACCTCGATTCACCTCCGCAAAGTGCTGCCGCTCGCACCCCGATTGCTCCGCCACCACTGCGTCGAGTTCACCAGAATTCAGGGAGGAGGAGCGCCTCTCGTAGACGCTTCACGTGGAAGGGTCTGATCGAGCTACAACATCTTCGTTTTGGTGAAAAGATCAAACCTAGTTTTGAATAAACTGTGAAGGTATACGACTATTTATAATTTAACTATATCATAGCACTTTAAAGCGCTACGGTTGTCGATTTCACTGTAAAAATCATATCTTTTTCGTTTGTAGACGAAATTCAGTGAAACAAGAGACAGTGGACTCGGGTGGACGTCTTCTACATTCTAGAAGAGACCGCATATTTTTCAGAGCCTTCTGCTATATTTGTTAGAGTGGAACCCAATGTGAGATTTCTAATTTATAAACGATATGGAAAACAACGATGCATAAATTATATAGTCGATGTATGAGTTATATAAACGTTGTACACCTCATGTATAAGCGTTGTATAAGTTGTATGTTTGATGTATAAGTTATATATGCGTTGTAAAAATTATATGTGCGTTGAAATGAATTGAAGTGAATCGAAATATATTTATATACGAATATATATATATATATATACTCCCCTCGTCCACAGACCATGGACGATATTTATTGTTTGTGATTGGTGTGAAAATTGGTTGATAGCGAATGATTGATTAGAATTGTTTGTGGTTGAAATTGATTGGTTGTGGTTGAAAAATACCCATTGGTGATTGAAAAAAAATTAGAATAGGTTGTGGAAATGAAAATAAAACATGCCGCCTGCGTGCGAACTAGATGCATGAATCCCCATTTTCAAAAACCGCGAGGTTTTAAGGTAGAGCGAGGAGCCATACTAGGGACGGTCCCGGTTTTAACTACCCTGCCGTTATGCTGCTGAAATTTTCAATAATATTCATGTGCTAGAATTATTTTCATATGTTGAAACTATATTCATGTGTTGAATAGAAATTTATGTGTTGAACGATATTCGTGTTTTGAAACTGTGATTTCAAACGATTAGTGCGGGAGATCCAACCATCGGATTTTCCCGAAACCACAACCGTCGGGTTCGCCTTGGAAATACCTTCCCAACGACACCAACTTTGTAAAGATCCAACGGTTGGATTGTCTGGAATGTTTAATACAAATCTGAAGAAAAACAGTGCCAGAATCGATTATATATATATATATAATTAAATTAAATAGAATAACAACGCTGTAGTTCGTATTTTGAAATCAAAACTTCAAACGATTAGTGCGAGAGATCCGACCGTCGGATTTTCCCAAAGCTGAAACCATTGGATTCGTTTTGAAAAGATCTTTCTAATGATATAAATTTTGTGAAGATGCAACGGTTAGATTTTCAGATATGTGTAAATCAAATCTGGAGAAAAACAGCGCCACTGCCGCGTTATGGCCTGAAGCGTCGTTTGAAAGAGTTGACTATTTTTAAATAAATAAAAATAGCGATAAATCGTGATAAAATATTATAAACGATATGGAATGGAAATAAACTGAATTTGCTCGATTTATGTGATATTTGATGGTTGAATAAGTGTGGTGTGAAAATAACATTAAAGAACAAAATTGGTGGTGTCGAATAATTTAACCATTGAAATAAATTGATTTGAAATTCTAAATATACGTGAATTATTTGAAAAGGCCGAGTTAGTTCTCATTTCAAATAATTGATCGACGATTGAAAGTCGAAGATATGAAGACGGTGCAAGACCGATAATCTTCACGTCGAAAAGAGGGGTGCTACTGATGCTCATGATACGAGTAGCTACCTTGACGGGGTTGAAGTAGTAGCCACCGGGACGTACTTGTTGATTGTACGGATATGCGAGGTATTGAGTGCCTCCGGTTTCGTTCAGACCCAGAACGAACGTGTAAATGGACCGTGTGTCTGACATTGGATTTTGTTCTGCACTGATTGATCTCTATTAAATACATATCTGTTTGGCGGCGGAGAATTTATTCTCTTGCTTAATGCCCTTCTCTGAGACGTACGAGCCCAGAGGTTATATATCGATAGAAATCAGTCGCACGGAGTGAATTGCCGATGTGGCACGCCTAATTGATAGATGATCAAGGCTTCTGTTGAAAAGCAAAGTCTTGTGGTTGATGATCAAAGCACGGCCTGTGTAGCGTAGCTTTGTGTATAGCGTTGTTTCACGAGCCTCACACCCCGGTATGAGCCAGAAACGGGAGACGGACATCAGGGAGGACATGCGTTTTCTTCTAGCTAGGAGTGGTGCTTTGGGTTTTACATGCCCGGGTATTTTACTTATGTGGATGATGGAAAGCAAGGCCTCGGTTTGCTTCGGTCTCTTCGGAGCCGATGGTGTGGTCAGATATGACCAGTTTACGCCCCATAGGGCGGGGAAACGCAGTGTTCAGGAATTTTAATCCACATCGGTGGACCGTCCCTGACGATCCAAGGGCTCACCTGTGTCTGGGTCCTGAGACATGGGCTAGATTGTCTCGAATTCGGTGAGGACTATCTTTTGCCTCGTCTCCTGACGGAAATCCAATTTCCAAATACGACATCGTGCGGTTTTGATTGTATACGTATATATGGCGACATAGTGGTATGGGGCATTAATGCTGCCTATGATTGATAGTTATGATTGAAATTGTTTTTGAAACATATATACACTAGCAATAATATCAAATGATTTGTTTTGCTCGTATCAAGCATGTTTTGGCCATTATAAGGTAAAACTCTATCCTCTGGTGTGTGTTGCATTGTGTGATGGGAACTGAGTCTTATAATGGCTTCATTTTTATAAAAAGCATTGTGATGTTTAAAAGATTTATTTGTTTTAAAGCACTGGCAATCCAATGGAGTAAACCCGTTCCACGAAAGTGGTGTGGTCATGTGATTAGCCATATTTGAAAATGTGTTGAGTAGATTTCTCATACCAGCCCCATGACTGACTCGTAGTTTGTTTCACTTGCAAACTCGGGTGCCCCTTTTTCTACACGGGCAGCCTTGTATTCAGGTTTTAGCAGGCTCTTTCTGGATAGCGGAGCTGAAGGTGGATTCTATCATTTCTCTTTTTATGCTTTTCAGCTCCTATTGTACATATTATGTTTTCCTTTCCGCAGTAGACATTTATGTACAGCTAAACTATATTTTGTACTAAGTATGATCCTATATACTGTGTAACTCTGATGATTATATTTATCCAGTGTATTCTATTGTACATTATCTGGTGTACTTATTTGTTTCTGTTCTGTTATTATCTGTTTATGTGTTATATTCCAAAGATTACCCTTGCCACCGTCTTATCGGGAATGGGGTTGTCGCAAAAATATTTCATATCATTGTTACAATTTGAATATGTACACAACTATATGTATATAACAATGGTGTTCACTTTAATCATTGTTGTAGTTTCGTACAAATGAAGAAACACAAGGGGCGTCACCAAGAAATGAATGCAAATAAGTCTTGAATACAGATGAATTTTGGATACCGTTTACGGCCCTACTTAAGGATCTTAATAAATACCACATATTATCTTTAGTTATCGTTTGTTGTATTTGCTTTCGAATCCATACGTAATAACGAATATTTCAATCCACACCAATTATTTTTTGGGTATGCTTCTCCCAACCATTTGATCTTAAATTTTAGACCAATGACTTAGTTTTCTTTCTCACTTTACTCTAAGCTCTTTGGTCTCAATATTAGATATATATTTTGTTGATTTTATTTTAATAAACATGGAAACATATTGATATTTCAAATCTTAGGAGACATGGTGTGCAATAAGACTGAATTAGTTTTGTTTCATGTTTGCATGTATAGCGCTAACATTTTTTATTTATTACAACAGATCAAAAAAATAATCTACTGAAGGCCTCATTTTCTCTTCTCATTATCAGGATCGCAAGGTATTATTTTCTAGCTACATCTGTCCATGTTTTTCAGAAAAACTAAAGCAGGAATATATCTAACATGCTTGATATGACTTATAGTAGGCAGCTATTGAGATCACAATTTTCATTTTTTTAAACCAAAACTCAATATTATAAAGTCATGTTATTTATGTTTTATAATGAATTTTTGAATGTCAGTATGATTCTTGGATGTCCGTAAAGATTGTAATGGTTAGTCATGTGCTTTTTCGTATATGTAGGAAGTTATTAAAAAAACATTAGAAATGAGCATCACATGTAATGGTTAGTCTGGTTTCCTGTGATTTGTATATCCTTTTGTCTACAATTTCTTTCCAGTTTTTCAGGGTTATTGCACTATTATGATTTTTAGTTATTTAGCATGACGGACTATATAAAAAAATATTATTTATTTTTATCAGTGTTATATTAGTTGGCTTAATCGTTACTCTTACTTATATCTCTTCATGTGAGTGAATACACCTGAAGAATTACCACAAAGTCACTATTAGAAGAATCAGTAATCATTCTTTTACATTTTTCCAAAACTATAAATCTCTAGAGATAGTGCAGCATATTGATAGAATTGTTGTAATACATATAAGTGAATATGCGTTTGTCATATTATATTAAGTACCACATTTTGGGAGTAAGGCTATCATCAGCTCCAAAGCCAATATATAAGGGAGCCAATGTAATAGAATTATGTACACTGAATCAAGAGAAATAAAAAGGTCTCTCCCTTATCTCTTATGTTCTTTCTAATGTCTTCTCTTTTATGATCTGTTCTATTTTATTTTATAACACGTTATCAGCACGAGATTCTTTTATTGTTATTTGTTGAGATCTTCTAGATCTACATTTATGAATTTGTCATGTAAGTAATTTTTATTTGAGAATATTTGATCTATGGATCCATATTTTTTTTGTAGATCTAGATTATGTTCAAGTGGATCTAATTTTTAGTTCTAATTATTTTTCGCTTAGTGGTTTTTAGATATCCACCTATTCATATTTGATCTGGTATTATTGTATACCAAATATATTTTTAGGAAGATCCATTCATTTTCTTTTTATATTATTATTTATGGATCTTTTACCCCATACGCTATACATAAATAATCTTCATTTGCTACTTTATCTCTTCAATAACAGAGAAGCCATTGATAATAGGTATGCATATATGTAAACTGCAGGCTGCTTCTTATTTAATCTAATGCTTGCTGTACAACTTCAACTTTGTAATAATAGACTACCTATTCTCATTTTTTTAATGATTCATCTCGCAAGATGAGATGCTTTAAATATTTAGAATTACATTTCCATGTATGGCTTACTTTTATATGCTTTTTCTTCTTTCAATATAAGCAAGCTGCTTGTTAGCCAACATATGTATTACTGTGGCCATTATTTTTGTTATATGGTGTATGGCTCCTTGACGGTTTGTATTGTTTCATTATTGTTATTAGTTCATTGTAAATGTATAGAGAAAGACTTGCAGAATTGGATATTTTTTTTTATGATTCCGTGCCGTAATATATTCAATTTAATTATAGAACATGTATACTGATATGTGAATTTTGTTTAATTAAGCATCTGCAATTTTTTTTGTGTAGTTCACAAAAATGTCGAACACTGAGATTCATTTACAATCTCAATGCTTAGAGGATACCATTAAAAAAGGTAATACTATGACCCAGCAGGACAAAGCAAAAGCTCTGATATTTTTTTAAGATGCCACATCCGCGATGATCTAAATATTTAACTGAAAAAGATCCTATCCACTTATGGAACTCCCTGAAGGAGCGTTATGACCACCAGAAGATGGTCATACTTCCAAACACAAGGCAAGAGTGGTTGAACCTGAAGTTCACATGCGAATGACCTGAAGTTCATATGACCTAAAGTTCATATACAAATCCTTTCAAATGAGGGACCTGAAGTTCACGAGGAACCTGAAGTTCATATTCAATTGAGAAACATGAAATAAAACATAAAAGCCTATAATTGCATTTAATATTTTCTTATAACAAATGAACAATAATAGGAAAGGATTTGAAAAATCAATGAAAGGAAAAGTTTTAACAAGAGGAAAAAGCATTATATTCCAACTTTATGCTACAAATAAGTTCTTGAAGAAACTTATTATTGGAAGAGATCATTACATTTATAATCAATACTATTTTCTTGAAGAAAAATAGTAAAATGACTCTCATATGAGAAAAAAGGGGCACTTTCTTGAAAAATTGCTTCAATTTAAAAATATATAATAACATTATATGAATTATAATAAAACTTGAAGTTTTATATAGTCATATTATATTTCTAGAAGAAATAATTTATTGTTTCTTAGGAAAACGTTTATAAAGAAAATATGCATCCTGAAGATCATATTAAGTTAAGATCTAAATACTGATCTAATTTTTGCACACCGGAAGTGAATGCAAAAGTAATTTTTGTTATAAAATGGAAAACTTAGAACCTGCAGTTTCTATGATGGTAATAAGTAGCCTGAAGCTCACTATGTGATTTTTATTTTGTTTCATTTCCCTTTCAGCATGTATTAGTTTGAAACTTTTGTTTATTTGCCTTTTTTTTAGCTTGTGCTTATGGAATTGCAGAAATAATATGTAATGTTGGACATGATAAGTAGTTTATTCCCATGGACATTTATCTGTATTTCAGTTATCAACTAGCTGTATTTCTTTTAATTCTTAAGGTATGGATCGACAGTGTTTAAGTGATGATATATGTCTGGTTGATTGTGGAACTACTCATACGATATTGAAAACCCCGAAGTTTTTCTCTGAATTATCTGAAAATTTTTCATATAAAGTTTCAACTATAGTTGGTTTAGCCAATATAATTGAAGGGTCCAGAAGAGCCCATATAGTGTTACCAAATGGTACAGATGTATTCATTCAAAATGCACTATATTCAAGCAATTCTAAAAGAAATCTGCTTGGTTTCAAAGATATAAGAATGAATGGATATCATAAATGAAAACAACAAAGAATATCTTTGTGTTATTTCTAAAATTGAAAGCTAGAAGCTTATTTTAGAAAAATTTGGACCAATTTCAACTAGATTATACTTTATCAAAATTGGTATAGTTGAATCTCATTTTATAAACATGAGCTAGAAGCTCACAGATACAAAGAAATTGATTGTTTGGCATGATTGTTTAGGTCATCCCGGATCAACTATGATCGTTTGCATAAATAAGAAAAAAAAAGTATGTTCCCTGAAGGAATATCATACACTCCATAAGTAGTGATTTCTTTTCTTGAATCTTATTTTTATTTAATGCATCTAATTTTGTTACTGCATTTAAAGTTTGATATGTATTTTTGTATATTGATATGATATTTCAATAGTTTGTATAGAGGAGATAAGTTCATCCCAGAAGCGGTGATAACAAAATATCTTTAGAGGATATTTGTATATTTGGAAATGATAAGATATCTCTAGAAGAGATCCGTTTATATGAAAATAATAAAATATCTCCAGAAGAGATTTCTACAATTAAAAAGCGATATTAAAACTCCATCAACTTAACAACTTGAAGTTGTTCATATATTTATTTGGACCAGAAGTTCGATATGTTTTCAAACCAGAAGTTTTGAACATTATCATACGATCCTGAAGAATTTGTAATGACATTGACCAATACATTAAAATCAATACTTTGATCTTTGTAATAATTTATTCTAAAATCACTAACTCAAATGAGAAAGACTATGAAAATTTATAATACGTGGACGCACGTATTTATATATTCATATCTGTAAATATTTAACTAACAACCTGAAGTTTGTTATAAGCATATTTTATAGATTATGCATAAATATTATTTAGTGATTTAAATTGCAGTCAACATGAATGTTGAATGACCTGAAGTCATATGTGTATTCAAATAACCTATATAATAAGAAAATTCCTCCAATATTGCTAGATCAATGAAAGAGAATAAGTAATAAATAAAAATGATGAATGCATCTTATCGACTAATTAAAGGGTTATCCTCCAACAACGGATATACATATAAAATACTTGCCAGCAGCAATGTGATAATGGATCAAAATGAGAATCCCATGATGATTATTATTTAGTGTGACAATGTTTGTCAACATTGAGGGGGAGGATAAAGGGATACAATTTCATTTTGAGTATCATTATAATTGACACACGAATAAATTATAAATAATATCCCTTGTAGACTTGCTTCAATATATATATTTGAATCCCTGAAGGATAAAAATGCATAAACCACATTTAAAGATTGGTTTAAAAGTCAGTTCGAGACACTTTTGAAGTAAGTAATAAAGATGCCAGATGAAGGAGGTAAGTGTTCTTAAAGAAACACCTAAGGAGTCTCTTGAAGAGATCCATAACATAATTGTCAAATAACCCCAGAAGTGGTTTAGGTACCTAAAATAGATAAATAAAGAGATCTCAATAAATTATATATAGAACTGACAACATATAATCATCGATGATAAATTATAAAAGTAAAGCGCATATGTTAAATCATGATTGGCCATCATGAATCCTTCTCTAATTGAGAAATGTGGACATGTAGTCCACAAAGTAGTGAATATACCTCGAAGGTATGAATATTTGTTAAATCACACTAAATGATGAAAGAATATTAGTTCCGGAAGAACATAAACTACTTTGTTGGTTATATAGAATATAAAGAACAAAGAAAGTTGATTACAACATTCTTTTAAGTATTGTTATAATGAAAATCATGATATAATTCATGATGAGTAGATTGTTTCCTGCTTTTAAGTATTGTTGTAATGAAACATTTAATATAATTTTGAGTATAGTTGCGATATGTAAAATTCATTGAAATGTACAGGTTCCTGAAGAACATAAATAACTTTAGTGATTATAAAGAATGCAAAGAACATAGAATATAGATTACAACATGCTTCTAAGTATTGTTGTAATGAAAATCTTGATATAATTCAAGATGAGTAGATTACTTCTTGCTTATAAGTATTGCTGTAATGAAACTATTATTGTTCGCAATGTGCAAACCTGATTGAAGCACAAAATTGTAAACACTCAAAGTGTATAGCAAGCAAGCGCAAACAAAAGGTGTTTTAAATAAGAAAACATGTCTGAAGTATGAAAATGCACACAAAGGTCTTTAAAGAAAAGTTCATTAAGAATTTTCTTGTGATGTTGTACTCTTTTTCCTTCACTTTGGTTTTTTCCCACAGGGTTTTCCATTGTGAAGGTTTTAATGAGGCAAATGTTAATAAATGATGAACATTGGAAGTATGAAGAGTAAAGATTATTATCTCTTGAGTTTATTTTCTATACAAAATTTGTTTAAGTAATATTGTCAATGAGATACATATTTATGGATCCAGAAGTATCTATAACGAAATTGAGATATCAAAAAAAAATATGCACTTTTTTAACTAGGATTTTTCCCACCGGGTTTTTCTTAGTAAAGTTCTAATGAGATATTATATTGATCCAGAAGTATCATCCTCAAAGTAATATTGAAAGTTATAACGAGACATTATCTTGATCTAGAATAATCAAGCACCACATCAAGGAATAACATCTCAAATATGATATTTAAGTTAGTCTATATTTTTATCCTTAACTAAGGTTTTTCCCACTGGGTTTTCCTTTGTAAGGTTTTTACTGAAGAATTAAATTGATCCAGAAGTATCATTCTACATTTAATGTAGTAAATTATTGAAAATATGTTTTTGTACTCTTTTTCCTTCACTAAGATTTTTCCCATAGGGTTTTTCTTAGTAAGGTTTTAATGAGGCATTACATCGATCCTAAAGTATCGAACTCTTATAAGAAATATCATTTTAATATGACAATATCTATGAGGGGGAGCAATAATTTTTCAAGGGGGATAATTTCAAGCTACTATAAGAGCATTCAAGAATTTGAAGTCACATATTCAAGGAGGAGTGTTAAAGTTACCTTTCTGATCCACATAAAGCAAAATCACAAACTGGATATGTGTTTACAAACAACAATGCAGCTATTTCATGAAGATCTACAAAACAAACATTGGAAGCAACATCATCCAATCATTCTGAAATTCTAGCACTACATGAAGCGAGTCGAGAATGTGTTTGGTTAAGGTCATTAATTGAACATATTCGAAGCACATGTCAACTTCCCTTAACTACAGAAAGATCAACTATTATTTATGAGGACAATGCAGCATGCGTAGCTCAGATTCAAGCATGATATATCAAGGGTGATAGGACAAAACATACTTCTCCTAAATTCTTTTTCACACATGAGCTTCAAAATAGAAGTGAAGCAAATCCAATCTCAAGAAAATCCAGCATATCTGTTCACGAAGGCACTTCCATAATCAACATTGCAGAAGGCGATATATAAAATTGGTATACACAGCTTGCATCACCAAACTATTTGAATAATGCGTTACAAATCAGGGGGAGCATATATTATGCTGTAATGCACTCTTTTCCTTCACTAATATTTTTCCCACTGGATTTTTATTAGTAAGGTTTTTAACGAGGCATTATTTTGATCCAGAAGTATCAACCCTCATTGGAACATTGTCAATATGTTTCCTGGAGGTGAAATAAAATTGTACTCTTTTCTTTGTTTATGATTTTTCCCATAGGGTTTTTCATAAAAAGGTTTTTAATGAGGCAATTAATATTATCATCTTTACATACGCATATTCAAGGGGGAGTGTTGTAATACATATAAGTGAATATGCGTTTGTCATATTATATTAAGTCCCACATTTTGGGAGTAAGGCTAACATCAGCTCCAAAGCCAATATATATGGGAGCCAATGTAATAGAATTATGTACACTGAATCAAGAGAACTAAAAAAGTCTCTCCGTTATCTCTTATGTTCTTTCTAATGTCTTCTCTTTTATGATCTGTTCTATTTTATTTTATAAAAAGAATTTGTTTTATGGAAAAATATATTAATCTGCATTTGAAAAAATTATGTAATTTGATGTGTATTTTTTTGAGAAGATTATCATGCTAAACATGGAATCTACTGGGTTAGCAAGTGTATAATTTCTCTTGATTTACATATTGTATGTGCATATGTTTCATTAGTTATATCAAATTAAACTAATTATTAACCTTGATTATTTAATTATAGTTAAATGTTTTTTCAAACGTACTGCCAGTGTTAATTTCCAAAGGACACATTCTTTATTTTTGTTCATATGAATTACATGTATTTTTAACTTTAGAGCATTAATTTATTATCAAGTATTTTTCTTGTTCAATTATGAAAAATCCTCCCTTCCTTTTTTGTTCATAAATAAGAGTGATCAAGGTGTGATGATGGTAAAAATGAATGTTAAAAGGAATATTGTTTGCTCCGACGATACATAAATATAATCACATCTACCATACTAAGGAATAATCTTTAAATTTTTATACAATTAAAAATTTAAGATTATAATATTGATATCACACAATCTGTATATGATCACATCATTTTCTTGTCGATCTTACGCCCAAATCCAGATTAGTAATTAAACATTACTTCTTTTAACTCTGTTACTACCTACATCAAGTTTATAAGCCCAAAAATTCTTTGTTTTCTATTGATTTCTTCCATTCTTCCTTTTTTCCTTTCTTTTTGTGCTAGTTATAAAAGGAGGAGCATCGAGATAGTTTTAACTTGCACTTCTTAGTATTTAAAACATTACTAAATTTTCGCCAAATGTTATGCCGTGGCAACTTTTTATTTACCGATGTGAGCTTAGTAACTCTCACTAATATATAATTATGGATTTTGTTCCTTCATAAAATGTTTGTAAAGAAAGAAAATTTCTATCATTGACTGAAGATATGTTCATAAAAGGCTTTATACATACTGAAAGCACTATGTAGTAAGACTGTCATAGATTGTGTATGCAAATTGCAATTTAACTAAGTATTAATTTTTGGGCCGTACAAAATTAGCATGGATTGTAAAATTTCTAATTTATTTTTATAGTTATGAATCCATTTCCCTTGTGAATTGTTCCAAACATTTTATCACCCCTAAATATTCATTTGGAAACTAATACCTCTACTCAGTGGTACTCTTTTATGTCATTAGGTTAAACCAAAGTGTCAAGATTCCCAATTATAACCATGCAAAGGAAATCACCATATATTGTTTTTTTCACATCAATATTGGATTGCTAAATATTTTATTTTCTAAAATCGCAAAATAGGGAACAACACTATCTGGTCGTACAGTGCCTTAACAATGAAGCTACAAGTAAAATGTATGGAAATCGATAATTGTAAAAAAATATGTCAATGTTGGTACTATGAATAAAGTTGCTTCATTATTCTCTGCTTAGTTCTTTCTGCTTAGTTTCAGAATATGTCATGCTAAAGACTTAGAGTATCTCTAAAATGAATTTTCTCTCTTTGCTTTTCCACCAATTCCTTTTTATGGATGCATGTTGATCCATCATTGTTTTTTATTGTTCGCTCCACATCCCATATCCTATATAATATTAAATTCCTCAAATCTTAATATCTTATTTGTATTTACATAATAATACTATAATTAATGGGTTCCAACTATTATCAACTATTATTTTTTTAGAGGCAAGAATGATTAATAGCCTACAATCCAATATTTTTTCTTACATTTATTGCATAACATATCTGTAATGATGTTGTTGATTTGTTCCCTAATCTTTCCTATGTGACCCGCTTTCACATGCTTGGCTTGAATAAATAATGTAGTTTATTTAATGTTTTCATCATTTTTTAACTTAAGTTAGTAATACTATTATATACACTACAAGAAAAATACCCTATTGCAACTAGCTATTTGCAACAGGCCTCAAATGTCAGTTGCAGTAAATGATATTTAGCAACAGACCTTTCGTAGCTGTTGCAATACATAAGATTTAACAATAGGCTTTTCCTTCCTGTTGCGAATAGCATATTTTTCGCAACAGCGCTTTCATGCCTGTTGCGAAAACATACTTTTAGCAACTGCTCTTTCATTCCTGTTGCAATAGACATATTATTTACATCCACACTTTCAAACCAGTTGCAGAAATTATATATTTAGCAACTATTTTCACCAGTTGCGATAACTGTAATTTTTTGCAATAGGTAAAGGCACTTGCAAAAAACGAACTTTTAAAAATTATTTTCCCCCAAGTAATATTACTATTAAGAAGTAATTAATAATTAACAACAATTTCTTGTACCAATCAATTTATAATTTGTACTTGATAAATGTATTTTCATGAATTAATTAATAGTTTATAGTTATCATCAATAATTATTTTTATATCGAGAAAAATATCCTATTGCAACGAATTTTTTGCATTTGACATCAAATTTAATAAGTAATAATTAATAATTACTAAGCAAATAACAATTACTATTAACAATCAACAATTATGATTAATGTTTAATACTTAATGAATAATAAGTAATAATTAATAAGAAACATTTAGTATTTAATAAATAATATTTACTATTTAGCATTTAATAAATATAATTTACATACTATGTTTAATACTTTAAAAAAATTGGAATTTTCTAAAAACATTAATTCATAAAAATTACAATTAAAATTTGAAAATTTCATTTATTCCAATAATAAAACCACTAGGATTTAAATAAATTTTTACTTCTTAAAATATTCAATAGTAAAGAAAAATCAAAAATATAGAAAATAAATTACGAATTTGACATATAAAAATGTTACTTTGCAAATTTTGGTATACATATCGATTTGAAATTATTTAGTATAAAATATTATTTGATGTGCATCTAGAAATTTGCTTGCAACTCTTGAACGTTGGCTAGTTTGTTTTGGCTGCTAGGTCAAAATTTTGGCTCCAAAGTGAAAACGTTTGGCGCTAAAGTCCAATATTTACTCTAAACTTTTAATGTTTCCCTCCTGCTCCCCACCGCCCTTCTTTCCATTCAGCATCTTCCGTTTTAGTTTTTTTCCCCTAAATCATCATTCCATCCCTATATTCTCATGGCGGAACAAGTTTTTGCTTTTCATCAGGTTTTTCTAGATCCACCGTGTGTGACTTCTTCGCAACATGGCTGGAATAATTACATGATTATTCTTTTCTCCCCCAAATCACATTCCTGCTATCTGATGGAATTCTCGGTGGGTCATCTGCCAGCGTCCACTTCTGGTTTCTGGTGCCCTGCATCTGGTATCGAATCTATGCAATTGTGCCATGCCGATCTACTTCACAGCTGCGTTTCTCTCGACGATTGCTTTGGCAACGGACGTGTTGGTGATAGCTCTTCAGTTCAGCTATCATTTATGCGTACTGGACACTTTCTGGTTTATGGTTTCGCTCACCGACATGCAGGTTTGGATATGCATCTAATTTGCGGTATTGTGTTTTCTCAAGAATATATTTGGTGGTGCTTTTCTGGTGGCCTTCTGAGCTTTAAGAGCTGCTTTCCACCTTGCCATTTTTAGCAGCTTATATTCTGGTATTTTAGCAGCTTTAGGAGCTACGCGACCTTGGAATTAAATGGACACTCTTAAAGAGGAGACAAATTTGTTTGATAATGTCAGTTGCAATATTTCTTCATCGATAGATGAAGTGACCATCCCTGACGCTCTTGCCCTTGAGCTTATTGAACAGGTTTTTTTTTTCATTATCTCTTATAGTATCAACATCTACAAATGTTTATATCAATACTGCTGAGTGCACAATGTATGGTTGCTGCAACAATTAACACCATCATTTTTTTATATTCTAAGTGATATAAGCCTACACCGGAGTGCCTAAAATATTTATAAAGAGTTTGCTGAAAAACTAATTGAGATTACAATTCCAATAAATAATAAGTAGTTTGTATTTTCTTATTGAAATTTGTGTTGATGCATTGAATATATAGCCAAAATCAAAATCACAATCAATAACTAATTCCAACTAATTTTGATGTGAAAACGAAAAGAACGTTATCATCTTGTGTCAAAAATATGCACATACATCTAAACAAACAGCTATGAATGGACGAAGATTTATGTCCTGCTATGTAACGTCTCTATTCTGCAATATTAGGACTCCTAATCTTTTACTTACTATTCAGCCTGTAATTGTCTGTGACACATGGCCTACTTACATTGAGATGCATTTCAGGTCATTCCAACATAGTTCTATATATACGTATATAGTTTGTATATAGATAAAACTATGTATATATTGGCCACCGAGAATAGTCGGTGAATACTACGAGCATGTTACACTAATTGCTGAATATATTGGTTCACAGTGCCGTATTATATGATAAATGTTCATAGCAAATATTTGTTGGAACTGTCCCTACAATATATGCTATGTTTGGTTTAGCAATCATCCAAGCCACCATTAATTTGAACTAGTCCTTGCTTATAAAATTTGTTTACCTTATGTCTTACTATGCATGTGAAATACGTATAAGATCTAGTGAATATTATCAGTTAAATAGAATGTATTCTTATTTACCTATTAATAAAGAAAACACAGATAGGATTAATGATAGGCAAAGGCCTTAGCCAAGTATAAAAGGCAAAATAAACTCTTATAAGCACATTTATGAATGTAGTGGGATAAACTGTGTGCATATACGTATGTGTATGTATAATGTCTTATCACTATAAATTCACAAGGAAGAGAGGGCAAGCTACAATAGTTCATAATTATACTTTAGCATTATTTTTCATCAATGGGCTAGTGAGGTAGATGTTGAGCAAGATGGAGAAGCAGGGCACGTGCATGACTCACTTTCAAATGTAAATTCAAAAATCATGATTCACTCTATTCAAGTATCTTAACATCAGTTAAAACTAAAAATGGAAGTGTGTCTTGTCTATTTGCCTGGGGTGTTACTGGCCCTGAAGTTAAGAACTATTATCAACAGGGTTTTTGAACTACATGTTGTTATTTTTCAATGTCTTGTTTCTGTTATCATTTGTAGTTTATTTGGATTGAAATACTTGGTAGGTCGATTAATAAATTATTTGGCATTTGGGTTAGTACATACATCCTTGTTGTTCTAATGTCCATATATGATGATACATTTTATTGACTAAATTGTTGATCCGTTTCTATGCACCGAATTTTATATCTGGATGTGTATACATGTAATATAGTTGTGGAATTTCAATTTAGATTAGACTAAAAGGGTACAGTTCAATTTAGATTAGATTAAAAGGGTACAGTGTTAATAGCAAGATGGAAAAGTAGTCATGCATATGAATGAACTCAATCAATTACAGAGCATCAGTAGTAGGATAGGATCATAGATTATATCAAAACAGAGGAATTAAGTCGAGCATGAGTAGAAGTGAAGTTTAGGTTCGTTTAACCCAATTATGAAGCTAAAATTTTAATAAATCTAACGAGGCAATACTGAGGCAATTATGATGGATTTTATAGACAATACAAACTGATTAGTCGAAGGTTTTTTTTAGCGAATATGGTAACATTATAGTAAGTTTCCAATTAAATCTATATTCCATGTTGGATTTTATATGGAATCGTGGCAGAAAATCATAAGATAGAGTTGTGATTCTCTGTGGTGTGCTAGCTGTGTTTTTTTTTTTCGATCACTAATAATATAGTTAAATGCGCTAAATCCCTCTCCAGCTAATGATCGTTGATTAACATAATAATTGAATGTTGTTCATAGGAGGAAAATATAACTAAGAGTTTATGCTGTCACACGTTAAACATGTGTAAGATGCTGTTGCATATTAAATTTGTGGAATCATGGCCCTGCTATGTACTGTCAACACATTTTTATTAGAATTTTTTTATATATGGACTGGTTTTGATCTATGAAGTTTTTTTATATAAATTTTGCATAAAGTTTGGGGTTTGTTTTATGTATTTTCAATACATATACTTACCACTGGAATTTAGAGATAAAGGGTGTTCCTATCGTGTTACTATCTCCTGTTTCATTCATTGAAAGTGGCTTGTTATGAATTCATGCGCTCATCTTCTCCACCGTGACCAACTTCACTTGATAAATCTGATGCCAGTAGGGACTTAGCAGCAATGACTGGCTGTGAGGTAATGGTATTTTCTTGAAATGATGCAACTTAGTTAAGTGTTATATGTTGTATACAGGCTGAAGTTGAAAATTTAGATGAACTGAACGCTAGCAACTGTCATGTTCAATTGCAGGAGAGTGTGAGAGGATGTGATGGGTTTCTAGTTCAACCTACATGCCTACCTGCAAATGAAAACCTGATGGATCCTTTTGTTATGATTTATGCTTGCCGTTGAGCTTCTGCCGAAACTATCACAGCTGTGGTCCCTTGTTTTGGTTTTGCAAGAGCAGATAGAAAGGTATGTAATTGAATGTAATATAAACCATAGTGTTAATGCATGTTAATATAAAATATTTATTTTTTATTTTTTCATAATCCCAGACCATATGCATATTTTGCAGAACAAGTCGGTTAAAAAAGTTGGATCATGCATAATCCTAGACCGTATGCATAATTGGAGTTTTTGTTATGATTTTGCATATCAGCAGCCATTATGGGGTCGACTCTACTTGCCACTATGCCAACAGGAAACTCGGTAACTAGATGAAAACCAAAGATGGCGTCAATGTTATCAACAGCTCCTTCTTCAATCATTTTCTTGGCACCTCCACCTCCTACCTCTGCTAGTTGGAAAAGGAGCACCACAATTCTCTCTAATTCATCTTCATGCTTTTTGAGAATCTTAGCCGCACCTAGCCAGGAGGAAGTTATTAGTAGTGTAGGATTCGGGTTTGGATTTGGATTTGGATCCGATTAGGATTTAGAGACGGTGAGTATAAGCAGTACGGTGGTGGCGTCAATAATTAAGTGTTTTCTAATATGCTAACAACTCTTTTGGTTACTATATGACTAAATAGTCTAAAGATAATAGACAAATCCAAAACAAATAGACTAAATCAAGATAGTGTTCCACCTCATTCTAGCGGCACAGAGTCAGGGCCAATGTTCTTATTTCAATTTATTTTTCATCTAAGGATCTTGGTATCAGTTTGATGTATGTGAATATAAAATTCCACATTGCAAAATTTAGCACTAGGACAGACAGTTGTATGTTTGTATGAACGTGTTCATATTACTTGTCTTTCACTCATTCATTTTTTTAACCATAATCTTTACTTGTCTTTCACTCATTGGTCATTAATCTTTGCTTATATGCCTAATTACTATTTTTATTGTATTTTTTTCCTTTTTGGTATTATAGATGGAGAAGAAGAGGCTGAAAGAAGAGGAGAGGCTACTGTGTAATGGAAAATAGAAGAAATGAAAAGACTAATGTTACAAGCAATGTTAACCAGTACATAATGGCTAAACTACGTCTAACGTATATCGATCTCCATTAGTGTGAACTAGGACTTGTAGAAATGTTTGGTGAACGATCTTTGTACTGTTAAAACTTTGTTAAAATAAATTTTTTATTTGTTTATTTCATTCTGTAACATATACTATTACTAAAATGAATACATTTAACATGTAGTATCTGTAAGCTTTTTTTTTTTACAGATATATAAATCTATTGCAACTGGCATATAATGTTGCAAAAAGATCTGTTGTAACAGCAAAAGCCTGTTGCAAAAAAGGCTACTGCAACAAGCTATTGCAACAGGCGAAAAATATTGCAAACTTTTTACAACTCTGGCTATACCAACAGGCGTGGGTCTGTTGCAATTGGTCTACATCAACAGATATTGTCTGTTGCGAAAAGTGTTTTTTGTTGTAGTGATATTTTTTATGTTGATTTACAAGGTGTCATGGATACTGTGCCATATTAGATAGAAGAACTTTTGAAGAGGAAAGCAGCTTATAACCGATCTTTGGTCCAAAATATAGGTACTATTGTAAACATTTTATGTTCGTTTTGCCTTCACAAAAATCAGAAGTACTAAATTGAGAATTTGACACAAACTATTCAACATGTAGTGTAACTCATATCAATGCTGTATCATTGAAAATGAGTATAAAGTTATTTGCTTTCGGCATTTCTTAAGCTTAAAACTAAGTTCACGGTAAAAAAAATTCCACTTCCTCTTTAATTTCTTCATACACAGGTTAACAAAGTTATTGATAGCCCCTTTTTTACCCAATCCAAAAGCTTAGGTAGTGTTTAGTTTATTTTTTGTTTTAAGTTTTCAGCTTTACCTACGAAAGTTGGGAAGATTTGAAGTATAGCGGAGGTAATAGATCAGAGGTGAAGGGAGTGACGGAGAGGACCGCGGGATGGTAGATAGACGAATTTGTTAATTATCGTTCTTTCGTTGTTTCTTAAAATATGGAAAATAATAAAAAGTTGTTCTTTGTTTTGTGTGTTAACTTCGTTTTGTAAAACGATCATTTTCAAGGTATGTGTGCGTCGTCGGTACTTTTGTATGTACGAAAACTCAAAATAAAAAAATAAAAAACAAATGCAGCCTTATTATTCCCAAAGCCAACCAATCCCAAATTAGTTCCTTCCCGAGACCTAAATCTCAAAACCCTTGTGCTGAGGGCACATACACCGAGTACGTGTTCCCCGTCGTTGAGGGCACCCCAAAACATTGCGTTGTGTATACTCTCACATATCTAAGCCAACGTGTAATTTTTGATGACTTTCTACAGAGCTAATATTTTATGGTACCATATCTTCAACATTTCACGCCTGTATTTCCATTTGTAATGGACAATTTCAGAAAAAGGTTTATTATTAGACGGGGTATATCTGACTATTTCAGTGGTTATTCAATTGAAAGCCTTTTCAATTTGTTCTCGGGATTGTTATATGTGTATAATTTGAACTAAATTCCTTATATGTGATGTGATTTTTTTTAAGTTTGAGATAATTTTGGTTAATTTTATCACCCTATAATATTAGACTATTTCCATATTTTGTTACTAATATTTGATATTCCTTATCCTTTAACGTTACCATTTAATTTCATACAATGACATGATTATTTCATAACTACTTGGTGTTTTGATGGTATTCTAAGTGAGACGAAATTATCATTGTTGTTTTTCATGGGGCATTGTTATTGACACTCCAAATATTCTTAAGGAAGGCCAATTTTTTATTTCCTAAAAATTGTTAAAGGGAGTACCAATGAGGAAAGTAGCCTCTTAACAAATAAAGGTAATTTTACCTTATTACCCATTTAGCCCCTTAATTTTACCTTAACAAATATTGCAAGGGCCATAGTAATTTTTTTTTTCAATTCGGATATATCGATTTTTTTTAACCCTAAGGATAAGTGTTTTCGGAGGAATAGGATCAAACTATTTTTATTTTTAATTTGTCGACATAAATATGCCGAATTTTATAATTATGAAGGCAATGCATCGAAATAGTTATTAATTTTTGGCATATCATTGCCGAATACATACATAATTGGTTATGTGCTACAGTCGGTGCAGTGGTGACGAACTTCTTGTTTTAATTTGGTTTTCTTTGTCGAATAAGTTTTTTTTAATCTAATTTGAAGGGGAATCCGGGAATCTTGAGTAGTGTGAAATAATATGTTTGTGTAACGCTTAACAATTTTTTAAGAAGTGGAGTGTTTTTAAAAAATGACACTCCCCCCTCCCCAACAATAGTTGGAGTGTGAATAACAACACCATTTTTATGTATTTTATTTACATGCATTTGTAATGTTGAAAATAGAGTTGGTTTGTTTAATGTTGTCCTTATTTCCTCACATTTTATTACCTGATTTTTCCAGCAACCCCCTAATTGTTTAGTGCTTACCGTATATTTCTCATTGTAGAAATTATTTATAATGTCTTAGTTTCTAATAACTTTGACTTTCTCCTAACACAATTTTCCTATTTTCATGATAATATTAAATTGGCAATCTTAACACATATATGTTGGTATAAACCAAAATTAAATGATATGATGTTTGGTGTAAACCAAAATTAAATAATATGTTCAAGAGTCATGTCCATTCGTCAAGAGTCATGTCCATTCATCAAGAGTCATATCCGTTCGTCAAGAGTCATGTCTATTTAGTGAAGTGACATATCCGTTCGGTGAAGTGTCATGTCTGTTTGATGAAGTGTCATGTCTGTTCGGTGAAAAGTCATGTTTATTTATTGGTTGTGTCTATTAGAAATAATATGTAAACCACTATATATATGTGGTCAATTTGTTGTATTGGTTGTAAAGGAAGAAAAGGAAAGCAAGTTCAAGCAAACAATTAAGCTTTCAAAAATAAAATTGTTCTTCATCCATTTCTTATTCAAATTTTTATACACCTCCTTCCTTCAACAATTGGTATCAGAGCTTCTCTACTCCAACAAATTGGTATACGAGCTTGGTTGAAATATGTCATTTATAATTCTTGTTCCGTTTGTTCTCACAACAGAAAACTTTGAAGAATAGAGTAACAAAAAGAAAGAAGAATTGATCTCTAAAGGATTATGGAAGATTGTTGAAAATGGCTTTGGCCAAAAAATATCAAAGATATAATGGATGCATAAAGTAAACCATTTACAGATTTGAGATGGAAAGATCATCTGGCTCTGGCTCTTCGTGCCATGAGTGAGAACATCGATGAAGTCGCATGGAATCATATTATTGGAGGAGAATCTGCAAAAGATTCATGTGTTTTGTTGAAGGAGATTTATGGTAAGAATGTGGCGGAGAACATACAAAAAGTTAAATTGAAAGAGGCTATTTCTGAAGCTAAAGCCGATGAAACAAAAACTACCGATGACGGTCTGACTAAAGAAGCAATTGAATCTATACCAGATGTGGTAGTAGAAAATATTGAAGCTGTTTCTAATACAACTGAAAATGAGAAACTAGTTGTCATCGAATCAAATGAAGAATTAGTGTCAAAAAACATCTCAGAAACTGCGGTAACTGAAACTCCTGTTGTGGTTACAGTCAAGGAACTAAAAGCTGTAGAGAAAATTGAAGAAAAAGAAAAGAAAACTGAAGCTGAAGTACACATTGAAGAAGTTAAGTCAACCAATGATGTGAAAGATAATAAAAACAATATGAAATATGGGGATGTTGCAAACAAGCGTGAAGAAGAAACAACTGATGAATCACTGCCCAAGGTCGACGATGCTGCAAAAGAAAAGCAAACTAACGAAAATTATGTCAAAGACACGGTTAGCAGCATTGCGGATATGGGGAAAGAATCTGAAATAGTTGTTCCAAAAAAGGCAAACTCTCTTCAGAGCAATACACCCGTAGTTGAGCATAACAAGAACGAAAGGATGAAGTTAAAGCAAAAAAAGGTTGCAGCTGAACTAAAAATGAAGAAGGTCATAGTGACTGAAGTTGTTGCGGATGGATTAGTGGAGATAATAAAAGAAGCAAATGATGCTAACGACATCAAAGAAGCAAATGGTGCTAAAGATATCAAAGAAACAAACGATTTATGGATCAAGACCAAGCTAAAGTTGCTGAGGATGCTAGTGTACAACAAAAGATGAAAAATAGGAAGAAACGAGCTAAAGAAAATAAGGATTCCAATGATGATGGTGCTAAGGTTATTGAAGTTCACGAGAGCGATGCCAAGAAAACTAAAAAAGATGAAAATATGGTAAGATCTCCGATAAGCATTTTTTTCTGGTTCTCATATGCATCAGGTGTAGCTAGAAAATGTACGTACAGTGTGTATGGGAGCACTGCATGATAAGTTGATTTCCCCGTAGAAGAAGAAGACAATTAAGAAAGTTCCGATAATATTCCTATTTCTACTGAAACATGTAAAATATAAATTGGATAGCAGTATGAATGACCAAAAGAGCACAAGTGGTATCGTGTTCAACAAATGTCGCCGCACTGGGTGTTCGAAGAAATTTTGGTTTAGGGGAGACATTGTTGGTGTAAACCAAAATTAAATGATATGATGTTTGGTGTAAACCAAAATTAAATGATATGTTCAAGGGTCATGTCGGCTCGTCAAGAGTCATGTCCGTTCATCAAGAGTCATGTCCGTTCTTCAAGAGTCATGTCTATTTAGTGAAGTGCTATATCCGCTCAGTGAAGTATCATGTCTGTTTGATGAAGTGTCATGTTTGTCCAATGAAAAATCATGTTCATTTATTGGTTGTGTCCATTAGAAATGGTATGTAAACCACTATATATATGTGATCAATTTTTTGTATTGGTTGTAAAAAAAAAAAAAAAAAAAAAGGAAAGCAAGTTCAAGTAAACAATTAAGCTTTCAAAAATAAAGTTGTTCTTCATCCATTTCTTATTCAAATTTTTATACACCTCCTTCCTCCAACAATTGATATCAGAGCTTCTCTACTACAACAGTATATGCCTGTACAACGTTGGTCAACGAAAGCATGCTCCTATCATAGTTGCTTAGTATTTTGAACTAAATTATAAATTTTCAACTTAGCAAGTCTTTCACGTAGCGAGAAATCAATTTCATGTGTTCCCTAAATAACAACAAAAGAACCAATAATTTTATATCACAAAAGAATTCTGTCAAAGTGGAATAGTTAGTTAATAATATTAGGTGTCTTCTACTAATTCCACGAGTAGTCATGTACTTGGCATATAAAAGAAGTTTGTAGTTTTCAATTCTGAGATGATATTGCTTGCTATTTTATCTTGTGATTGGTAGAATTAAGTATTGTTTTTATCTCATTTTTTTACTGTGTAATACTATAAATTTATGGTAATACAACAAGCGCTAGATATTTTAATTTCGCGTACAGGAAAAATTCAGACTTTCGTTTCCTGCCAAAAATAATAATCATGGATACTTGACGTGTATGTGTGTATATATATATACATATACATATATACATATATATATAAAAAAGAAGGAAAGACACCACAAACGCTAACAATAAAATAGACACAACATGAAGGAAAAAGGATAAAAACTAAACTTCAGTATACAAAGCTGGCCGGCATCATACAACTTGCAGATTAAAAAATAATTATATGTCAGTTACATGAGAATACCCGAAAGTCCAGATCAGGGACGGAGCCGGGAATCGGGATCACCCTGGGCTATTGTAATATTGGTACTTCGCCAAAATGCAGAAAAGAATATTAAGCAATTGCTAAATGAAAAACTGAAAACATAAAAGAAGATGGATGAAAAATTGAAAATTTTAAGGACGAAACATGAATAGGAAAATTATATAATTGAATGTAGAAACAAAAAATTTAAATTTCAAACACAATATGGACAAAGAGAGGTAAAATAAGGACAAATAAACATTGTATAATAATTTAAGAATTTGCTCATTTCTCATCACCGCTGCAGCAACAGGAGCACTACCATTTTATTTATTTTTTGACATCAAAGCTATAATTTGTACATTACATTTTAGTTTAATTTTTAGTTAACAGAACAAATGACACAGGTATAGTGATATATAATCATTTTTTATGCCTATGGTAGTATGCTTGTTGCAAATTAGTAACCCGGGCTGTAGCCCAGGGTACATCCAACATAGATCCGTCCCTGGTCCAGATATAAGACACTAACAAAAGACATGCAGCTGCATACACATAATTGTTGTAGATAAATGATGCAGGTGCTTCAAGCTTAATAAATAAAATACAGATGGTCAAAATTTATCCACTCAGTGTTATACATTTATGCTAGTGCATACACTGATACACAAAAAAAAGAGGTCATCTTCACATTTACAGGAAAAATTCTACAGGAAACGTTTAAAGTTTGTTCACATTTAAAGGACAGATTTTAGTACAATGATCAGTGAAGGAAGGAACAAACATATACACACCTATGATTAAAATTTAGTGACTATGCTCTTTGCTAATCATCTCGTTCAGTGCATACCGTTCCACATGAAATCAAGCTAATGCTATAATTATTGAATATATGAAGCTCGTGTTCAGTTTCTTCCAAATTTGCTGCCTAATCTCGCTCATGCTACTCCCTTCCAAGGCCAAGGTTTTGATGCAAATTTGCCTCAATCAATTTGCCTGCAACTTTGGGGCTCCTACACAGCTAAACAAAAAAGGTGTTATACAGGTCAGTTGTAAAGATATTACTTATAATAATAGTGAAGATATTATTTGTAATAATAATCAAGAACTGCAACTTCATCTTTGAACTTTTCGCTTATGCCAGTTCGATCAAGGAGATTATCACACCTGCTAGTTAGATGCCTCAGCACTTCTTCGCCAATGGTTTACACAGCAGGCCATGGTATTTCCATTATTTTTAGTCCTTGTAATTTGTTTTGGTTGTGTTTACATTGTCTGTCAGAACTACATAGCCAGCTAATTGTGTTTATAAATATTTCGTAACTACGTAGCCAACTAATTATGCCAGAACCTAAACTATGAAATCAATGCCATAATTACTTTAATAACTGTTCACTATTAAAATCATTTGAAATTGAATCAAACAACCTAACTCCATATTTTTAATTGACTTGAAAGAAGAAAATCAATTGAAATTGAATTGAACTTTTTGGAAACAAAATGAATTCACTAAATCATAGGACACAACCTCAAAGAGCATATACAGTCAATAAACCATAAAATCTCACTAATGATAGTTATTTATGAAACCATACTGGGTGATTAGCATTTAAAAGAACCATAAATTACTAACTGAAAAACAGAAGGCAGGATAAAACTTATTCATCCAGTGCAATACTTGAACCCAGGTATGTCTGATAAAAAAAAGGGTATAGATTGTTGATGTTCATGGGTAAATAGGCTTCATGATGCAAAAGGTTCTCCTGTAGGATAACAATTTTGATGAAAGTTTTCATTAGATTAAATTATTAGAATCCTAATAAACATTTCCCCTGTTTCTAATGAACTTCAACTCCATTTAATGAAACTAAAATGAACAATAAAAAAAATTAAGCTCATACTATTCAAATTGAAGCTAAACATAAACCAAAGTAATGCCTTGAATCCTAGTTAATAAAAAAATTAGACTGGAACAGTTCTAATAGCAGTAAGTTATATCCAAAACTGCATAGCCCCATGAAATCATAGTGAATAAGAAAAAAGGTTAATATGAAATCAAAAAACATAAACCTTTTTTTTCTTTGATGCATATGACTTTAGACTACACAATTCTTTAACCTATTCACATATAAGAGTTTCCCATGAAATCGTAGTGAATAAGAAAAAAGGTTAATATGAAATCAAAAAACATAAACCTTTTTTTTTTTTCTTTGATGCATATGACTTTAGACTACACAATTCTTTAACCTATTCACATATAAGAGTTTATTTTGCAATTTTTTTCTCCCTCCCCGCGGTTTCGCTTGTGCACGTCGGGCTTGGCACGGCTTGGATTTATATATGACTTTAGACTACACAATCAAGGCATAGTTTAAATGTGGGGAAACCATGAAACTTTGAAACCTGGTACTTTGTCAAGTGTCAAATCTGATACTTTACCAAATCCAAGCCGGGCCAAGCCCGATACACAATTCTTTAACCTATTCACATATAAGAATTTATTTTGCAATTCACATATAAACCCATAGTTTATCTTCTACAGCAGCCATTTTTTCTCAATATAATACGAATAAAATATAAAGCCAACCATCAAAATTTGAAAATAACAAACCTAATGAGACAATATACTACATTTACCTATTATATATATTCTCTCCACAGAATTATTGCCATCCCTACTTCTTAATCTAAATAATTGAATGTCATGTGAAATTAGCATAACTATGGGTTTAAATACATAAGAATGTATAAAGCTACAGATTTAACCTAGTACAAAAATATTAGGTTATAAATATAAAATTTAGCATAAATTTGAAAGTGTAATTTGGATATTTCAAAATGTACAAAATAGGGAATTCTCAGTTGAAATCCTTTGGATGCGTGCGGAAAAAAAGTTAACATTTGTCACAAATTGAGACCATAAGCATGGAAACATACAATACATGAAAACTAAATATATGTTTTTTAACTCTGTCACTATAACAACACTTGGATGTAATAAAATAGATGTTATGAATAATCCAAACGTAGTATACAAATTGTATAAAAATGTAGAAGTAACAAGAAAACAGTAAAAGCTAAACGGATCTGGAACAAATTCCAAGAAATTAAAGACATAGGGAAGATCAAGAACATGTTATTAACATGTATACAAAGTAAGTATGAGATGTGTGAGGAATTGTATGAAATAAGAAAATCAACAACATACCACTTTGAACAAAAGTCTGTAGCTGCTTGACTGTCATCGATAACTAAATTTGTTAAGAATCAATAATAGTATACCACTTTGAACAGAAGTTTGCACCAAATATTAGAAAGAAAAGCGAATGTAACAGCGATTATAAAGCTTAACCACAAATGGAGATTTAGGGAAGAATTTCTTACATTTATCCTTATCTTTAGATGATCAAATCTCTCACATTTATGTTTAGTCTACTCTAGTTTAAGGATCTTGATTAAACAGCAGGAGCAGGTGATTACGGATCAAATTCTAGTTGGAGCATTTGGAAAAACAACAACTTTGTGATAAAATGAGAAAATAATTAATATTGGAAACCAAATTATTTTACCATGAATGACTGCTTAGTCGTACATGCTCTGATAATTCCCAAATCAATTTGTCGGTACAACCTCAAACCACAAAATAGTTCCATCCATTCCTTTTGCTAGGGCAGTTAGATCCAATATCTAAAAATATTCAAATAAAATTTATAGTGTCAGTCAAAACGATGGAGCTTTGTCGAATTGATCCATTTCTGATTACCTATATATTGACAGAACATATTTCTTTTTGGAAGCAAATTAGAATCAGGAATGGATGATCAAAATTGTAGAAAAACTGTTAATGGTTTGAATGCTGTAACTAAAATCAGTATGCCTATTTTCCTCATTTTTTTTAATTGAAGCCTACAGTCAAAAAGGTCCAACAGAAGAGAAATAAATTGCAGACTAAAGGTTGATATGTTAATCCATAAATTTAACATAAATCATTAAGAAACAAACTTACTAATAACAAAAACTAATGGTAGTTGTTAGATCAAAATTTGGCTCTAACACCCAAATTGTTCTGATTTGTAGAGAATTATCACTGAAAAATGAGAAAAAAGCAGAGAACACCCAAGATTTATAGTGGTTCGGCGTTAACGAGCCTACGTCCACTTTATATGCTATTGATTATACTTTGAATGCTAGTACAACCAATGATTTCTCTCAGACTTACTCTTACAATTATGATTTCTCTCAGTAATCTCGAAGTAAAACTGATAAGAAATAGTGGTGCGACAGTAATGGTGGAATCAATACTCAATACTGCCCAAAGATCCCCAAAAATGCCAATCTCTGGGCTATTTATAGCTGATTCTGTCAGGCGGATCGCGGTCACACGTGGCGCAAATCCCGAGAATATCGGATCGGATCGAAGCTTGATGAAGAATTGGTCAATATGACAATTGTGGACAGGTGTCGCTGGATCCATGCATCTCGGACCGCTGAAGACCAGTTCGTGGTAACCGTTGCGTCTTCTGGGCTCAGACTGGATCGGGTAGCGACGAGGTGGACAGATCGGTTCACACCATCTTGTGGTGATCCGATGGAGTCGCGATGAGGTAGGCGGATCGTCTCGCATCAGCTCGTGGCGATCCGATGGAGTCGCGATGAGGTAGGCGGATCGTCTCGCATCAGCTCGTGGCGATCCGATGGGAGTGTGGCGATCTGAAGGCTGGCGAATGACTGCGATCGAGTTTTCTCTGGATTAAAGGCACAAAGCCTTATACTCTTTTCTCATGCGTGAACCTTGGTGGCGTGGCCAAAAAGCTAGCCAACATTTTGCCCCCTCGAAGTATGTTTTATCGAGAATGGAACATGCTTCGAAATTGCAGAGATATCTTTTCACCGAACGGTGTGAATCAATGGTCGCATCTGTCTAAAATGCCGTGTTTCTCAGGAAAGTTGCATTCTTTGGTCAGTATAAATATCAGGCTAAATCATCATCATTTCTCTGTTTACTGGACAATTCTCATCTCCAGAGCTCTTGGTGACTTCATTGTCAAATTGTTAGGTAGGTTCCTGAATTTTCACGAGTATTTCATAACTTTTGTTCATTACTCAATGGTTCGGATCGCGTGGATTTACCACGGTCCTTGGGGCGAATCGCCCTTCTCGTGCCTTGGAGAGCGCTCGGACTTGCTCACAAAACGTAACGGGCTTTGCTGCGCAGAAAGATGGGCTTGGATCTACGGCCCGCTAGCCCCATCCACGGATCGTATAAGACAAAAAGGGGAAGGCCAACGGTTGCGGTTTCGCCTATATAAACCCGAACCCCCTCTTCACTTTCCCCTTCTTTCTTGCTTTTGCATCGCGCCGCCAGCTTCTCCAAGGAAAAACCCTAGCTCCGATTTCCATATTCCCATTCGATTTCAAACCTTTAAGAAGGTAATTATAATTGGAAACGGTTTTCATACGATTTTGCTCTTGTTTTTCTTGGATTTTCACTGGTTAGAGAGGGGAGAGCGGCGGAGTTGTATGGTGTTCAAGGTTTTGGAGATGGCATGGCCGATGGGTTTTGTTACTGGAGCTCGGAGATGGAGAAGAGAGAAGGAGCGGAGGAGGAAGAAGAAGAGAGCAGGTCGGTTCGGATCGTGGGATCGGAGGGAAGAAGGAGAAGATGAAGGAGGAGGGCGAGATGTCGGATCGTGGTACTATTAAAGGTGCAGATCGTGGCAATGGCTAAGGAGCGGATCGTGGTGGGAGTTGATTAAAGGAATAGGTGGGAAAGGATCGCGGTGGGCGCTCGTGGTCCGAACAGGTTTCACAAATCGATGCTGTTTTCCACGAGATGGTGCCATGAGCACACGACGGCTTCACGATCCGGAGACACATGCGATCCCAATGAGAGCGATCCGAACGAGTGCGATCTGAATTCCTTGATCCGCTTCGTGTATCGCGATCCGACCATACCCCTCTTGTGAACCGAGTCTTCAATCCATGATCCGAACATATTTCGAACTTTAGACAATGCACTGTTATGACAAGAATCTGGACAGTTAGGTTAGAGCCTTGATGTTGGACTTTCTGGACCGAATAACTACATAATTTGACTACATATGACGACTAATATCTTGATGATCTTGTTGATTTTTATGTTTTTTCTTTAAGACATGCGCAGGCACACACTTGCACTCTCACACACAGGGGGGATGGGTAATTATATTCTTATTTCTCATGTTTACTCGCCTAAACAGTAATGTCGGATAATCGTTCCCCTTCAAGATCTGACACAGAGACGGATCCCGAGGTGTATGAGCATCTCAACCCCGAGGTTCTTCCAACTAATCCAGAGGGTGCGGATTATGGATCCGAATATGAGGCAGAAACATAATCGAATCCGTCTGAGAGTACCTCGCTTGATGAAGAGTCAGAGGTAGACGGCCGAGCTCCTGACGAAGTTCCTGGTGCAATAGAAATAGAGAAATTCACAGACTCTTTAGCTTCCAAACTTGATGACATAAAGCTTAAGAGAATTTTTTTGAGACATGGGATCCCCTTGGATGATGTGAGGACACCCGACAGCGAAGATAGACCTCATTTGGCTCCGGAGGGGTATATGACAGTCAGCCGACTCATGTGCTGGGTAGGAGCTATTCTTCCGTTTCCTCCAATCGTCATTGAGACCCTAAAGCGATTGGGTATTGCTCCAATGCAGCTTCATCCCAATGCCTACGCAGCTCTATACACTCTATATATCGCATATGCGGAAATCCTGCATACCGAGCTCACGTTTAAAGATTTGAAATTCTTTTATCTTTTCAAGCATCGCTCCTCGGCAACCCCAAATTTCTCTTTTTTCGAATCGGTAGCAAATAGGAAGGTTTTGTCTGACGGATATAGCAACGTAGGGGATCCCAAGGCCGATTGGTTCTATATAAAGAGACAGGCTGGGTGTTCAAGAAGATGGCTTAAATCAAGTAAACTTTAAACTTTTGACTGAATGACTTGTTTAAGAAATCAAAGTATTAACATGCCTTTTTTTTTTAAGCAGATCACGCCTTTCCCAAGACGGAAGGCTCGGTATACAATAATCGACTGTCTCTTCTTCTGCAAAGCAAATCCGATTTTCTAAAGATCAAGAAATGCATTACTGACGAGAACCTTCACAAGCACCGCCTTCTGGATATAAGGTTTGGACTTGGTGCAGGCGGCAAACCCTACAAATACGTGCCCCGACAGAGGGAGAAGGAACGTCAGGGGCAGCAGAAACAATTAAATTTCGTAAGAGTCCTTCGCCGATAATCATCCAGGACGACGAAGACCTAAACATATATAGAGGAGATGAGGCCCGTGATGATAAGTCTAAGGAAATCCCAGTTTCTCCGGGGGGTTTCCCTCAAGGGCCTCTCTTCCGGTTGAACCTGCTGCTCCCGATGATTTAACATAAGAGCAGCTATTTAAAGAGCTGAGCAAAATTCCTTTGCCTGATGATGTATATACACAGAGAGACTTCGAAGGGGAGCCAGTTTTCCCTGTTTCTGAGGAAACAACTATTCCAGTTGGAGAACGAGAAACTACTCAGATAAGCCTGACTACGGGCTCTGGTCTGTTAGGGGGAATTATATGGGATGCACAAATCACATGCACTGCCTGCCCCCACACTTTTATATCAACAGTGTTCAAGGTTTTAATATGTTCTTGTTTCTTTTGTAGGAAAGATGTCTCGCAGACGATCATATTCCTATCGCTCTCTCCGTGAAGGCACACCTAGCCTTCATCCAAATCCTGACCGTGCTCGCGGCCTTTCTCACAAGCCTACTTCTTCACAATCCAGGTCTCCATCAAAACCAACCTCTGGTAAGCCTCCCAGTCATTCGGTGTCGCCTTCAGGGGGAAAATAACTTCCCAAAGACTTAACCCCTCCAAAGAGTGCACCCTCTCACAGCAGGTCATCAAAAAGACACTACGAGCCCAAGGATAAAAGCAAGGATCCAATCAAGGATTCTGAGAAGGAGAAAATTGACATTGTCCCTTCCAGCCAACAAGGTTTGATTGCCCCCGGGTCACGAGATTACATCCATGGTCCTTAGACCCAGGCTAAGCTGGAAAAGTTGCGAGAACAATTCCCCGATATCTTCTTCGAAAGGATGATGTTTATTCCAGCCTTAGAACCAGTCCCTAGGAACTGGGATACTGAAGTCATCGGGCACATTCGTCATGTAGCCAGGCAGTATGGGGCGATGAAGAAACATGCTGTTAATCTTTCAGACATCATCTGAACGCTTGAGATGGAAGCGCATAGATCCAAGGTGAAGATAGATAACAATGAAAGGGCCAGGGCAAAAATGGAGAAGGACTTAGAGGATGCACAATCTTCGCTTGCCTTGGCTCAACGAGACGCTAAAGCTTACAGAACAGAGCTGGAGGAGGCCAGACAACGTTTCCATAATGAGCTTGATTCTAATAGCAAAGAGCGAACGTTATTGAAGCAAGAGGTGGAAGATCTCAAGATGGCCAACTCCGAATTGAAAACAGCACAGGATCACTTCGAGGCCGAAAAAGCTGCTTGGGAGAAAGAAAAGGCAAGTTTGAAAGATAGCTTAGCTCTGGCCGAAAAGGAGAAGATGATTCTGAATGATCAACTCGCGCATGCAGAGAAGCGCGCTATTCTTGCTGAAAATAATGTGGAGAGTGCCATTGAGATGGCCACTGTTTCTAATGAAAAGCTCCTCGAGAGAGAGAAGGAGATCGAAGGATTTGAAGAAATGTTATTCGACTTCCTTGGTCAGGTCATCAAGACCCGCAACATCTCCTGGATCCCAGACTATCATGTCACTCTAGCCAACATATGGGATGCAATCGTTGAGAGCGAGAAACAGCGATTAGGAGTTGACGAGATTGATGAAAATGAGTTGATGCGGACCATTCTGAGGGATAATGAGCCGGAGGATTTAGAGAAAGGTAGACGCCTGCTCCAAGAAGAAATTGAAAAAGAGAAAACTCAGGCGAAGGGCAAAGAGAAAATGGAAGAAGGCCCGAGCTCAGCTGCAGAGCTCAAGGCTTCCGAAATTGAGGAATACAATCCAGATTATCCATTGATTCCTCTGGGTCGAACTCCTCCAGCTGTCGGGGGTTCTGCTGCTAGCTTGGATGAAGGATCGGCGGAAGGTATCTCTATATTTTCTCCGCAACTTGCCAAAGCAATTGTCACTTGTCGTCGCCTTGTCGGACAATCAACTGAGCAAACCGCATTTTCCCCCAAAATAACATTTGTTTCTCATGATACAGGTAGCGGGCCGGTTGATAAGGATGCTGAAAAGAAGGCAGGGGCAGAGCAGATTGACATCCTGCCAGGCGTTGGTGCTGATGTCCCCCCAGATGCTGAAACTATCGAGGCTTTGAGAGACATGGACGGGCGCCACGATGGTGATGAAGAGGAAGTCGCCATTACCAAAGAGAGCAGAGGCGGTGATGAGGAAATCTTAGCTGAACAACAGGCCGAAGGGGAGGAGCAGTTGCTCCTTATGAAAGGGGGACAGGATCCAGTATATGTGCCCCCTATCTCTGAGATTGACCCCAAAACTGGGTTGGTCGTAAGATTTTCCTCCCGATGGTTAACTTCACAACTAGCCTCTCAGTCCTCTAGTTCTTCACCGGAGCCTCTTGTTGATAAGAGGAAGAGGAAAAAAGGTGGTCGTTCGGATGTTGACAAAGAGGCGTCGGGGAAGCAGAAAAAGAGCAAGAAGTCTACATAGTCCTCTCCCCCCAGCATAAGTAGGAGGCAGATATCAGTTCATATTTTGTCCTTAGGATTTTTTAGGCTTTCCACTGGCCATGAAATGTAATTGTGAGAATGACCCTCACTTTTGTTTAGGTTCCTCTTTATCTTGTAGGTTTGCAGCTTATGAATGAAAGTTTATTTCTTTTGCGTCACCGTGTACCTGCAGTCAATAAACTCTTCATATTTAGTCACTAGTCACTTGGCTACAACCAAACTAAAATTATATCATAAATCATTCAAGCAACAGAAAGAATTTAACAATTTCTATGCATGTTGCCCCCTATATTCGAGTACAGGGGACTTGGAATTTTTTAGTAGAATTGTAGTCCTTGAGGCGCCGAATATCCGGTGCCTCTATGCTTTCCCGATTCATCACCAGGTTAAAGCTTGAACTTGTATCATGATCTGCTCACCGATCCTCTAACGGGGCAGGAATTCCGGGGACGCCTAGTCTCCAGCATCCTTGTCAGGGCTTAATTGCAAATGTTTTTATACTCTCCTGGCGGTCACCAAGGTTAGAGTTCGAGCTCGGCTGTTCAATCGCCCCCCGATCCTTCAGCGGGGTAAGAGCTCTTTCTCAGCGCTCGATCATGGATGCTTTTATACTCTCCTGGCGGTCGCCAAGGTTAGAGTTCGAGCTCGGCTGTTCAGTCGCCCCCCGATCCTTCAGCGGGGTAAGAGCTCTTTCTCAGCGCTCACTCACGGACGCTTTTATACTCTCCTGGCGGTCGCCAAGGTTAGAGTTCGGTCAACGATGTGATTCACTCCCTTGTACCTTCAAAGTTCTAGCTGCGGATTTCTCTCCATCCTGATGGAAGGCACCTGGAGTCACATGTTCCTGTGATTGCCGCATGGTTTGCAGCAAATTTTATAAAGATAAAAAAGCGGATAAATAATAGTGCAATAAAGGTAAACGACACACGGTATTTTTATAGTGGTTCGGTCAAATCGTAACCTACGTCCACTTTATAACATTTTGCTTAAAAAATAGGACTATTCTAGGCAAGTCGTGCCTTTTACATGGTCCTATGAAACAAAAGAATAAATTCGACATCTTTATGTCAGATAAGGCCGCAAATGTTGGGCATTCCACACTCTGGGGATTTCCTCTCCATCCACTGTAGCTAGCTTGAAGGTTCCATTATCAAGCTTTCGTAGAATGGAGTACGATCCTTCCCACTTCGCACCCATATAAGTCGGGGGTGGAAAGACACGCTTCAGAACCAAGTCTCCGGGTTCAAAGGTTCGGGCTCGAACCTTTTTATTGTAGTATCGGGCGACCTGTTGCTTGTGTCTCAAGACACGCAAGTCTGCTTCATCCCTCTTCTCTTCTATTGAATCTAGGGATTCGAGGAGCAACTCGTTATTACTCATTGGATCGTAATAAGTAACTCGGTGAGAAGGTACTTTTAGCTCAACCGGGATGACCGCTTCTGCTCCAAAAGCAAGGGAGAAGGGGGTATGGCCTGTTGCTGATTTATATGGCGTCCTATAGGCCCATAATGCCAAGGGTAATTCATCGACCCACATAGCCTTGGCCCGCTTCAATCTTCTTTTGATAATGGACTTAATCACTTTATTTGCTGCTTCGATCTGTCCGTTCGACTGCGGATGCGCCATAGAGGTGTATCGTTTCTCAATGTGGTATTTCTGGCAGAAGTTCCTGAATTCGCTGCTGTCAAACTGGATTCCATTGTCAGTTATGACGATTCTCGGAATCCCGAACCGGCAAATAATGTTTTTAACAACGAAATTGATCACTCGCTTGGTTGTAATTGCAGTCAACGGTTCGGCCTCAACCCACTTGGTGAAGTAGTCTATAGCTACAATGGCGAACTTTGCTCCGCCTTTTTCTATAGGGAGGGTTCCAATGATATCAATTCCCCACATAGCAAAAGGCTACGGACTTGTCATCGTTTTTAACTGACCAGGAGGTGCCCTGGGAATCCTCGAAAATCTTTGGCAAGCATCGCAACGTCGCGCGTACTTTGTTGCGTCTTTGTTTATGGTAGGCCAGAAATAACCATACCGCAACACCTTTTTTGCCAGAGCTTGTCCTCCTGTGTGATCGCCACATTCACCCTCATGCACTTCCTGCAGTACACGTTTGATGTCGTCATGAGCTATACACCGAAGGAGAGGCATCGAAAATCCCTGTCTATACAGGACTCCGTCTTGCAGAACATATCGGGAAGCTTTACGAATTACTTTACGCCTCTCGCTCTTCTTGGTCGGAAGCGTTCCATTCATTAGAAAATTCTTTAGTGGGGTCATCCATGATTCCCTCTCTGGCTTAGTCTCTAGTACCAGATCAATTTCCATCTGATCTATACTAGGGAACCGAAGCACTTCAACTGGGGCTAGTCTGATCTCTTCAGGATCGTCGGAACTAGCCATCTTGGCTAATTTATCTGCCTGTTGGTTCTCTGACCGCGGAATATGAGAGATACTGTGGTGATCAAAACCTATCAGCATCTCCTTTACTTTCTCCAAATACGAAATCAATCTTGGGCTCTTAGCTCGAAATTTTCCAGAAACCTGATTTACAACCAACTTGGAGTCACAAAATATGTCCAGCTTCGCGATCTTTAATTCTTTTGCGATCCTTAACCCGACTATCAGGGCTTCATATTCAGAGTCGTTATTAGTGGCGTGAAATTCCAGCCGGATAGCATAAGATATCAGCCCTTTCTCAGGAGTTTCAAACACCACTCCGGCACCAGATCGTTTATCATTCCTAGCGCCATCAATATACAATTTCCATGCACTAGGATCGAGAAGTAACTTTGGTGGGTCAGCCTCTTCGTTTACCATGTCGTCCTCCGAGGCAGTAAATTCTGCTATGAAATCCGCTAGCACTTGCCCCCGTATTGACCGTCGGGGTTGAAAATTTAAATCAAATTGACTCAGTTCAATGTTCCACTTAAGAAACCTTCCAGAAGCTTCTGGTCTCTGTAGAACTTGCTTGAGCGGATGATCTGTGTACACGGTGATAGGATGAGCTTGGAAATAATGTCGGAGTTTCCTAGATGCAATCAATAAACTGTACGCCAGCTTTTCGATCCTCGGATAATTGCGTTCAGCTGCCGTCAATTTTTTACTCACGTAGTACACTGGCCTTTGAATCTTGTCTTCTTCTCTTACTAACGCTGAGCTGATCGCGTGGGATGACACTGCCAAGTACAAGAACAAATCCTCGTGATCCACCGGCTTAGACAGTATCGGAGGTCTCTCCAGATGATTCAGCAAGTTCTGGAATGCTTCAATGCAATCAGGAGTCCACTTAAAATTGCGTTTTCCTCGCTTTATCAATTCAAAGAACGGGATGCATTTGTTTGTCGCTCTAGAGATGAATCTGCTTAATGTCGCTACTTTCCCCGCAAGGCTCTGCACATCTTTGATTTGTCTAGGCTCCTGAATGTCTCTGATGGCTGCAATCTGTTCTGGATTAATTTCAATCCCGCACGAGCTGACAATGAATCCCAAGAATTTCCCGGATGCAACTCCAAATGAGCATTTTGTTGGGTTGAGTTTCATCCCATACTTTCGAAGAATGCCAAACATCTTTGCCAAGTTTGTAGTGTGATTAGACGATTGTCTGGACTTAACCAACATGTCATCAACATACACCTCCATCGTTTTCCCAAGCTGGTTATAGAACATTCTGTTCACTAACCGTTGATATGTAGCACCTGCGTTCTTCATACCAAAAGGCATTACCACGTAGCAGTATAATCCCAGATCAGTAATGAAGCTAGTGTGTTCTTGATCTGGAACATGCATAGGAATCTGGTTATATCCTGAATAAGCATCCATAAAAGAGAGAAGCTCATGACCTGCCGTTGAATCTACCAACTGATCAATTCTGGGTAACGGAAAGCTATCTTTTGGGCAGGCTTTATTCAAATCCGAAAAATCAATACACGTACGCCACTTTCCATTGGCTTTCTTTACCAAAACCGGATTCGAAATCCAATCTGGGTAGGTTGAATCTCTGATGAACCCGTTACTCCTTAACTTTTCAACTTCTTCTTTTAAGGCTGCGGACCTCTCCGGGCCCAGCATTCGCCTTTTTTGTTTTACAGGGAGATGCTTTGGGTTAATGTTCAACGAATGGCTCATGATTGATGGAGATATCCCACACATATCCGCGTGGGTCCAAGCAAATACATCCAAGTTATCTTTCAGGAAATCCGTCAGTTCTTTAGCTCGAACTGGGTCCAACTGGGATCCAATCTTCAGGACCTTCTCTGGGTTGCTATCATCGATTGGTACATCCACAGTCGTTTCGTTGGGAGCCGCCTTTCTGCCTCCAGTCTCTTCGTCCTCTCTGGGATCTATATCCTCGGGCAGTTCTCTGGGCGACTCACCTATAGTGATTCTCTTTAATTGCTATGACGTCTCCTCCCTCATGAGGGAAGAAGCGTCTTTAATCTCAATATCTTTTCCTTTACGGAGCAGCTTTAGCTCTGCAACGTAACATGCACATGCAGCAACCTGATCTCCTCTGACTATGCCAACACCAGCTTCTGTAGGAAACTTCAATAACAAGCACCAGGGGGCTATGCAAGCTCTAAACTTTGCTAGGGCCGGTCGGCCCAAGAAGGCATTATAAGGTGATTCAATATCCAAAACTACGAAGGGAAGAATTCTCACTCTCTGGCGTTCTCCTTCCCCAAGTGTCACTGGCAGTTCTACATATCCCATTGGAGTAGTTGATGCCCTATTAAATCCACGGATCCATCCTTCACATGGCTTTAAATCTTTCAATTCAAGGTTCATTAGATCGAACGTCTTCTTGAATAGAATGTTAACTGAACTCCCGTTATCCACTAAAACTTTATGAAGAATGGCCGGGCCAATAGGAACTGTGATTATAAATGGATCTTCGGTCGGAGCGTGGACTCCAATACTCTCTCGGTTACAGAAAATGACGTCATCCGACATCGTCTTTTGTTGTTTTGCCGGGACATGGTCCTCAGGGTTGCTGCACTCTCCTGCCTCAAGATGATTCTTTGCTGCGTTTACGTACTGGTCCATCGCTCTGAAACTATGCCCGGCTAGGTGAAGCCCTCCGATTATGGTATTAATAACAAGATCCTTTCCTTTTTGCTGGGCAGTTGGCCTGGCGGTAAGTTGATTCTGGTTTTGGTTCGGGGTCTGAATAGCTTGCCCCCTGTCTCTAGGAGTCACGTGGTACTCATCCAACTTCCCTTCTCGGAGCAGCCTCTCAACTACGTCTCTCAGATGACGGCATTCATTTGTAGAGTGGCCATGAGTCTGATGGAAGAGACAAAACTTCCCTGTCTCACGTTCTTTCTTCGTCGAATCTCTTGGGGGAGGCCTTTTATGTTGGAGAATGTTGTACGAGTCAACGAATATATTCTCCAAAGTATCATTTATTGGCGTATAATTTTCGAAAGACCTAGGACGGGTCCTTCTCTGGGAATCGTTCCCTCGATTTCTCTTCTGATTATTGCCATTACTGTTGTTACCATTGTTTCCTGACTAGCGGCCGACACCCTGGTTTCGGTTTCCAACGTTGACTTCAACCTTTCCCGAGCTGTCTCCGGTTTGCTTGATGGCGACATTACTTTGGATTTCCTCTTTATTTGCCTTTTTCATCTCTCGGTTAGCATATACCTCCTCCTGACGTAAGCGTACGTTTGCTTTCTCGTAAAACAATTCTCTAGTATGAGGTGGTTTACCGGCCAGGTATCTCCCAAATTCAGTATCTTTATCTACCCCATCAATTAGGGCTGCCACAACGGTCGGCTCATGAGGATCCTTCACTTCGGTGGCGGCTAGGTTGAAACGATCCAAATACCCCCTCAAACTCTCATCTGGTCGTTGTTTGACAAGGATCAGGTCAATCACACTTTTTGATCTTTGAGCGTAGATACGGAACTGTTCTACGAACTTTTCACTCAATTCCCTGAAACTGGAAATTGATCTTGCTGGTAAGCGAGTAAACCATAATAACGCTACATCCTCCAGGAATATAGGGAACGCCTTGCACTTTACAGCGTCGGAGGTTGCGGCAGCGGTCATTGACCAAGAATATCTCATTAGATGTTGGATTGGATCTGATCTACCTGCGTAACGGTTCATTTGAGGCATGTTGAAGCGCCTAGGGAATGTTACATCTAGAATGTCATCGGTAAAAGGGGTGTGGCTGCAATCAATCCCCCAGTCTCCATTCCTTTGTCCACGGCTATCTGCCAGGATTTGATGGACCATAGCCACAACATTTGCACTGGTCATCGGAGGCTCGGGGTCAATGATTCTAGCTCAGTGGAATTCTCTGATCTCTCTTCTAGGAACATCCATAAAGTCCGGAGCTTGAATTGGGCTTCGCTGCCCCCTGTTACTATGAGCATTTGCATGGCGGAGGAGCTGAGGTGGTCTATTCTCAACAGGATTATTCACAACTCGAGCTCTAGGAGTTGCAGCGTGATTACTCAAGTTGCAGTTTGAGGGTCCCTCACCAAGTGTCTCTTCCTCCCGTGACGGCAAGGTTACAAATCGGAGCTACTCTATGTTTTCTGCCCGCTCATATGGTCGCCGCGGAGGCCTTGGCAATTCTTCCAATGAAGAAGAACATTCTGGGGTGAGCGGACGGGCTGGAGGAGGCGTTCTTTGCCTTACAAGATCATCCAGACGTCTATCCATAGCAGTCAAATTCTGTCGCAGCATGGAGTTTTCCTGCCTTTGAGCAGCTATTTCATCAAACAGCCTATCCCACATTTCAATGAAGCGAGAGAGATCTCTTTCAGTAACTGGAGCAGAGGGGTCATACTGATCATCAATATTTTCCCTTATGCGCAGAGAGCTTGAACCAGGTTGAATAGAGGGACCAGGACGGGAAGAGCGAGCCATAGGCTCCTTTCCAGGTCGAGTTGTAATCCGGTCATCGTCTCGGACCGTGGTGGATCGGTGTCGGCGGCTCGCAGCATCCCCCTGGGATCGGATCGTGGTAACATTGGGAGGGAGGTTCGTGGTGTTATCATGGGACCGGGTGACAACCCCTTCAACGGTTCGGTTCGGATCGCCCTCCACGGCTCGGTTCGCCATCTCCGTTCCGCGACCCGAGGGTCTTTCGTTGACCTGTTCATGCACGCTTTCTTCAATCGCTTCATTCGCAGCTTCATTCGCCTGTGAAGCTCGCACTTCCTTAGATTTCTTTCCAGCCATGATATCAGGTATTGTTGAAATCTACGAAGGCCTGAACAGTGAGGTTTCGGGACTGTTTTCTTCGGACTTGAATATCCAAACAATGGAGAAACAATCCAATATCTTGGGTTCAATTCTCAGTGAAAGCACCAAAATGTTAGATCAAAATTTGGCTCTAACACCCAAATTGTTCTGATTTGTAGAGAATTATCACTGAAAAATGAGAAAAAGCAGAGAACACACAAGATTTATAGTGGTTCGGCGTTAACGAGCCTACATCCACTTTATATGCTATTGATTATACTTTGAATGCTAGTACAACCAATGATTTCTCTCAGACTCACTCTTACAATTATGATTTCTCACTCTTACAATTATGATTTCTCTCAGTAATCTCGAAGTAAAACTGATAAGAAATAGTGGTGCGACAGTAATGGTGGAATCAATACTCAATACTGCCCAAAGATCCCCAAAAATGCCAATCTCTAGGCTATTTATAGCTGATTCTGTCAGGCGGATCGCGGTCACACATGGCGCAAATCCCGAGAATATCAGATCGGATCGAAGCTTGATGAAGAATTGGTCAATATGATAGTTGTGGACAGGTGTCGCTGGATCCATGCATCTCGGACCGCTGAAGACCAGTTCGTGGTAACCGTTGCGTCTTCTGGGCTCAGACTGGATCGGGTCGCGACGAGGTGGACGGATCAGTTCGCACCATCTTGTGGCGATCCGATGGAGTCGCGATGAGGTAGGCGGATCGTCTCGCATCAGCTCGTGGCGATCCGATGGAGTCGCGATGAGGTAGGCGGATCATCTCGCATCAGCTCGTGGCGATCCGATGGGAGTGTGGCAATCCGAAGGCTAGCGAATGACTGCTATCGAGTTTTCTCTGGATTAAAGGCACGAAGCCTTATACTCTTTTCTCATGCATGAACCTTGGTGGCGTGGCCAAAAAGCTAGCCAACAGTAGTAAAAGTAATGGCACTAACAATGTAGAGACATATTGTGAACATGTTTATGAGATACACCGTCTAATCAAACAGTAATAAAGTTGATATAATAAGGCATGGAAGATAGTTCACATCAGAACATTATTCACATAAAATTAAAAAGAAAGGTAAAAGGAAACAACAATCAATTCCAATCACAGTATTTCAAATTAAAGTATTCTAAAACAACCGTAAAGTATTCTAATCATTAAAAATTAACCAACAGAAAAAACCTGTTTGTGGAAGATGGAAATTAAACACCAAACATGTTAACAAAACAAAAACCGGAGCAAAAGTTTACCGCTGATGTTGTGGTCAAGGCCGAACATGGTTCATCCATTGTCAGATCTAAAAAGAAGTAGAAGATTTGAGGAAAATCCATCCATTGAGTGGGGTAAAACACAATGCAGCGAAAATGCAAATGAATTCTGGATTAGTGAATGCAGAACAAACATTAAAGTAGTATAATGATTCAAAAATAACCAATATACAAACCCGGATGATTTGAAGATTGGAATTAAACATCAAACAGAAATGACAAAACAAAAATCAAAGTATATGCTAAAATTTATACCTCTCGTGACGCTGTGGAGGCGGAAGATGGTCCATCGACTGGCAGATCTGAACAGGGGTAGGAGATCTGAGGAAAAGCGGCAACTGAACGTGAGGGTTCAACAGGGATCATGCGGTTAGGGAGTTGGCTGAGGTGAAGATGGAAGACGAAGGCTGAGTAATAAGGTAGGAGATCAGATTTGTTGATTGTTGAGAGTGGGAAAGAAAGACGTGGACAAAAATGGGAAATTGTGAAGTGCGCACTGAAAATGGAGGAAATAATAAAAGAAAAAGTAGGGGACGGTTGATAAACCGCTAAAGGAATAGTGGGAGTCAGAAAGTGGTTCGACAAAAGACGTTTTTGCCCTCCAACCACTTTTTCTGTGTAATATGTTGCAAAGAGGATAATAGGTTTTTCTGGAAATACAAAAAAGCTTCACCATCCTGTAGTATTCCTATTATTATAAAGAAGATATATGTGTGTGTATGTGTATGAATGTGTGTGTGTACACAACATGGTTGAACAAGAATAATATATTGGATTGCTATCACATTGAATAATTTCAAATTTTAAGTAATCTATAATTATATCAAAGCCTATATGTGGATTTCTTATGCTTGGTATATGGTTATTTGTATTATTCCCAATGCTTTGTTGCATCTTATTGTATTTACTTGCTGATTTAATTTTCCTTTTCGTGATTTATCATTTTAATTTCGAATCACTAAATTGATTAGGTGTTGGGTTTTTAGATCTTATACGGATTCTAAATTTTTGTAACACTATGCTTTGTCTATGGATATTTATGTGTAACATGTTTGAATTCCACAAAGAAATTAATTAATTGTATCTGGGTTATCTTACGAGTACTATTTTCCATAAAGAAAGTCATATAGTCCTAAGAATATAAATATGAAATAGAGAAAGAAACAGTGTCATAGATTTTCTAACTTTTGCAAAAGCAGGAAGGAGATTAAGGGGTTTGACATGCTTTTGCTGAAGCAAGACAAAGACCAAGGTGTTGGATGTAGGCGGGCTACTATTTCAGAGGTTGGTGTGGCTGGTTCTACAATTCAGTGACTGCGAGGTTCAGATCTGCGTAGGGTTGCAGATATGGGCGAGGGTTCATGCGATGCGAGTTTGCTCACCAAGTATTTTTGCTTCAGTTCTTTCATTCCGTGGCGTATGAAATTCACCTAAAATCAGGTATTTTTTGGTTGATATACATATTTTTTTTTATTTATTTAAGTGCGCACGCAGGGGGTATCCCTGAACCTTCTATGTGTGTATCAAATTTTCTTATAAAGAAATACTCATTTAAAAATATGATATCACTGTTCACTACTTTATAAAATGTCATTTAGTGAAAGTTTGGAATGTATCTTCAAATGTGGTGTCATAAAAAGAGCTAGATTTTTGCTTCCTCAGAATATATTGCTATTTGTTTGCAGTCTGAAGATAACGTTCTTTTCCAGTTTAATGAATGCTTATACTTTTCAACGTATATGTATGTTCTTTTTTTTTGGAAAAAGAAAAAAAAGAAGAAAAACTGAAAGTTAAGAGTAATGGCTGCTTCATTTAAATTCACTAATTTGCACTGATCTTATTTCCTTTTTGTTTGAGTTTGGTTTTCTTAACGTCTACTAACCAGGTAGCACACTTCAGACAGTCTAAGATTGTACTGCTCGACATTTTATTGTTTCTTCAATTGTGCCTCTACCATCAAATACTGTACACCATCTTTTAAATATATTTAGGCTTATGATATACAAATAATAATAAGATGGCCACCTACTTATATAATGAAAAGTTGTATTTTTTCATACATTAATTCAAATAAGTTATGATGTTGTGCTCTACGAAAATTTTTCTACATTATTTTATATATGTCAATATGTTGATATTCATCCACCGTTTCACTACGGTTAGCAATGCTGGGCCTTGGGCTGGGCAGCCTGGGCGACAACCCAGGGCCCAATTTCCAAGGGGGTACATTTTTGCTTTGGATCCAGCAACAATTTTGTTTTTCAGTCCATTGAGAAAGAAATCCTACATTTCAATTTACATGCAGTCTTCATTTTCCATGTATAGAAATCAATTACGAACAGAAGCCGAAATGATCCATTGTGATTTTCAATTTCCAAAAGCAGCTGCTCGGTAATCAATGGAGTAATGTTCCTCTCCATATTTCCTTTTGATTCAGGCTTCTTTCCCTCTTCTAACAACTTCAATTTTACAATTTATAATGTTTTGGCTGAGATTTTACAATTCACAACTTATTAGCATTTCTAGATTCAAATCAAATTCGGGTTTCTTTGAATTTCAGGATCCAGGTACAAGGTATGCTTTTAAACTGGAGAGTTTAATTTGTTACCGTATTTATAGTTTGCATTTATGCTCCACTTCAGACCCAAAAAAGGCACAAAGATTGGAACCAGTAACACATATAAGTCATGTGCTGCAAGAGCTTTATTTGCAGATAGGAGGGAATTGTGTGAAGACTTTTGTATGATTTAGATGCTTTGAAGTTCCTAATTTTTACATAATGGTTTTGTATAAGAATTTGATTAGAGATTACTATAAACAAATTAAATTTTGTTATATTTCTTATTGTATTTGTTATTAACATGAACTATGTTATTTAAAATTTCATTCATTACTTCATGGCGTAGAGCTATTTTTAATTTTAATGACACGCTACTTTAAAGTAAATATCAAATACATATGAGGTTTTTTTTTGAAACAAAATATACACGAGTTTAAAACTTTAAAGTTGCCGAAAAATAAAGAGTTGTTTGTGATGCGTACTTTTTTAGTCCCTTCCTTCAATTGGATTTTTTCCATGTTGCGCCTCTAATAATAATGTCAGCTTTTAGATCATCCCTCTGCCTAAGAAGATTTGTTTTCCTGATCATGATCTTCTCCTTTCATTTATCCCACATTCACCTAATTTTTCTACTGTTTATAGTTTAAATACTCTATGATTCACAGAAAATGTTGTAATATACAACTAATGTAGATGTATACCAATGTCGTTAATATTGTTATCAGATGCTTAAAAACAAAAAAGTAAAGTTTCCAGTAATACACTTTTTAGGATGATGCATCTTTTTTTTGTTCATCTTACAATGTATATACCTTTTCAACCTGTATGAGTTCTAATCCTGTCGGAAGAAGAAATAACATTGGCGGCCGACCAAAGACGATTTTGAGGTTTAACATTCCCGATAAGATTTGATAACCATTTTTTCAATGTAAAATTTTGTGTAATTGTACCAAATAAAATTTTATTAGTATGGTATAATTGGTTTTTTAAAACTCAACACTGCTATTATGAAGAAGCATTTTAATCTTTGTAATGAACTAATTAATTAGCTTTAATTAAATCATTGTTTCGTATGATTTATGTTCTTATTATTGTTTGAAAGTGTTGTTTATTTTTTGTATGAAAGGGCCCAAATTTGAGTTTTGTCTATGGCCCAAAATGACCTAGGATCGGCCCTGATGGTCAGTTTAAATTGCCATGAGTTCATTTTGATAATCCAGTGCCTTTGATTAACTGAATTACTGTATGATACAAACTTATATAATATTTTTCTTTTTATTCATAACATTTTTAGGAGCACGAGATGTTGATAAATAAATTATATGAAGTGGTTATGAAATTTATTATTTTCAGGTAGAAGCTCGTTTGGAAAATTTCTTCTTAGAATTATGATTCTTTTACTAAGAAACAGGTAAAATGCTACATTCACTGTCATTAATACTTGTGTGCTTACTGAAACAATTACCATGAATAAATATAGTTATAACACATTTGCACGCTTTTACACGATTTAACTATAAAAAATTTCGCCCTGATTACAGTAACTCAGCAACGAATACATATGAACATTTACCGACTTTTTGAAACCAAATTAATGTAAAATTTTCAGTCTTTATATCGATATATATAACTTTCTCTGTTCTCTAATTGTAACACCCCGTATTTTCTGTTAACGTTATAGTAACGAATCAAAGAATAATTAATTTCAAATGTGAGAGTTAAGGGATAAGGGTTACGCCATTGCATTCGTCTCGGAATTCGTATGAAGGAGATATGGACGAACGAAGTTAAGCAGAAAACCAGAAGAAAAAAAAGGAATGCACTGGCGCATTGGGAAGTGCGCCAGTACAAAAATTGCACTGGCGCACCTTCCAAGTGCGCCCAGGCCGGGCTGAAAGCCTGCACAGCTTTCTGGTGCGTTCTGATCCATACTGTGAGTCATTGCTGAGTCCTTTCTGACTCCTTGCTGAGTCACTAGGGCTGAGGTGTCACCCTATCTAGACTGAATGGTTGTGGTTAACTCTAGGATCATCCGACGGCTCTAATTAAATTGAAATTCTATATAAACAACCCAATGCTCAACCTAAAATCACACAAAAATAATCCTGGAACTATCATGCCGTCAATAGAGAACTTGGAGTAGCCGTCACCGCTTTCAATTCAAAGACAAGATAAGAACCTGAATCAAAATCAAATTAAAGTAATCTGATTCAACGATCTACATCAATGGCGAGCATTCCAACTTCAAAATTCAGATTCCAGAAATCAAGAATTCCTTCTTGTTTGTAAGTTGGTTATTACGTAGATTTAAACGCTCTTTTAAATGAATCATGACATGTTGTAATTCGAATATAGAATGATGCTTATGTATAAGATAAATAAAGTTTGATTCTCATTTATCTTAAACAACCATTGCGATTGATCATGCCTATATGTTTGCGATGATGAACATACCATATTGTATATTATTGGAATCTATTATGATTGGGTAATGAACTTATTATGCCAATTGAATGGTGAAACATGTCATGTTATAATTTGGTGGTTACTTGCAAGTTTATGATCTAAAGCACATGCTTACATGTTAGATCAACATTCATGTATATTTAGAACCATGTAAAATTGGATTTGTAGCTCTCTTATGTTTTAACACATAAGTTATCATGCTAAGTTGTGATTTAAATATGTTTATAGTAGCTCTCTGATGTTTGACACACATAAGTTATCATGCTGATTTAAATATGTTTATAATAGCTCTCTTATGTTTAACACAAATAAGTCATCATGCTAAGTTGTGATTTAAATATGTTTATAGTAGCTTTCTTATGTTTTGACATACATAAGTTAATATGCTAAGTTGTGGTTTAAAATTGTGTTTATATGTTAAACCTCCATGCTAGACCTATATCAAGTTTACATGACAATTAGATCCAACTTAGTCACAAGTTCACCTTTACCCGTTTAATTAAATTAATAATACTTCTATGCCAAGTTACACGTGATAAGTTAAATGTATGTTATTTTACATTTATTTCATGTCCCTTGTTTATTACCCGTTTTTGTTTATGGGTTTGGGCTAATTTACTAGCCCAACATTTTATGTGATTAATGCGTACGTTCCACGGGGATAGCGATGGGAAAATATGAAAATTTCATGGCATAAATTTGTTCATAAAATGGTATATTTAATATACCATTTATTGTGAGCATAATCAAAGGACAATTATGGCATGATTAAATTAAGATTAATTTACATATAGAAATTAGTCATATATAGAAAATATATGGATTTAGAAAAGACGATTATGCCTAACCCGAGGTTAGACTGAGTTGTGGTATAAAACTGCCCGGAACCGACCGGCATATCCAGTGACCACAACAAGACCTGTCTAATGTGGGTGGTTAGTGCATCAAGCCCAAAAAGAACCCGAGGTTAGACTGAGTTGTGGTGTAAAACTGCCCGGAACCGACCGGTATATCCAGTGACCACACCAAGCCCTGTCTAATGTGAGTGGTTGGTGCTTTAATGAATAAATTAAAGCTAATTCAGGATTGGAAGGGTTAAGTCAATTAGGGAAACACTTAACTGATTCAACATGTTAACTAAACAGATGGGTGGGGTTGGGTAAACTTGGACACTTAACCAAATAAACATGTTGATTAGGAAACCCTAGTAACGGGACCCATTTCAGCAGTAACCCACATAGATGTATCATGTTACCCTGAACTAGGCAGGGTGGGGCACGATTACTGGGCTTATTTTAATGGTCAAATCGTCGGCGGTTGGTGCGTTAGTGTAGGTTCCGACGGCGTACAGGCGTGCACGTACTCCGAAGTAGAAAAAGCAGGCACTAGGCATCAGTAGCATACATTGTGCATCTTGAATCGTGTCGGGTTGCCACTAGAGGGACTGATACATCCCATGGTGGGACCAGCACAAGATTCTACAATCAAGCTGGGCCGAAGGACACAGGATATGAATGCATGCGAGTAGGAGCCAATCATCAAGGGGATCGTTTGTTATGAACACATGGGGCTGGTTGAACCAATGGTTAAGTAGGTGCAGAGACTATAGTAATGGGTGCGATCAAATGTTTCTCTTATCATATATTAGGGTATTGTCCTATGTTCTATTATTACTGTCATGATCCCTTTCCTTGTTTAAATACTAGTAATCACTGAACTTACCAGACTTATTGTCTGACCCGTTTTCTTTCATCCTCTTTTCTTCCATTCCCCCCCTCTGGTCCGCAAGGAGGGAATACTCCAACTTAGTCTGACTCTTTGCAAGCTTCAATAAAGTAGATGTATGATTGGGACTCTCTCACTTTGGTTATGGCTTTTGAACACTACACTTGGGGATTTATGCAGTTTTATTTATGGTTTATGCTTCTTTATTAAATAATCAAGACAGAAATTATGGTGTAATGTTTTGGAAGTTATTTTGAGACAATTTGCTGTAATGCTTTTGTATTGAACCACGTGTGCAATAAATATTTGAATTTTGCTGCTTATATTTATCTGTCTTGTAAATTTTTCTGTGTCTTGTACCTATAACCCTCCACCAAAGTTAAGACATTCCCTTTGTGAGTGACCATAACGAAGGGTGGGGTGTTTCACTTGGTATCAGAGCAAAGGTTTACCAGATCAGATAAGAGTTTTTGAAAACTATTTTCAAAAAGAAATATAAAGAAGCATTTTACAAGAAAAAGTGTTGTTTTAAATTTAAAAAGGCTTAATCCCCATAGCCATATGCACTATCTTTCTATCCTTCATTTTGAATCTTTTCTTTTCCATTTCAGCATGTCTGGGAATCTTAACCTTCCAGAGGGTGTACCGATACCTGGCTGGTTCTGGAGATACTTAGAGGCTAGGGCCAACGACGCAGGCCCAGCAGATATTCCTCCTCCTCCAGCTGTAGCGGTTCCTCCTCCTCCTCCTCCTCCTCGTGCAAATGCTTTCTCAAAGATTTGTAGAGACTTTAGGACCATGGGTGGAAAGGATTTCAAGGGAACTAAATCATTCGTAGAACAAGGAACTGACTCAAAGAAACTGAGGATTTGTTCGTTATCTTCGAGATGGACGATAGGCAGAAGATACAGTTGGTTGTATGCTTGCTCAAAGACGAAGCTTCCTATTGGTGGGAAGTCACTAACGCTAAAAGACCAGTTGAAACATGGATGGATTTCAGAATGAGGTTTGAGATGAAATTCCTCTAACAAGTTGAACGAAGTATACAGCTGGAAAAGTTCTTATCTCTTAAGCAAGGAAGTATGATGATCAAGGAATAAATCAACCAATTCAATCAGCTAGCCCGATTTGGACTGGACCACTTTGTCAAGGGATTGAATGAGCCACTTCACAGCCTGGCTATGACCCATGTACCTATGGGGGCTACTTACAAGAGGTTAGTGGACATGGCACTCTTACATGAGAAAGACAAGGGCAAGAAAGAGGCAAAAGCGGAAGTGCCTCAAGACAAGAAGGGGGAGGGGTCACAGAACAAGAAGGCTTATTCAAAGAAAGGCGGGAAGAACAACAAAACCCGTGACAAGAGAAAGTGTAATTTCTGTGGCATTCCTGGACATCTGGTCAAATAATGCAAGAAGAAGAAAAGGAAGATGGGTGGCTGTTTCCACTGTGGTGTGACAAGACACATGGCTAAGGACTGCCCAAGGAAGCAAGGGCAGAGAGCCGAACCTTCTTCTGGAGGACAAGTTCACGCTTTCATGGCACCTCCGCAAGAACGAGGTAGAAATATTTCTGTCGAAAGTTTAGTCTATTTTTTTGATCATCCTGTTCGTACGCTATTTGATTCTGACGCGTTGCACTATTTTATATCTACTGCATTAGTGGAGTCTCTGCACCTAGACACCAGTATAGTAGAGGATCCCTTGGTTGTTTCAAATCCAATATGGGGCTCAGGTTATTTGTCAATGGTTTGTTTGGATTTGAAAATATCTGTACTAAGCGTTGGGTTTAGATGTAATGCCTTTGTTTTGGGCTTCACGGACTATGGGTTGATTCTAGGCATGGATTGGTTATCCAGCAATGGTGTCGTCCTCGATTGTGAAATAAGAATGGTTAGACTCATGACACGCCTTGGTAACACTCTCGAAATTTCTTGTAATCCCCTGAACCCCGTTATGCTTAGTTATCTAGAATCTCTTGATGCGTCTGTTGAGAACTTGCGGTCTGTAAGGGTAGTCCGTGAATACTCGGATGTGTTTGAAGAGGTAAAGGGCTTACCTCCGAAGCGGGAGATAGACTTCCGCATATACCTCGTTGACAACGCAAAACCCGTTGCTTTACCCGTTAGACACATGGCTCCAAGGGAGAGGAAAGAACTCAGCAAGCAAGTTAAAGAATTGCTTGAGAATGGGTTTATAAGGTGTAGCATTTCTGAATCGGGTGCTCCAGTAGTGTTCGCAACTAAAGCGGACGGTTCGCCTGTGCGTTGATTATAGGGAGCTAAAAAAGCTGAACAAGAAGAATAGGCACCCACTCCCGAGAATAGATGATTTGTTCGATCAGCTTGTAGGTGCATCGGTTATCTCCCAATTAGATTTAACTACCGGGCTTCATCAGCTAAGAGTGGCTGAAGACAGCATTGATAAGACCGCGTTCAGAACTCCAGATAGTTTCTTCGAGTGGCTTGTCATGCCTTTCATCTTGACAAATGCGCCCACTTACTTCGTTGATTTAATGAGCAGGGTGTTCCAAGAGTTCCTCAATAAGTTTGTGGTGGTCTTCGTAGACGATATTTTGATCTTCTCAAAGAATGAGGAAGAGCATGCTCAGCATTTAAAGGAAGTCATGGATACTTTCCATGCACATCAGTTGAAAGCTAAATTCTCCAAATGCCATTTCTAGAGAGAAGTTAGGTTCCTTGGACATGTGGTGTCCAAAGAGGGGATAGTTGTGGACCCCGTGAAAGTGGTTGCTGTGCAAGATTGGAAGGTTCCTCGAAATGCAACCGAAGTCCGAAGCTTTCTCGGGCTAGCAGGCTTTTATCGAAAGTTCATCAAAGATTTTGCAAAAATCTCAGCTCCACTTACAAGGTTGACAAAGAAGAACCTAGCTTTCAATTGGGTTTCGGATTGCGATATTGCTTTCCAACGTTTGAAAAGGGCTCTAACAACAACCCCAGTTCTGACATTGCCTGATGGAAGCAAGATGTTCACAGTATACACAGATGCATGCGGAACAGGACTAGGCGCTGTTCTGATGCAAGAAGGGAACGTAGTGGCTTATGGAGGAAGGCAGTTGAAAGTACATGAGAAAAACTACCCAACCCACGACCTAGAGTTAGCAGCCATCGTTTTTGCGCTTAAGTCTTGGCGCCATTATCTCCTAATTGAGAAATTTGAATTGTATATTGACCGTAAATCATTAAAATACCTTTTTTCTTAGAAAGATCTTAATTTGAGGCAGCAAAGGTGGATGGAACTTCTCGCCTCATATGATTTTGAGAATGCTTATACCCCTGGTAAAGGCAATGTAGTGGCAGACGCCTTGAGTAGAAAGAAACTAACCTTAAGCCCTCTCTTTGTGGAAAGGAAAAGCTTGGAGTTCATAGCAAGTTTTAACTTCTGACCCTCCTCTGACTTTGTACCTGGCTTGCTATCAACGTTAGAAGTGCGACCAACTCTATTGGACTCAATCGGAGTCGCGCAAAGAGAAGACCCTCAACTAGCCGATGTGATGGACAAATTAATTAGGGGAGAGACTTCTAGTCACCTCAATATATACTCTATTGATGCCAAGGGCTAGTTGAGACGAGATGGAAGACTATGTGTCCCACAACCAAGGGGTTTGGTAAAGACGGTTCTAGAAGAGGCACACCATTCCAAGCTGACCATACACCCAGGAAGAGACAAAATGTATAAAGGCATCAAAAGAGTTTTCCTTTAGAATGGCATGAAGCAAGACGTAGCTGAATTAGTTTCTAAGTGTTTAATATGCCAACAAGTCAAGGCGGAGCAGAAGAAGCCTGGTGGTCTGCTCCATCCTCTAGAGGTCCTACAGTGGAAATGGAGTAGCATCTCGATGGACTTTATAGATGGGTTGCCTAGGTCAAGAAGGGGCAATACCAGCATTTGGATAATAGTGGACAGGCTTACTTAAAGAGCTCACTTTATACCTGGCAAAAGTAGAAGGACTGCCTCATCTTTAGCATCCATATATCTTAAAGAGGTAGTTCGACTCCATGGGATACCCTCCAGCATAGTGAGTGATCGAGACCACATCTTCATGAGCGAGTTTTGGAAGAGTTTACAAGAGGCTGTTGGCACACAGTTATGATTAAGCACGGCCTATCGCCCTCAAACCGATGGCCAAACGGAAAAAGTCAATAGAGTATTAGAAGACCTCTTGAGATTATGCATTATTGACTTCGGGGGTACATGGGAGGATCATCTACCTTTGGTGGAATTCGCTTACAACAATAACTACCAAGCCACCATAGGCATGGCGTCTTTCGAAGCTTTATATGGAAGACCGTGCAGGTCACCAACTTGCTGGTGGGAGTCCACAGACAAGCTCATACTTGGACCAGACATGATTAGGGAAACTTCAGAGAAATTAGACTTGATACGAAGAAGAATGAAGACTGCCCAAGATAGACAGAAGTCCTATGCAGACAAAAGAAGAACTGACCTTGAGTTCGAAGTTGGAGACAAGGTGTTCCTTAAAGTATCTCCTTTGAATGTCGTTCGCTTTGGATTCGTAGGAAAGTTAGCACCAAGATTTGTAGGGCCGTTCCCTATCATCGAGAAGATTGGGAAGATGGCTTATAGGGTACAGCAGCCTGAAAGATTGGCCGGGGTTCATAATGTCTTTCATGTCTCTCGCCTGCGGAAGTGCTTACACGAGTATGCGGAAGTGGTAGAACCAAGCATGCTAGAGGAAGTAGAAGTTGAATGAGAAGCAACTATGAGGAGAGTTCCAACCTGTATCTTGGGAACAGAAGTCAAAAAGCTACGCAACCGTGAAGTTGAGCTCGTAAAAGTTCAATGAAGCGACGCCGAGGAAGACGCGACTTGGGAAACTGAGGACAGAATACACGCAGCCTACCCTTTTCTTTTTGAGGGTACATCCTTGATCCCTTTTTCCTTAAGCTTATGCTCGTATCTATCTTTTTAGGTATATCTCCTCGATCCCATCCTTTATCCTTAAGTAGAAATCCATTTGGATGTAAACATGTAATTGAAACATGTTATGGTTGGTGGTTGCAAGTGGTTGCTAGTGGTTGCTCGTGGATGCATATACACACACATTAGGTATTAGATCGGCTCAGTCACTTTCATATTGCATATGCATATATGTATTTGTATATGGATTGAAACTTGATGTGTTATCATATGGACGTTGCAATTGTATGAATGATTGTGCACTCATATAGGAAATTTTGAGTAGGAAAAAAAATTGCATTCATAATGGACTCATAGCACTGACATAATTTGCATTAAGGAAGTCAACTGAATAAGTAGACCGCCTGGTTTTGCATTAGATAAGGACATGTACACATACTATGCATATGATCATGAAGCATTAGAAATCTTTTAAGGACAATGGATGCCCGTGTTTGATGGTTGAGTAGATGGGTGATTGGATGGTATGATATAAGTTCTTCTCGACTTGAAGATTTTGGGGACGAAATCCTAAAAGGGGGGAGAATGTAACACCCCGTATTTTCTATTAACATTATAGTAACGAGTCAAAGAATAATTAATTTAAAATGTGAGAGTTAAGGGATACGGGTTACGCCACTGCGTTCGTCTCGGAATTCTGCTTGAGATAGAGTCCGAGTTTGCGTAAAACGGACACCGTATGAAGGAGATATGGACGAACGAAGTTAAGCAGAAAACCAGAAGAGAAAAAAAAAGGAATGCACTGGCGCACTTGGGAAGTGCGCCAATACAAAAATTGCAATGGCGCACCTGCCAAGTGCGCCCAGGCCAGGCTGAGAGTCTGCACAGCTTTCTGGTGTGTTCTGATCCATACTGTGAGTCATTGCTGAGTCCTTTCTGAATCCTTGCTGAGTCACTAGGGCTGAGGTGTCACCCTATCCTGACTGAATGATTGTGGTTAACTCTAGGATCATCCAACGGCTCTAATTAAATTTAAATTCTATATAAACAACCCAATGCTCAATCTAAAATCACACAAAAATAATTCTGGAACTATCAGGCCGTCAATAGAGAACTCGGAATAGCCGTCGCCGCTTTCAATTCAAAGACAAGATAAAAACCTGAATCAAAATCAAATTAAAGTAATCTGATTCAACGATCTACATCAAAGGCGAGCATTCCAACTTCAGAAGTCAGATTCCAGAAATCAAGAATTCCTTCTTGTTTGTAAGTTGGTTAATACATAGATTTAAACGCTCTTTTAAATGAATCATGACATGTTGTAATTCGAATATAGAATGATGCTAATGTATAAGATAAATAAAGTTTGATTCTCATTTATCTTAAACTACCTTTGAGATTGATCATGCCTATATGTTTGCGATGATGAACATACCATATTGTATGTTATTGGAATCTATTATGATTGGGTAAAGAACTTATTATGCCAACTGAATGGTGAAACATGTCATGTTATAATTTGGTGGTTACTTGCACGTTTATGATCTAAAGCACATGCTTACATGTTAGATCAACGTTCATGTATATTTAGAACCATGTAAGGTTGGATTTGTAGCTCTCTTATGTTTTAACACATAAGTTATCATGCTAAGTTGTGATTTAAATATATTTATAGTTGCTCTCTTATGTTTGACACACATAAGTTATCATGCTAATTTGCGATTTAAATATGTTTATAATAGCTCTCTTATGTTTAACACAAATAAGTTATCATGCAAAGTTGTGACGTAAATATGTTTATAGTAGCTTTCATATGTTTTGACATACATAAGTTAATATGCTAAGTTGTGGTTTAAAATTTTGTTTATATGTTAAACCACCATGCTAGAACTATATCAAGTTTACATGAAAATTGGATCCAACTTAGTCACAAGTTCACCTTTACCCGTTTAATTAAGTTAAAGATACTTCTATGCCAAGTTACACGTGATAAGTTAAATGTATGCTATTTTATGTTTATTTCATGTCCCTTGTTTATTACCCCTTTTTGTTTATGGGTTTGGGCTAATTTACTAGCCCAACATTTTATGTGATTAATGCGTACGTTCCACGGGGATAGCGATGGGAAAATATGAAAATTTCATGGCATAGATTTGTTAATAAAATGGTATATTTGATATACCATTTATTGTGAGCATAATCAAAGGATAATTATGGCATGATTAAATTAAGATTAATTTACATATAGAAATTAGACATATATAGAAAATATATGGATTTAGAAAATACGAATATGCCTAACCCGAGGTTAGACTGAGTTGTGGTGTCAAACTGTCCGGAACCGACCGGCATATCCAGTGACCACAACAAGACCTGTCTAATGTGGGTGGTTAGTGCATCAAGCCCAAAAAGAACCCGAGGTTAGACTGAGTTGTGGTGTAAAACTGCCCGGAACCGACCGGTATATCTAGTGACCATAACAAGCCCTGTCTAATGTGAGTGGTTGGTGCTTTAAAGAATAAATTAAAGCTAAGTCAGGATTGGTAGGGTTAAGTCAATTATGGAAACACTTAACTGATTCAACATGTTAACTAAACATATGGGTGGGGTTAGGAAACTTGGACACTTAACCAAATAAACATGTTGATTAGGAAACCCGAGTAACGGGACCCATTTCAGCAGTAACCCACGTAGATGTATCATGGTACCCTGAACTAGGCAGGGTGGGGCACGATTACTGGGCTTATTTTAACAGTCAAAACGTCAGCGGTTGGTGCGTTAGTGTAGGTTCCGACGGCTTACGGGCGTGCACGTACTCCGGAGTAGAAAAAGCAGGCATAGGCATCAGTAGCATACACTGTGCATTTTGAATCGTGTCGGGTTGCCACTAGAGGGACTGATACACCAAATGGTGGGACCAACACAGGATTCTACAATCAAGAGGGGCCGAAGGACATAGGATATGAATGCATGCGAGTAGGAGATGATCATTAAGGGGATCGTTTGTTATGAACACGTGGGGCTGGTTGAACCAATGGTTAAGTAGGTGCAGAGACTGTAGTAATGGGTGCGATCACATGTTCCTCTTATCTTATATTAGGGTATTGTCCTATGTTCTGTTATTACTGTCATGATCCCTTTCCTTGTTTAAATACTAGTAATCACTGAACTTACCAGATTTATTGTCTGACCCGTTTTCTTTCGTCCTCTTTTCTTCCATTCCCCCCCCCCCCTCAGGTCCACAGGGAGGGAATACTCCAGCTTAGTCTGACTCTTTGCAAGCTTCAAGAAAGTAGATTTATGATTGGGACTCTCTCACCTTGGTTATGGCTTTTGAACACTACACTTGGGGATTTATGTAGTTTTATTTATGGTTTATGCTTCTTTATTAAATAATCAAAACATAAATTATGGTGTAATGTTTTGGAAATTATTTTGAGACAATTTGCTGTAATACTTTTGTATTGTACCACGTATGCAATAAATATTTGAATTTGCTGCTTATATTTATCTGTCTTGTAAATTTTTCTGTGTTTTGTACCTCTAACCCTCCACCAAAGTTAAGACATTCCCTTTGTGAGTGACCATAACGGAGGGTGGGGTGTTTCACTTGGTATCGGAGCAAAGGTTTACCAGATCAGATAGGAATTTTTGAAAACTATTTTCAAAAAGAAATATAAAGAAGCATTTTACAAGAAAAAGTGTTGTTTTAAATTTAAAAAGGCATAATCCCCAAAGCCATATGCACTATCTTTCTATCCTTCATTTTGAATCTTTTCTTTTCCGTTTCAGCATGTCTGGGAATCTTAACCTTCCCGAGGGTGTACCGATACTTGGCTGGTTCTGGAGATACTTAGAGGCTAGGGCCAACGACGCAGGCCCAGCAGATATTCCTCCTCCTCCAGCTGCAGCGGTTCCTCCTCCTCCTCGTGCAAATGCTTTCTCAAAGATTTGTAGAGACTTTATGGCTATGGGTGGAAAGGATTTCAAGGGAACTGAATCATTCGTAGAAGCAAGGAACTGACTCAAAGAAACTAAGGATCTGTTCGTTATCTTCGAGATGGACGATAGGCAGAAGATACAGTTGGCTGTATGGTTGCTCAAAGACGAAGCATCCTATTGGTGGGAAGTCACTAACGCTGAAAGACCAGTTGAAACATGGATGGATTTCAGAATGAGGTTTGAGATGAAATTCCTCTCACAAGCAAAACGAAGTTTACAGCTGGAAAAGTTCTTATCTCTTAAGCAAGGAAGTATGATGGTCAAGGAATACGTCAACCAATTCAATCAGCTGGCCTGATTTGGACTGGACCGCTTTGTCAAAGGATTAAATGAGGCACTTCACAGCCTGGCTATGACCCATGTACCTATGGGGGCTACTTACAAGAGGTTAGTGGACATGGCACTCTTACATGAGGAAGACAAGGGCAAGAAAGAGGCAAAAGCGGAAGTGCCTCAAGACAAGACGGGAGAGGGGTCACAGAACAAGAAGGCTGATTCAAATAAAGGCGGGAAGAACAACAAAACCCATGACAAGAGAAAGTGTAATTTCTGTGGCATTCCTGGATATCTGGTCAAAGACTGCAAGAAGAAGAAAAGGAAGATGGGTGGTTGTTTCCACTGTGGTGTGATATGACACATGGCTAAGGACTGCCCAAGTAAGCAAGGGCAGAGAGACGGACCTTCTTCTAGAGGACAAGTTCACGCTTTCATGGCACCTCCGCAAGAACGAGGTAGAAATATTTCTGTCAAAAGTTTAGTCTATTTTTTGATCATCCTGTTCGTACGCTATTTGATTCTGACGCATTGCACTCTTTTATATCTACTGCGTTAGTGGAATCTCTACACCTAGACACTAGTATAGTAGAGGATCCCTTGGTTGTTTCAAATCCAAAATGGGGCTCAGCTTATTTGTCAATGGTTTGTTTGGATTTGAAAATATCTATACTAAGCGTTGGGTTTAGATGTAATGCCTTTGTTTTGGGCATCACGGGCTATGGGTTGATTCTAGGCATGGACTGGCTATCCAGTAATGGTGTCGTCCTCGATTGTGAAATAAGAGTGGTTAGACTCATGACTCGCCTTGGTAACACTCTCGAAATTTCTTGTAATCCCTTGAACTCCGTTATGCTTAGTTATCTAGAATCTCTTGATGCATCTGTTGAGAACTTGCGGTCTGTAAGGGTAGTCCGTGAATACTCGGATGTGTTTGAAGAGGTAAAGGGCTTACCTCCGAAGCGGGAGATAGGCTTCCGCATATACCTCGTTGACAACGCAAAACCCGTTGCTTTACCCGTTAGACACATGGCTCCAAGGGAGAGGAAAGAACTCAGCAAGCAAGTTTAAGAATTGCTTAAGAAGGGGTTTATAAGGCGGAGTATTTTTGAACGGGGTGCTCCAGTAGTGTTCGCAACTAAAGCGGACGGTTTTCTTCTCCTGTGCGTTGATTATAGGGAGCTAAACAAGCTGACCAAGAAGAATAGGCACCCACTCGCGAGAATAAATGATTTGTTCGATCAGCTTGTAGGTGCATCGGTGTTCTCCCAATTAGATTTAGCTACCGGGCTTCAGCAGCTAAGAGGGCTAAAGACAACATTGATAAGACCGCGTTCAGAACTCCAGATGGTTTCTTCAGGTGGCTTGTCATGCCTTTCGTCTTGACAAATGCACCCTCTTACTTCGTTGATTTAATGAGCAGGGTGTTCCGAGAGTTCCTCAATAAGTTTGTGGTGGTCTTCGTAGACAATATTTTGATCGTCTCAAAGAATGAGGAAGTGCATGCTCAGCATTTAAAGGAAGTCATGGATACTTTCCGTGCACATCAGTTGAAAGCTAAATTCTCCAAATGCCATTTTTGGAGAGAAGAAGTTAGGTTCCTTGGACACATGGTGTCCAAAGAGGGGACAGCTGTGGATCCCGTGAAAGTGGTTGCTGTGCAAGATTGGAAGGTTCCTCGAAACGCAACCGAAGTCCGAAGCTTTCTCGGGCTAGCAGGCTTTTATCGAAAGTTCATCAAAGATTTTGCAAAAATCTCAGCTCCACTTACAAGGTTGACAAAGAAGAACCTAGCTTTTAGTTGGGATTTGGATTGCGATATTGCTTCCCAACGTTTGAAAAGGGCTCTACTAATAGCCCCAGTTCAGACATTGCCTGATGGAAACAAGATGCTTACAATATACACAGATGCATGCGGAACAGGACTAGGCGCTGTTCTAATGCAAGAAGGGAAGATAGTGGCTTGTGAAGGAAGGCAGTTGAAAGTACATGAGAAAAACTACCCAACCCACGACCTAGAGTTGCCAGCCATCGTTTTTGCGCTTAAGTCTTGGCGCCATTATCTCCTAGGTGAGAAATTTGAATTGTATATTGACCGTAAATCATTAAAATACCTTTTTTCTTAGAAAGATCTTAATTTGAGGCAGCAAAGGTGGATGGAATTTCTCGCCTCATATGATTTTGAGATTGCTTATACCCCTGGTAAAGGCAATGTAGTGGAAGACGCCTTGAGTAGAAAGAAACTAACCTTAAGCCCTCTCTTTGTGGAAAGGCAAAGCTTGGAGTTCATAGCAAGCTTTAACTTCAGACCCTCCTCTGACTTTGTACCTGGCTTGCTATCAACGTTAGAAGTGCGGCCAACTCTATTAGATTCAATCGGAGTCGCGCAAAGAGAAGACCCTAAACTAGCTGATGTGATGGACAAATTAATTAGGGGAGAGACTTCTAGTCACCTCAATAGATACTCCATTGATGACAAGGGCTATTTGAGACGAGATGGAAGACTATGTGTCCCACAAGCTAGGGGTTTGGTAAAGACGGTTCTAGAAGAGGAACACCGTTCCAAGCTGACCATACACCCAGGCGGAGACAAAATGTATAAAGACATCAAAAGAGTTTTCTTTTAGAATGGCATGAAGCAAGACGTAGCTAAATTAGTTTCTAAGTGTTTAATATGCCAACAAGTCAAGGCGGAGCAGAAGAAGCCTGGTGGTCTGCTCCATCCTCTAGAGGTCCTACAGTGGAAATGGAATAGCATCTCGATGGACTTTATAGATGGGTTGCCTAGGTCAAGAAGGGGCAATACCAGCATTTGGGTAATAGTGGACAAGCTTACTAAAAGCGCTCACTTTATACCTGTCAAAAGTAAAAGGATTGCCTCATCTTTAGCATCCATATATCTTAAAGAGATAGTTCGACTCCATGGGATACCCTCCAGCATAGTGAGTGATCGAGACCCTATCTTCACGAGCGAGTTTTGGAAGGGTTTACAAGAGGCTGTTGGCACACAGTTATAATTAAGCACGTCCTATCACCCTCAAACCGATGGCCTAACGGAAAAAGTCAATAGAGTATTAGTAGAGCTCTTGAGATTATGCATTATTGACTTCGGGGGTACATGGGAGGATCATCTACCTTTGGTGGAATTCGCTTACAACAATAACTACCAAGCCACCATAGGCATGGCGCCATTCGAAGCTTTATATGGAAGACCGTGCAGGTCACCAACTTGCTGGCGGGAGTCCACAGACAAGCTCATACTTGGACCAGACATGATTAGGGAAACTTCAGAGAAATTAGACTTGATACGAAGAAGAATGAAGACTGCCCAAGATAGACAGAAGTCCTACGCAGACAAAAGAAGAACTGACCTTGAGTTCGAAGTTGGAGACAAGGTGTTCCTTAAAGTATCTGCTTTGAGGAATGTCGTTCTCTTTGGATTCGCAGGAAAGTTAGCATCAAGATTTGTAAGGTCATTCCCTATCATCGAGAAGACTGGGAAGATGGCTTATAGGGTACAGCAGCCCGAAAGATTGGCCGGGGTTCATAATGTCTTTCATGTCTCTCACCTGCGGAAGTGCTTACACGAGTATGCGGAAGTGGTAGAACTAAGCATGCTAGAGGAAGTAGAAGTTGAATGAGAAGCAACTTTGAGGAGAGTTCCAACCCATATCTTGGGAACAGAAGTCAAAAAGCTACGCAACCGTGAAGTTAAGCTCGTAAAAGTTCAATGGAGCGACGCCGAGGAAGACGCGACTTGGGAAACTGAGGACAGAATACGCGCAGCCTACCCTTTTCTTTTTGAGGGTACATCCTTGATCCCTTTTTCCTTAAGTTTATGCTCGTATCTATCTTTTTTGGTATATCTCCTCGATCCTATCCTTTATCCTTAGGTAGAATTCCATTTGGATGTAAACATGTAATTGAAACATGTTATGGTTGATGGTTGCAAGTGGTTGCTGGTGGATGCATATACACACACATTAGGTATTAGATTGGCTCAGTCACTTTCATATTGCATATGCATATATGTATTTGTATATGGATTGAAACATGATGTGTTATCATATGGACGTTGCAATTGTATGAATGATTGTGCACTCATATATGAAATTTTGAGTAGGAAAAAAATTGCATTCATAATGGACTCATGGCACTGACATAATTTGCATTAAGGAAGTCAACTGAATCAGTAGACCGCCTGGTTTTGCATTAGATAAGGACATGTACACATACTATGCATATGATCATGAAGCATTAGAAATCTTTTAAGTACAATAGATGCCCGTGTTTGATGGTTGAGTAGATGGGTGATTGGATGGTATGATATAAGTTCTTCTCGACTTGAAGATTTCGGGGACGAAATCCTAAAAGGGGGGAGAATGTAACACCCCGTATTTTCTATTAACATTATAGTAACGAATCAAATAATAATTAATTTCAAATGTGAGAGTTAAGGGATACGGGTTACGCCATTGCGTTCGTCTCGGAATTCTGCTTGAGATAGAGTCTGAGTTTGCGTAAAACGGACACCGTATGAAGAAGATATGGACAAACGTAGTTAAGCAGAAAACCAGAAGAGGAAAAAAGGAATGCACTGGCGCACTTGGAATTGCGCCAGTACAAAAATTGCAATGGCGCACCTGCCAAGTGTGCCCAGGCCTGGCTGAGAGCCTACACAGCTTTCTGGTGTGTTCTGATCCATACTGTGAGTCATTGCTGAGTCCTTTCTAACTCCTTGCCGAGTCACTAGGGCTGAGGTGTCACCCTATCCTGACTGAATGATTGTGGTTAACTCTAGGATCATCCGACGGCTCTAATTAAATTGAAATTCTATATAAACAACCCAATGCTCAATCTAAAATCACACAAAAATAATTCTGGAACTATCAGGCCGCCAATAGAGAACTCGGAATAGCCATCGCCGCTTTCAATTCAAAGACAAGATAAAAACCTGAATCAAAATCAAATTAAAGTAATCTAATTCAACGATCTACATCAAAGGCGAGCATTCCAACTTCAGAATTCAGATTCCAGAAATCAAGAATTCCTTCTTGTTTGTAAGTTGGTTATTACGTAGATTTAAACGCACGTTTAAATGAATCATGACATGTTGTAATTCGAATATAGAATGATGCTTATGTATAAGATAAATAAAGTTTGATTCTCATTTATCTTAAACTACCGTTGCGATTGATCATTCCTATATGTTTGCGATGATGAACATACCATATTGTATGTTACTGGAATCTATTTTGATTGGATAATGAACTTATTACGCCAACTGAATGGTGAAACATGTCATGTTATATTTTGGTGGTTACTTGCACGTTTATGATCTAAAGCACATGCTTACATGTTAGATCAAAGTTCATGTATATTTAGAACCATGTAAGGTTGGATTTGTAGCTCTCTTATGTTTTAACACATAAGTTACCATGCTAAGTTGTGATTTAAATATGTTTATAGTAGCTCTCTTATGTTTGATACACATAAGTTATCTTGCTAAGTTGTGATTTAAATATGTTTATAATAGCTCTCTTATGTTTAACACACATAAGTTATCGTGCCAAGTTGTGATTTAAATATGTTTATAGTAGCTTTCTCATGTTTTGACATACATAAGTTAATATGCTAAGTTGTGGTTTAAAATTTTGTTTATATGTTAAACCTCCATGCTAGACCTATATCAAGCTTACAAGAAAATTAGATCCAACTTAGTCACAAGTTCACCTTTACCCGTTTAATTAAGTTAAAGATACTTCTATGCCAAGTTACACGTGATAAGTTAAATGTATGCTATTTTATGTTTATTTCATGTCCCTTGTTTATTACCCTTTTTGTTTATGGGTTTGGGCTAATTTACTAGCCCAACATTTTATGTGATTAATGCGTACGTTCCACGGGGATAGCGATGGGAAAATATGAAAACTTCATGGCATAGATTTGTTCATAAAATGGTATATTTGATATACCATTTATTGTGAGCATAATCAAAGGATAATTATGGCATGATTAAATTAAGATTAATTTACATATAGAAATTAGACATATATAGAAAATATATGAATTTAGAAAAGACGAATACGTCTAACCCGAGGTTTGACTGAGTTATGGTGTAAAACTGCCCGGAACCAACCGGCATATCCAGTGACCACAACAAGACCTGTCTAATGTGGGTGGTTAGTGCAACAAGCCCAAAAACAACCCGAGGTTAGACTGAGTTGTGATGTAAAACTGCCGGGAATCGACCGACATATCCAGTGATCACAACAAGACCTGTCTAATGTGAATGGTTGGTGCTTTAATGAATAAATTAATGCTAAGCCAGGAATGGTAGGATTAAGTCAATTAGGGAAACACTTAACCGATTCAACATGTTAACTAGACAGATGGGTGGAGTTAGGTAAACTTGGACACTTAACCAAATAAACATGTTGATTAGGAAACCCTAGTAACGGGACCCATTTCAGCAGTAACACACAAAGATATATCTTGGTACCCTGAACTAGAAAGGGTGGGGCACGATTACTGGGCTAATTATAAGCGGTCAAAACGTCGACGGTTGGTGCGTCAATGTAGGTTCCGATGGAGTACGGGCATGCACGTACTCTGGAGTGGAAAAAACAGGCACTGGGCATCAGTAGTATACATTGTGCATCTTGAATCGTGTCGAGTTGCCACCAGAGGGACTGATACACCCCATGGTGGGACCAACACTGGTATCTACAGTCAAGCGGGGCCGAAGGACACAGGATATGAATGCATGCGTGTAGGAGCCGATCATTAAGGGGATCGTTCGTTATGAACACGTGAGGCTGGTTGAACCAATGGTTAAGTAGGTGCAGAGACTATAGTAATGGGTGCGATCACATGTTCCTCTTATCTTATATTAGGGTATTGTCCTATGTTCTGTTATTACTGTCATGATCCCTTTCCTTGTTTAAATACTAGTAATCACTGAACTTACCAGACTTATTGTCTGACCCGTTTTCTTTCGTCCTCTTTTCTTCCGTTCCCCCGCTCCCCCAGGTCCACAGGGAGGGAATACTCTAGCTTAGTCGGACTCTTTGCAAGCTTCAAGAAAGTAGATGTATGATTGGGACTCTCTCACCTTGGCTATGGATTTTTTACACTACACTTGGGGATTTATGCAGTTTTATTTATGGTTTATGCTTCTTTATTAAATAATCAAGACATAAATTATGGTGTAATATTTTGGAAGTTATTTTGAGACAATTTGTTGTAATGCTTTTGTATTGAACCATGTATGCAATAAATATTTGAATTTCGCTGCTTATATTTATCTGTCTTGTAAATTTTTATGTGTCTTGTACCTATAACCCTCCACCAAAGTTAACGCATTCCCTTTGTGAGTGACCATAACGGAGGGTGGGGTGTTTCACTTGGAATCAGAGCAAAGGTTTACCAGATCAGATAAGAGTTTTTGAAAACTCTTTTGAACAAGAAACATAAAGAAGTATTTTAAAAGAAAAAGTGTTGTTTTAAATTTAAAAAGGCATAATCCCCAAAGCCAAACGCACTATCTTTCTATCCTTCATTTTGAATCTTTTCTTTTCCGTTTCAGCATGTCTGGGAATCTTAACTTTCCAGAGGGTGTACCGATACCTGGCTGGTTCAGGAGGTACTTAGAGGCTAGGGCCAACGACGCAGGCCCAACAGATATTCCTCCTCCTCCAGCTGCAGCGGTTCCTTATCCTCCTCCTCGTGCAATTGCTTTCTCGAAGATTTGTAGAGACTTTAGGGCCATGGGTGGAAAGGATTTCAAGGGAACTGAATCATTCGTAGAAGTAAGAAACTAGCTCAAAGAAACTGAGGATCTGTTCGTTATTTTCGAGGTGGACGATAGGCAGAAGATACAGTTGGCTGTATGGTTGCTCAAAGACGAAGCTTCTTATTGGTGGGAAGTCACTAACGCTGAAAGACCAGCTGAAACATGGATGGATTTTAGAATGAGTTTTGAGATGAAATTCCTCTCACAAGCTGAACGAAGTTTATAGCTGGAAAAGTTCTTATATATTAAGCAAGGAAGTATGACGGTCAAGGAATACGTCAACCAATTCAATCAGCTGGCCCAATTTGGACTAGACTTAGTGAACACTCCTAACAAGAAGTCTCTCCGTTTTGTCAAGGGATTGAATGAGCCACTTCACAGTCTGGCTATGACCCATGTACCTATGGGGGCTACTTACGAGCGGTTAGTGGGCATGACACTCTTACATGAGGAAGACAAGGGCAAGAAAGAGGCAAAAGCGAAAGTGCCTCAAGACAAGAAGGGGGAGGGGTCACAGAACAAGAAGGCTGATTCAAAGAAAGCCGAGAAGAACAACAAAACCCGTGACAAGAGAAAGTGTAATTTCTGTGGCATTCCTGGACATCTGGTCAAAGACTGCAAGAAGAAGAAAAGGAAGATGGGTGGCTGTTTCCACTGTAGTGAGACAGGACACATGGCTAAGGACTGCCGAAGGAAGCAAGGGCAGAGAGCTGGACCTTCTTCTGGAGGACAAGTTCACGCTCTCACGGCACCTCCGCAAGAACGAGGCAGAAATATTTCTGTCGAAAGTTTAGTCTATCTTTTTGATCATCCTGTTCGTACACTATTTGATTCTGGCGTATTGCACTCTTTTATATCTACTGCGTTAGTGGAATCTCTGAACCTAGACACCAGTATGGTAGAGGATCCCTTGGTTGTTTTCAAATCCAACTGGGGGCTCAGCTTATTTGTCAATGGTTTGTTTGGATTTGAAAATATCTATACTAAGCGTTGGGTTTATATGTAATGCCTTTGTTTTGGGCTTCACGGGCTGTGGGTTGATTCTAGGCATGGACTGGCTATCCAGTAATGGTGTCGTCCTCGATGGTGAAATAAGAGTGGTTAGACTCATGACTCGCCTCGGTAACACTCTCGAAATTTCTTGTAATCCCATGAACTCCGTTATGCTTAGTTATCTAGAATCTCTTAATGCGTCTGTTGAGAACTTGCGGTCTATAAGGGTAGTCCATGAATACTCGGATGTGTTTGAAGAGGTAAAGGGCTTACCTCCGAAGCAGTAGATAGACTTTCGCATATACCTCGTTGACAATGCAAAACCCGTTGCTTTACCTGTTAGACACATGGCTCCAAGGGAGAGGAAAGAACTCAGCAAGCAAGTTAAAGAATTGCTTGAGAAGGGGTTTATAAGGCGGAGTATTTCTGAATGGGGTGCTCCAGTAGTGTTCGCAACTAAAGCGGATGGTTCGCTTCGCCTGTGCGTTGATTATAGGGTGCTAAGCAAGCTGACCAAGAAGAATAGGCACTCACTCCCGAGAATAGATGATTTGTTCGATCAGCTTGTAGGTGCATCAGTTTTCTCCCAATTAGATTTAGCTACCGGGCTTCATCAGCTAAGAGAGCTAAAGACAACATTGATAAGACCGCGTTCAGAACTCCTGATGGTTTCTTCAGGTGGCTTGTCATGCCTTTCGTCTTGACAAATGCACCCGCTTACTTCGTTGATTTAATGAGCAGGGTGTTCCGAGAGTTCCTTAATAAGTTTGTGGTGGTCTTCGTAGACGATATTTTGATCTTCTCAAAGAATGAGGAAGAGCATGCTCAGCATTTAAAGGAAGTCATGAATACACTCCGTGCACATCAGTTGAAAGCTAAATTCTCCAAATGCCATTTCTGGAGAGAAGAAGTTAGGTTCCTTGGACACATGGTGTCCAAAGAGGGGATAGCTGTGGACCCCGCGAAAGTGGTTGTTATGCAAGATTGGAAGGTTCCTCGAAATACAACCGAAGTCCGAAGCTTTCTCGGGCTAGCAGGCTTTTATTGAAAGTTCATCAAAGATTTTGCAAAAATCTCAGCTCCACTTACAAGGTTGACAAAGAAGAACCTAGCTTTCAATTGGGATTTGGATTGCGATATTGCTTTCCAACGTTTGAAAAGGGCTCTAACAACGGCCCTAGTTCTGACATTGCCTGATGGAAGCAAGATGTTTACAGTATACATAGATGCATGCGGAACATGATTAGGCGTTATTCCGATGCAAGAAGGGAAGGTAGTGGCTTATGGAGGAAGGCAGTTGAAAGTACATGAGAAAAACTACCCAACCCACGACCTAGAGCTGGTAGCCATCGTTTTTGCGCTTAAGTCTTGGCGCCATTATCTCCTAGGTGAGAAATTTGAATTGTATACTGACCATAAATCATTAAAATACCTTTTTTCTCAGAAAGATCTTAATTTGAGGCAGCAAAGGTGGATGGAATTTCTTGCCTCATATGATTTTGAGATTGCTTATACCCCTGGTAAGGGCAATGTAGTGGCAGACGCCTTGAATAGAAAGAAACAAACCTTAAGCCCTCTCTTTGTGGAAAGGCAAAGCTTGGAGTTCATAGCAAGCTTTAACTTCAGACCCTCCTCTTACTTTGTACCTGGCTTGCTAGGAACGTTAGAAGTGCGGCCAACTCTATTAGACTCAATCGGAGCCGCGCAAAGAGAAGACCCTCAGCTAACCGATGTGATGGACAAGTTAATTAGGGGAGAGACTTCTAGTTACCTCAATAGATATTCCATTGATGCCAAGGGCTGGTTGAGACGAGATGGAAGACTATGTGTCCCACAAGCTAGGGGTTTGGTAAAGATGGTTCTATAAGAGGCACACCATTGCAAGCTGACCATACACCCAAGCAGAGACAAAATGTATAAAGACGTCAAAAGTGTTTTCTTTTGGAATGGCATGAAGCAAGACGTAGCTGAATTAGTTTCTAAGTGTTTAATATGCCAATAAGTCAAGGCGGAGCAGAAGAAGCCTAGTGGTCTGCTCCATCCTCTAGAGGTCCTACAGTGGAAATGGGATAGCATCTCGATGAACTTTATAGCCTAGGTCAGGAAGGGGCAATACCAGCGTTTGGGTAATAGTGGACATGATTACTAAAAGCGCTCACTTTATACCTGTCAAAAGTAGAAGGACTGCCTTATCTCCAGCATCCATATTTCTTAAAGAGATAGTTTGACTCCATGGGATACCCTCCATCATAGTGAGTGATCGTGACCCTTTCTTCACGAGTGAGTTTTGGAAAAGTTTACAAGAGGCTGTAGGCACACAGTTATGATTAAGCACGGTTTATCACCCTCAAACCGATGGCCAAACGGAAAGAGTAAATAGAGTATTAGAAGACCTCTTGAGATTATGCATTATTTACATCGGGGGTACATGAGAGGATCATCTACCTTTGGAGGAATTCGCTTACAACAATAACTACCAAGCCACCATAGGCATGGCGCCTTTCGAAGATTTATATGGAAGACCGTGCAGGTAACCAACTTGCTGGCGGGAGTCCATAGACAAGCTCATACTTGGACCAGACATGATTAGGGAAACTTCAGAGAAAGTAGACTTGATACGAAGAAGAATGAAGACTGCCCAAGATAGACAGAAGTCCTACGCAGACAAAAGAAGAACTGACCTTGAGTTCGAAGTTGGAGACAAGGTGTTCCTTAAAGTATCTTCTTTGAGAAACGTCGTTCACTTTGGATCTGCTGGAAAGTTAGCACCAAGATTTGTAAGGCAGTTCCCTATCATCGAGAAGATTGGGAAGATGGCTTATAGGGTATAGCAGCCCGAAAGATTGGCCATGGTTCATAATGTCTTTCATGTCTCTCACCTGCGGAAGTGCTTACACGAGTCTGCGGAAGTGGTAGAACCAAGCATTTTAGAGGAAGTAGAAGTTGAACGAGAAGCAACTGTGAGGAGAGTTCCAACCCGTATCTTGGGAACAGAAGTCAAAAAGCTATGCAAACGTGAAGTTAAGCTCGTCAAAGTTCAATGGAGAGACGCCGAGGAAGACGCGATTTGGGAAACTGAGAACAGAATACACGCAGCCTACCCTTTTCTTTTTTAGGGGACATCCTTGATCTCTTTTTTCTTAAGTTTATGCTTGTATCTATCTTTTTAGGTATGTCTCCTCGATCCTATCCTTTATCCTTAGGTAGAAATCCATTTGGATGTAAACATGTAATTGAAACATGCTATGGTTGATGGTTGCAAGTGGTTTCTCGTGGATGCATATACACACACATTAGGTATTAGATCGGCTCAGTAACTTTCATATTGCATATGCATATATGTATTTGTATATGGATTGAAACTTGATGTGTTATCAGATGGACGTTGCATTTGTATGAATGACTATGCACTCATATAGGAAATTTTGAGTAGGAAAAATTGCATTCATAATGGACTCATGGCACTGACATAATTTGCATTAAGGACCGCCTGATTTTGCATTCGATAAGGACATGTACACACCATATACATATGATCATGAAGCATTAGAAATCTTTTAAGGACAATGGATGCCCGTGTTTCATGGTTGAGTAGATGGGCGATTGGATGGTATGATATAAGTTCTTCTCGACTTGAAGATTTCGGGGACGAAATCCTAAAAGGAGGGGAGAATGTAACACCACGTATTTTCTGTTAACGTTATAGTAACGAATCAAAAAATAATTAATTTCAAATGTGAGAGTTAAGGGATACGGGTTACGCCATTGCGTTCGTCTCGGAATTCTTCTTGATATAGAGTCCGAGTTTGCGTAAAACGGACACTGTATGAAGGAGATATGGACGAACGAAGTTAAGCAGAAAACTAGAAAAAAAAGGAATGCACTGGCGCACTTGGGAAGTGCGCCAGAACAAAAATTGCACTGGCGCACCTGCCAAGTGTTCCTTGGCCAGGCTGAGAGCCTGCACAGCTTTCTGGTTTGTTCTGATCCATACCGTGAGTCATTGCTGAGTCCTTTCTGACTCCTTGCTGAGTTACTAGGGCTGAGGGTGTCACCCTATCCTGACTGAATGGTTGTGGTTAACTCTAGGATCATCCGACGACTCTAATTAAATTGAAATTCTATATAAACAACCCAATGCTCAACCTAAAATCACACAAAAATAATTCTGGAATTATCATGCCATCAATAGAGAACTTGGAATAGACGTCACCGCTTTCAATTCAAAGACAAGATAAAAACCTGAATCAAAATCAAATTAAAGTAATCTAATTCAACGATCTACATCAAAGGCGAGCATTCCAACTTCAGAATTCAGATTCCAGAAATCAAGAATTCCTTCTTGTTTGTAAGTTGGTTATTACGTAGATTTAAACGCTCTTTTAAATGAATCATGACATGTTGTAATTCGAATATACAATGATGCTTATGTATAAGATAAATAAAGTTTGATTCTCATTTATCTTAAACTACCATTGCGATTGATCATGCCTATATGTTTGCGATGATGAACATACCATATTGTATGTTATTGGAATCTATTATGATTGGGTAATGGACTTATTATGCCAACTGAATGGTGGAACATGTCATGTTATAATTTGGTGGTTACTTGCTAGTTTATGATCTAAATCACATGCTTACATGTTAGATCAATATTCATGTATATTTAGAACCATGTAAAATTGGTTTTGTAGCTCTCTTATGTTTTAACACATAAGTTATCACGCTAAGTTGTGATTTAAGTATGTTTATAGTAGCCCTCTTATGTTTGACACACATAAGTTAACATGCTAAGTTGTGATTTAAATATGTTTATAATAGCTCTCTTATGTTTAACACACATAAGTTATCATGCTAAGTTGTGATTTAAATATGTTTATAGTAGCTTTCTTATGTTTTGACATACATAAGTTAATATGCTAAGTTGTGGTTTAAAATTGTGTTTATATGTTAAACCTCCATGCTAGACCTATATCAAGTTTACATGAAAATTAGATCCAACTTAGTCACAAGTTCACCTTTACCCGTTTAATTAAGTTAATGATACTTCTATGCCAAGTTACACGTGATAAGTTAAATGTATGCTATTTTATGTTTATTTCATGTCCCTTGTTTATTACCCCCTTTTGTTTATGGGTTTGGGCTAATTTACTAGCCAAACATTTTATGTGATTCATGCGTACGTTCCACGGGGATAGCGATGGGAAAATATGAAAATTTCATGGCGTAGATTTGTTCATAAAATGGTATATTTGATATGCCATTTATTGTGAGCATAATCAAAGGATAATTATGGCATGATTAAATTAAGATTAATTTACATATGGAAATTAGACATATATAGAAAATATATGGATTTAGAAAACACGAATATGCCTAACCCGAGGTTAGACTGAGTTGTGGTGTATAACAGCCTGGAACCGACCGGCATATCCAGTGACCACCATAAGACCTGTCTAATGTGGGTGGTTAGTGCATCAAGCCCAAAAAGAACCCGAGGTTAGACTGAGTTGTGATGTAAAACTGACCGTCATATCCAGTGACCACAACAATACCTGTCTAATGTGAGTGGTTGGTGCTTTAATGAATAAATTAAAGCTAAGTCAGGATTGGTAGGATTAAGTCAATTAGGGAAACACATAACCGATTCAACATGTTAATTAAACAGATGGGTGGGGTTAGGTAAACTTGGACACTTAACTAAATAAACATGTTGATTAGGAAACCCTAGTAACGGGACCCATTTCAGCAGTAACCCACATAGATGTATCATGATACCCTAAACTAGGCAGGGTGGGGCATGATTACTGGGCTGATTATAAGCGGTCAAAACATCGACGGTTGGTGCGTTAGTGTAGGTTCCGACGAAGTACGGGCGTGCACGTACTCCGAAGTGGAAAAAGAAGGCACTGGGCATCAGTTGTATACACTGTGCATCTTGAGTCGTGTTGGGTTGCCACCAGATGGACTGATACACCCCATGGTGGGACCAACACAGGTATCTACAGTCAAGCGGGGCCGAAGGACACAGGATATGAATGCATGCGAGTAGGATCCGATCATTAAGGGGATCGTTCGTTATGAACTCGTAGGGCTGGTTGAACCAATGGTTAAGTAGGTGCAGAGACTATAGTAATGGGTGCGATCACATGTTCCTCTTATCTTATATTAGGGTATTGTCCTATGTTCTGTTATTACTGTCATTATCTTCCTTGTTTAAATAATAGTAATCACTGAACTTACCAGACTTATTGTCTGACCCGTTTTCTTTCTTCCTCTTTTCTTCTGTTCCCCCCCAGGTCCACAGGGGGGGAATACTCCAACTTAGTCAGACTCTTTGCAAGCTTCAAGAAAGTAGATGTATGATCGGGACTCTCTCACCTTGGCTATGGCTTTTGAACACTACACTTGGGGATTTATGCAGTTTTATTTATGGTTTATGCTTCTTTATTAAATAATCAAGACATAAATTATGGTGTAATGTTTAGGAAGTTATTTTGAGATAATTTGTTGTAATGCTTTTGTATTGAACCACGTATGCAATAAATATTTGAATTTCGCTGCTTATATTTATCTATCTTATAAATTTTTCTGTGTCTTGTACCTATAACCCTCCACCAAAGTTAAGGCATTACCTTTGTGAGTGACCATAATGAAGGGTGGGGTGTTTCACTTGGTATCAGAGCAAAGGTTTACCAGATCAGATAAGAGTTTTTGAAAACTATTTTCAAAAAGAAATATAAAGAAGCATTTTACAAGAAAAAGTGTTGTTTTAAATTTAAAAAGGCATAATCCCCAAAGCCATATGCACTATCTTTCTATCCTTCGTTTTGAATCTTTTCTTTTTCGTTTCAGCATGTCTGGGAATCTTAACCTTTCAGAGGGTGTACCGATACCTGGCTGGTTCAGGAGGTACTTAGAGGCTAGGGCCAACGACACAGGCCCAGCAGATATTCCTCCTCCTCCAGCTGCAGCGGTTCCTCCTCCTCCTCCTCGTGCAAATGCTTTCTTAAAGATTTGTAGAGACTTTAGGGCCATGGGTGGAAGGGATTTTAAGGGAACCGAATCATTCATAGAAGCAAGGAACTAGCTCAAAGAAACTGAGGGTCTGTTCGTTATCTTTGAGGTGGACGATAGGCAGAAGATACAGTTGGCTGTATGGTTGCTCAAAGACGAAGCTTCCTATTGGTGGGAAGTCACTAACGCTGAAAGACCAGTTGAAACATGGATGGATTTCAGAATGAGGTTTGAGATGAAATTTCCCTCACAAGCTGAACAAAGTTTACAGCTGAAAAAGTTCTTATCTCTTAAGCAAGGAAATATGACGGTCAAGGAATACGTCAACCAGTTCAATCAGCTGGCCTGATTTGGACTGGACTTAGTGAATACTCCTAATAAGAAGGCTCTCCGTTTTGTCAAGGGATTGAATGAGCCACTTCACAACCTGGCTATGACCCATGTACCTATGGGGGCTACTTAAGAAAGGTTAGTGGACAAGGCACTCTTATATGAGGAAGACAAGGGCAAGAAAGAGGCAAAAGCGGAAGTGCCTCAAGACAAGAACGGGGAGGGGTAACAGAACAAGAAGGCAGATTCAAAGAAAGGCGGGAAGAACAACAAAACCCGTGACAAGAGAAAGTGTAATTTCTGTGGCATTCCTGGATATCTGGTCAAAGACTGCAAGAAGAAGAAAAGGAAGATGGGTGGCTGTTTCCACTGTGGTGAGACAGGACACATGGCTAAGGACTGCCGAAGGAAGCAAGGGCAGAGAGCTGGACCTTCTTCTGGAGGACAAGTTCACGCTCTCACGGCACCTCCGCAAGAACGAGGTAGAAATATTTCTGTCGAAAGTTTAGTCTATCTTTTTTATCATCCAGTTCGTACACTATTTGATTCTAGCGCATTGCACTCTTTTATATTTACTGCGTTAGTGGAATCTTTGCACCTAGATACCAGTATAGTAGTGGATCCCTTGGTTGTTTCAAATCCTATTGGGGGCTCAGCTTATTTGTCAATGGTTTGTTTGGATATGAAAATATCTATACTCAGCATTGGGTTTAGATGTAATGCCTTTGTTTTGGGCTTCACGGGCCATGGGTTGATTCTAGGCATGGACTGGCTATCCAGTAATGGTGTCGTCCTCGATTGGGAAATAAGAGTGGTTAGACTCATGACTCACCTCGGTAACACTCTCGAAATTTCTTGTAATCCCATGAACTCTGTTATGCTTAGTTATCTAGAATCTCTTGATGCGTCTGTTGAGAACTTGTGGTCTGTAAGGGCAGTCCGTGAATACTCGGATGTGTTTGAAGAGGTAAAGGGCTTACCTCCGAAGCGGGAGATAGACTTCCGCATATACCTCGTTGACAACGCAAAACCCGTTGCTTTACCCGTTAGGCACATGGCTCCAAGGGAGAGGAAAGAACTCAGCAAGCAAGTTAAAGAATTGCCTGAAAAAGGGTTTATAAGGTGGAGTATTTCTGAATCGGGTGCTCTAGCAGCGTTCACAACTAAAGCGGACGGTTCGCTTCGCCTGTGTGTTGATTATAGGGAGACAAACAAGCTGATCAAGAAGAATAGGCACCCACTCCCGAGAATAGATCATTTGTTCGATCAGCTTGTAGGTGCATCGGTTTTCTCCCAATTAGATTTAGTTACCGGGTTTCATCAGCTAAGAGGGGCTGAAGACAGCATTGATAAGACCGCGTTCAGAACCCCAGATGGTCTCTTTGAGTGGCTTGTCATGCCTTTCGGCTAGACAAATGCACCCGCTTACTTCGTTGATTTAATGAGCAGGGTGTTCCGAGAGTTCCTCAATAAGTTTGTGGTGGTCTTCGTAGTCGATATTTTGATCTTCTCAAAGAATGAGGAAGAGCATGCTCAGCATTTAAAGGATGTCATGGATACTCTCCGTGGACATCAGTTGAAAGCTAAATTCTCCAAATGCCATTTTTGGAGAGAAGAAGTTAGGTTCCTTGGACACGCTGTGTCCAAAGAGGTGATAGCTGTGGACCCCGCGAAAGTGGTTGCTGTACAAGATTGGAATGTTCCTCGAAACACAACCGAATTTTGAAGCTTTCTCGGGCTAGCAGGCTTTTATCGAAAGTTCACCAAAGATTTTGCAAAAATCTCAGCTCCACTTACAAGGTTGACAAAGAAGAACCTAGCTTTCAATTGGGATTTGGACTGCGATATTGCTTTCCAACATTTGAAAAGGGCTCTAACAACAGCCCCAGTTCTGACATTGCCTGATGGAAGCAAGATGTTTACAGTATACACAAATGCATGCGGAACAGGACTAGGCGCTGTTCTGATGCAAGAAGGGAAGGTAGTGGCTTATGGAGAATGGCAGTTGAAAGTACATGAGAAAAACTACCCAACCTACGACCTAGAGTTGGCAGCCATCGTTTTTGCGCTTAAGTCATGGCGCCATTATCTCCTAGTGAGAAATTTGAATTGTATACTGACCATAATTTATTAAAATACCTTTTTTCTCAGAAAGATCTTAATTTGAGGCAGCAAAGGTGGATGGAATTTCTCGCTTCATATGATTTTGAGATTGCTTATACCAAGGGCAATGTAGTGGCAGACGCTTGAGTAGAAAGAAACTAACCTTGAGCCCTCTCTTTGTGAAAAGGCAAAGCTTGGAGTTCATAGCAAGCTTTAACTTCAGACCCTCATATGATTTTGTACCTGGCTTGCTAGCAACGTTAGAAGTGCGGTCAACGCTACTAGACTCAATCAGAGCTGCGCAAAGAGAAGACCCTCAGCTAGCCGATGTGATGGACACGTTAATTAGGGGAGAGACTTCTAGTCACCTCAATAGATACTCCATTGATGCCAAGGGCTTGTTGAGACGAGATGGAAGACTATGTATCCCAAAAGCAAGGGGTATGGTAAAGACGGTTCTAGAAGAGCCACACCATTCCAAGCTAACCATACACCCAGGCGGAGACAAAATGTATAAAAACATTAAAAGAGTTTTCTTTTGGAATTGCATGAAGCAAGACGTAGCTGAATTAGTTTCTAAGTGTTTAATATGCCAACAAGTCAAGGCGGAGCAGAAGAAGCCTGGTGGTCTGCTCCATCCTCTAGAGGTCCTAGAATGGAAATGGGATAACATCTCGATGGACTTTATAGATGGGTTGCCTAGGTCAAGAAGGGGCAATACCAGCATTTGGGTAATAGTGGACATGCTTACTAAAAGTGCTCACTTTATACCAATCAAAAGTAGAAGGACGGCCTTATCTCTAGCATCCATATATCTTAAAGAGGTAGTTCGACTCCATGGGATACCCTCCAACATAGTGAGTAATCGAGACCCTATCTTCACGAGCGAGTTTTGGAAGAGTTTACAAGAGGCTGTAGGCACACAGTTATGCTTAAGCACGACCTATCACCCTCAAACCGATGGCCAAACGGAAAGAGTCAACAGGGTATTAGAAGACCTCTTGAGATTATGCATTATTGACTTCAGAGGTACATGGGAGGATCATCTACCTTTGGTGGAATTCGCTTACAACAATAACTACCAAGCCACCATAGGCATGGCGCCTTCCGAAGCTTTATATGGAAGACCGTGCAGGTCACCAACTTGCAGGTGGGAGTCCACAGACAAGCTTATACTTGGACCAAACATGATTAGGGAAACTTCAGAGAAAGTAGACTTGATACGAAGAAGAATGAAGACTGCCCAAGATAGACAGAAGTCCTATGCAGACAAAAGAAGAACTGACCTTGAGTTCGAAGTTGGAGACAAGGTGTTCCTTAAAGTATCTCCTTTGAGGAACATCGTTCGCTTTGGATCCGCAGGAAAGTTAGCACCAAGATTTGTAGGGCCGTTCCCTATCATCAAGAAGAATGGGAAGATGGCTTATAGGGTACAGCAGCCCGAAAGATTGGCCAGGGTTCATAATGTCTTTCTTGTCTCTCACCTGCGGAAGTGCTTACATGAGTCTGCGGAAGTGGTAGAACCAAGCATGCAAGAGGAAGTAGAAGTTGAACGAGAAGCAACTATGAGGAGAGTTCCAACCCGTATCTTGGGAACATAAGTCAAAAAGCTACGCAACCGTGAAGTTAAACTCGTCAAAGTTCAATGGAGCGACACCGAGGAAGACGTGACTTGGGAAACTGAGGACAGAATACGCGCAGCCTACCCTTTTCTTTTTGAGGGTACATCCTTGATCTCTTTTTCCTTAAGTTTATGCTCATATCTATCTTTTTCGGTATATCTCCTCGATCCTATCCTTTATCCTTAGGTAGAAATCCATTTGGATGTAAATATGTAATTGAAACATGCTATGGTTGATGGTTGCAAGTGGTTGCTAGTGGTTGCTCGTGGATGCATACACACACATTAGGTATTAGATCGGCTCAGTCACTTTCATATTGCATATGCATATATGTATTTGTATATGGATTGAAACTTGATGTGTTATCATATGGACGTTGCATTTGTATGAATGATTGTGCACTCATATAGGAAATTTTGAGTAGGTAAAAAATTGCATTCATAATGGACTCATGGCACTGACATAATTTGCATTAAGGAGGTCAACTGAATCAGTAGACCGCTCGATTTTGCATTAGATAAGGACATGTACACACACTATGCATATGATCATGAAGCATTAGAAATCTTTTAAGGACAATGGATGCCCGTGTTTGATGGTTGAGTAGATGGGTGATTGGATGGTATGATATAAGTTCTTCTCGACTTGAAGATTTCGGGGACGAAATCCTAAAAGGAGGGGAGAATGTAACACCCCGTATTTTCTGTTAACGTTATACTAACGAATCAAAGAATAATTAATTTCAAATGTGAGAGTTAAGGGATACGGGTTACGCCTTTGCGTTCATCTCGGAATTCTGCTTGAGATAGAGTCCGAGTTTGCGTAAAACGGACACCGTATGAAGGAGATATGGACGAACAAAGTTAAGCAGAAAACCAGAAGAAAAAAAAGGAATGCACTGGCGCACTTGGGAAGTGCGCCAGTACAGAAATTGCACTAGCGCACCTCCCAAGTGCGCCCAGGCCGGGCTGAGAGCCTGCACAGCTTTCTGGTGTGTTCTGATCCATACTGTGAGTCATTGCTGAGTCCTTTCTGACTCCTTGCTGAGTTACTAGGGCTGAGGGTGTCACCCTATCCTGACTGAATGGTTGTGGTTAACTCTAGGATCATCCGACGACTCTAATTAAATTGAAATTCTATATAAACAACCCAATGCTCAACCTAAAATCACACAAAAATAATTCTGGAATTATCATGCCATCAATAGAGAACTTGGAATAGACGTCACCGCTTTCAATTCAAAGACAAGATAAAAACCTGAATCAAAATCAAATTAAAGTAATCTAATTCAACGATCTACATCAAAGGCGAGCATTCCAACTTCAGAATTCAGATTCCAGAAATCAAGAATTCCTTCTTGTTTGTAAGTTGGTTATTACGTTGATTTAAACACACTTTTAAATGAATCATGACATGTTGTAATTCGAATATAGAATGATGCTTATGTATAAGATAAATAAAGTTTGATTCTCATTTATCTTAAACTGCCATTGCGATTGATCATGCTGTATGTTTGTGATGATGCACATACCATATTGTATGTTATTGGAATCAATTATGATTGGGTATGAACTTATTATGCCACCTGAATGGTGAAACATGTCATGTTATAATTTGGTGTTTATTTGCAAGTTTATGATCTAAAGCACATGCTTACATGTTAGATCAACGTTCATGTATATTTAGAACCATGTAAGATTGGATTTGTAGCTCTCTTATGTTTTAAAACACAAGTTATCAGGCTAAGTTGTGATTTAAATATGTTTATAGTAGCTCTCTTTTGTTTGACACACATAAGTTATCATGCTAAGTTGTGATTTAAATATGTTTATAATAGCTCTCTTATGTTTAACACACATAAGTTATCATGCTAAGTTGTGATTTAAATATGTTTATAGTAGCTTTCTTATGTTTTGACATACATAAGTTAATATGCTAAGTTGTGGTTTAAAATTGTGTTTATATGTTAAACCTCCATGCTATACCTATATCAACTTTACATGACAATTAGATCCAACTTAGTCACAAGTTCACATTTACCCATTTAATTAAGTTAATGATACTTCTATGCCATGTTACACGTGATAAGTTAAATGTATGCTATTTTATGTTTATTTCATGTCCCTTTTTTATTACCCCTTTATTCTTATGGGTTTGGGCTAATTTACTAGCCCAACATTTTATGTGATTCATGCGTACGTTCCACGGGGATAGCGATGGGAAAATATGAAAATTTCATGGCATAGATTTGTTCATAAAATGGTATATTTGATATACCATTTGTTGTCAGCATAATCAAAGGATAATTATGGCATATTAAATTAAGATTAATTTACATATAGAAATTAGACATATATAAAAAATATATGGATTTAGAAAAGACGAATATGCCTAACCCGAGGTTAGACTGAGTTGTGGTGTAAAACTCCCCGGAACCGTCCGGCATATCCAGTGACCACAACAAGACCTGTCTAATGTGGGTGGTTAGTGCATCAAGCCCAAAAAGAACCCGAGGTTAGACTGAGTTGTGGTGTAAAACTGCCTGGAACCAACCGGCATATCCAGTGACCACAATAAGACATGTCTAATGTGAGTGGTTGGTGCTTTAATGAATAAATTAAAGCTAAGTCAGGATTGGTAGGATTAAGTCAATTAGGGAAACACTGAACTGATTCAACATGTTAACTAAACAGATGGATGGGGTTAGGTAAACTTGGACACTTAACCAAATAAACATGTTGATTAGGAAACCCTAGTAACGGGACCCATTTCAGCAGTAACCCACATAGATGTATCATGGTACCCTGAGCTAGGAAGGATGGAGCACGATTATTGGGCTGATTATAAGCGGTCGAAAAGTCGGCGGTTGGTGCGTTAGTGTAGGTTCCGACGGAGTACGGGCGTGCACGTACTCCGAAGTGGAAAAAGCAGGCACTGGGCATCAGCAGTATACACTGTGCATCTTAAATTGTGTTGGGTTTCCACCATAGGGACTGATACACCCCATGGTGGGACCAGCACAGGTATCTACAGTCAAGCGGGGCCAAAGGACACTGGATATGAATGCATGCGAGTAGGAGCCGATCATTAAGGGGATCGTTCGTTATGAACACGTGGGGTTGGTTGAACCAGTGGTTAAGTAGGTGCAGAGACTATAGTAATGGGTGCGATCACATGTTCCTCTTATCTTATATTAGGGTATTGTCCTATGTTCTGTTATTACTGTCATGATCCTTTTCCTTGTTTAAATACTAGTAATCACTAAACTTACCAGACTTATTGTCTGACCCGTTTTCTTTCGTCCTCTTTTCTTCCATTCCCCCTCGGTCCACAGGGAGGTAATACTCCAGCTTAGTCATACTCTTTGCAAGCTTCAAGAAAGTAGATGTATGATTGAGACTCTCTCACCTTGGCTATGGCTTTTGAACACTACACTTGGGGATTTATGCAGTTTTATTTATGGTTTATGCTTCTTTATTAAATAATCAAGACAGAAATTATGGTGTAATGTTTTGGAAGTTATTTTGAAACAATTTTCTGTAATGCTTTTGTATTGAACCACATATGCAATAAATATTTGAATTTCGTTGCTTATATTTATCTGTCTTGTAAATTTTTCTGTGTCTTGTACCTATAACCCTCCACCAAAGTTAAGGAATTCCCTTTGTGAATGACCTTAACGGAGGGTGGAGTGTTTCACTAATGGAAATTTCATCATTATGCTATGCAGATGAAGATTGAATAAATATGGATTTGACTGTAGAGACAGGAAACCTGCCACAAACTATATTCAACAGCTTCTTCCACAGTGCCACTACATTGTTATCCAAGCGCTATTTTTTAATTGGGTCGGGAACCAAACATGCTATCGATGATGTTGTAATGCAGTAGATGAATGGATTTAAAGGATTAACTTAGGCTCAGTTGACTTAGTTATTCATTTCAATTTACTGTCCATGTATCTAACATGAGTTAGATGAAGAGTCAGATGATAACCTCTCATTTGTCTTTCAACTTATTGGCTATGTGTAATGACCCGTATTCTACACATCATAGGATCGTAGAATATTTATTTCTTTCCCATGTGAAGTCGTATGGTCATGTAACTTTGGGAAACATCTATTAGAGTCATTTCCCATGCTTATGATTTTTGTCGATTTTTAAATGACCATTTTGCCCCTAGTTGGTACTGTTTTGGCCATAACTTTTGATTGGAAGGGAATTTTGACCTGAAACCACTTCCAATTGATTCGTTTGATGGTTTCTCTTTCCGTAGAGTGGTCACATTAGCCAAACGGACTTATCGTTTGGGAGATATGGCTGAAACAAGGTTTGGAGGGTGAAAAACTGCTTAACCGGGCCAAATCGGGTGATTAGCAAGTAGGCCCATAACCCATTTCGGGATTAGGGTTATGGGAGGGCTGAAATGAGATGGAGAATCATTCCATTTCAGTTTTCTAGCCTCCACTTATCACCAAGGATCCCTAAAAATGGCCTCTAACCTCTAAATCACCTCCAAATCATCTTTTGGTCAAGGATTAAACTTAGCAACCCCTAATCAAGGAGGATCTTCAGCAAATCAACAAAGGAGCTGCTATTTGGCATTGAGATTCACATCAAATCATAGATTCATTTCAGATCTTAGTTTATTTTGTGGCTAAGGTGAGTGATTTGCATAGTTTTACACTAATTATGGCTAATTAGGGGTGATTAGTGCTAATTAGCGAATTTAAACATGATAAATTCTGGAAAAATGTTCATAAATTCCTAAATGATGTTTTAGACCTCTGATATGAATTTGGGTTAATTTGGTTAAGTTTTGCTAATCCTATCATTAGTTTCACCTAAACATGCTTAAGGGGAAATATGGGATTTTGGGTATGTTTGATCCATTTTAACCTATGATATTGATGTGAATGATGTTTGTGGTTGATTATGCATGTTGCTATGACTGTATGAAATGCTTTGTGATTGATTTCAATAGTTAGAATGGTCGAAAACGTCGTCGGATGGCGTAAACACTTGTTGGAATAGTTTCAGAAAACAGTGCAGAGTTCGGATCGGATCGGATAAGGGGGCTCGGATCGGATATGTTGAACTGAGCAAAGGATCTGATCGAATCGGGACTCAATACTTGGAAAAGTGGCAAAAAGGAAGGCCACGCTAGCAGAACTGGGATCGGATCGGATAGAGGAAGACGGATCGGATCGAAGAGGATGGGTCGGATCGGAAACACAAAGGCGAATCAGAGCAGGGGCAAGAAAGCGGATCGGATAGGGGCATATGAAGGGGAACATGAAGACGGATCGAAAGCACGAACCAAGAAGGACCCGACCCGACCCAAAGAAGAAGAAGCAGCTGACTCGAACCCTGAGGAATGCCGACCCGAACCGCATCAGAAGATGAGTGCCGACCCGAACCGCACCAGAAGGGGGAACCCGACCCGAACCGATGGCTTGATGAGGAATCCGACCCGACCCAGTATTGACCAATAACCCGAGATGCAAAGGTAGTCCAATAGGAGAAGTTAGAGCTCAGGATCCCGGAACCAGTTGGGAACCAACGAGTTCACTTCATGGTTGGACTTTGCTGCGGGACGTGTGCTAAGGAGTTGTCGACATTCATAACTTCGATTCACCACTAAAAGGAATGATGGGCTACTTATCAGTGCAGTAGGGTCATTACGACCTGAGGGGCAAGGTGATGGTAGCAAGACTACGTTATCAGTGCAGTAGGGTCATTATGACCTGAGGGGCAAGGTGATGCGTAGTAAGACTATGAGCCAGCGTAGATGGGGTGAATAACTCCATGGGGTAAGTGGACATAGTAAGGATTTGTAAGGCTATGAGCCAGCGCAGATGGGGTGAATAACTCCATAGGGCAAGTGGACATAGCGAGGAATTAGTGGCTACGTTATCAGTGCAGTGAAGCCATTTATGACTTCATAGGGCAAAGTGATCGTAGCAAGAAATGTTGGGTGATCGAAGTGGTGAACATCGTATGCTTTATGCACTGAGTGAGAGATGTGAGGATGGATGCTATGTTTGATTGTTTGCCATCCCTATGACATGCACACCTCCCCCACCTCCGTATCTTTACACTGTCTGATATGATACCTTAGAGTGTTGTACAGTATGTAGTGCTAACTCTTTGGTTGCAGGTCCAGGTTCAGGTATGTTTTAGTCTACCTGTTATTATTCACTTTAGATGCTTATCGCTCATACCAGGCTTTATGTCTGACCCAGAGTTTTATGTCTCCTCTTATTACTCTGGGTGCTCACACGAGCAGACTAGAGACAGGTTAGCTGGTGATGCGCGAGTAGCTGATTCGGAGGCGGGCAGGAGGCTTCCACGTATTATATATATACACATTCTCCCTGTGTCGTTGATGGTCGCTACTTGGGCATTAGTAGTGTACCTCATTTATCTTACTTTGCTTTGAGACAGTTGAAAAGTTGTAATAAGCTGTATTTTGGATTTCCGCTGCTATGATGTTTAGTTCTGATTTTCAGCTTATGCACTGTCTCTCCTGTTTTATGTCAAGTATGTTATTATTATATTTTGTTCTATGCGCTGTGAGACATTCTACAGGTTCCTTGTATGTTCATTCCCTTCTTCCTTTTCCCTTCTGGCGACCCGTTCCGTGCTAACTGGACATGTGTACAGCGCACCTTTGGAGTAAATGTCGGTTGGTGCGGGCGGGCCGTCACATTTGGTATCAGAGCTCTAGGTTGCGTAGTTAACCTAGGGAAAGACACTAGGGAGAGTTAGTACGTATATGAGAGCGCGTATTTGTGATTACTTTGGTTTTCAAAAGCTATGTATATATATACTATTAGTAGTATAAGAATGAAGTTGCACTGCACTAGTACCACTATGGGGTCGTTAATCTTTTCCCTTTTACAGATTGACGATGAGCCGACATGTTAGAGGTACCGGTAGAGGGGCCAATAATGGGAATGCCGCTGACATGAGGGCGATGTTTACCAACCTCATGAGAGACATGCTTAGAGAAGTGCAAGGGGCAATTCCCAATCCCGGAGTTGGTGCTGGCCCAGTAGTGCAGGCGCCTAGGGTCGATTTCGCCAAGTTGTGCAAGGATTACACTATTCTTGGTGGGAAGCCGTTCCACGGAACGGAGTCGGCCACAGATGTTCAAGATTGGATGGATAGCTGTGATCGTATCTTTGATGACTTGGGTCTTGAGGATGCGATGAAGAGAAGGCTAGCGTCTCGTCAGCTGCAAGGGCGAGCGATGAATTGGTGGAATGCTATCGGAACAGCTACTCCAGAGGATCAGGTTACTTGGAATCAGTTCAAGGCTCGCTTTAGCGAGAAGTTTATCCCAGCTGCCCAGAAGTCAGTGTTGTTTAAGAGGTTCTTGGAACTCAAGCAAAACGGGAGGGCAGTTTCTGATTATATTGCTGAGTTCGACACTTTGTCGAAGTATGGACTGTCTCTTATTGATACTCCTGAGAAGAAGAATGAGAAGTTCATTACTGGCCTGGATGGGTACTTGGGGGAGAGGCTTATTAACCACATCGATGAGACTTTTGAATCGATTGTAGGGAAAGCTTTGAGGTCAGAGAGTCTTTACCCTAAGTCAAAGGCTGAGGCTGCATCTGCAGAAGGACCAAAGCCGCAAGCAGGCGGTGGAGGCAAGAATAATTCTCAGAATAAGAGGAAGCAGGACCAATCTAAGGGTGGCCAGAAAAAGAGCAAGAAGGATGTTGAGTGCTTCAGCTATGGAAAGAAAGGCCATTATGCTAAAGATTGTCGGGCCAAGCCAGCGGATAAGAAGTGCTTCAACTGTGGTCAAGTGGGACATTTCAAGGACAAGTGTCCGCAACCTCTTAAGGAGAAGCAGATTGTGAAAGCATATGCTCTTGATGCTATTCCTTCTTCGTCGAATGCCCCAACTGCGGCGGAGAAAGGAAAGAATGTTGTTATTCAAGGTATGCTTTCTATTTATGATATACCAGTTCGAGTTTTGTTTGATACTGGGGCTTCCCGTTCCTTCATATCTAGTGACCTGGTAGATAGATTGGGACTGGAACCCGAGATAGTCGATAGACCATTGATTGTGACGAACCCGATTGGTGGTTCGACTAGCCTTAGTATGATTTGCAGGAATTTGGTCTTATCGAGTCATGGATGTATGTTTGTATGTGATTGCTTTGTTTTGGGCTTTACTGGGTATGGCATTATATTGGGAGTCGATTGGCTCCGAAGATACGGGGTGGTGGTAGACTGTGAGGGCTTTTTGGTGACAGTGAGGGCGGATGATGGGCGGAGGGTAGTGTTTGGTAGCCTACCTAGTGATGGGGTTATGGCTAGTTTTGTAAATTCCCTCGACATCCCGCAAGATGAGTTGTCAGATGTGCCCGTGGTTGGCCAGTATCCGGACGTCTTCGAGGAGGTGACCGGGCTTCCACCACACCGAGAGATTGAGTTCCGTATTGATTTAGTGAAAGATGCCAGACCTATAGTGATGTCACTTCGTCGTATGGCACCAAGGGAGCAGCGAGAGCTCGGGGTGCAAGTCAGCAATCTTTTGAAGAAGGGATTGATTAGAAGGAGTGTCTCCGAGTGGGGAGCACCAGTTGTATTTGCCACTAAGGCAGATGGTTCCCTTCGTTTGTGTGTGGACTATCGCGAGTTGAATAAGGTGACGAGTAAGAATAAGTATCCTCTACCGCGGATAGATGATTTGTTTGATCAGCTGGAAGGAGCAAGAGTGTTCTCCCAGTTGGACCTCGCGACAGGATTTCATCAGCTTCGAGTAGCAGATGAGTATGTTCCGAAAACGGCATTTAGGACGCCGTCTGGATTTTATGAGTGGTTGGTTATGCCGTTTGGGTTGACCAATGCACCAGCCTATTTTGTGGATCTTATGAATCGAGTATTCAGAGATCAGTTGAATAAGTTTGTTCTTGTGTTCGTGGATGATATCCTTGTTTACTCAAGGACAGAGGAGGAACACAAGGGACACTTGAGGATAGTGATGGAGGTGTTGAGGAAACACCAATTGAAAGCGAAGTTCTCTAAGTGTCATTTTTGGAGAAGGGAAGTTAGATTCTTGGGTCATGTTGTTTCCGAAAGTGGTATTGCCGTGGACCCTGCGAAGGTGGCTACGGTACAGGATTGGCCTACACCCAAGAATACAACAGATGTAAGAAGTTTCTTGGGATTAGCTGGATATTATCGTAAGTTTATCCAGGACTTCTCCAAGATAGCAGCACCGTTGACTCAGTTGACTAAGAAGAATCAGTCCTTCGTCTGGGACGGAGTGTGTGAGGATGCCTTCAAGAGTCTAAAAGAGAAGTTGACGCGTGCGCCAGTGTTAGTCATTCCTAAAGGGAATGAAGAGATGACGGTATACACGGATGCTTGTGGTACCGGACTGGGTGCTGTATTGATGCAAGGAGGTAGGGTTGTTGCTTATGCTAGTCGACAGCTAAAGCCGCATGAGAAGAAGTACCCTACCCATGATTTGGAATTGGCAGCGATTGTATTTGCGCTGAAGATGTGGAGATACTATCTCTTGGGAGAAAGATTTGAGCTGTTTACCGATCACAAATCGTTAAAGTATCTCTTCTCTCAGAAAGATCTGAATCTCCGTCAGCAGAGATGGTTAGAGTTCTTGGCTTCGTATGATTTTGATATCGCGTATACACCTGGGAAAGGTAATGCGGTAGCCGATGCCTTGAGTAGGAGACATGCCAGCTTAGGGGCAATGTTTCTTGAATGGAAGCAACTGGAGTATATCGCGGGGTTTGATTTCAGACCAAGGTGCGAATTGGATCCAGTTATGCTAGCTAGTTTGACGATCAGACCTACTTTGATAGAGCGGATTGGTTCTAGCCAGAGGGACGATCCTAATCTATTAGAGATCATCTCCAAGTTAGAGATGGGTATTGGTGAGGAGGTGAATGTGTATGGGCTTGATCGAGATGGATGGCTTCGAAAGAATGGAAGACTAGTTGTGCCCAACGTAAATGGTTTGAGAGATGAAGTGCTTAGAGAATGTCATCAATCAAAACTGACTATACATCCCGGGGGTAATAAGATGTATCGAGACATGAGACAGACTTACTACTGGGAAGGGATGAAAAGATACGTTGGGAAGTTTATATCCAAATGCATGAATTGCCAGCTAGTTAAAGCCGAGCAAAAGAAGCCTAGTGGGTTATTGCAACCATTAGAAATTCCCGAATGGAAATGGGAGCAAGTCTCGATGGATTTCATCGATGGCCTACCAAGGACTAGATCGGGATATGATAGCATTTGGGTAATAGTGGATCGATTGACTAAGAGTGCAAGATTTATACCAGTCAAATCGACCAGAACGACAGCCAAGTTGGCAGAATTGTATATGAAGTGGGTAGTGAGATTTCATGGAGTACCCAAAAGCATTGTGAGTGACCGAGACCCGTTGTTCACAAGTGGGTTTTGGAAGAGCTTACAGGAGGCTCTAGGGTCAGGATTACATCTCAGTACCGCATATCATCCTCAGACCGACGGTCAGACGGAGAGGGTGAATCGTATATTGGAAGATCTCTTGAGAGCTTGTATATTGGATTTTGGTGGATCATGGGATGACCATTTGCATCTAGTGGAGTTTGCATATAATAATAGCTACCAATCCAGTATTGGTATGGCTCCATATGAAGCTTTGTACGGAAGACCGTGCAACTCACCATCATGTTGGATAGAAACTGGCGAGAAGTTTGTGCTTGGACCAGATGTGGTGAGGGAAACTTCAGGTAAGATTAAGATCATTCAGCAACGAATGAAAGCTGCTCAAGATAGGCAGAAAAGCTATGCCGATAAGAGGAGAAGAGACTTGAAATTCTCCATTGGTGACTTGGTGTTTATAAAGATCTCTCCGTTGAAGAGCGTGATTCGATTTGGCAGGAGAGGCAAGTTATCACCAAGATTTGTTGGCCCATTCCCTGTTCTTGAATTAGTCGGGAATTTGGCATATAGAGTTGGCTTACCAGAGAAGATGGCAGGAGTTCATAATGTATTTCATGTTTCCCAACTAAGGAAGTTCGTTCACGACTCAGATGTGACTATTTCACCTGATCAGTTAGAGGACTTCGAAGTAGAACCTGAGGCGGTTGGGAACCGCAAGCCGATTCGTATTGTGGGGCACGATACGAAGCAACTTCGAAGGAAGTCGGTGAAGCTAGTCAAGGTTCAGTGGGGCGAGAACGAGAATGATTGTACTTAGGAGACAGAGGAGAGCATTAGGAAGGCTTATCCAGAACTCTTTGCCTGGTAAGATTTACTTTGCGATTTAGTTTTCCGCATGCTAGGATAGACTTGCTTTGCCTGTTTGCATGTTTGATTGTTGTTTTATGATTGATAGGCATGCGGGAACCTTTGTGTATGTTTGGATTAGGGAATTTCGGGGGCGAAATTTCTTAAGGAGGGGGGGGGGGGGGGGAGAGTGTAATGACCCGTATTCTACACATCATAGGATCGTAGAATATTTATTTCTTTCCCATGTGAAGTCGTATGGTCATGTAACTTTGGGAAACATCTATTAGAGTCATTTCCCATGCTTATGATTTTTGTCGATTTTTAAATGACCATTTTGCCCCTAGTTGGTACTGTTTTGGCCATAACTTTTGATTGGAAGGGAATTTTAACCTGACACCACTTCCAATTGATTCGTTTGATGGTTTCTCTTTCCGTAGAGTGGTCACATTAGCCAAACGGACTTACCTTTTGGGAGATATGACTGAAACAAGGTTTGGAGGGTGAAAAACTGCTTAACCGGGCCAAATCGGGTGATTAGCAAGTAGGCCCATAACCCATTTCGGGATTAGGGTTATGGGAGGGCTGAAATGAGATGGAGAATCATTCCATTTCAGTTTTCTAGCCTCCACTTATCACCAAGGATCCCTAAAAATGGTCTCTAACCTCTAAATCACCTCCAAATCATCTTTTGGTCAAGGATTAAGCTTAGCAACCCCTAATCAAGGAGGATCTTCACCAAATCAACAAAGGAGCTGCTGTTTGGCATTGAGATTCACATCAAATCAGAGATTCATTTCAGATCTTAGTTTATTTTGTGGCTAAGGTGAGTGATTTGCATAGTTTTACACTAATTATGGCTAATTAGGGGTGATTAGTGCTAATTAGCGAATTTAAACATGATAAAATTCTGGAAAAATGTTCATAAATTCCTAAATGATGTTTTAGACCTCTGATAAGAATTTGGGTTAATTTGGTTAAGTTTTGCTAATCCTATCATTAGTTTCACCTAAACATGCTTAAGGGGAAATATGGGATTTTGGGTATGTTTGATCCATTTTAACCTATGATATTGATGTGAATGATGTTTGTGGTTGATTATGCATGTTGCTATGACTGTATGAAATGCTTTGTGATTGATTTCAATAGTTAGAATGGTCGAAAACGTCGTCGGATGGCGTAAACACTTGCTGGAATAGTTTCAGAAAACAGTGCAGAGTTCGGATCGGATCGGATAAGGGGGCTCAGATCGGATATGTTGAACTGAGCAAAGGATCTGATCGGATCGGGACTCAATACTTGGAAAAGTGGCAAAAAGGAAGGCCACGCTAGCAGAACTGGGATCGGATCGGATAGAGGAAGACGGATCGGATCGAAGAGGACGGATCGGATCGGAAACACAAAGGCGAATCAGAGCAGGGGCAAGAAAGCGGATCGGATAGGGGCATATGAAGGGGAACATGAAGACGGATCGAAAGCACGAACCAAGAAGGACCCGACCCGACCCGAAGAAGAAGAAGCAGCTGACTCGAACCCTGAGGAATGCCGACCCGAACCGCATCAGAAGATGAGTGCCGACCCGAACCGCACCAGAAGGGGGAACCCGACCCGAACCGATGGCTTGATGAGGAATCCGACCCGACCCAGTATTGACCAATAACCCGAGATGCAAAGGTAGTCCAATAGGAGAAGTTAGAGCTCAGGATCCCGGAACCAGTTGGGAACCAACGAGTTCACTTCATGGTTGGACTTTGCTGCGGGACGTGTGCTAAGGAGTTGTCGACATTCATAACTTCGATTCACCACTAAAAGGAATGATGGGCTACTTATCAGTGCAGTAGGGTCATTACGACCTGAGGGGCAAGGTGATGGTAGCAAGACTACGTTATCAGTGCAGTAGGGTCATTATGACCTGAGGGGCAAGGTGATGCGTAGTAAGACTATGAGCCAGCGCAGATGGGGTGAATAACTCCATGGGGCAAGTGGACATAGTAAGGATTTGTAAGGCTATGAGCCAGCGCAGATGGAGTGAATAACTCCATGGGGCAAGTTGACATAGCGAGGAATTAGTGGCTACGTTATCAGTGCAGTGAAGCCATTTATGACTTCATGGGGCAAAGTGATCGTAGCAAGAAATGTTGGGTGATCGAAGTGGTGAACATCGTATGCTTTATGCACTGAGTGAGAGATGTGAGGATGGATGCTATGTTTGATTGTTTGCCATCCCTATGACATGCACACCTCCCCCACCTCCGTATCTTTACACTGTCTGATATGATACCTTAGAGTGTTGTACCGTATGTAATGCTAACTCTTTGGTTGCAGGTCCAGGTTCAGGTATGTTTTAGTCTACCTGTTATTATTCACTTTAGATGCTTATCGCTCATACCAGGCTTTATGTCTGACCCAGAGTTTTATGTCTCCTCTTATTACTCTGGGTGCTCACACGAGCAGACTAGAGACAGGTTAGCTGGTGATGCGCGAGTAGCTGATTCGGAGGCGGGCAGGAGGCTTCCACGTATTATATATATACACATTCTCCCTGTGTCGTTGATGGTCGCTACTTGGGCATTAGTAGTGCACCTCATTTATCTTACTTTGCTTTGAGACAGTTGAAAAGTTGTAATAAGCTGTATTTTGGATTTCCGCTGCTATGATGTTTAGTTCTGATTTTCAGCTTATGCACTGTCTCTCCTGTTTTATGTCAAGTATGTTATTATTATATTTTGTTCTATGCGCTGTGAGACATTCTACAGGTTCCTTGTATGTTCATTCCCTTCTTCCTTTTCCCTTCTGGCGACCCGTTCCGTGCTAACTGGACATGTGTACAGCGCACCTTTGGAGTAAATGTCGGTTGGTGCGGGCTGGCCATCACACTGTGCATTGTCTTTTATGTTGATTCGTGAGACTTTTTTTATTTTTCTGAAATGGTATATTATTATTATTATTCCATGTATAGATATATACAACAGAATGACACATAACTGAGCCGTATATATCAAATGGATAAAGGAAAAAACAGAATACTCAATATCAGCTTACAAAAGATATGCCCAATAGTAAAATGCCTAAAATGCCTTCAGTTGTAACCTCCGTTAGTATACATTTGATATTAGGACGCATTGTACGTTTGTGTTGCCAATTTTAATGAACCGTATGAAGTGAACCAGTTTATTGTACTTGAATAGCATTGTCAAGATTTACCAGTTGCGCATAACTGTTTTTCCCACCTACTATTATATACAAATCGTTTACAAATTTGGTTTCAACAATAACAAACCATTGTGTTATCAAAGTTATTACTTTCTACGTGGTATGCATAGCATGGGTACAAAAGTACCTATGTCTAGACCAAATGGTTGATCAGTAAATTCATCCTGCAGGAAAAGAAGAAGAAAAGGCATGATATGTTTGCTATAATATCGCATATTATAAATGTTAGGCCGTGGTTTGTTTCACTATGTACAAAGTGCTCTAGAGATACCTATTTGATTATGTATGTTAACACAGGTTCACATTAGATAACAACATAATGTTAATATTTATCTCAATCATATGAATACCATTTGGTGGTCGTTTATCAGAGCAAGTTACCTTTATGTCCAGATTTGCAGTATGTATAACACATACCTGAACCAAAAAGGATAAAATATCCAGATTTCAGCATAAGTATCAGGTTACAAGTGTAAAGCTTATATAAGATGCAACATCCAACAATCTAGGCAATTAATTGTTTGGTTTATTATCTTAACTTTATGTAATGCTGGAATTTCTGAATTATACAATGGTAGTCGTTTATATAATGTTATCTGTGTATTATCTGAATTCGTATGTCAATGGATTGGTGTGTTGTTCATATAATGCTTAATATCCAGTTTGACATCTTTTATTAATCTAATTTTTTTCATACAACTAAAATGAATTCTATATATTCTACAATTAATATCTTTTGTCAGTCATCTGAAAATGATAGAAATAAAAAACGATCAAATTATTAGTCTAAGATATATAGGGGTTCAGATGTAAAAGTAAATTTTACAAAATTATATTTTCATATATCAATTGAACATATAAAACTATGAGCAGACATATTTGAATTCTGTGCTACATCAAGCTTGGAAGATAGTATTCAATAGACTTTTATATCAATTGAACATATAAAATAATAGAGTATCTTCAATACTACATCAAGCTTGGAAGATAGTTACTATTTATGCTTGCAACATTCTTACAAAAATCCTTAGAACAAACATCTGCCCTGTCACGTTAGTCTCAAATATTAAATCAGAAAATGCTATATATTCACTGTAGACATTTTATTCTTACTTTTGGCTGCTTTTATAGATTATGTTATAAAGATTTCTTCTAAATTTGGCACTAGCACCTAATAGTGTCACGGTGCTCTTTAGCGATGTTGTTTATCAATGTTAGAGCTACATTTCATCTACAGCAGCATAACATATAAAAATAGGATTAGTACACATGTAGAACTCATTTACAGTTTGTTTATCTGTCTTTACATTTCTTATGCCAGATTTACTTTAGGTAATATGGTTATCGATTTAGGTAAAAAGAAAAAGAAAACATGCATTTGACCAAAGACAGTGACAAAGATGTGCGCCACTTTGAACTTGAAATGTTATCCAAAGTAAGTTCATTATGTTTTTTCTTTTCTTCTTGGTTACTAATTTCTATAACTTTACAGATTTTGATATTTTCCCCCTTTTCTGTGTCAAACTGTCAATCATGTAAGGAGATCCATGTAAGTCAGGTGATATTATAGAGATCCTCCTAGTTCAAAATTCCTTAGAGCATCTTCAACAAGGTTATGGATCGTAACATTACGACCCGTAACATTCAGGGAGATATCTCAGATATCTCCCGATAGTCGTGCACCGATTTTATCGGCGCGCCCTGATTTTAACATGGCGCACCGATAAAATCGGCTCCCGACCCAATTAAATCAACTCATGGATGTTATTATTTTAAAACATGCATAATTTTAAGGTTGATACACAATGTTTGAACGCATGAAAACAAGTTGTTATAATCAAATTGATTCAACTAATACTTTGCATAACGATAACACTAATAAAACATATAGATACAACCGGTCATTAAAGGTACAACAACTAATGATAGTAGATGCCAACTAAAACATCAAAGAAAGCGTAGATGTTATGCGTTCAATCTCAAGCGAGTCTCGTAATGTTCAGTCGCAACTGTTCAATATCATTTTGGAGACGTCTAATTTTTCGTTCGAGTTCGTTTGCATATGCTATTCCCTTTGGGCATAAAGGTTCGTCTATCCATTCCGTGTAATTGCATCCGTTTGGATATGATCGACATTTTTGCATGCTTTGACCTATATTGTTGCCCTCTGCTCGAACCACAACTTCAACCGCATAACCGCAGTAGCAACGTACTAGATAAGAATCAACTCCCTATTCATACGGTGGTACTCGATAGAACTCTAATTCTTGTTGTGGTTGAGAGACCGCATGTTCATACGATAGCATGTGGTACTTGAGCCTCATGTGGAAGATTTACGTTCCCCTGTTCATCCGATGATTCATCCTGGGGTCTTATTTGGTTTAGAAACTGGAATTCTTCTTCGAGATGCTGAAGTCTCATTTGTTCATACGCCTGTTCATCAGAGTCAGTATCTGACGGCCAAAAAGGCATTTTGAATGAGTGATAAAAGGAGGATGCAGTACAAGAATGGAAACAAATTTGTTTGAGTGAGGAAAGTTGTGAGTAATTTGACAGAAATATATAGTTGCGTAGTATAAATCAATAAAAGAAATAATGATGTGATGTAACCAGTCACTGTTACGACTGTGCTTCCCGACACTGTTTCGCATGACGTAAAAGTGTAGGGAATCTGCTTTTTGTACTGCCATGATGTGAACGGGTCACTGGTTCCACTTTTGCTTTACGTGATGCGATTTTCAAAGCATTTGTCAGCAATAATGCTCAAGTGGATGAGTATGACCCTATTTTCTAAATCCTTTGTGTATTGAAATGTTTAATTTACACGGGGACGACCCTAGTTTTAAACTCATTAGCATTCATAAATATAAACAATACCTATTAACCTGTGTGCAAACTACATTCAATATAACAAAATAGAAGATACATGATACAGTGCATGTTCGACCCACCATACAATTACGATAAAGCACGACTTAACTTGGATTATAATACATATAATTAAGATATAGAACCATATAACTAAGATCCTAGTTTCAGGTCGAACTATTGAGCCTATACAACATTTCAGCCTTTGCTGCGACAATCCTTTTCATAACTTCTGTTCTTTCCTTGGCTTTTACAAGTCTTTTTTCAGCTCTATGACTGTGTTCTTCGTGGCGTGCGTTCACTTTTGCTTCAAGCTCGACCGTTGTTTTGCCCCTTCTTTTCGCAAATTTGACTCCCTCGGGTCAAAAATCTTCGTCCATCGTGGCATTAAACTCATCGAGTACGTTTTCCCCTTCACATTGCGAAATTTTGGCAGTTGAATCACTTGGACTGGAAGAATACCCAAATTTAGGAGCTTTTTTCTTGCTCTTGCTAGCGGATTGAACATCGCGGAGGCTCTTAGCAAGTCTGGAGTTCCATTTCGGTTGACAAGTAAGTAGATCATAACATTGCATAAACTGATAATATTGTGGCCTTTTCGTTCCATTTTCTCTAGGAAAAAGCTTCTTGAACTCTTCGTTTGCCATTCTTTCTGTTTAAAAAAGGGAATATGAGTCATAAAAACAATCTACAAAACACTAATGTAAGTAGTACGAAAATGTACCAGATTATCTTCCCCTCCCATGCTGCTTGGATTCGCTATCTTTATTTTGTACACTTGTGACTCATAAAACTAGGTTTGACGGCTTATTTTGCCAAAACGGCCTTGAATCGCCGATAACGTCCGTCTGCACTCTGGATGCTTCTCAACGAACGCAGTCTTAATTTTTTTTCTCCAAAACGTAACGGCTGATTGGTCCTTACCCGTTGCCGGATCTTGTGAGAAATGAAAATAGATGCTGCATAGATCGATGTCCTCTTGGTTTGTCCACGGCATGATTCCATGTCTCCTTGACTGAGTTCTCATAAAATTGCTCGTGTTGCCTTGGAAAAACTGGCTTTCTTCCAACGTCGGATGTGAGAAATCTCCAAATGGTGATGCTATTACAGAGTTAGAGTTTGTTTTGATTATAGAGATAGAAGAAAATTATGAATAGGCTGGGATGTAAAATGGTAGAATGGAATCATTTTTTAACTGAAAATATAGCCGTTTGAAAATTTATGACCGTTTTATAGCCGTTGGTGGAATATGACCGTTTAAAAAATTAGGACAGTTTGTAGATGTTGGTGTTGAGGAGCCTATTTTTTCGGCTCCTTATGCAGCGAGCCGAATTTTTCGGCGTGCGAGGAGCCGAAAAAATTAGCTTCTCGGGCCAATTCCTGATTTAGGATTGACCCCTTAATATTACGCAATGTAATGTCTGTTGGGGACAAAATTCACCCCTTATTGCGAATTACGGATACGAATATGCTTCTGTTGGAGTTGCTTTTAGTGATTGGTAAATTTCTTCACCATTGTAACCTTGGTCCTAACTGCTACATCAGAGTAAGAGTCTGTCCTGTCTATGTATTTTTATTTTATTTTCTGGTAATTTTGAATTTTTAGTTTCAAAAATAGTCTTTGAAAATAATTTTTGACTAGAGTAATTCCAAACTTGATGAGAATGAACAATTATGTTCTAATTACGATTGGTCACATCAACTTATTATCTATTTATTATTTGAAGTTTAAGCTTGTTGTCAAGCAGTTCAAGTTATATAAGTTACCCACCAAATTCCAGCAGTCCTGCTGATCTTCCTCAATTCCACTAATCCGACCTCTGAATCCACCACCAAATCATTACCTCTGCAAAACCCTTATGATATTTCTTTGAGCATCCCAAATCAATTCCAAACTCTGTAATGCAGCACACATTCTCTTCTTCTTCCCTAAGAAAAAAGCCCCTTACTCGCAGAAGTGAAATGAGATGATATAGGATGGTAACTCCCATCGAACAACACCGACCTTCGAAAATCGCAGTAAATTCCACTTCTCACTTTCTTTGCAGTTCTAACTAGCTCAACAATGAAAAATGTCTGTGAAGTTTATGGCAGTATTTTCCATTCAAAGGACAGCATCTGTTGTTCAACATGCAATAATATTTCATCTCACATCTGCTGCATGAATACGCCATCACTTGTTCAGAAGTCATGGAAATTGAAGACTGTGCTAAAAAAACTGCATTCCATGAGAAGAAAACATGGAGCACCCAGCTAATTGATTGTGAGACAGCACAGAAAGCACTCAATAATTCTCGCACATTAGTTATAAAAACATCTCATATTACAAATGCTAGTAGCTAGAAAGGAAATGTGCCATCTTCTAGAGAAAAAGAGAAGGCATATTGCAAGTCAGTTGATAATTCTCGAAGGACTATTGAGGAATCTGAAACTACAATCCATGAGAAAAATAGAGCTGAAAGTGTGGAGGCACACCATCCTACTGTTAAGTTTGACCATAGGACAGGAAACCAAAAAAAAAAATCAGGATGTGAGTGATTTAATAACGAGTAGAAGACAAAAAGAACTCAATTCATTACACAAAGCAACAACAAACACTTATTGTAACAAAAGGAATCCCCATTGTTACATGCCACCAATACCATGTATATACCACAATCTCTCTTAATATCTTGCGATGTGGGACAATTCTCCTGTTCAATCCACGCACCCACTCCATTCCAATGCGAGCCACACGTAACAACTCAAGGCTGAAAGACGATCAACGTGCAAACACTAATCCTCCTCAGAAGTTGCTTATAATTACAGAAGGAACCCTTCCGCACCAACCTGGTACATGTGCTAACTAAAATGGTGACTTCCAGATAACTGATATGTATAATGACCGGTGGTGGGATATTCATGAAGTTCAAGCTCATATTCTTGGTGTTGTGTGCCATAAAGTTTGTGACACCATAAAAATATTGGCTGGCAAAGACATTGAGCTTAAACTTCCTACCTCGTTTTAACATCTAGCCAGAAATTTTCTCACAATGATGTTGGGCTATACTTTTTTCGCTCTAAAGATGAGAGGTTAAGAAGAGCTTTTACACGTTGTGTAGACATGATGGACCAAAAAGACTTAGCAACGATAGGCTCTGTTAGCAGTTATGCCAAGTTGCTAGAATTATCATTCGTACAGCTTTCCCCAGGATCCCTACGCAATAGGGATAACAAAGATTTGTATGCAGGGTATACTGAAGTACAGAAAACTCAAAACCAGTCGCATCATCCAGCCGTAATGCTCTTGTTCTAGATTTAAGCAGTAGAAGGGTTATAATCCAAAAGGAGCACTCAAAAATCAAACTTAGAACCTGTTTGGTAAGGATTTACTATTACACCTGTTATTTGGCAAAAAAAAAAGGTTAATGCTAATGAAACCTAATAATGGCACCAAAAAGTGTCTAACTATAGTAGATTAACATAAAGCCATTTCTTGATTGGTTTTAGTTTTCATGAATATGTACCTGGAATGTTTATAATTTCATAGGGGTTTATCTGTGAACCTTTTTCTAGTGTACATTTTTAATTTTGAATGTTTTTATCGCTTTAAAAAAAGAAAAACAAACAAAAACTTATACTAGTTACCTATTAATTGTTTTGCACTCTTAAGATATATGCAGGCATCCGTATAATAGTTAGGTTTAAACTTGATTTTTTTTTTCAAATTTGAATAGAGTGAATAAATTAAGTTTTTCTATTTATGAGTTATGACACCCATGTTAGAAAATTTTCAAAACATGATTTTGGGCACGTGGTTTGTTTTTGAAAAGGGAAGGAAGAAAGAATGGGAAAATTGATTTGTCCGACACTGTAGAATGTGTAAGTGGATGTCACTATATCAATAGCCTTCTCACAAGTGTGTGGGGCCTTGGGGCACCCAAATGTTTGCTTTGTTGTGAGGAGGAAGACCATGCATCTATACCACACACAGGCGCGCCGTCCGGCCGAACCGGGCCGGGTGTCGGGTCTTAATCCATTAAGAATATTTTTGGATCAAGATTTTAAACCGCAACGAGCCGAATTCGGCTTGTTAAGAACCCAGACCCGAACTGTATGCAAAATAAGGCGGGAACGTTTCTTGCAACACCTACGGACGTTGCAAATGGAAAGCGAGCGACAGTTCAAATCCAAAGCATTGCGAATGAATAGATACGACGCTTCAGAAGTGTCACAAACGAAGAGATGTTATGATTCAAATTTGAAACAGAAATGACTGTTGTAAACAGTCGCGACGTTTCGTGAACAGGCATGTCTCTCTAGAGGTTATAAATTGCGACGCATAGAACTGTTTCAAATAACTTTTTTCCTTACTCTTCTTCTTCCTTAGAATCTGTGACGCCATTAAAGCGTTTCAAATGCTGTAGTTTTGTAATGCCTCCAGGGTGTTACAAATTACAGAAATACATTGCAGACTCATCTTCTTCTTATCATCTTCGTTCTCTTCTTCTGCTGCATCATCAGAAATTATAAAACCAGAGTGTTCTTGATCAAATCAAAGTCGTACAAACTTTGAATCCGATTTCGCTGTTCCAAGGCTTTATTAAATCCTGAAAGTCGATAGTTCGATAACCCGTTTGTACCTGGTGGGTTGAACTATTGTCTGAAAGAATCTGTTCCATAGATTCTTAAAGTCTGAAGTGCGGCTTTCATTCTCCTCTAATAACCTCAAACCACAAAATCCCCAACAAATTTTCAGACAATATCTTCAATCATGGATGGTTTGAGCGCATTACAAGTGATGAATCAACGTTTGACGAAATTGGAGCGTTTTGATGGTGAAAACTTTACTCGTTGGCAAGAGACTATGAAGTTCTTCCTGATCATTGTGAAATTGTTCTACATTTTGGAAGGCGGATTTGAAGTTATACCAGAGAAAAATGTTGGCGAGGTGCTACTCTGAAGACAAAACGTGCTAAGCGCAAAGTGGATGATTTTCTATGTAGAGGGCTTATTCTGAATGCATTGTCTACTTCTGTCTACAACGTTCACAGGACCTTGGAAACTGCAAAGGACCCTTGGACTGCATTGGAGAGCAAGTATCGCATATCCGAGGAAAGTAATAAAAAAAATTCTTATTTATAATTTTATGGATTTCAAAATGGTCGCCAACAAGTCCATAGTTGCACAAGTAAGTGAAATACTACTGTTGGTGAATCAACTTAAAGATGTCGAATTCTTGGAATGATTATAAGAAAAAATTGAAACATGCGGAAACAGATTATAATTTAGACGGTTTACATCGTCATCTTCGTATTGAAGAGGATTCTCGTAAATGAGAACTAGATGATAATCCGCAAACTGAGTCTCAGGCTAAGGCAAATCATGTTGAAATTACTAATAAATTGAAGCCTAATAATGAGACACAGTTTAAGAAGAAAAATAATAATTCCAAGAGCAAAAAGAAGGGCGCTTGTTACTATTGTGACAAACCCGACCACAATGCCCGAGACTGTCATGTTCGAAAGAAACAACAAAAAGCGAATGTGGTCGAAGAAAAGCTGACAGTTGTACAAGAGGCGAACTCCATTAGTGGCATTGATAATGATTGGTGGCTCGATTCTAGAGCTACCATTCATGTTTGCAAAGTCTGTAATCAATTTAAGACTTACGAAGAGAATAATGGAGAATCCAGCGAAGTAACTGGTGCAAACAAGATTGCAAGCAAAGTTTTGGGAAAAGGCACAATTGAACTTACTTTAACCTCTGGGAAAATTCTTACATTAGTCAATGTATTAATTTATGTACGTGATATGTGTAAGAATTTGGTTTCTGGATACCTTCTTAACAAAGGAGGATTCAAGATGGTGTATGTGTCTGATAAGTTAGTGTTATTCAAGAACAACAAATTTGTTGGACAAGAATATTCTTGTAACGACATGATTAAGTTGAATCTAGTAAAGAAATCTTCTGCTTATATTATTGATTCTGTTAATTTATGGCATGGTAGATTAGGACAAGTTAATTATAAATCTCTTAGAATAAGCATCAATTAGGATTAATTTCTGATTGTGATTTCGATTCTATCTCTAAATGTGAAAATTGTGTTCAAGCAAAAATACACCTGAAATCCTTTAAATCTGTAGAAAGGAAAACTGTTTGCATGATTTTGTGTATAGTGATGTAGGTGACTTGAAAAGTCATATCACCTATGTTGGTAACCAGTACTATATTACATTTATTGATGATTGTACTAGATATGCATATGTGTATCTAATGAAATCAAAGGATGAGGCTTTTGATAAATTAAAAATTTACAAAGAAGAAGCCGAAACACAATTAGGAGTTAAAATTAAAGTGTTACCCTCAGATCGTGGTGGTGCATATTTTTCAAATGAATTTACCTTGTTTTTTTGTAAACAACATGGTATAATTCATTAATGTACCGCCCCGTATACACAACAACAAAATGGTGTTGCTGAGAGGAAAAATAGAACTCTAGTAGAAATGGTTAACGCCATGCTCAAAAGTTCTAATTTACCTTATAATTTATGGGGTGATGCTATGTTAACTACATGTAACATTTTAAATTGAGTACCACTTAAGAAGAATAATATTCCCCTTATGAATTATGGTTTAATAGAAAACCTAACCTCACTAGACTTAAAGTTTGGGGTTGCTTAGCATATGTTAGAAAACCTGACACCAAACAACCAAAATTAGGTAATAGGGCATTTAAGTGTGTTTTCATAGGATATTCTCTTAATAGTATAACTTATAGCTTCTTTATTCTTGACACCTTAGAAGTTATAAAATCTGTAGATGTAGAATTTTTTGAAAATCAAACTATTAAGAATCCATTGACATCATCTAGTTCAAAACCAACTGTGACTAATGATATCAATGGCAATGAATATGCTCCTGCTCAAAACAGCAAGGAAGTGTCAGTACCAGATAATAGTACTGAACACAGAAGAAGTAAACGAGTGAGAATAGAGAAGGACTACGGTCTTGACTTCATAACATATCTCGTAGAAGGCAATAAGGACGAAGTCCTTAATGTGACAAGATATGTAATAAATGTCGATGATGTTCCCAAAACTTATTCTGAAGCTATGACTTCTAGAGATTCTAATTTCTAGAAAGAAGCTATTGATGATGAAATGAACTCCATAATGTTAAACGAAACTTGGGTTTTAACCGATTTACCTCCTGGCGTTAAACCTACAGGATGTAAATGGATACTCAAGAAAAAGTTGAATACAAATGGATCAGTTGATAAGTTCAAAGCCAAATTAGTTGATAAGGGATATAAACAAAGACAAGGAGTAGATTATTTTGATACATATGCTCCAGTTGCTTGCATATTTTCCACATGCTGTTTAATAGCACTTGCATCAATTCATAACTTGGTCATACATCAAATGGATGTAAAGACAGCTTTTCGAAAGGGAGATTTAGAAGAATAGATATATATGGAACAACCTGAAGGTTCAGGCCAAGAAAAGAAAATTTGTAAATTAGTCAAATCTCTTTGTGACCTAAAGCAAGCTCCCATGCAAGGGCATGAGAAGTTTGATAAAGTCCCACAATCATATGTATTCATTGTTAATGATGCTGGTAAATGTATTTATAGCAAATAAGATAACAACGGTTATGTTATAATATGTTTATACGTTGATGACATGTTAATATTTGGTTCTAATATATCCTATGTGAATGAAATTAAGAGGTTTCTATCTTCTAAATCTGATATGAAAGATCTAGGAGAGACTGATGTAATTTTAGGAATCAAAATTATTAGGAAAGTGGGGGAAGGGAGTATTGCTAACCCAATCTCATTACATTGAGAAGTTCCTAAAGAAGTATGGTCATTATAATGACAAACCAGCACCAACTCCATTAAATCCAAGTATCAAATTAGAAATGAACACTGAATGTGCCATTTCTCAACTAGTCTCAACTAGAGTATTCTAGTGTTACTGGGAGTCTTATGTATGATATGCATTGCACTATACCCGACATCGCACATGCTATAAGTGTATTGTGTCGATTTACGAGTAATCCAGGTTTCAAACACTGGAAAGCCATTTATAGAGTTTTAGCTTATTTGAAAGGAACCATTGACTATGGTTTATCTTATAAAGGACATCCTGCTGTAATATAAGGATATAGTGATGCAACCTGGAACAATGTAGAATCCAAATCCAAGTCTACGACTGGATGGATATTTACATTAGGAGGCGTTGTTGTGTCTTGGGCTTCCAAGAAGCATACTTGTATATCTGATTCAACTATGTTGTCAGAATTGATTACATTAGCAGATGCATGTAAGGAAGCGGAATGGCTTAGGATATTGTTATTGGATATCCCATTGTGGAAGAAGCCATCTCCAACAGTCTTGATTAACTACGATAATCAAGCAACGATATATAATGTCTCTAATAAGACATATAATGGAAAGTCTAGACATGTAGGTCTAAGACATCAGATGGTAAGACAGTTACTCAAAAGTGGAGTTATAATTGTTGACTACATGGAAACAAAGAAAAACTTGGCTAACCCACTTACGAAGGGTCTTCCAAAGGCAATGGTTTCTATAAAGTCAAAAGAAATGGGACTAAGGCCTGTGAATGAAGACTAGTCATCCTTAACAGAAACCCGACTTGTGTCTTGAAAATGATAGACAAAGTTCAATGGATACCAACAAGTTAAGGGTATGATTATGGAACACTAAATCAATTATCCTATAATATTTAGTGTTGGATTCCACAAGAACAAAGGATGGATAAATGTCCTTAATAAGTCTAAAAACCTTAAAAGGTGTATCGCAAAAACACGTTAAGAGACTTACCTATATGAGCAAGGAAATCAGGTCATTTCCTAGGAAAGTAAGACCGCTTTCTAAAGTATACTCAAGAACCAGGATTAAAGCACATGGCCATTAACGTGCTGAGCAATACAGAACACTCTAACCAAGGAGTACAACATGTGGGATTGTTCTAGTTTTATCATTAAGGGATACTTGGTTTAAGATTCGTTCACCATAGAATCTCGGTAGAACTTTGAATGGTTTACATTAAGTAAAGGTTCAAATCCAAAAGATACCTTTTATTTATATGTTGTTTCCAAGATGATGCAAAACTTGATCTTAGAACTACATAGGCTTGATCCCACTTGGGTACGTAGGAAGTCACATTAGTGATTCAACCGTCCATTTTACTTATTTCTTTATTTTTAAAAATTGGGGGAGATTGTTTGAAACTTTTCAAAACATGGTTTCGGGCATGGGGTTTGTTTTTGAAGAGGGAAGCAAGAAGGAAGAAGTAATGGAAAATTTGGTTTGTCCCACATTGTAGAATGTGTAAGGGTATGCCACTGTATCAATAGCCTTCTGAAAAGTGTGTTGGGGCTTTGGGCCACCCAAATGTTTGCTTTGTTGTGAGGAGTGAGACTATGCATCTCTACCACACACGCACGTGTCGTCCGACCGACCGAACCGGACCGGGCCGGGTATGGGTACGGGTTTCGGGTCTTGATCCATTGGGAATATTTTTGGATCAAGATTTTAAACCATAATGGGCCAAATTTGGCCCGTAACGTTTCTTGCAACACCTTAGAACGTTGCAAATGGAAAGGGCGCAATGGTTCAAATTCGAAGCGTTGCGAATGAATAGTTACGACGCTTCAGAAGTGTCGCAAACAAAGAGATGCTATGATTAAAATTTGAAACAGAAACGACTGTTGTAAACAGTCGCGACAATTCGTGAAGGGGCGTGTCTCTCCAGAGGCTATAAATAGCGATGCATAGAACTGTTTCAAATAACTTTTTCCCTTACTCTTCTTCTTACTCAGAATCTATGATGCCGTTAAAGCATTTCAAACGCTGCAATTTTGTAATGCCTTCAAGGTGTTACAAATTCCAGAAATACGTTGCAGATTCATATTTTTCTTCTTCTTCTTCTCTTCGTTTTCTTCTTCTGTTGCATCATCAGAAATTATAAAACCAGAGTGTTCTTGATCGGATCAAAGTCGTACAAACTTTGAATCCGACTTCGCTGTTCCAAGGCTTTATTGAATCTTGAAAGTCGATAGTTCGATAATCTGTTTGTACCTGGTGGGTTGAACTATTGTTTGAAAGAATCTATTTCATAGATCCTTAAAGTCTAAAGTACGACTTTCATTTTCCTCCAATACACTCAAACCAAAAGTCCCCAACAACCTATTAATTTAAATTTAAAGTAGTTGTCAAAACAGTTCTAGTAACATAAGTAGCTCACAAATTAATTTTGTGCTTGTTATGTTTAGTCAGACATTCACAATGCTATTATTATATATGTTTTAAATATATTAAAATATGTGTGTAGGCAATGGTTGTTTCCTGCTATTTATCTTGTCGCTATATTTATGCTTTTTCTTTTTTTATTATTTTATGCAAGCAACTATGTGGAATTATTCAGTTTGCATGTAAGAATCCTCCCTATAATTTTATAGGGACAGATCAAAGTTGCAGTGAGGGTAGACAAATTGCTTTTGCCTATTAAGGTAAATTATCTAAGTTTTCTATGCATGTGGAGAATGATGAAAAAAATATGTAGTTGTAACTTGATTATACTTTTGTTACTGATCTTTTCACTTGAATTTGAGGGCTATTAAGTTTTTAGTTGGTTTCCTGTTTGCTTCTGATTTATTAAGCTCTTTGTTGTTTTTCAGGTCAATCGAAGAGCTAAAAGAAAGCCTTCATTGAAAATGAACAGATGATCTTTTAGATCCAAAAAAATTAAAAATCTATGTGGAAATGACTGGATATCAGCGTCACCTCGATGATATTTATTCGAGGCAAGATAAATTACCTACCTTAAACGTGGATACATATCGTATAGTACCGTGTTTAACTGACAATTACTTTTTGTATTGTTTTCCTCCACTCCTCATATCACAATAATCATTATATGAAGTATAGGACATTTTTCCTAATGCTTAGTTGCAAATAAGATCAATAAGTCCATTTACATTTTCCCTCATTAGCGCGAAAGCAAATCAAACATGCATGTAATGGTAAGTATTTTCTTTTGGATGAATGTTTTTAGATCATGAGCTATTTCGCAACTGCTGAACATGAAAAAGAGTGGGTCCAATAATTTGAATCTCCTAATGGGAGATATGATATGTATCAGTACAATCAGAAGGAGAGAACAGTTCTTCAGGTGATTAATTCAGAGTACAATAAATTATGTCATGTTATTTGAACGTAACTTCTCAGACATCATGGTCCATTAGTTTGTAAAGGATTGGAAACATTGAATGATATTCTAAGTTTTCTATTGATTGACCATGTTTTCATAACCGGATCGTGCCAACGGTCCAACCGCGGTTAACCTTGAACTGTCCAGCTTACCGGCCAGGAACTTCACAAAGCTTTTATGGCTAAAAAAACTGACTCAACCACGTCAAAACTGGCCTAACCGCTATTTTGGGCCCAAAATACGGTTAACAAATTCGATTTTTTTTAAATTCAACTGCAACCCAGGTTATCATGCCAAGCCCAACCCACTGATGCATGTAATCTAGAGCAAACTACTCATAATCGGTGCGGCTGCTAGTTTTATACAAAGATGAGGCAGAGCTCCAGATCTTTCGTTCACGATCTGGGACTTTTTACATTAGCTTTGTATTGTTTTCTTCCACCACACAATTGTTTTACTTTATTTTCTGTTTTCTTAGATGGTAAATTAAAACATAATTAAATACGGTTCTGATGGTTCAGTCGGTCACGCTTTCAAAACCTTAAACCCTAAATCGGCACGGTTCAATTCGCGACACGGTTATAAAAATTATGATCTTAGTCCAGCTTTCTTATGAATGATGCATTTCTATTTTGTTTTCCATTTCATTATTCATATGATCATTTAAAGGCCATGTGCACAGTTCATAATACTAATTCATGTCATTTTTAACTATATTCTATTCTATTATAAGATATTTATTTGCATATTTGCTAGTTTTTGAATTTTTTAAATGAAGTACCCATGTTTGGGAAGATAATGAAATGAAACATCGCTATAATGTAACATTTTCCCAATAAGTTTTCATGCAATCAGTTGGGTGGTTTGGGATGTTGAGGGAGCATGTATTGGTTTAACCAGCTTCTTTGGAAATGATATGGTTTAGTCAACGAGGATTTTCCGTCTGTGCAAATGCCATTTGAATATTATTGAAGTTTGATCCTATTTTATATATTTACATTCTGATAGTGCATAATAATAAAACAAATATCCTAGGTATTTGTATTAAATATCTACATAGTGTGCCCCGTGTGCCCATCCAATGGAAACCCCCTGATTTCCATCTTTTGCAGTTAAGTCCTCCAATTTTCACAAGAACTTAATTGCAAAAGGTGGAAATCAATGGATTCTCATTGGATGGACACACAAGGGATAGAAACAGAAGAATTGACCCCATTTTTTCCTGACCTATTTGTTCACTTGTATCGCTGGAAATTAATTAATAGTTGCCTCATTTCACTTACTATATTGTTTGACAGTATGTTGTTGTTTTAAGTATATTTGAATGTTATAGCCAGTTCAGACACTTTCCTTCCATCTACATATTCAAGTATCTGACATTGTACATGGCTTCAAAACATACTCTAGTAAAATTTTTGCAATGTAGTTCACGTAGATTTAACATTGCTTCATTATCAAACCGACCGTTAGGGAGGTTTCTCTATTGTAAGAGGGGCTAAACCAATTTGTCTGTGCCAATAAATTTTGACTATAAAAATGTAAAGTCTCAGTTCTGCATTTCCTTTTCTCTGTTTCTCCGTTTCTTCCTCCGTAATAAATCCAAGGGAGAATTCCTCCTCTTTTATCACGAGACCTCTAAAAAAACCAATTTTATCACAGATTCATTCACAAATTCGCATTTTTAACTCTAAAAAGCCGATTCTGAATCGGATTTGAGAAACCGAAAGCCGATTTAATCCGAAGTTATCAAATGAAAGACTGTTCTCAGCGGAGATCCAGCTTACAGACTCTTGTTTATAAGGTGCTTTATGATATATAGTTTTATGAAGATGAATGATATTGGTTTGATAGGGTTTTTACGGATTTGGTTATCAAATTTTTGGATCTGATGGAATTTTTGGATCTGATGATATTGGTTTGATAGTTTTATTTAATTGGAAGCTGGCTAATGGTTGTGGCTTGAGGAATTTTTTTTATTCCCTTTGCTATACTATTGTTTATTAGGTAGACTTTATGACATGGTAGATAGTATGAACAGTATTTCATTAGTTTTCCATTGATGAAAGAAATTTAGTGGTTGCCAGATTATGGAGATCAATAAAGCTACCAAAGACATCTCATGTCTAAATATTGAAATGTCACCATATTCTACTAACAGATGTTTAACAAAGAGATTCAGTTACAATCACATATGGAGTTCGACCTTTGTGTTTCTCTTTTTTATCATAGACTTAGGATTGTTTCTTCGAAATGAGTAATTTGAACTTTGCTAATACAATTACTAAAAAAAATCTAATATATGTATCTTTGAATTTGTTCAGGTTGGTGTTTCCATTATAAGAGCACTAATATATGTATGCCTTGATCCTATATATGCCTTTCTGTTATGAAATACTTAATCTTACGGATTTTCTGGCAAATATTTAAGGTAATATCACCCTGCGAATTTAAAGCAGGAAAATTGATTTCAACTATGTTTTTCTTTATATTAATGATGGTTATTATACTAAACATTCAAGTATCATGATGCATCCTAGCTTACGAGATAAAAGTGATGTATATAACGCTAAGATCTTTGCCTCCTACCAAACTTGGAGCTGTAATTTAGAGGAAACTTACAACGATAGATGGGGTCGAGAGAGAAGTAAGGTGTGGATGGCGGCAATAGGCGAGGTTAGAGGAGGAGGAAGGCTTCGGCATGGAGGGCTCCCGGTATTGTTAACTGTGAGTGCGATTCAACCTTATGGTAAAAAAAATGCTTTTCAAATCTAAGATTTATTTGCAGTTTTTCTAAGTAATTGGTTTGATTTATTACAATTGTTTCTATAGTTGCTGTTTTCTTCCTATTCACATCAGAAATCGGTAAGATTTTACATTTGTTTCGTCATTTTTGGTAGTTAATTGCAGATGAAAAATTGTATTTTGGGTCGTTGGAAATTAAATTGTAGCTTGATATTATAAATGAAATAACCTGATGATTGAATGAGCTTTTTAACAGAATTTATTAGGTATAAATTTGAGCTTACAAAATATTTTATGCATGTTACAAGATATAATTGAGATAGCTTCTCTTAATCTGGCAAAGGACAATGTTGATGGAAGAACTCCACCTCATGTCTCTTATAAAGGTAAATGCTATTATACTTGATTCATATGGATGGCAATTACGTTTTTTCATCCATGTTCTCAAATAGAGCCCAACGCCAATAAAATAAAAATAATTAAATAATCATTAAGTTTTATTACAAGTTTAATACAACCCAAAGGGTTATTAATCGATAACAATAGGACTATGTATGCTTTGTCGTACATTGATTCTAGTTATGTTAGTTACATGATATTGATATTATGTTAGTTGCATAGGATTGAAATAATTATTGCAATATGCATTTTTCGCCTGTACTGGTTACAGATCTTAGACATCTGGTTCCTATTGCTGATTACAGCAAACAAAATATCTTTCCTTATCTACAGAGTTTTACCAATTCATTTTCTTCATTAGATGCTATTTCTCATTTTGATGTGCTAAAAACCATCAAAATCTCTATTAACAACACCATACTTTGTTTGTAGCTTTTAACAAAATCCTCTGATCAAATTTTACTATTTAAGAGGATTAATGATTCAAGTAAGAATTAAATCATTAGTCTCTTCTTCTTACCTTATCTATTAGTTGACGATTATTATTATCATATGTGCTTCATTTATTTTGCTCAATGTATTGAGTGAATAAGTTTATAATGATCAGAACAAAGTTCATACTATTTTTTCATGTCCCTGTGGTTCATAATTTTGTTAAATATATTATTGCAAATGTTTTTTCATAGGGAACTAGTAGAAAATTCCACTACTTTAATATAGGCAAAGCATGAATTGGTTAGGTAGATTTGGCATGATGTATCGGTAGAATGGTAACTAGTATATTCATTTGTTGAATTCCTTTGGTTCACTAATTACATGATTGTTTCATACCATACAAGCAAGGAGGTTTTATGTCAACTCCACATTATTGTAAAACCCATTTTGTAGATATGAAACACATTAAATTCCATTATTATTTTTGCTTCTAGAGTTGCATATATGGTTGGATTTGATGTACCAGCTGCCACTTACATGTAGCATCTTGAGAGTTTTTCCTGAAAGTGTCAACAAATCAATACTACTGCCCATTATGCTTGAGGATAAGAGAGCTAGAATGCTAGAATAGAAAGTAGTTATTTTATTAGTGTTCCATGCTATTTTCTTATTCAATTATGTTTCCAAATTGTAGTCATATTGCCTTTAATTATGCACTAAACATTGAAAACATGATTAATATAAAACTCGAAGTCAACATAATGTTGTGATTTGTGACATGAAATCACATACGTTGATGAAGACGAGGCATGGATGTGCTTGGCAATAGAGGAGATGGAGCAGCGGCAGAAAGAAGGCAAGGAGAAGCGGTTTTGTGCTGTGTTTCAGCACAGACGTCTGACAGCATTTGGTCAGACTTTTTTGTCAGGGTTTTGGTAACCCGAGAGCAGGGACAGACGTCTGACCAATCTGGGTCAGACGTCTGAGCGGGGTTTCCTACGTTTTTGACTTGGTCTTTTCTGTGACTTATTCTGCAAGTAATGAAGGGGCAAATTGGGTATTTGCCTAGGGCTTCTATTGTCCTATAAAAGCAGCATCTTGGGTTGGATTAAAAGCATGGGATTGAGACCGAATTAATTAATCCAAGGGATAGCTGTCGTCCTTCATTGTTCTCCTTCTCCAACAAAAGTTGTAGTCATCTAGATATTCTTTCCCTTCCTCAATAAGGTTGTTGATCCTTGTAGTTTGTTTATTGTTGGTTGTTGAACCAGTAAGTGTAAACAGAATTCGTTTAGAGAATCAATAAAGAGGGTGGTTGGGTGGAATATTTTGTGTTTGCGCGTGTGATTTCATATCTGTGTTTGTTTCCATAGAAATCATCTTTAAGTAATTGGGTGAAGAAGATCCTGGACGCTTCCACAAAGGCGTAGTTTTCACAACAATTGGTATCAGAGCTAGATCATCGCAAAGCTTAGAGTGATTTTGGATTGGAAAATTCAATTTTTTGATGACGGATATGATGGCATTTCCGAAGATGACTGTTTTTTACGGAAGAAATTGGGGGATTTGGAAGCCTAAGATGGAGGATGTGCTTTACCTCAATGATCTTCATGATCCGATTGTTGGAAATGCGGAGAAGCCCTCAGGTGTGAATGAGGGAACGTGGAAGAAGATGGATAAGAAGGCTATTGCCTTGATTTGGCAGTACCTTAATGATTTGGTATTCCATTATGTTGCTAATTGTGAATCCGCGAAAGATTTGTGGGACAAGTTGGTATCTTTGTATAAGTCGAGGAGTGCTACAAGTAAGGCTTTTCTGCTTCGAAAGCTTGTTCAGCTGAGATTGAATGAGAAGAAGTCTGTTGCAGGGCACCTGAATGAATTTCAAGATGTGATCAATCAATTAGCAAATCTAAAGGTCAATTTTGATGACGAGTTGCAGGCTCTTTTGCTGATGAGTTCGCTTTCAGAAAGCTGGGAGACTTTGGTTGTTTCATTGAGTAACTCCAATGCTGGTGGAGCCATCTCTTTGGAAATGGTACGAAGTAGCCTTTTGAATGAGGAACTAAGGAGAAAAGGGTCGGGTTTTAAATCAGTTCAAGGTGAAGCCATGGTAGCAAAGGACTCGGGGAAAGATACAAGAAGGAAGAAGAAAGGGGCTAATGGTAAAGGTGCTTGTTATTATTATGGTAAGGAAGGTCACATACGTAAGAATTGTTATGCTTATCAGAGGGATAAGAAGAAGGCTGCGGATGGTGATGGAAGTAATGAGGCACATGCAGATATTGCTGCAAGTTCCATTATCGATACTTCTAGTGATGTCCTGTTTAGCAAAGTTAATCCTTGGAAGATGGATTCAGGAGCCAGTTTTCACATTTGTAAGGATGTGAAGTGTTTTTCTTCTTATGAGAAGGATGTCGACATGATTAGAACAATCAATGGAGTAGAGCTACCAGTTTGTGGTATTGGATCTATCCGGTTTCGCATGCATGATGGCGTGGTAAGGGAAGTCTCTGGAGTTAGGCATGTGCCCGCTAGTTCGCATAACCTCATTTCTCTCGGTCAGTTAGATCGCCGTGGTTGCACTTATGATACTCGAGGTGGAGTTTTGAGAGTGAGGAAGGGTGATCGTGTTGTGATGAGGGGTGTCTTGGAGGCAGGAAACCTGTATAGATTGGTTGGTTCTATGGTCGACAGTAGAAGGCGAGTGACGGTTGAAGAACCTAGCCACAACAAGGTAGCGAGGTTAATTTGGTCACTGCTGATGTGTTAGACAGGGGTCTTCATGTTGATGATGCTCGAGGGATACGGGGTGATCAAGGAAGGAGCTCGGGTCAAGTGATAAAAGGGTGTCGATGCAGAAAATCCACAAGGTGGAAATCCTTGTGGTATTACAAGCACTTTTAGACCGTTAATGTTGCGTGGTGCATCTCGAGGGGAAGATGCATCTTTGGCAGGCGGTGGTTTGTGTTTGTAATGGTTTAATTGAGAGTAGGTGTCTTTGAAAGAGCTAGATGGCTTGTGTGTTGGAAGTTAATTTGATGTGATGCGATTTCATATCAAGGTAGAGTGTTGTGATTTGTGACATGAAATCACATAGGTTGATGAAGACGAGGAGCGAATGTGCTTGGCAATAGAGGAGATGGAGCAGCGGAAGAAAGAAGGCAAGGAGAAGCAGTTTTGTGCTGCGTTTCAGCACAGACGTCTGACAGCATTTGGTCATACGTCTGCTGTCAGGGTTTTTGTAACCCGTGAGCAGGGACAGACGTCTGACCAATCTGGGTCAGACGTCTGAGCGGGGTTTCCTGCGTTTTTGACTTGGTCTTTTCTGTGACTTATTTTGCAAGTAATGAAGGGGCAAATTGGGTATTTGCCTAGGGCTTCTATTCTCCTATAAAAACAGCATCTAGGGTTGGATTAAAAGCATGGGATTGAGACCGAATTAATTAATCCAAGGGTTAGTCGTCGTTCTTCATTGTTCTCCTTCTCCAACAAAGTTGTAGTCATCTAGATATTCTTTTCCTTTCTCAATAAGGTTGTTGATTCTTGTAGTTTGTTTATTGTTGGTTGTTTAACCAGTGAGTGTAAACAAAATTCGTTTTGAGAATCAATAAAGAGGGTGGTTGGGTGGAATATTTTGTGTTTGCGCGTGTGATTTCATATCTGTGTTTGTTTCCATATAAATCATCTTTAAGTAATTTGGTGAAGAAGATTCTAGACGCTTTCGCAAAGGCGCAGTTTTCACAGCACATAAGATCTACCAGAGTTGGACAAATGATGGTTAGTGCAAATTTTTCTCTTGAACTTATATTAAATTTAGACTAATTATATGGAATCTTTACATTGGACACAAGTTGGTTAATGGTACAAAGCTATTATTCTTTATGTTTGGCAAGTGATAAAAATATTGTTTAGTCTAATTATGTGATATGTGCCTTTTTTGGAATACAAAATGAGATTATTAATGACTTGTTATGTCCTTTTTTGGGAATTAAAACTTGGTAAGAACTAGATAGAATCCCATTTCCCTAAAATGCATCGCATATATGTTATTCTCGTTTTCTGATGACTTGAGTAGCTGGTAAAAAGATTGTTACTTATATAATGCAAAGCAAAACGCGAGGGAAAACCCTATATTACAAAAAGTAACTTGAAAGACTGAGAGAAATGGCAGAAATCACCCTTAATCCTATAGTTTTTTTACTGTTCATATGTTAAATAAAAGTTGCTTAAGTGTTAAGCTGAAAACTGCAGTGAAATAGCGATAAAAAGCAATGTTCTCTCTTCACCGCTTTAGTGATATTTTCAAGTCATTGAGGATGTCATTTAGAAAATTGCATTTTGTTTGCAGAGGTATTTTGGTGATGATAAGAATGTTGACATTGAAAGTGCAATTTTGAATGAACTACTGAAATGTTCTAATCAATAGTTAATTTAGTGTCATCTTGTACCCTTTGAAAGTGATAAGGATGTCACTTTTTACCTACATTGTAGTAAGTGTCATCTTGTACCCATGCACCCCAAGCACAATTTCTTTTTAAAAAACAAAATTGCGTTGGTGTATTTAAAAATATGCTAAGTGTATTTGTCTGAAAATTGCAAAAGCTCACTCTTAAAGGGAGCCAATGAAAATATAACTGACATTACCTATTTTGTAGTTAGTTTTCAAAGAAGTTTAAATTTTTAGCTAGTTGGAAAAAGAGAAGTGATCTAAATGAATAAACGATCCTAATATGTATAGTTTTTTATATATAAATACACATTTACTTTAATTTTATTTTCAGGTTTCATCTTAGCAGCGTTTGTTTGGGTAAACAACATTCTCTGAGGGGTCTACAATGAGGAATTGAGGAATAGTGATATTGTGGATGTGCATGTAGGCATGCATTTCTTATAGGGTTATGCAGAATAATTTCTTTAAAGTTTTTACTTCCATTGTACCAAAATTTCACTGTAAGTTTTCAGTTTTAGATTGTAGTATGATATTCTTCTCTTTTTGTCTAGAATGAAAAGTAATGTCGAAGATTTTTTTGAGTCAAACAAGGCCTTAGCAGTTGTACTTTTTGTTGTGAACAGGTATTTTTTCAATTGAAGTCATAATTAAAATATAATTTATCAACTATATTTTTTACTTTATATTGTAAACTTTAACGGTCGGTTTTCCCACCGTTGTACGGTAATACTAGTTAATAACCATATTGAAAGTTATCAATGCTTCTAATTCTCGTATTCACTTGCATGCGAGACCACAATTTTTAAAATGAACTGTAATGTTATAAAGTAAAGTACAAGATTATATATGTACTATAAGCATATATCTATGCTATTTTACAGAGCCAAAGTTGGCACGATTTTTTTTCTTCATGTTTCATATTTTATGGCATATATTCATATACATTTCGTGTTTAGGAAAAATTAGGAGCTTAAATATTTCTTTCCTTGTGTGTGCCTATATGCATATGATGTCCTAGTTCATTTCTATCTTGATTCAAATTTATTATAAACTTAATTATTAGCTTTGACTTATATTAATTATGATTTATGGTTTAGGCCTACCTGTCACTACACTAACATTTGATCCACACATTTTTCCTGTTCAGGAGTATTTTGATGCTGATGTCAAGACGATGAAGGTCAAGAGTTGCTGTTTTCCTCTGTTAGTTGCTCAAATTACTCTACAGAAGAAGGATTGCATACACGGTTTTGTCTAAAGGTGAGATTAAATATATACATCATACATAAATTAGCTAGAATCATTCCATTATTGTCGGTCTAGGTTGCCTCCCTTTAATTTTTTATACATATCATAATTCTTAATAATCATTCGTTCATTTACTACTTTATTACACTACAATAAAAAGACCCTACTACAACTGCAATTTTACAACTGCCACAAAGTGGCAGTTGTAGTAGCGGTTCTTTACAACTGTTTTTTTGGTAAGTTGTAATAGACTAGTTTTCAACAGCACTTTTATTTTTTTTTAGTTGTAATATATTCCTATTGCAACTGTTCCTTTCCACCAGTTATAATAGATACTTATTTTTGACAACTTTTCTTTTTTACCAGTTGTAATATAATTTTATTACAACTCTTATTGTCAATTGTAAATGAGGCTTTGGCAACTCTTTTAGTTTCCAGTTGTAATTGTTTTTGTCGATTGTAATTGATGTCCATTACAACATTTTTTTAGTTGTAAAGGATTTTTGTCTTAGACAAATCAATAATTACTATTTGTTATTAATAATTAATATTTAAAAATTAATAACTAACAAATATTAATTGGTTTCTAATTATTACTATTAAATCTTTTAAAAATTGTAATATGTACGTAATAATTATCTTTTAATAACTGATATTAAATAATTATAACTAATATATAATAATTAATTATGACTAATATGTACTAGCATTCTCACAATTTAAGTAGCAGAATTTAGGCTCTGCTTAACTTTTTTCCCAAACTGAAATTTTGGCTTCAATTCAAAATTTCCCTCCAAACTAATTTTTTTGCTGCTACTCTCCTGGAAATTTTGGCTCTAAGAGGATATCCAACAAAGTATTGGATTTCCGAAATGCTAAAATCCAACCTCAAAAACGTGTCCAACAGGGTATACATTTTACCCACTGTTCGGAAATTTGGCTGTATAGTTCTGGAACCTCCAAATTGTCCACGCACTTGTTTAACAAGCTCGTAGACTTACGCGCTTGTTTAACAAACGTGTAATGTTCAATGGCTTTATTTTGCGCGCGTCTGTTGAATAGACATGAGGAGACCAATGGCTTGATTTAGCAATGGTTATGTCTAACGTTTATATTTTCAAACACTACAAATACACAACCCCTCATCTACTTTCCTCCACATCAACTCTTCTTCTACCACATCCAAATTTACTATAAAAAAATGGTTACTGATTTTGATGTCGATGCCGCAAGAATTGGGCTTGAAACTTTCGATTTACAAGATCAAAGTCAACCATTTGGTGGAATGCTAACTACTTCAAGTTGGAGTGTTAATAAAGACTATGATCTTAGCTACATATACTGCTCACTTTCGCTAGATCTTGTCCGTGGTGCTGATCAAAGTGGTGAAACATTTTGGGGTAGAATCACTAAGGCATACAACAGGAAGAACATGCATTGAAATAGAAGTGTTGCTTCCATCAAAGGTCATTATTATAAAATTAATCGTCAAACTCAATGTTTTGATTCGCAGATGTTCAAGCTGAAGTAGAGTAACCCAAGCGGATTTGGAAGTGATACTCATATGGTAATAATTGTTTACGTTTTTTGTGTACTTTCCATCTTAGCGTTGTTAAATAGCTTCATATTATTGATGCAGAGACTTGTTGCAAACAAGTTATTCAAACAAATATATAAACCAGATAGTAAACAAGGACCTCATTTCTATCAGTTCATGCATGTGTATGACCTACTGGTTAATCATGTGAAATGGAAATTTTCACTTCAGAAAACAGTCCAAGAAGTCCAATCAAGCTGTAGTCATGGGAAAGCTACAAGATTTGGAGACAGTTGTAGTCCGAAAGATTCGCAGGATAGTGCAACTATGGGTTTAGAAGAAGATGTTCACCTTACTGATGACCGATATGATAAGCCCGAAGGATCCAAAGCGGCAAAGAAAAAACAAGTGGCAGGAGCGATTGAAGGCGAAATCAGAAAACTATAAAGGAGTCTAACGATATGTATCAGAGGGCACTCCAAAGCAGAAGCATTCAACACCAAGAAAGGATTGTCGCAATTCATCAACTTGTTGAGGTAAAACGACGAAAGAAGGAAGATGCAGTCATGTTTACGGATATTTCGCAAATGGATGGTGTGCAACGCGAGTATACGGAGTATCAAAGATTTGAGATCTTGAGGCGAAGAAGAGAAGGAGGTGTGTGATTGTAGATAACTTGGATGTAAACTTTAGTTGGCTTTGTATGCCCCAGTTTGGTGTTAGTTGCAATTTGTTTATGTATCATAGGAATGGAGTTTGAAATTTAAAATGGAGTTTGGAATGGAGTTTGAAATTTAAAATGGAGTTTGAAATATAGATTGAAATTGAAAATGGACTTTGAAATTTAAAATGGAATTTGAAATTTAAAATGAAGTTTGAAATTTAAAATGGAGTTTGAAATAATATATACCTGCTCTAACGGCTAAAGATATCGAACCATCATCTTCGGATGACACTTATACTTGACTTTCTGATTAAGAATTTATTGGGCGATCCACCAGGTGGCTGCATTTTAGCTCACGCACAGGGTCAGCAATCCATGCTAATTAGTTTCATTCAAATATCGAATGCCGCTTCACTTATCCTTTGGAAAAAGTTGCTTTCACTTGCAACTTTCAGTTTCTTTGAAGCAGACTGTGTAGTGCAATGTAACTTACACTACAGTCTCTACTACAAAGTAAGGGAAAGTTGCTAGTGAAAGAATTTTTTTACTAAGGTTAAGTGCAGCAGCATCTGTCATTTGGATGAGGCTAATTAGCATGGATACCCGACCCTACGTGTGAGCTAAAATGCATCCACCTGGTGGATCGCCTAATAAAATATTAACCATAAAGTCTAGTAATCATCCATCTACCAAAATTTTCAACAAACCTGTTAAAATATTTTCAGTACACTTGTTATCTCTCAAAACAAAGTAAACTTGTTATAAACAACCCAATTTAAATTTCAAACATAAGGCAAACGAACAGTCAAATGACGATGAAATCATGGTTAAATATTGAACTATAGAATTATCCATTTGCTCAGTTTAAGAAATGGACAGCTTTTATTTGCTAAATAGTTAAACTATAAATCAGTGACAACTTGTACATGAATGTGGTTACTACATTTCGGATTCAGTGTGGCAAGCGATCTAAAGAACATATCAACAAACCCGTTGAACACATTGTTTTTTCTTTGTTTCATGGATATATATACCACAATCTAAAATTAGACCATACACGTTTCAATTCAATTCAATTGAAATAGCTAACACACTAACAACCAACTAACACACTAGTACCATACATTTCTGATTCCAGGGTATAACAACCAGCTAACACACTAGTACATACCAATTCAATTGAAATAGCTAACACACTAACACAAAGTAGCAATCGGCTTACACACAAAGACTTCAACTTGTTCCATAATCCCTACTATCAGGCATGCACAACACAATTCAATTGAAACAGCTAACACACTAACACAAAGTAGCAATCAGCTAACACGCAAAGATTTCAACTTGTTCCCTAATCCCTATTACCAGGCTTGCACAATATGATTCAATCGAAACAGCCAACAAACTAACACAAAGTAAGGTTCAGCTAACACACAAAGACTTCAACTTGTTCCCTAATCCCCACTATCAGGCATGCAAAACACAATTCAATTTAAACACATGCCTGCGGTCAATGGAGGGCTACGGAATAAGGGTTACTGCGTCGAAGGAGAGGGTTGTTTGTCTCTGTCGGTAGGTAAGATTCTAGAGAAAGGTAGAGGCACGATTTGGTAACCGAAAACCCTAATTTGGGTTTTTGGTCACCAATAAAGTAAAATAGAGGATAAAGGAAGCGGCCAAAATTTTAATTCAGAGTGCCTATTGGGATGCACAATATTATACGTATTCGATTTGGCCAAAAGCCGTATCAAATTAACTGACCCGGAGCTTCGTAGATGGACGGTAAGATTTAGGGTGTTTGAGGTGATGCGGATCGCAAAATGTAGTTTGATACGGATCTTAGCACTATCAAATATGATACAGCTTTAAACCATATTTTATGTCCGCATCTTGGTGTGTCAAATTGGCTGTTATGGTGTAGTGTGATTCCTAATGCTGCAATATTTTTCATGATAGTTTACTCATGTAGAACATTTATTCTACCATCTAAACTGCTATCAATGCTAAAATCAGTTATGAAGAATTTTTTTTGGTCAGGCTCAACCCATTCAACAAAAATGTCACCTATAGCATATCACAAATAAGGAAAACTCAAGAGAAAAGAAGAATTGTGAATAAAGCATGTCAAACTGTGGAATATTATTGGCCTTTCTAAACACTTTAGCAGTCTAGTCCTTAAAAGTAATACTTTATGGGCTGGATGGAGTATAAAGCATAATCTAAAAAATAAAGACAGTTGGGTAGTCGAACCAAAACTGACACAAAGCTAGGTTGGGAAGACAATGCTTAAAGTCAGAGATAAATTGAAGCCTCGCTCAATGAATTAACTATCTTCTGAAAGCAAAGCAAAGTTCTAGAACTCTCCATGGCTAAAATGTGGTCTGATTCTAATTGAGAAAATAAATCACGCTGACTTGATGCATAGTGGCATACCCTTAAATGCCAGGGTTGTATCTAGGAGTGGGTACGTAAGATTTCCGTACCCATCGGAGATTTTTCTGTTTCTTTCGACCTTTGATGGAAACACAATATTTGTTCTGTGTTCCGTTACATCAACTTCGGAATTCCACTAGTTGAATACCACGAAAATAGGAAAACATGAAATGGAATATGGAATTTTACTTTTTCCATAGACAAATTAAAAGCGTAGAATACAAACAGATGATAGAATACCCAGAAAAAATAAAATTACTGAATACAAACGAAACACTAGTAAACAGCTCATAAAAAATTAATATAAAAAATTGAATGTAAAACAGAATGATAAACAGAAAATAAAACCGATAGAAAAACCGATAGTACAAGAAAAGGTTGATTAAAACATAATACAAAAATGAGGTGACTAAAGATAAACAAGCAACATTGCTAGATGATACAATCCAAACTGGCTAGATTGAAAAAAAAAACATTGCTTTTCCAATTTCAGATTCATAAGCAATTTCATTCTAAAGAAACAAATAATTTTCAATATTCACCTTCAGAAATTGAAGACATGACACAAAAAGCAGTCACCACCCAACGAACCACTTTTGGGTTGTAAATTGCCCTTCACTTCGGTGTATCCTTCAACATGGTTGTTGCCCACATTCCAATTTTATCTTTCAAATACCTCTTCAAGAAAGCATCAGTGCAAAACTTCAAGATATCACCAGATAATAGTCCTATAGCAGTTTCAACTTATTGGCATGTTTGGAGGCATAAGTGAACATACATAGTGCTTCTAAATTGTAAGGTTAAAATACACATATATGTTTACAATAGACGTGTATATAACACTTAAAGTACTAACAAGCGCATATATATATATATATATATATATATATATATATATATATATATATATATATATATATATATATATATATATACCGGGGTGGCCCTAGCACATTTAATGCCCTAGTCCAACACGGAAAAAAGAAAATTTATTGCCCTAAAATTTGATAAACAACAACACGATCAAATATACGAAACAAAATGCAAATTCTATTATAAAAGTTAACATTGCTTACAAAATACTTGTCAAAACACTTAGATTACATATCCCAAAAAAAAAATGTCGATTGGATATAAAATACATAAACAGATATTAACAAAGCAACTTCTTCTTGCATTTTTTAGAGCAAACTCATCTATTATCCTTTCATAGTTAAGCATATCCAAGTAATCATAGCTAATCCACTTAATCTCTCGCGCGACATAGTAGTTCATACATACGTTTTAATTAGTTTCAATTTTGAAAAACTTCTTTCCGCCGAAGCAACTGTAACAAGAATAATCAGTAGAATTCGATAAGCAAACCAAACATTGAGAAATCCACTTACATTTCGATAAGACTTCAACAAATTAAGAATACCAGTTCATGCAGTAACTTTCGATGGAAGAATTCCTTTTAATTGTTGAAGCTCATAAAACAACTCCTTACTACAAATATCTTTTTCTTCCTCATGTGTCAATTTATTTTTCAAATTCATGCAACTATCCTTTAACTTATCATCGTCAATATTCTTGAACTTCAAATTTAGCAAAAAAACCAAAAATTCCTTTATAATGTTTAAATTTCTCAAACCGATCTTTAAGCGAAATTAAAGCTTGATCCATTATATGTAGAAAATAAGCGACTCTAAAATATTCCTCGGGAGATTGTCTACCATAATTTTCTATGATGTCTTGGTCAGTTTGAGCTTCCATCGCTTTATAAATTGTTTTCTTTTTTTGAAGCCCCTTATGCAAATCAACCCATTTTATAAGATTCACATTGTGTGAAGGATTACTTTCATGCCCTCTTAGCTTCCTGGGTAGATTATGCCCATCATTGCATCCTTCACTGACCAATTGAGATACCTTATGTGTATTTTTAAAAAGCTTACAACAAAACATATACTTTATCACATTAGTTTGAGTATGTAAGCCATTTTCTTTCATGCTCCTCTCTACGTGGATAGCTAACAATGTAATATTTAGAAGAAGAAAAATGTCTACCATCAATCTTGCTTCTTAGAAATGCATCATTTTGCTTTAAAATCATAATCGGACCACATCGAATTCGCATGATTCTTTTGGTGTCACTAATTTTTCCCCATAATCCCGGATCATAATTAATATCAACATCCTTTTCAAGATCAATTGTGGCTGCATCATTAACATCTTCATCAAAAGAATTGTCAACATCTTCATTAAGCTCATCTTCCGTTACTTCTACAATATGTTGATTATCAATTTCTACATCAACGTTTCCACTTATAGTCCTTTCATCATTAGCGCAATCAATATTTATATTTTCATCCTACCAATTGAATTCATCAATTTGACTTGAAGTCTGAAGTTTTTTTATTTCTTTCTTGAAATAAATTTGAAATTGAACCAACTAATGATTTTGTTTCTTCATCACTCCGTGGCTTTTTCTTCCTATTCTGATATCCAGAATGTTGTCTTTGATTCCTATCTCAAATCGTGATATAACACACTCAATTATTTTCAAAAACCAATTTTTTTTAACAATCAGTTGTCAACAAGCCAATAAGTATTAGCATGATACTAAAAAAAGTAGCTAACATGATTTTATAAGCATTTAACAATTTTTTATTATGCAGTTACACACAAATTAGTAAAACGACAAATTAGAAAACTAATTTACAAATCAGGTCATTTATTTTCTCTTAAGCTAACTAACTTGGTCTAGGATTATTAAAACAATATAGATGAATTGAAAAATAAAAAAATAAAAATGTACAGAAGTTGAGTCTTAGATTTTTTATTTATTTTTATTTTAAAAAAAGACATGCAATCATTCAATTTCTTATTGTTGAGGTCTGGTAGGTGTTTCATCATTCATCAAATAGGCAAAGGCAATTAGCTTATAGGTAACAATAGGTAATTCGCAAGCTTACTGGAAAAAAGAGGGGCAAACAAATTCAAAGTCTACAACTGCAAGCCAAACATGTATGAACAATTGAAATCAACAAATAATTAGACATATAATTTCAGATTTGCAGTCAGCATGAACAATTGAACACAATTATGAAGATTGAAGAACAGACAATGGCATAAACTCACGAAAATGAAAATTAACTCACATCGTCTACGAATTAGAAATTAGGGCTATCAACCTAGGGTTGGTCTGAACTCTGACAGACACCACAAATAGGCGATAGCTGAAGTTGAGATGCGGCTGAGACCTGAGAAGAGCGGCGACGGCGAACGAGGTGACTATAGTCGCTGGTTGTTGAGCGATGTGATAAAAACTGCGTATTTTTGTTTCTCTGTTTTGTTGCCCCTATGCGAAGCGATGCCCTAGGCAAATGGATATGTTGCCTACATGAAGAGCCGGGCCTGTCGATGGAACATGCAATATAGATGCAGTTACTTGAGCTGCTGACATTTACATATAAGTTATAGAAAGAAAGTTTATGAATAAATATTAGCTCTCTCTGCTCCAATTGTTTGGTCAATTCCATTAAGTGTGAGCATTATTATATATCTTTGTTTTCTTGTTGCCCTATCATCCACTGCTGCCATGGAATTATTGTTTGCTTAACCCAAAAAAATTGTAGAGATTATAATTTGTGATTTGGTGGTTCTTATGTAAAGCTTTAGGTGCATGGTTATAGGAAGATTTGAATCTGGTTCCTAATATATTGGAACATCTTATTGTTTGAGCATCTTATTTTTGAAATTGTGTTGGGCTGAAAAATCTTTTTCACATTCTCATGCTTGAATTTGCCTTTTTAATTCATAACGTAATTCAGCTCTGTTATTTATATACAAAAGAAACCGTAACCTTAAATTAATAAGTACAAAGGTTTCATTTCTCCATGTTTTCATCGTGTTTCCAACTTTGGAGCAGTCGAACAAGTCATGCTTCTTCCCATTTTCCACACCTGATCATACTTGGCTTTTATTTTATATGCATGTGTGAGATCGGCTCTGTTTGAAAATTTTGGCATGCACGTATAATTTTTTGTATTATCTACAAAAGGCATCTGACTCTTTCATGCATACTCCACTTGGCTCGGGGGATATAGCTCAGTTGGTAGAGCTCCACTCTTGCAATTGGGTCGTTGCGATTACGGGTTGGATGTCTAATTGTCCAGGCGGTAATGATAGTATCTAATGATACTTGTTAACAACTTCCCACATATTAAACTTTTATCTATAAAAGTTTTTCACATTAAAATGATTTATATGCAAAATTAATCAACATATATCCAAAGCTAAATATAACGTGTACATATGGGACTTATGGGTTTTTGCACTTTCTATATGCATTAAAACAGAATGCAATCCTGTTTATTTGAGCTCATTAAAACCGAATATACTTCTAATTGCCTTTGCTTTTACTTTCACCAAATTATCCTTTTCTATTGTCATGAAATTTGATTGTTTTTCTAGTATTTCATTAGAATTGTCCTAAAATTCATGTTTATGCAATTTGTTTAATGACACCTTGTATCTCGATCAAGCAATGAACACTACTGAAAATATGAATTATACCATGTATGCATTCATATTGGATTGAAGTATCATGAAGCATTTATACCATTATGTCGATGTAGCAAATTGGAGCTTACTGAATAAGAAATATACCTAGGTGCACTAAAGTAACCTTGAAAATAGATAACAGTTCATGAAATTAACAAACTTCATTTTTGTTAACTTCGATTGCATCAGTTTGATGAAAGGAATAAAGGGGTAAACTGTTGAAGGATTAAATGGGCGTTGTCTTTGATTTTTGTCTTTCCAAGCATACTGATCCGAATAGTAGCCCGGCCCCCCGGTGTATGTATATATATATATATATATATATAGGCCCGACCTTTCACGTAGGCAACAGATCCATTTTCCTAGGGCATCGCTTCGCATAGGGGCAACAAAACAAAGAAACAAAAATACGCAGTTTTTATCACATCGCTCAACAACCAGCGACTGCAGTCACCTCCTTTGCCGTCGCCGCTCTTCTCAGGTCTCAGCCGCATCTCAACCTCAGTCGTCACCTATTTCTGGTGTCTATCAGAGTTCAGACCAACCCTAGGTTGATAGCCCTAATTTCTAATTCGTAAACGATGTGAGTTAATTTTCATTTTCGTGAGTTTATGCCTTTGTCTGTTCTTCAATCTTCATAATTTTGTTCAATTGTTCATGCTGACTGCAAATCTGAAATTGTATGTCTAATTATTTGTTGATTTCAATTGTTCATACATGTTTGGCTTGCAGTTGCAGACTTTGAATTTGTTTGCCCCTCTTTTCTCCAGTAAGCCTGCAAATTACCTGTTGTTGCCTATAAGCTAATTGCCTTTGCTTATTTGATGAATGATGAAACACCTACCAGACCTCAACAATAAGAAATTGAATGATTGCGTGTCTTTTTTTTAAATAAAAAAAATCTAAGACTCAACTTCTATACTTTTTTATTTTTTTATTTTTGAATTCATCTGTACTGTTTTTATAATCTTAGACCAAGTTAGCTAGATTAAGAGAAAATAAATGACCTGATTTGTAAATTAGTTTTCTAATTTGTCGTTTCACTAATTTATGTGTAACTGCATAATAAAAAATTGTTAAATGTTTATGAAATCATGTTAGCTACTTTTTTTTAGTGTCATGCTAATACTTATTAGCTTGTTGACAATTGATTGTTAAAAAAAAAATTATTTTTTGAAAATAACTGAGTGTGTTATATCACGATTTGAGATAGGAATCGAAGACAAAATTCTGGATATCAGAATAGGAAGAAAAAGTCACGGAGAGATGAAGAAACAAAATCATTAGTTGGTTCAGTTTCAAATTTATTTCAAGAAAGAAATAAAAAAGTTCAGACTTCAAGTCAAATTGATGAATTTAATTGGTAGGATGAAAATATAAATATCGATAGCACTGATGATGAAATGATTATAAATGGAAATGTTGATGTAGAAATCACTACAAAAGGCAGCTTAAATTGCGACGGGGTGGGGCAACGGTTTGCGACGGCTAAAAAAGCGGTCATCGCTAGCCGTCGCAAACCGTTGCTCGATTTGCATAATAATAACTGCCGAACCATCATCTTCCTCATTAAATTTTTTCCCCCAAAAATTTCTTAAACCCTACCCGTCGCCTCTCCTTGCTGCTCCGATTCCAAGCCTCCAAATTCGCTTCTAAGGTGTTGATTTCATTCTACTATGTCTTCTAACTCTAGTTTATGCTTAATTAGGGTTAATTAGAGGCTTTGGTTGCTAATTTATATGAGTTTGCAAAATTGAATGTTTATGCATATGAAATTGGTTGTCTCGAGGGATGTTTATGATAATGGTTGTGTTGTAAGTTGATTTGGGGATAAGTGTAATTGATTACGAGGGTAAAATCGATGAATATTACATATGTAATTGATTTAGGAGGTTGAAAACAATGATGATCATGTGTTTAATTAGACGTACGATGATTGTATTGTATGTAGAATGCGTGGTATGATGATTTGAGAATGAATGGAATTAATGTAATTGTTTAATGGTAGTAAATTGATTATTATTCAAATGGTGCAACGATGTCCCTAGTCTACATGCATGCACTGTTATGTCCCCATCGGATGCAAGAATGGTCGGTCCAAAAGAATGCACTTGCAATTGAAAAAAATTGTTTTGTTACTATAATATTTAGTAATCAAATCTTGATTAAAAATGTTAATTCAAAATGGTTCATAATTTAGGTTTAGATCGGTAAGAATCTTGTTAAATGTAATGAAAATCATATAACTCAACTCTTTGAATTTTTTATGAAATGAAATAATTAACTTTAAAGCTTCGTTTATCTTTCAAAAATTTAAACTAACTAAAATTAATTTTATAATTTATACATTAAACTAAAATGAATCAAAACTTACTAAAACTAATTGTCATGTTAGTTTACAAATTGAAATTATGAAAAATTATTATGTAGACGCTATATAATCAAGGTGCGCACATCGGTGCAAAAAGGCGTAAGGCGCAAGTAAGGGGCTTTTTTGAAGTTTAAGGCGCATCTTTTACTGAAGCGCAAAAAAGCGCAAAAAGGTCCAAAGCGCAAAAGGCGCGCTTTTTCATTTGATGTGTGTTTCTTGTTTTAGACTTAGGTTGAATGTGTTTTGACTAGTTATGTGAACCCCTTATATAAATTTGGCCCCGTCCGACAAGTGTTGTATATGATCGTTTTATGGATATTCGTTTTTCCATGAAACGGAAATCTATATTCATCTGATACAATATTCGTTGGATTTGTCCTTGTATTGGACAAGTTACAAATATGATAACGTAACCATATTTTATAAATCATTTTAGTTTAAACGGTTAACAAAATTTCGATGGCACTTCCTTTTTGTTCCCTGTGTACACCCATTTGTGTACGATACAGGGACCAAAGGGAAGTGCTGCCGAAATTTTGTTGAACCGTTTAACCTGAAAGGATTTATAAAATATGCTTACGTTATTATATTTGTAATGGGAAGTAGGTAGACCGGCCGTCAAAGTAGAAAGAAATAAACAAAAAAAACTGAAAACATGAAGTAGTTGTAAATGAAATTTTACAAGATTTCAATTAATACTAAGTGTTTGATCGAATTTTCTAACATATTTGTTGCAAATTAGGAAAATGTTCGATTATTTTTGTGATCGTAGTTGGATGTATCAACCCCGTACCGGTAAGAAAGGGTCGATAAAGGAACATTTTTGTAACGGTGTCCAAGAATTTATTAGATTCGCTAAATCTAATAATCGGAGTAACCTAGACATTCGATGTCCGTGTAGTAAGTGCAAACATTTGAGGCATTGGAAGCCAAATGTAGTAGAAGTACATTTGTATAAATTTGGTTTTGTGTCGAATTATTACTTATGGGATCGTCATGGAGAGCTTGTTCAACCTACGTCTAACCCTGTAGTGGTAGAGGACGATAGTACAATGATGAACGATAATACAACGATGAATCCGATAGAAAATATGGTGCAAGATGCAGCACGATCAATGTTTCCCACCATTGATCAAGGCGACGGTGAGAATGAAAATGCTGAAGAACCAACGGAGGAAGCAATTTTTTTTATGATTTATTGAATTCTGCTAAGAGGCCATTGTGGGAAGGGTGTACAAGCGGAACCGAATTATCTGTAACCGCTGAATTCATCACTATGAAATCAAAATTCAATCTTACAGAAGCTGCATTTACAGCAGTTGTACAAACTGCAAAACGTCATATGCCGCCCAATAATTTGATGTGCGATAGTCATTATAAAGTGAAAAAACTTATGTCTGCTTTTGGACTACCGTATCAGAAGATAGATACATGTGTTAAAGGTTGCATGTTGTATTGGAAAGAAGACGCTTATCTTAGAAAATGCAAATTTTGCAACGAAGATAGATATAAACCAAGGAAAAAGAAAGGAAAAGAAGTTCCATATAAAAGAATGCATTATCTACCGATAACTCTCAGATTTCAACGACCGTATGCATCTTCTGCTACAGCGTGTCATATGCGATGGCATAGCGTGAGAACAGCAGAAGAAGGAACTTTGATACATCCGTCTGATGGTGAAGCATGTAAACACTTTGATAGAACTTATCCTGAATTTGCTGCAGAGAGCCGTAATGTTAGGCTTGGTTTATGTACGGATGGATTTTCGCCGTTTTCTCAATTTGGTAGTAAATATTCATGATGGCCTATCATTGTTACTCCATATAACTTACCTCCATGGATGTGTATGAAAAATCCATATATGTTTCTAACGGTTGTCGTCCCTGATCCCGATGATCCGACACAAGGAATTGATGTTTATCTGCAACCGTTGATTGAAGAGTTGAAAACAGTGTGGAATGAAGGGGTCGAAACATACGACATTTCGAGAAAAAGGAATTTTCGTATGTTTGCTTCTGTATTATGGACTATTAGTGATTTTCCTGCGTATGGAATGCTTTCAGGTTGGAGCACATCCGGGCATCTAGCTTGTCCTCATTGTATGGATGAGTCACGAGCATTTTCATTAAAGTATGGGAAAACATATCTTGGTTTGATTGTCATCGATGCTTTCTACATCCTAATCATAAATTTAGAACGGATAAAAAGAACTTCAAATCTAACAGAGTAGAGAATATGCTACCGCCTAAAGTTTGGACAAGTGAAGAGATATATGAAATTGTAAGTGAGTACCCAAAGATACACGAAAATGGAAAGCAGGTTGAAATTCCAGGTAAATCGGACATTCATAATTGGTGCAAACAAAGTATATTTTGGGAGTTACCTTACTGGAAAAATCTAAAACTTCGGCATAATATTGACGTCATGTACAATGAAAAAAACGTTTTTGATAACGTTTTTAATACAGTTTTGAATGTAAAGGGGAAAACCAAGGACGACGCGAATTCACGACGTGATATATTACACTTCTGTAAACGGCCGGAACTTCACTTGTATGCCGAGAATAAAAAACCCAAAGCATGCTATGAGCTAGACAACAAGCAAGTAAAACTCGTGCTAAAGTGGGTGGAAGGATTACGATGTCCTGATGGGATTTCTTCTAACTTCCGTAGATGTGTGGACTTTAAAAACAGTAAATTGAGTGGGATGAAAAGCCATGATTGTCATATAATGATGGAATACTTTTTACTTGTGATTTTCAAGGAACTGTTGCCCACAAAAATATGGAGTGTTATAACAGAATTAAGTATGTTTTACAAACAACTCTGTTCAACGACGTTGAAGATAGATCGTTTACGTAAGCTTCAATTAGAAATCCCTGTACTGCTCTGCAAACTTGAGAAAATATTTCCACCGGTTTTTTTTAATGTAATGGAACATTTACCTATTCATCTTCCGTCCGAAGCACTCCTTCGAGGTCTGGTGCAATATGGATGTATCCATCTGAGAGGTAATTTTGTGTATACTCAATACTGTTGATAGATTACAATTTAGATTTTTGTACCAACATATATTACTCTTATTATAGGTACTTGAATCATTTGAAGAAAAAAATTAGGCAAAAAGCTCGAATAGAAGGTTCGATTTACAAATCGTACCTTGAAGAAGAAGCTTCAATTTTTTTCTCTCATTACTTTAGTGAAGATGTGAACTTGTCTTTCATATCTGTTCCTCGTAATGAAGAAGCCATTGAACAGGAGTCTTCTCAGACAATGTTATCTATTTTTAGACAACACGGAAGACCTGCTGGAAAATGTATAGAAATATGGTTAAGCGATAAAGACTACAATGTGGCACACACATATGTTATGTTAAATTGTGTGGAAGTTGCACCATTTGTCAGGTTATATAAAATTCAAGTTCAATTCAGTTATATATACATCTATATTTATTTGTCCATATTAATAGAAAAGGAACATAACACATATTTGTAGTACATACGAATCACAGCATCCATCTGGTGATCTCAGCAAAGAATTTGCTAGATGGTTTTCAGACTATGTTCATGATCTCAAAAACTATGTTGTTAACGAAGGATTACGACATCTTGCTATTGGACCAAAAAGAAATGTCAAGACTTATCCAATATACTTTGTCAATGGATTTAAATTCAACACCAATGATTACGGAGCTGAAAAATTAATGTATAATAGCGGTGTATTTGTCAAAGGTAGTGATGATCCAGAGGAGCATATAAAAGATTTTTATGGCGCCTTAACGCAAGTTGTAGAGTTGACATATTATGTTCATCCCTTAGAGAAAATTTATCTATTCAAATGCAACTGGTTTAGCAATGTTCCTGGTTCTGGAGTTAACGTGCACAAAGATTACAAGCTAATAGAAATAAGGCATACGTCGCATTACTATAAGTATGATCCTTTCGTGTTAGCCAAGCAAGCACTACAAGTGTATTTTGCTCCGTATCCATCCTTAAAAAAAGATAAAGCAGATTGGTGGGCTGTTTTTAGAACAAATGCAAGATTTACATTTGATGGAAATAATATTCCAGACGAAGCAGCGTATCAAGCGGATCTTGAGCCGAATACTGAAGTTATAATAGCTGATGACATTGATGTTGGGTCGTTGAATGATGAAGCGAATGTGTTAGTAGATGCACTTGAAAGTACTAAAGAAAATGATATAGAGTATGAGACTAAGTCTGCATCCGAAGATGATGAAGACTGATGTTATGTATTTATGTTATGTACTATTATGAGCTATGTATCATGTTGTATACTCTTCTGAGCTTTGTAGTAACAATGTTAATGTTGAATATGTATATTTGTTATGCATTGTTCTTGTCATGTACGATTTATGTAATGATAATGATGACTAATGTTAATAATTCAAGTTATTTTGTATGCATTATATGATTGTAACAGATATGTCAGATAGACGTCGCTCGAGGAGTTCATCTCAGCCGACTCCTTCACCATCTCCTGCGGCAGGTGTAGGTCCTAGCAGCTCTGAGCCAGATCTGCGGCGATGTGCAGAGGTTGTTCCGAAGAGTGCTGGGTAAGTATCTAATTTATTTCAGTTTAAATTAGTTAAAAATATATGGATTATCTATGTAAACATGTACACAACACCGCGTTTGAAATCGAGCCAGCGGATTTCATTTTAAACGTGTCGAAGCAGTCGTACACGAGTAGGATGTCTGGGACTTGGCCTCATTGGGATAGTATCCCACCCCACATCAAGAACGTCATTCTAGCCGATTTGTTGGTAAGTATTTATTTATTTTATTATTGGAAATTCATATATACTATAAATAATTCAAAATAAATTTAATTTGCAGGCGGTTGTCCGTGTAGAGGAGCAGGACATGCAGGTTTTTTTGACACACTGGAATATTAAAATGCGAAAGAATTATCGAGAAACAATTTCCAGGGCGAAGACATCATGGAAGAAGCCTAAATGGATGGCTGACGATGTTTGGGCTGGATTTCTAGCATATTGGGATACTAAAGCAGCGAAACTAAGATATAATGAAAATAATCACATTTATGTTGATTGCATTCTTTTATTTAATAATGTATCAAATTTAATAGGAAGTAGCACAAAGGAATAAAGAAAATAGAGCTAAGAATCCTGGTTTACATCGTGGTGGCTCAAAATCATTCCAGTAGCATAGGAGAGAACTGGTATAAATTTGAAATAGTTTTTAGCATATGTTCACGTAAAAATTGAGTGCATAGTATTCATTTTTATTTTTAGTAATTTTATTACTGTATATATACTCAGATGACAAAGTATAGAAGGGAGCCTACAATGGCAGAGGTTTTCAGGCATACTCATGCGGTGGAGCATACTGATGACGAAGGGAACATGACATATGATTGGGCGGACGACAAGGATGCGGGCGTAATAGTAAATATACTTATTAATAATTAAAATATTTCATATTCATTCATATCACATTATATTATTAAATTATATGGCATTTGTATTGAAATTATATTGGTATTGTAGGAGAGATATGATGCAGAGTCAGCTAGAGTGACTCAGGCCAGTGGACGAGATGAGCTTACGGTTGCAGAGTGCGATCGTGTTTGGGATGCTATTATTAAGCCGCCTAGTCGTAATAGGCGATACAGCTTCGGCAATCAGGAGGTACCTTTTTTAATTTAGGTTTACATTTAAAGTGTATTCAATTAACATGCATTCTTTTACCTTCTTTTTATATTAACATGTTAAATTGACATTATAAATATAGAAGCTTCAAATTGACATGTGTATTGATCTTCAAAGTCCATGTATATATTACAAGTCCATTTATAAATGTGAACTTGAACTATTTCGCAGGCTATTGATTTTCAGCGAGGATATAGGAAGTCCATGGAGCAGGAGGTTATAGCTCAGTTGAAGGAGCAACTGGAAGAGATGAACGATTGGAGAAGAAGCCAGCTAGCTCAGGAGATAGACGAGCGCATTGCACGCTATTATGACGAGCATGGATCGATGCCAGATGAGGACGATGGTGGGGATGCTACAAGCGAAGAAGAAGACGACGAGTAGTTTGTTTGTTCTTGTGCTTGGGTATGTATATACACTTACTTTTTTATTTGCTTTATGTACGTACGATGATATTTGATGACGGTAGGGTGTGGTTTGGTGTATTTTGATGTTTTGTGATGATGGGACGATGATATATGGTGATGATATTGTTTTTTGGATGTATGACGATGGTATGTTATGGTATTGTGATGAATTTAGTAATGTTTTGGATATATTGTGTGTTGTATTTATATTTATGAGTGTGTATTGATTAATTTGGAATGATATTGATGGATTGGTAGTGAATTGGTTTTGATGTGGAGGCTTGTTGGAAAGGTATGGCTGTATAGTGCAGAAAAAGGGTTCCAGATTTGCGATGGCTAGTGACGGCTGGCGACGTATTTTTGGTCAATTTTTTTTTACATCGGCTAGCGACGGCAAACAACGCACTAGAGCGACGGATAGCGACGGCTTGTTGGACACCATTAGCAACGACTTTTGCAATGGCTTCCCGGCAAAAAAAAAACCACCTGCCCTCTAATGATGCCACGTGGCAAGTATCTGTTGCAAGCCGTTGCTAAACGAGTGACGGAGCCGTGTTTTTTTCCGTCACTTTTTTCCCTCGCGACGACATTTATAGCGACGGCTTGCTGTTGAGTCGAAGCGTCGATGGTTATTTTGATTTATGACAAGAAGAAGCTTCTACATCGACAAAAAGAAGACAAGATGACTTCATAGGTTAGAAGTTGATTATTTAGAGTTATAAAATGTTAAAATCTATCCTCAAATAATCATACTTCTAAATTGTTTGAAAATACTACTCATGAAGACATTTTTTATGCATATGACCGAAAACATGTCGACCTACAATTTTTTATAGGTCAACAGGTTTTTAAATTGTAACGGTCAAAAATAGGTCGACCTACAAAATTTTATAGGTCAACAGGTTTTTGAATTCCAACGGCTAAAAACATGTCGACCTATAAAATTCTATAGGTCAACAGGTTTTTGAATTTTGACCGTTATATTGAAAAGTCATCTTCTTTCTTCAAGAGTTGCATCCATTTTTCTTCATGAATAATCACTCCTTTTAGATGCATCTTTTCACCAACATTTGCAACCTCTCGATCTCTATAAATACATGATTTTACAATCATCCAAATAACCGAATCTTCTTCTATTTTCTGATCTTAACTCTATACTCTCTTGCATTCTAAAAGCTCTCTCAAATAGTCAATACTTGTTGAATCTTTGAATCGGTTTTATATCATTTGATTCAACAAGCAATCTTTCTTCCTTAAATCTTTGCATTCAAATCATATACTTGAGGATAAGATTATAGGAAGGGTGTACTCAATCGTTGGCAAATCAGTGTTGAAAGAAGAACACAATCAGAAGTCAAACTCTTGTAATTGTCCTGTATGGGTAAGCTTGTAGCCCGTGAAATCAAGTGGGTAAGCTTGTGGCCCGTGAAATCAAGTGGGTAAGCTTGTAGCCCGTGAAATCAAGTGGGTAAACTTGTAGCCCGTAAATCAAGTAGTTGTGAACCTGTTCCTCCGGGTGAAGCGAGGGTGTTGTTTAGTGAAAAGCCGAAGAGGAGCTTCGGGACTGGACGTAGGACTGGAGGTCCGAACCAGTATAAAAATCCTGGTGTCGTTACTTTACTTTACTTTACTGCATTTATAGTTATTTGTGATATATATATTGTTTGCGAATATTTATTCGCATAACTATTGAATAGCTTAAGTTATCACATACATTCCGCATAGCCATATTATAGATCCTGCACAAGTTGTACACACCCAACATTTTCATTTGGTATCAGAGCACGGTCATCTATAACCGTAACACAGTTATTTGATATATTCTAGTAATATGGCAAATAACGCAAGTACCAGCACTAACACTTACACTGAAGGTCAATCAACACAAAGACCTCCTTTCTTTAATGGCCTAAATTATAGTTATTGGGCAACACGTATGGCTTTCTATATGCAATCAACAAGTTATGATGCTTGGAATGCTACTCAGAAAGAAATAGTTAATCCAACTACTGAGTATGCAGAATGGACTCCTGCTGAGAAAACAGCAGCAGCAGTAAATGCAAAAGCAATAAATATGTTGTTTTGTGCATTAGACCAAAATGAGTATAACCGTGTTAGTATCTGTACCACTGCTTATCAAATTTGGCAAACGCTAAAAACAACTCATGAAGGTACTAACAAGGTTAAACAAGCAAAAATAGCTTTGTTGAAAAGTCAATTCCAAAATTTCAAAATGAAGCCAAATGAAACAGTCAATGAGATGTATTCAAGGTTTCAAACTATTCATCATGCTCTTATTGGGTTAGGACAAAAATATTCTGACTTTGATGTAGTTTCAACAATCCTACACTCACTGACTAATGAATGGGAAGGAAAAGTATTAGCTATAGAAGAAGCTAATGATCTTTCTACCATGAAGCCAGATGAGTTGATAGGAAATCTAATGTCCTATGAAGCAAATTTACAGGCTAGAAGAGAACAAAAAGAAGAAAAGAAAAATGTTGCTTTTCATGCCGAAAAAGACGAAGACATTTCAGATTCTGAAGATGAAGACTTAGCACTTATTGCAAAAGGCTTTAAGAAGTTTTTGAAGCAAAGAAAAGCTAGTCGATACGACAAAAGGAAGTTTGGATCAAATAAACCATCATCTTCAAATATGGAATGTTTCAATTGTCACAAAAAGGGACATGTGCATAAAGATTGTCCAGATAAAAAGAAGAATTCCGAAAAATTCAAAAAGGACAAATCAAAGAAGAGAGCTTTCTCAGTAACCTGGGATGATTCAGACTCATCTTCATCTGATAGCGAAAGTGACTCAGACACTGAACGAGCAAATGTAGGTTTTATGGCAACAGAGGATGAGGTACGAATTCCTACTCTTAAGGATATGCTTGATATTTATGATAAAGTAATGATTAAACTTAAAGATACAAAATATCAGTTAAAAGAAGTCAAGACAATGTTGAATAGATCCGAATTAGAACGAGATATGTTAAAAGATGAGAAGAAAATATTAGAAGAAGAACTTGAAAAGGCTCAAGAATCGTCTTCTAATTCTAATTCTCAACTATCTCTTTTGACTCAAGAAATTGAAGTTCAAAAAGAGAAGAATGATATTCTCACTACTGAAAATCATGAGCTTAAAGCAAAAGTCAAAATTCTAGACCTAGAAAAAACTAGCTTACAAACTAAGTTAGATAACATCACTCAAAATGTTTCTAACTTTAACAAAGGTTGAGAAAATTTGACAAAAATCATTGAGAATTCACAATCTACTTCAAATAAGAAAGGTTTGGGATATAAAAACCAAGAAATTAAGAAGCATCTTGGTGATGGAAAGAAGAAAACAATGCAAAAGAACAAAGCTAAGAAAAATCTTAGTTTATCTTCCAAACCAAAACCGGTTGTGAAATCTCAAAAGAAAAATGTCAATAGCGACTTTGGAAATAGTACTAGATATGCTTTCATGTACAATAAGAATATCACTGCTAGTACTAATACACATCCTAGATCCAGTAATTATAGAAATTCGAATACTTCTATGACTAGAGATTTGTATAATAGATCTAGAAGTACGAAAAGGAACATCAATAGAGATTACTTAAGTATTTGGGTTCCTGTAAGTTGGAAAAACAGAAAAAAAATTATCGATGATTATTTTGATTCAGTAGTTAATAACGAAAATTTTATCTTTAAAGGTTCCTTTAAACCCTCTTGGGTTTGGTTACCTTCCATCTAACCCATGGACCCAAACAAAGCAAGTGGGTACCAAATGTATATACATCATATTCTTTGCAGGTACACCACAACAAAAAGAAAATTTCGATATCTCCAAATATCTTTGAATACAAATTTCAGTTTATCAAATTGCACATGATCTCCCGAAGAGTGTGAAAATGTTCAAGAGAAGCCAGAAAATGCAAAAGTGTTCAGAACCTGTCGACTGCCAGATACTAAGCTGTCGACCGGTCAAGGTTTTTTTTGTTATTTAATTTTCAATCAGAAAGTTAAGCTGTCGACCGCCCAATAATGCTCCTGTCGACCGGTCAAGGCAAACTAGTAACTACAATTTCGACCAGAACTTTAAACGGTCGACCACTCAATTAAGTCTTGTCGACCGGTTGGGCTAGAAAATACATTCGAAAATCTTCCAGAACTTTGACCTGTCGACATGCCAATATACACCTGTCGACCGCTACATTTAAAAATTTACATTCCTTTTCAAACAGAACTTTTAACGGTCGACCGCCCCTTTATTTCCTGTCGACCGGTCCAATTCAAAATTGTTTTCGAATATCATCCAGAACATTTTTCTATCGACCGCCCTAGTTCTCCCTGTCGACCGATCAATGATTATAATGTTTTTTCCATTTCAGACAGAAAATTAATCTGTCGACCAACCTTTCCTCACTGTCGACCGATTACATATACTATTTAAAAATTATATGCTTGATATGGTAAAAGTATATGTATGCTAACATTTGTTAATGCAGGAATCAAAAGGTAAGATTATTTATATTATAACAAATGTTGCAGAAATTCAGGGGGAGCTTGTATCCAGAGGGAGAAAACCTTATAGTAATATTGTTGTTACTATCATTTTTGCAATACTATATACCCTTTTTGTCGATGACAAAGGGGGAGAAATATTATAACAAGTGCTATGCAGATTATATAATTCAGGGGGAGCAATATACAAGGAACAATACCTTTATTATGCCAAGTTGTCATCAATCAAAAAGGGGGAGAATGTTGAGTCGAAGCGTCGATGGTTATTTTGATTTATGACAAGAAGAAGCTTCTACATCGACAAAAAGAAGACAAGATGACTTCATAGGTTAGAAGTTGATTATTTAGAGTTATAAAATGTTAAAATCTATCCTCAAATAATCATACTTCTAAATTGTTTGAAAATACTACTCATGAAGACATTTTTTATGCATATGACCGAAAACATGTCGACCTACAATTTTTTATAGGTCAACAGGTTTTTAAATTGTAACGGTCAAAAATAGGTCGACCTACAAAATTTTATAGGTCAACAGGTTTTTGAATTCCAACGGCTAAAAACATGTCGACCTATAAAATTCTATAGGTCAACAGGTTTTTGAATTTTGACCGTTATATTGAAAAGTCATCTTCTTTCTTCAAGAGTTGCATCCATTTTTCTTCATGAATAATCACTCCTTTTAGATGCATCTTTTCACCAACATTTGCAACCTCTCGATCTCTATAAATACATGATTTTACAATCATCCAAATAACCGAATCTTCTTCTATTTTCTGATCTTAACTCTATACTCTCTTGCATTCTAAAAGCTCTCTCAAATAGTCAATACTTGTTGAATCCTTGAATCGGTTTTATATCATTTGATTCAACAAGCAATCTTTCTTCCTTAAATCTTTGCATTCAAATCATATACTTGAGGATAAGATTATAGGAAGGGTGTACTCAATCGTTGGCAAATCAGTGTTGAAAGAAGAACACAATCAGAAGTCAAACTCTTGTAATTGTCCTGTGTGGGTAAGCTTGTATCCCGTGAAATCAAGTGGGTAAGCTTGTGGCCCGTGAAATCAAGTGGGTAAGCTTGTAGCCCGTGAAATCAAGTGGGTAAACTTGTAGCCCGTAAATCAAGTAGTTGTGAACCTGTTCCTCCGGGTGAAGCGAGGGTGTTGTTTAGTGAAAAGCCGAAGAGGAGCTTCGGGACTGGACGTAGGACTGGAGGTCCGAACCAGTATAAAAATCCTGGTGTCGTTACTCTACTTTACTTTACTTTACTGCATTTATAGTTATTTGTGATATATATATTGTTTGCGAATATTTATTCGCATAACTATTGAATAGCTTAAGTTATCACATACATTCCGCATAGCCATATTATAGATCCTGCACAAGTTGTACACACCCAACATTTTCACTTGCGTCGGCCGCCAACAACTATTTGCCGTCACTATTCACTGTTCATCTTGTAGTGAATTGATAACCAGCATATTGTAGAAGTTACAGAAGATGAAGATGTTGGCAATTCTTTTGATGAAGATGCTAATGATGCAGCCACAATTGATCTTGAAATGGATGTTGATATTAATTATGATCCGGGATTATGGGGAAAAAATTAGTGACACAAAAGAATCATGTGAATTCGATGTGGTCCGATTAAGATTTTAAAGGAAAATGATGCAATTCTAAGAAGCAAGATTGATGGTAGACATTTTTTTTTTCTTCTAAATATTACATTGTTAGCTATCCACGTAGAGAAGAGCATGAAAGAAAATGGCTTACATACTAAAACAAATGTGATAAAGCATATTGTTTTTTTTGTAAGCTTTTTAAAAATACACAGAAGGTATCTCAATTGGTCGGTGAAGGATGCAATGATTGGCATAATCTATCCAAGAAGCTAAGAGGGCATGAAAGTAATCCTTCACACAATGCGAATCTTATAAAATGGGTTGATTTGCATAAGGGGATTCAACAAAAGAAAACAATTGTTAAAGCGATGGAAGCTCAAACTGACCAAGACATCATAGAAAATTATGGTAGGCAATCTCCAGAGGAAAATTTTAGAATCGCTTATTTTCTACATATAATGGATCAAGCTTTAACTTCGCTTAAAGATAGGTTTGAGAAATTTAAACATTATGAAGGAATTTTTGGTTTTTTGCTAAATTTGAAGTTCAAGAATATTGACAATGATAAGTTAAAGGATAGTTGCATGAATTTGGAAAATAAATTGACACATGAGGAAGAAAAAGATATTTGTGGTAAGGAGTTGTTTTATGAGCTTCAACAATTAAAAGGAATTCTTCCATCGAAAGTTACTGCATCAATTGGCATTCTTAATTTGTTGAAGTCTTATCGAGATGTAAGTGGATTTCTCAATGTTTGGCTTGCTTATTGAATTCAATGATTATTCCTGTTACAATTGCTTCGGCGGAAAGAAGTTTTTCAAAATTGAAACTAATTAAAACGTATCTACGAACTACTATGTCGCATGAGAGATTAAGTGGATTAGCTATGATTACTTGGATATGCTTAACTATGAAAGGATAATAGATGAGTTTGCTCTAAAAAATGCAAGAAGAAGTTGCTTTCGTTAATATCTATTTATTTATCTTATATCCAATCGACATTTAGTTTTTTTTGGGGGATATGTAATCTAAATGTTTTGACAAGTATTTTGTAAGCAATGTTAACTTTTATAATAGAATTTGCATTTTGTTTCATATATTTGATCGTGTTGTTGTTTATCAAATTTTGGGGCAACAAATTTTCTTTTTTCCATGTTGGACTAGGGCATTAAATGTGTTAGGGCCGCCCCTGTCCATTGAGTATGTTGAAGGCAATAGGGATATTTAAAAAAAGAAAGGGAAAAATACTCAACATCTTGGGTTTCACAAACATGTTAGTTCCAAAACCAAGCATAAATGAATATGCATGCATTAATATTCCAATTTTTCCAATCAAACTAGATGTACATGGTAATTTATCCCGAAGTGCATAGTCATTGTGAAGTGTAGTTGACAAATTATTGTTGCATACAAGTACAACGCAATGACAATTAGTAGGAAAAAACAAGCACAATTAACAGCAATATGATTATTATTTTATGATTCAGAACATAACATAATATTTTGATAAGCTACTTTAAAATAAGACAATTCAGGGATAGTTCATGCCAAACCGTAAGCCAACAAAAACATTAGTTTTGGAACAGCAAAATATTTTCAAAATAAGGGTCAACGATAGTTACCTCAATCTCAAGCTCAACTTCAAAATAAGCGACTGATAACCAAAAATGGGCTAACCAGGACAATCCACTAAAACCAAAAGTGAAACTCGATTATAAAATTATAATTTAAACAAACCGAAATCCGTGCCACATAAATAATAAGACAATGGAATGGAAAAGCATGAAATAGTTAATTACTGATTTCTCACTGCAGTTAGTAGAATAAAACATTGGCGTAAGAAAATCGATCGGAAGATGGCTATAGCGACGATAAAATTAGCGATCTAGCAATTTGAAGCAGAAGATGGAGATGGAACAGAGAGGGACAAAAGAAAAGTTGAGGTTAGGTTTATGCGTGTGCGGGGAAAGGAATGGAACAATTTTCAAGAAATAAACCGTAGGGGTGGCAATTAGAGTCGACCCGATAGACCTGGACCCGACCCGTTGGATCTCGGGTCTAGACGGGTCGGGTTTTGTCGGGTTCAATCCATACATTTTCAAAATCTGGACACGACCTGACACGAGCTTTGGTTCAGGTCAGGTAGGATTTTGTTGGGTAACAACACTAAAAATACATATATTTCAATGGTTTTTTGTCGGGTCTTTCGGGTCGGATCGGGTTTTATCGGGTCTTTATTGTATTTTTTATCACCTAGACCTAATCAAAGACCCGAGCTATCGATAATGCTCAAAGTGATAGTAAATGAAACCTAGAAAGGGAGAAATCAAAGAATATTTCGAAAAAAGTTGATTAAAAGAACTCAAGTTTATCAATCTATTTGTAGCAGCATCAGAAGACAAGTCACATCCACCTTTGTATTTGATTCTATTGTAAAAAAACAAATGGTTTTGACCTCCTTCCCCTTTCTATTTTCTGTAGCCTTTGCCCCCAAAAAAAAAACACACAAACAAATTATGGTTTCAGCCTTTTATTCTAAACTTCTTCCTTTTTAAGTCCTATTTTAGCAAACCAAAATTTCATAACGGACCCAATGGGACAACCCTCGTTCCCCAATTCTCATTATTTTTTTAATAATATTTATTTTATTAATCCTTTTATTAAAATTTCTTTAGTAAAATTTTGGGTTGTTAAATAACCAATTTGAAACAGTTTGCATGACCCAATGCCAAAACCTTATTAATTGTCCATAACTTGACTTTTAATTTACTCCTTGCAACAGTAAAAAATGCTAATATATTGAGAACCACAATTATTTATCTACATTAACTTAGTAAAGAACGTATGTTGATTGGTATAAGGTTGGGAATAAAGTATCACTTCTGATGTCTTTGTGCTGAAGAGAAGGGAAAAGGTAGAGAGGAAGGGCACATTCCTCGTGTATGGTTGAACAATTTCATGTGATATGTGATATTTGTGTGTTCAACACTAGTCCATATTTGTGTGTTCAACACTAGTCCATATAATTTTTCTTCCCAAGAATTTGGTGTTGTTGTATGTTGATGCACCAAGACTTGGTTTTTAGCTCTATGAAGACATACATATGACATAGCTCCTTCACAATCACTAGAACAAGCTTCACTACCCATTTCCACTATATTACCCACATCAGGAATCCAGTCTCCAACTATACATGGATCTACCTGCACCCTAACAAAACCATAAATCCCATCTGCTACAACCAATCCCCCATTCCTATAACTTCATCACTCAACACAACACCCAAACATCACTTATCATCCAGCATTCCTGCCTTCATCAACAACCTATAACCAATCAAATATTGAGATTTTTAACCCAATCAAAGTGGAGAGCAGCAAAGTTAGAGAATGTCGGAAAAAATCAATTGGACCTTCAGATCTGGAAGCTCGGTCTTCAGATCTGAAAGCTCCGTCTTTAATTTACCGAAACTCGATTCTAACGCAACTTTGATCAATCGTGGTAGCTTCAATTTTGAGATTAGCATGGCATCATCAATCTTAGATCAAGGCAACATTAAATTGACAAATCTTAACATTGGAGATCCAGAAGGAAGCGGTGTAAGATATTAACTCAGCAAGAGAAGTAGCATGAAGATCGAGACATATTTTTATTTTTGATAATTTTTGGAGCGGTCTCTTGTTTGAGGATGAAAGAAAAAAAATGACGCTGGAGGAAGGATAAAAGAAAAGTTAAGGGGGAAATGTAGAGCGTCAATTTTTTTTAATACGGTATATTAGTCAACTACATCAGATTTTTATATCAAATTATTAACAATTTCATTTGTCGGATTAAATGTAAAAAAATATCATTGATAGGAAATCGATATACATATATCAAACAATTATTTTTTTACTACAGTATTACATTCTTTGTTCATACCATTATTTTTCCTCAAACAATCGCTTTTTTTTTCAAATATAAGGGATTTGGATTTTTGCATTTGAAATTGATTTGGATTTGTGATAATAACTGATGTCATTACCAGACGTTATTACGAGGGTAAAAGGGAACTTAAAAAATTAAGTGTGTGACCCCCCTTAACATTATTTTTATGATTGGAGTATTTTTAAAATTTGACCTCCCCTTAACAATATTTGGAGTGTCAATAATAATGTCCAATGTAAATTAATGGAGAGAAAGCGGAAATATATTCAGCAAAGTAAACAAAGCGGAAAAAAGAAAGCCATTTTTCTATTTTGTAGTTATTTAATTATAAAAATTAGTTAAACAATAATAGGTTATACTTATAATTTGCCAACAATTATTTTTGTGAAAGTCAATTTAAAAAAAAATATAGACACGATTGGTGACATGATTGATATTCAACATTGGATTACTCTCTAGTTTGCACCTATCATATAAGGACAAATTAATCTAATAATTGAGATTTAATGTGTCTCAAATTATGGCAAATTTTTGTGTTCAAATAGTCACTCCTTTGATTGTAACTAAATCATTTATTAATCATTACATATTATTTCTTAATTGTAACTAAATTTTAATTACTATGTACACATTATTACTTATAATTAGTAATAATCTGTAATTACCATATCTAATTAGTATTAATATATGGGACATTTTGGCAAAAATCCATATTAAATTTCAAAATAGTCAAAACATCCTTCTTATAAAAGGTATGTAAATTAGATTCATAGGTTTAAGTTAACTAATAATTATTTAAATTTATACAATAATTCAATGAATAGTTGCAGACATTTATTCAACATATCCAAAATTTGTAGAAATTTCCGCAACCATTCACCAAAAAATAGCATATATTTTTGCAATTTTTTGATATAGTTGCATAAATATCTGCAATTGTTTACTAAATAATTACATAATACGTGCAGATATCTAGTAACTAAATTTAAGGGACCTAATTTACAATTTTTTCAGGAAAGGGCTTTTGTGTATTAAGTATGAATTTAAGGATCTAAGACTAATATTCACTTAACATATTATCAATTAATAAACATTAAATGAAAAAAAATCAACTAAAATTTAGTAATTGTTTGTAGTTACCAATAACAAATTATTATATATAGAATAGTGGAAAATAGGCATAAGGACAAATTTTGGAAAAAAAATAGTTTGAAGGACGTCAAGTTTTATTTTTAGGCTGAAGGACACACTTTAAAAAAAATAGGCTGAAGGACAATGCTAAATATAATTAGCATTTTCTGCAGTGTAAAACTGAATAATGCTAGTTAAAACTAGCATTTTCGTGTAGTGTAAAAAACTGAATATAGTGCTAATTATATTTAGCATTTTCCTTCGGCTTAATTTTGGTTCAAAGTTTATCCTTCAAACTAAAAATAAAACTTGGTGTCCTTCAGCCTAATTTTCCGGCAAAGTTTATCCTTCTTCCTAATTACCTCTATAGAATATTATTTATTTGTAGTTTAGAAATTATTATTTATTCAACGAAGCTTTCGCCTCCCACAGTGAGTGGAAAGTCATCTCCCCTCTTCATCTCTTTCCTTTTCTGCCACTCTTAGCCAAACATTACGCCTTTTTTCCCTCTGCCGTTTGCCCTTTCCATTTAAGTTCTTCTTCTCCAACTCCAATTACCTGCTTTTGCTATTTTGGGTTTAAGCTTTGTTGTTACCTCCCCTGTTCAGATCTAGTCTTCCCTGGTCTTCTTTAAATTCAGGCGCACCTCCATCTCCCATCCATATTCTTTGTAAATCCAATCCTAATTCCTATCAACTCTTTTTAATTCCTTCTGTGTACCACTACTTTCCTCACTACCTAACCCTATGATTTACTTATTGGACTTTCACGACTTCCCACTGGATCTAGCCCTTATCCTTCTAAACTTCTGCTTCCATCCCACCGAAAGGCAGGCCAATAGGCTGTGGATCAAAGCACTTCGACGTGCTAGTCGAGTCAGTTTTTGAGGTGAGTTCTCTACGTCTATTGATTTTTTCTCTCTTGGATGTCTGTTGATAGTTTGATGGTTTATCATTCTTAGGTTTTGCATTGATATTGTGTGTGTTTAGACTTGGAATTACTTTGTATGTTGAGTGGTTTTGTTAGTGATGTTATAACAGCCTAACTCAAAAATTAGGTATGAAAAAGTTTCTAAATTTTTTGAATATGCTTGCTTGATTCGATTCAAACATTCAAGTATACTTTTATAATATATATATATATACACACACACACACACACACGTACATACCTTATAATTGAAGCAAATATGTGTGTGTGTGTGTGTGTGTATATATATCCATTTACATTTAAAAACATATTTAAGTTAGGTGACATGAGATGGTGAGGACAAGTGTCATCAAATGAACCATACACATGTCTTTAGATTAAAGGAAAGAATGATACATAACCCTGTTATGTGTCCATGTGCAGAAACATCCTAAAAGGTATGTGTCTACATCCTAAGGCTTGCATAAAGATAAGGTAGACAAGTGTCCAAAACCAAATTACCAAACTAACCTTAAGGAATGATATAAATAGGGTGGAAATGTTCATTTGTTTTCATACATTCACAAAACAAAAAAAAACAAAGTAAGACAAAGAGGAGAAGTTTACAAGAAGATAAGGGAATAAAATAAAAGTCCAAGCTACAATTCTAAGATGAGAAAACTATTCAAATATATGTATTCATGTCATACTATTCTATTAGCACCATGGCTTATATGTAACTTCATCGCTTCTGGATACGTGTACCAGAGCGGGGGTGTTATAGATGTGGTGTGGAATGGTAGTGCTCTAGTTTCACTGTGTGATTTAGGGATATGCTATTTTATTTGTTTTTTTGTTCTAGATTTGTGTTCAGTGAGATCTACTTGGTTTTTACCCTATTATCTCTTACCTTTTGTTGCGCCAGTTTTTACTTATGGCCACGGGGATAGCCAGTTCTACGGTGGTCAAAGGTTCATTGTTGGTGCATTGCAGCATTCTTTTATGGTGAGCTCCTCCTATGCAAGCTTGGTTTTATTCAGAATGTTGGGTCAAATATTTTTTTGTGCATGTTAGATGCCTAGTTCATGGTTAAGTAGTCGTTGCCTCGGTTAATTTTTGTCATATTCTATTGTTGTTCAAAAAGGAACTCCTACTTTGTCAAGTCTCTACGGGGCGGTTTGTCTCCGTTAGTGTGATGATAAATATGTCAAAGTTGTATATTCATTGATGACTCCCTATTTGTTTCGATGTTCATGTTTAGGATGCACAACTATTTGTGATGGGTCTGTTGTGTAGGCCTTCTTGTATGTGAAGTTCTTTTTTGGTACTATTTGCTTTACATGCCCGTTTAGTTAGTTGGATGCCGCTTTAATGGCTTGTGAAGCTTTAGATAATCTGATGTGCTTGTATGACTTGATATTATTTTTTAAGCCTTACCTTTTATTAGGTTTAGGACAATTATACGTTTCTTTTTTTTTTTTTTTTTTGCTTGGGCAAGATGAAATTTTCTCCCTACGTGGAGATTAGCATGCACGAATGTAGTAGCCTAGCCTCTATGATTAGCTCTTGTACTTTAAGCTAGGCTAGTGGCAGTGGTAGTTCCACTATAAAAACGTTTGTAGTGGACAGTCCACCTTAAAACCCGAATTTAGTAGCTAAACCATCTGCTAACTCCTGTAATAATATTTTTATTATTTATTATAAAAAAAGTGTTACAGATCACTATAAAAACTAGTTGGTTTTGCCAAAAAAGAAACTATTATTTATTTCTAATTTGTTAACTATGATTTTCTTATCTATTTTTAGTTTCTCACCAATTATTAACGGTTATTACTTCTTAGTTGTAATTGAATATAAATTATTAAATGTTATCTATTGTGTATATTATTATTTATTATCAGTAATTATTAATTACCAAGTAGTACAATAATAAAGAGTTATCTTTTATTTTATAATTTTTATATACTTTATTAAAAGATAAGTTACTATGAAAATTTCAAAAAGGGCTCAAATATGTGAATACTTAAAAAAAAAATAGAATATTTCAAGTTTTTGTATGATCTGTAAGGATGAATATTAATTATTTCAATTCAATATAGAAAAATTCAAATTTTAGCTTTTCAAGTATTAAATATAATTATATATTATAACTATAAAATGTTAAATGTTACTTCTTAATTATTAATATGTCGGACTAATTATGAGTTATTAAATATTTTTCCTATATATTGATTATATATTAGTTAATATTAATTTCAATTTATTCGTTTTCTTCTTCTGTGTCGAAACTAGATCCTTAAACTCAATCAGGCCAGTAGTGAAATTCACTTCAGGTTCGTCCTCTAAAGTGACAGTTGGTGTTACTTGCTACGAGTTTGGGTATAAGGAGGACTCCAAGTTGGGTACATTAAAAGTGGTTGTTAGTAGGCTTGTTATAACGTTTTGAGTTTGGGCTTAGAGGGAGAATGTTTGAAGATTAGTGGATATTGTACATGAAATTTCGGTTTAAAGCCAGGAACTATTTTGTTTTGCAACCAAAGTGAAATTTGATTTTCGAGCCAAAGTGAAGTTCGTATGGCTTCAAAATATAATGTCTTAAGCAAATTTGGTCCACTATATGACACCTAGTGAATATCCAATTTTTTTATAATATGTCTATATTCGTACACATCATATGAAAAATAATCTAATATCTAAAAACCGAATATGACGTATATAGTTACATCCACATCTGGTAATTTTCCATTCAGTTTTAATTAAGATTATAATTAGTTTTTCATACTTTAATTAGTAGATAAAATTATTGTTATTTACTATTTCAAATAAGTGGAAAAAATAAGTGTATAAAGCTTAATAGTTGTTTCTTAAAATTATTTTTCTTCGCATATTTTTTTTAAAATAATTTTAGTATTAAAATTGATTCATAATTAACTCGAATCAGCTACTTATTTATTTAGACTAACAACTCATATTATCTAATATTAAATGTTAACTTTTCAATTTTAGCATTTAATTATGTGGAAATTACGGAGGCATACGTGAAATGAAAGATTATATAAAGCGACTCCGTGTGTGAGTTTGTACTCAAAGCGGCTCTTTGTGTAAGTTTGTATTCAAAGGTCATTAGTCTGAACTATTAAATAATTATTTGAATAAATTGTTTAGTAGCAATTATTAAGTAATGATTACTGAAAATTAATTGTTTAATACTAAATACCATTAATTATTAAATTTAACTTATTTTTCAAACATTAATATTGCATATTAAATATTTAATATTTACTATTAATTATTCGAAATTAACTATCAAATATAAATTATTTAATGTAATTGATATAGTTTAACTATAATTACATTAACTATTAATATTAGGCTTATTAAATAGAAACAAAAATTATTGGTAATTTATAATAGTTAGTAATTATATATTATTTATTAATTAATATTACTTGTTTAAATACTACCTAATTACTTAATAATATTTATTAAAAATTAATAATAAATTACTAATTATTAACTATTTAATGGTGTTATTGAATAATAATGTTTAGTTGTTAATATTACTCATTCTATAATAATTGTTAATATTGCTTATTAACAATGATAGTCAAATTTTATTATAAATAATAATCATTAATTATTAAATATTACCCATTAGTTAATTATCAATTGTTAAATGCTAATTATTAAGTATTGATTATTATTAGTTAAATATTTAATTTAATTATTAAATGTTAACAATGATTGCTAATTATAATCATTAATACAAGATAAGTCAGTTGATAAGTTGTTTACCTCCCTATTGCACCATGCAACAAGGTAAAAAGATTGCATTAGTTTCAGAACCGATGCAACAACTTTATTTTTGCGTCGGTTGTTAGAAATAACTAGTGCAAAAAGAACGTTTTGGGCTTAAAACTAGTTTCTACGTTACACCGGACGTTACTGGTAATAACCAATGCAAAAAATATGTTTTTGTATCGCTTATTACTATCAACCGACGTAATATAGGAGACGCATCCTTATTTTACATCGGTTGTTTCTGACCATCGAATGCAAAATATCACTCTGTTGCTTCAAATGTCAGTAACCAATGCAAAAAAACTCTTCTCATAACAAATAATTATTGTACGCAATATTATAAACATTTAAAATAAAATCAAAGTGATGATAAATGCAGATTGAATAAAATATACCAATATATATGCATATATACATACAGTTTTTTTTGAAATTTACATACACACACACACACACACACACACACACACACATATATATATATATATATATATATATATATATATATATATATATATATATATATATATATATATATGTATATTTGTGTCAATTATAATGTCCACAATCCGTACAAAAGGGTGATTCATAAATTCATTATCAAAGGTCAATTTTGAATGCATTAACTGCGATGATGTAAAATTAGAAAATTTAAAGTTGATTCTATTAAGCCAACCCAACACCACAGGACAGAAGAAAGTAATATCCAACTAGTATTCCAAGTGCAACAATAGACGAAGCAGAAAGGGTATCCATGATTATGTTAACCATGCTAGTAAGAAAATTTGTCTGTTTAAGAATATAAATTCAACAATTAATCTACAGAGCTTCAATATAGCTTACCAGAAGAATGGAGCATAGTAGGTTTAGATCTGGTGATGTATAGCTACTGCTATGTCTTGTGTGACTGGCTTTGCCTTTAGTCCAAACAGATAAGTGATAGACTTTATTATCGAGCTTGCTTTTGTAGGTTGTCCCCCATTCTTTGATTTTGGATGCTAAGAAGCAAATTTTCTCCATTCTAAAGTACCAACTCGATAAGAGAAATATTGAGAAGCCAATGATCCATTCTAGTCTTTATTGTATTCAATAATATCATGCTCTTCAGTAGTTAAATGTGAAAACTTTGAAAACAGAATGTACATATGACATTGTTAGAAAGATTGAATATTGAATTACTAATAAAAAACCATAAATTTATATATTCAAACTGATCGCTCAAAAAATGAAAGAAGAATAATATCATACCCATGTATATTATCCACGTGTTGCCTGTTTTATTATAACTATTCTTGCTGCAGTCTATAGATTTTTGTTCAGAAATAGACAAACTAATTTGACACAAGTTATGTTCAGCTTGTGCTTTTTTCGTCTATTTAAGGCAATTTTGTTTCATTAGATGTTATACATTGCACAAAAACATGTCAGCGAACTATATAAAGTGCTTAAGAAAAATCATACTAAATTAAACAAAATCGGAAGTATTCCTATACTAAAAACATAGATCAATTTACCTTAGAATAAAATGAAAGATGTATAAAAACCAAAAATAAACAAACATGCATGCATTAGAGGCATCACACTCTTACATATACCAAGTGCATAATGAATATACATAACATCTACTTATAGAAAATTATTAGCGAATGCAACAATATCTCTCTCCAATATAAGTGTGGGATTGAGTGTTTTAGAAGATCCTCTTATGCTATGGTTCAACGGGTAAACAAATCGAAAACATTTAGATCAACAATATATATTATGAGATTAAATATCTAAGTGTAAATGTCTAATGCCATTTTTTTTTTAAATGTCTTAGATTTTAACTATTCAATGAATATCTTTAAAATTCCAAACAACATAACTTTGATGTATTTTGGACTATTATGGGGAAAAACTTTATTAAAACTTGGATTAGATTACTCTTACATGATTGATGTTGATCCCAGGACCAGCAAAAAGAGTTTAGTTGCCTAAGACGAGTAATAATTTCTTAGCATTTTGTTGCCTCCTATTTTTTTTATCATAAACTGTGTCATTATAGTTTATATAGATCTGCTATTTGTAATGAAATAATCAGATACTATTAAATGAAATGTTTAAGTGTTTATCCAGATAAAAAGTATTATTAGGCGTAGCATTAACTTACCTTTTTATTGATGTTCTCCATTATTTCACCCTACATAGAACTGAAAGTTTCAATACATCTTAAATAACATGATTTAATTGTATAACTTTCCGATTAAACCAGTAAACAATCCTTCATTCCAAAACTAGACTGACCGATGTTTGGATAAGTTTCGAAGCCAGGTGCACTAAATAGACAAAATTCCAGTTTTACTGCATCTGGCGTCAATAGCAACCCAATTTTGCACAATACATTTATCCCTATAACATCTAAAACATGTCATAACAAATACCAGTTAAAGTAGAAAAACACTGCTGCAAGAAAAATATCAATAGGCACATACGTTTCTTTTTAATACTAAGGTAACTGAAAAATATTTATACCCTTCTTAGAAACTGTGTACCAACTCTACACCACATGCTCCCATGCAATTCAAAACAAATTACATCGCTATTGAAAGATTGAAGTTCTATTTAATTGTATTGCCCCCTAGTTTCAACTCTTAAATATAACTAATATAGTGTGGCACAGTAGAAAAACGTGCTCATGCCTGATAAGAGGTCAGGACTTTGAGGCCTACTCTAACCACATGTTGGCATATTAACCTATTTTCAAAAAAAAAAAAAAAAATCCTAAACATAATAATATCCAACGAATCATATATAGTGTACCTGCAACTTCGTTTTCTTTTGTGTTCAAATAGTTAGTATCTCTGAAATAATCGATCAAAAATAATAGAACCCAATGCACAACGTTACATGGTATATGAGGGACATGAAGGAATCAGCTTCAAGACTGGTTTTCATTTTTATTACTATTTTTATTGTATTTATTTAAAAGGAAAAAATAAATAAATATAAATTAAGGACTCACAGCCGATTCACAAAAAAACCAAAGTTTCGAGTAAATATATATAAATTAAAATAAATAGAAATGCAGCCTGAAATGTAATCGTAACATGATCGATGGTATGATGCTCACCTTGTAATAACATGCTTGATGGATGGGTTAATTTTCAACTCCTCTGTTCACTGAAGAAGAAAAAAATTGCACTGAGGCAACAAATCATGACATAATAAGATTTCCGATTTTCTGAAGGGATAATACTAATTACAATATAGTGCTACATACTATTTAAGCAGGAAGCAAAACTGCAGGATGGTGGCAAGAATTATGAAAAAGGAAAGGATGAATAAAATATTTAGATACTTTCCAATTAAATTCAAATATTATATTTATTGCCAAGCTAACATGTTAAGCTCCAAGAATCAGTTGCATATAAAATGTGCCACAAAATTACAAGTAGAATTATAACCTTAATCATATAGCATTTTACATGTGATTATTTTAAATATGCGACACCGTATGCACTTTGACTAAACGTTGCAGCTTTTGACAAATAGTGAACGAAGTCCATCTCTGGCCATGAAATACAATTTTGTTAGCATTGTCCGAATGCATTGGTGCATTTCTAAGACATTCTCCTAATTCGTGATTTATAAATCACTTTTTACATTATTGATATTTTTTCAGACTCGCATTGTAACATGAAACGATTTCTTATTCAGAGTGACTCCATAGCAGGAATCTACTTAGAACTACAATAAATTCCATTAACAACAGAGAGGATTCAATTTGTTCAAGATTATGTGGAATACATCTCTGTCTTGTATTCGAATTTATTACAAATATCAAGATGGATATGTATTGTAAACATAATGGTATAGATGTAGGAGATATACACATAGGTCATATTAGGGGCAATTGTGTCAATAAATGGAAATTGAGTTCCTTTGTTCACATGACATATTTTAACTTGAGTGGATAGTAGTCCCTTTATAAGAGTGGTGGCATTGCTTTAGCCTCCCATTATTTCTCCAACTGTTAATTGCTTCACAAAATACAACCCGTAAAAGTATTTTCTTCTTCTCTTAGTCATTTGAACAAAGGTACAGCTTTTGCAACTAGTTTTGAGTTCTTCACTTCTATTTTTCATACGTTGTTTACTTTTTTAGTTTTGTATTGTTTAGATTATCGTTGATCTACCCAAAAAACTAAGTAATACACAAAATTTAACTACGCTTTCATTCTATCTTTATTTTTAGTAATAGTCATGAATTATTAGTTTATTCTTCAGCTTTAGTTGATATTAATATTCCATACTTGATATGAGTTACAACTTTATCTTTTTCTTAGTTAAGAAGGTAAACATGTCATTTGAAAACTGAAGAATTACTTAAAAAATAAAGAGATTGTTATTAATACTCCAAATATTGTTAAGAGGGGTCAATTATATATTTTTGTAAAAGTGGAAAATAAGGAGAAGGACAAACTTAACAAAAAATTGGTTAAAAGTATGGAAAATTTAAAATTTAGTGAGAAGGCCAAATGATAGTGTAAATGGGAAAATGTTAGTGGGTCCCCCTAAATTCCACCTTTAGTGTTAATGTGTCCTTCTCCCTAATTTTGAAACTTATCATACTTTTCACTAAAAAAATTTCAAAGTTTGTCCTTTAAAACAAAATCCTCTTTTTAAAAATTGTTATGGGAGGTACCAATGATGAAAGTAGCCCCTTAACAATAAATGTAAATTTACCTTATTACCCATTTAGGCTTAATTTCACTCTTATGTTCATTAATCTATTTTCTTAATGGTTAATTAACACCATTAGCTATGGAGAAATCAACCCCCTTGACCAAACCAAAATCATTATCACGACATCCCCTGTCGAAATAAAAAAAATTGCGTCCAATAATTCCCTAAAATTTTCAAAATTCGATGAGTTGGTTCGATTAATTACACCAAAATCGAGACTTTTAGAATGAAGAAATTTAACTACAACCATCGAAATAAAAAAGAATGAAGATCAATATCAAGTACCTTTCGATTAGCTTCTTTGCTATCTCACAATCTTGCAGAGAGGATAGTGATGTTTTCTTCGTTCTCACCATTTTTCTTCGACTTTGCCATGACGTTACTTGCCATTGAACGATTTAGGTTTTGTGATGAGTATGGTTAATGCCACTCCAAAAACGGATAAGGGGGTCATATTTTATTTTCACTCCATTAAAAATTAAATTGTTAAGGGGAGGCCAAACACAATGGAAAAATAAATAAAAGAACCCAATTTTACCCTCTATTCAGATACACAAAACACGGTAAAAATTGATAAGAACATACTAAAATTCAGTACAAAGTTGGAAATAACATGCCGAAAATAGATGATCGAAAACGAGCCTATGTTTTTTCCAGTAAATTATTACCTTCTTGGTGATTTCTTCTACAAACTCTACATACCGTTTGTTTCTTTGGATAAAAACTTGTTGTCTTCTTTTTCAAAGTTAGAAATTTCATTAGAATTAGGTTCCTGCATGAAAAAAGTGATTAATTGTTTACTCTGAGAAGAAGATGATTAGGGTTTAACGAATAGTAAAATGTAATTAGGGTAAAATAATAAAAGGGCATTCTGGTCTATATTTTATAAATTGTTAAGGGGGACTATGTTAAATGATCCTCCCCTTAGTAAATTTATAAAAAAAGCGACCTCCTATAACCGTTTTTGGTGTGACATTAACAATACTCTTTGTGATTTAGGGGACTGATGATTTTACTATGAGTAATTTTTTGAATTAAGGGAAAAAGCGTAAGAAGTAAAAAAAGAATTAGTCACCTACATTGACCCCCCTTAACAATTTAAAAAAAGTGGAGCGTCCTTAAAATTTGCCCCCCAAAAGAAAATGGAGTGTCAGTAACAGTACCCGAAATAATACTGTAATGACCCAAACTTCCCCGTAAAGAAAAGCCCGAATTGAGTTAAGAACATGACAAATCTAAACACAAATAGAAGTATATTTCATTGCTTATTACAACAATTTACATCAGATTACAATCAAATTCCACAACATAATACAATAAAACAAGTCGGCCATGGTCTGTAGACGACGGGGAGCAGTTCATATATGCAGTTATAAAATAAATAATTTTAGCGAGAAGTTGTCACATTTGGAATCCACTCCATCAGTTTTTATTTCTGAATTTCTGAACAGTTTGGATTTGAATTTGTCCGAAATTCTGATTTGCTCCAAATCCCTTCTAGTCAACTCCATTTTGGAGAGCCCATCGAGACAATTTCAACGGATCTGAAATCGTCCGATTTGGACCTCATATGAAGGAGATATGATATTATTTGCGTTATTTACGAAAATTGAATACATAATAATTACTTCACTTTCTCTTAACCTCTTTCCTCCCTCTTCTGTAACACGACAGCTGCCAGAACCAATTTCTCCAAACCTAGGGTTGGACTTTTCACGTTCTTCGATACGTCGGAGCTTGATCACGTTGCGTCACGCTCTCCGCCGCTCCGACCTCTCCTGGCGCCGGTCCTAGTGGACAGCTCGACGACCTCCATAGGCCAGAAAAAAGGCGCGACGGTGGCTCTTATCAGCTCGAAAATCGAGCAGACCAGCTGATGAAAATTCATCATACTTATATTGATCTGAAGAGCGAACAAAGTACTACAAATTTCGTTTTAATCTCATGAAGTAATTTGTATCTGGGTGGATGAATTTGGGGCTCGAATTCTAGACAACATCGGTCCTTGAATCGGTAGTGGCGGCTGAGAAAAACGATATGGCCTAGGGTTTCTGATTTTCCACATTATATATAATAATATTTAATAATATTTAATTCGGAAAATACTTGTTTATTAATACGAACTACAAATCAAACGCAAGGACTGCCGCCCCTAGCTAATTACCCTCATTCCAAACACAATGGGATATGTTTTGTAAGTCAATTCGACTGTTTGAATCAGTTTTTGTCAAAATTAAAATATAATAAGTGTATATTGAATTTAAATGTACATTTTAATTTACCGGGGTCACATACTGACTCCAAAAATTCTCGAAAAATAAATCTAGCTATGTTTTGACGATACGGTCCTAATAAAACTAATTTCGCCGAATTTGAAGACCATTTGAAAAATGGTCATTTTCCAGTTGATTAAATTCAAACTAAATTTACCAAACACGTTTAAATTCACCACGCTCACATATTGATTCCAAAAATTCTGAAAACTGGAATCTAGCAATAATTTGACATTCCGGATTCAACAAAAGTGGTCACGTTGAAAACGGAGGTCGTTTGCAAAATCGTTATTTTTATATATTAAAATATATATAAATTCCATAGCGACTATTCTGAATTTTCAACTGGACATAACTTTTTATTCCTGGCATGAAATTTGGATTTTTCAGATTCGTTGGAAAAATATTTTCAAACAGATTCAAATATCTCTAGTTTTACTAAAATCCGGTTTATTTTGAATTCTGTACATTCATTTGAAATTTAAAATCGAAATTTCAAACTACCGCGCCATTTCCTTTTATAATTAAAGTAAATATTTATATTCTAACTTTGATTTAAACATATTTATATGTTATAATTCAATTCAAAATAATTTTCTAGTTGTTATTATTTAAAATAAATCATTTTAAATATTCAAAATTCATTAAAATAGCCAAAATAAAAAATTTAAATTGGTTCCGATTTTCCGGGTTGTTACAAATACATATGAGGAAATCCACAAACCTTGATGCCGTTTAGATAGACTACTAAAAAGGTAGATAGATTTCTATAATCGCACACACATACACTTGAAAAGAAAAGTAAAATCAATAAAAGTTCATTTTTTGTCATCTAGAAAAATTGCAGTGATTTGAAGAACAAACCTGCAAGATATGAACAAGTTATAACAAAAAATAATGACGGTCATACCTTGATATGTGTTCCTAATCTTTTGAAAAAAATAGAGAAGCCAAACAACTGTGTAGGTTATTCAAAATTTGTTATTGTTTTTTCTTTCAGAATGGATTCACCAACATCTGCAATAATAAGAGAAAAATCAAAACATTTAGATTTAGCAACAACAACATCTAGAGAGTTGCTAGTTAGAACAACATCAGCAAAAACCATACCGATAAGTGCACTGATTGCAATAAGCGGAGAACTCATGAATGGCAAGTCAATTCATCATTCAAGAAAGTCGAGTTGGGAGGAAATTCATTGGATCTTCACCAGGTAGAAAAGGTGGATCAATCCATATTAGAAAGGCAAGAAGCGCACAACTTAAGCTTAATTTAGAGGATATATGGAATCAACTGCCAATTTAGGCTTTTCTTTATCTTTTACTGGATTCACTGCACCACCTGAAGATATTATTGGTGATCTTAAAGGCTATAGTGATGAAGAAAATGGTATAATTTTTATATATATTTACACTCAAAATAGCACAAACTTTCCATTTGACATGCTTAGCTTAAAAGCTTGCAGTTTAGTTTGGAGATTATTGTTGTGCAGGTTTCAAATGCTATATGCACAACAAAAGAAAGCATTTCTGGTTTGGTAGCTTAACAAACCTAGAGATATTAAACAGTGCAGAACACAAAGATGGGCAGTTCTTTTTCCAACCCAAATTAGCATCTTATGGATATTACAACCAAGTAGTAGTAGAGTGAAAGGTGGGTATATTACAGAGAAAACTACACACAGCTTAATTATCATAATAGTGTCAAAGTTCAGTTGCATCTTATTTTTAGTCAATGGCTAGATCCTATGCAATTATATTACGTTTATAATATGGATCATATACATTATCACCTTGTTACTGCACTTTCCCGCATCGTCAAGCTATAGGAGTCTATTTCTCCAGCAAGTGCAAATATGCCACAAATTTGCACTGGTCATACCACCAACATGAACAATCCTGTTTTTTGATGAAAGGAGGTAAATATGTCCAACTATCACTAGCCATTCTGTGATATATATATATATATATATATATATGTGTGTGTGTGTGTGTGTGTGTGTGTGTGTGTGTGCACGTGTGTGTGTGCGCGCGCGAGCGCATAACATAACCACTTGGTACTAGAGTATCTTTACATAAATAACATTCGATATTTTTACGCTTTTAAATCAATGTAAAAACGAAGACTGAAAACTAAAGCACTGCGACACTTTGAGAACATACATTATATAACGACCCGCCTTTTTTCCCATTTCAAACTGGTAATTAAACCAATTCAAAATGTTCATAAAGATGGATTGTTATGGGTACTTACACATTGGCATAGAATAAAATAAACTTTTTTATTATCATAACAATAATTTTACATCAGAGTTACATCAGGGTACAACAGACATACGGATGAAAATATAAACTTTCAGTAGAAGAATAATGATCCAAATGACATCTCCGATCCTAATCCAGTGCCCACTCTAACTGACTCCAAGAATAAAAGTTAAAACCAAACTACTAGGCTGCCTATGTGGAAAAATATGGGCACCCAAAGTTTGGGTAGAAGAACAATGAAGCCCAGGTCAGTCATAGGACTAGCGTGAGAAACTTAAAACAGTTATCTTTAGGTTTATTTTGAAGTAAGATTAATCATAAGACCACGCTGTATAACTATGGAACGAGTTTTTCCTTTATGAATACCAGTGCAAGAAATTATAATGATTTTTTGGAAAATGAAGCTACCATAAAGTCTCGCGGCACATACACAATGCAAACGCGGACTTGGGCAAGGTTTCTCCTTGTGATAACCAAAAATGCTTGATAGGTGGAATATCCTCTGATATTATTATTCGTGCATAGTTTGAAAATTTTGCGCTAGTAAATATATCAATCTTAACTAGCATAATATCCCATACTATTATGTTGACATATAGGTATACAGTTAAAATCGTAAAGGCTCGTAGTGGAGAGTGGGTTTTCAACAAATGACTATGCTAAGGAATTATCTTACCCGATGGGTACACCTCTGAAGGGATCCCACGAGAACCAAATGGGTTCTCGACTAACATATGGTTGGTCTACCCCTTAACTAGGTGGATTGGATCGCGCCTAAGTATGCTAGCTCCCGGTCATTACCAACCTTTAACCGGGAGCCTGCGACATCAATAATTACATATGTAGATGTTGCCACATAAGTAATACATGGGCTCTATACCATGGTACGCTTTTTATCTTGAAGGAAACGACACACCCATATCATTACCGCATTATTCCTATTTGGTTGCTTCTGGGGAGTGAGGCTTGACGAAGTCTTGTTACACAAAGCTATGGTTAACTAAATCATGCTTTGATCATCAATAGCTAAATCACTTAGTATGCTACATTGTCATTTATAACATATAATTGATAATTACTAACCGTATTACCTTTGCGTTCATACGTCTCAAAGAAGGGTATTAAGCTAAGAGAACATATTCTCCCTTACCAGACATAAATATGTTTAGTAGAAACCAACTGATACATTACAAGATACACTGTCAGACATACATCCAAACAAGTCCGTTCTGGGTATGAACGAAACCAAAGGCGTTTTATTCCTCATCCAGTTAAGTAAAGAAGCCCTTGCAAACCTGGAAAATCTCCAAGTACGATTGGCCCACTTCTATAATATTATCTCATAGTTGATGTATGCCCCGAAACATCAGCGAGCAAGCCATATGATGTGAAGAATCCAAGTCTTCAACCATCATCTACAATTATTATGCTCTATTTCATCGTACGATTATTCAAAATTCAGATATAAATTTGATTTGGTCATTCTGAATAATCAGCGCAATTTAATAACAATTAGGGATTATATCGGTTCTTAATCAAGTCTCCCTTCACTTAATTCCGGTTGATTAAAACCTTTTAAAACCATTCTCGATTCTCTTACCTTTTAACAAAATCCATATTCAGTATCTTGTCAATCCAAACTTTTTTCCTTTTTAAATTCATTAATCAAAAACTTAACCGAAGTTCCCTTTTAAAATCCTTGTTTAAATTAAATCCTTCCTTCAATGATTTATTTTGTAAATCTTCCCTTAAAAACATACCTTTTTAAAATCGAGGGTGATTATGACTTGTAAGTCTTAATGATCTTTCCTTATAGCTTCACTTATTTTAAGCCAATGTTTTCAAAACCTTCATTGATTAACTTGATTTAGAATTTATATTTTAATCCAAATAGATTGATATCAAATATAATATTTGTATAGAAATTGGATCAACTTATATGTAATACGAATTCAGGAAACCAGCGAATACTATAAGCAGAATAACGATAAGCATCTCTCAAATTCCCCACATTACATCTAATAATGGAATTACATACCAAATATCCAAAGATTATTTCTATCCAAACCCGTCTAAATTTGAAAACTTTTTATCTTAATCAAAAGAGAAATCAAAACCATTTGGTATAAGAATTTGATAGATATTTTATCAGCTCATTTTCAATATTAATTTCCGTATTCCTCGACACTATAAGCGGAATAACGGTAAATCTACCTTTTAAATTCCTCAAATGGTATAAGTTTTATCAACGGAATTTATACCAACCTTCGAAGATTATTTCCAATCAACCCCAATTTCATAAATAGTTGGGAAACCTTTTTATCTTAAGGTAAACTAGATTTTACTTAAAACCAATATGATTACGTATTATAACCTTCCAAAAACACTACATTAATCGTTTAAAAATGACTACTTAAAATTCGAATAATAATTAATATGTTTAAAACTTCGAAAGGTTTATATTTAGAAAAGCGTTGCAAAAGCATTCAGATAAGCTAGTTTGATAAAGATAACCTTTTAAAATATCAAAACTTAGTATTTCAATTCAAATCGCTTTTAAACAATTAATTATGATTAGCTGTTTTCATCAGTTTTCAAATACGGTCACCGAACTGTAAAACCGCGATTTTATTTGAAATCGATTTAAACATAACTCGAAATCTATACATTGAAATTCAAAAATTATTTTTCTATTTGAAAACTATTATCATTATAAATAAAATGTTTTTTGCTTCATGTAAATCTAATTTAAATTGCATTAGTTATAAACATTTAATGTTTATGGTAGAATTTCACGAACTACCGCCGCGCGACTAGTCCTATTCATACTATATTACGAATTTGGATAAAAATTCACACGATTCACTTCTAATATGATTATAAACCTTTATAAAAATATATAAATTTATTGAAAACAATATTTCTAAAATCTTGCTTAATATTATTATATGAATAAAATTTTATTATTCAAAAAATAATCCGATGAACTTCAAACTTTGCAGAAATCAAATTCAATATTGTATAAGACTATCGGAATGGTCGGTTTGAGTTTAAACCATTGTTCACATATCTAAGTCAACTTCATTTTTGAAATTCACTATTAAAATAGATTAAAAAATTGAACATGTCATTTATAGTCACAATTGTTTTCACATAGGTTTCCACCTTTACAAAAGTTATTCGTGTATACTTTAATTTCATTTCCAAACCATTTTGAGTATCAATCTCCAAACTTTATTTCCAACCTGATTTTCCATATTAAATTAATATAATCCTCTATGTTTCCTGTTGAGAAGCATATCTAGCTAATTACCTATATCATTCCATAACTAAGGTGTGATAGGTGTGCAATTACATACAACCAACAATTACCAACATATAGACATTCATAACAAGCATAAACAATATCATCAATAAATGTTATTATCTATGTGCAAGCATTACGGTAATCAAGGCTTATCAGTGTGCATGTGTTATTAAATACACGATCATTCATCCAACATTACACATACATAATTATTAAGCATAATTAACTGTATATAAGTAAAAATATGCAGAGTTTCTAACTGGTATATTTTCTCCTTATATCATCACGGTATGAGAGCCTAACTAACCGTGAACGCTCCTTAACAGACAGTATTTCCCCACACCGACTTCTTCACCAAAATATTATATAATTATATATATATATATATATATATATTATTTGAGAATGAGGAGGAGGCTTGGCATGGAGGGGGTGGTGGTGTTCAGCCATGGTGGAGGGGAGTGGGTGGTGTAAGGGAAGGCTAAGAGGGTGGTGATGAGCGAATGGAGAAGGTAAGGGAGGAGGGACCTAGGGTGGTCGAACTAAGGAGGAGGAAGGAGGGGAAAAGAAGGGAAGGAGGAGAGGAAGAATGGCTAGGAAGCTATGGGAGTACGGAGGAAGAAGCTAAGAAAAGGAAGGAGAAGATGGAATGAAGAAAGTAGAGGGGAAGGCCTTCTTTTGTAGGTGAAAATAAGGATGTTTTGGCAAAAACAAGCTCACAAAACCATGGGCTCATCTTTAAAACCACGTGCCTTTGTCCTTGATTTCATTTGTTAGTAACATTTTCACTTGTTACGAACTTACTATACTAATAGTGTTACTAATTTCAAAACCTAGTTCATTGTTTGATCATTTTAACAACCGATGATTAATATTATCAAAACCCGACCGTATTTGTGAACAAATTTAATATTTCAAAAATAATTATTTTATTTCATTATCTATATCTAGTATATGTTTAACTTGAATGGTCACATTTAAAATAGTTTAACAAATACGTACTTGGAAAAATTCGTTGTGACAAAATCCGATAATTTTTTATCAATATTTTAGTATTATATTTTGATAAAATTAAATGCCTATTTTGTTTATTTAAACCACATTTATTTTAAAATTAATTTAAAATTCGTGTTTAAACCAAATTTAATTCATTTTACATTCAAAATCCAGATTTTAAGTTGGTCGAAAATTCTAGATCGTTACACATTAAACCTATATTCCAAACATAAAGATGTTATTGCTCTACACCAATATCAAAATAATTGGAACTACAAACAAAAATAATCAAACTTCAATAACCAAATATTCAAAATCGATTTCGAATTCGAAATTGACATCAAATGTGATTTCAAAATCCAAATCTAAATCGATTTCAAAATAATCGCTAAGATCAGGAAAAAAACGAATTGATCAAGAGACCAACTGAAATCGAGATACAAAAGAAAATACCTGCTTTGAAAAATAAAATGGAATCCAAATTTATATTGACATTTATCAAGGTGGATGGACATACAGAAAAGAGTGAGGAAGGAAATCAAGGGATTTAGGTTATTTCCTTAGAAAAAGTGAACGTAACTAACTGGTGGAAAGGGAATAGTGGAAACAATGTGAGGAAGTGAAAATTAAGCGAGAATAGGTGAAAGAGAAGCGGGAGGTAAATGTAAAGTGCATTGGTGAAAGTAGAGTGAGAAATGAAAATACATTAAGGGAGGGAAGCTGGGCTGAAATATATGTGTTCCCTATGATTATTTATATTTATGTATTTTGCTATCCTTCGGCACCACTCATGTTTATTGCCTTATGTATATTGTCGTGTATTGAAGTTGTTTATTTCAGAGTGAGTTGCTTTTATTTTATAGGATGTATTCTTCATTAGTCCATGAAAATATTTATGTGTGTTTCACCCACATTGCTCCAATTAACGTGTTACATGACAACATTCTATAGTAATACTTCTGATAATATGGGTATTAATGTGGGATGTTGCATTGATAGTAATAGTTTAAATTAATCTGCAACCGCAACTGTTCTCAAAAAATGGATGCAAATAACATTATTTGCATCGGTTGTAAAGACAACCCATGTAGATTACATTATTTGCTTCAATACATTCACTTCTATTGTTATTACAACCGATGCAAATGGTATTTTTATATTTTCTTTTGCTTTCCATGCACAAATTGCATTACTTGTTAAGTTGGAACTGATGCAAGTTATATCATTTGCTCCGGTTATGACCACAACCGATGCAAATGAGGTGAAGCAATAGATATATTTTGTAGTAGTGAATAACTAGCTATAATAAATTATCAAATAAAAATTATTCATTCTATAATATTTTTTTTATTGATGATCATTAATTGTAATAAACAATAAATAATGACATATATGAATGAGTATTTATGATTATTGATATGCATCTTTACTTGAATTAAACTAATAAGCAATTGCTTCGATTTTTAAAGAACTGATACAAACAACACTATTTGTTGCAGTGCATTTGCGTCAGTTTCTCATGAATTGATGCAAATGACACCACTTTCATTGATTCTAAGGACAACTGATGCAAATAATGTTATTTGCTTCACTGCATTTGCATCAGCTCCTTAGGAGCCGATGCAAATAATACTAGTTACTTTGGTGCATTTGCATCACTTCCCGAGGAACCGATGCAAATAATGCTATTTGCATCGATTATGAGGAAAATCGATGCAAATACTACTATTTGTTTTTATGTATTTGCGTCGGTTCCACAAAAATCGATGCAAATAACATTACATACATCAGTTGTAAAGACAACTGAAGTAAATGAGGCAAAGCAACATGTGTATTTTGTTCTAGTGTGAGGTCCAAAAAATGTTTACAAAAGTGCAAAAAATAATAATTATTAAGTTCTTTGAAACCATGAAGTTTCAAGATTAGACCCTCGCCAAGTAGACCCAAGATATTGTTTCGCTTTATGAACTAGTTTCACATCTGGAGGGTCAAAGGGATAATCTTATGGCAAAGAACTTCGATCTCAGGAAGTTTTACAATGAACAGATGAAGCATTCGGATGTCACAACCTTTATTTTCTACACCTTGTCCATAATGAACAAAGATAGTTTGAGCTACTTGGATGATGAAGTCCCTCCTATACTCACCTTAGTCTAGGAAGAGGTTTAATTCTATCTTGAGGGCGTTGGATACACCAAAGAAGTGCTCATTAATAATTGGTAGATAAGGAGTCGAAAGACATGCTTGTGACTATTAAAGGAATTATGAGGCTCGATAAAGAATTAGTGGCCACCAATGCTTTCGCAACTCAATTTGTATCCTAAATTGATGTTTTCACTCAGAATCTCACTAATCATATTCATTCTGGTAGCGTCAAGGACAAAAGGAACTTACTCATATGTCTTAAGGTATAGCATTTGTCACTGGAGCTACAGCAATTACTCCTGTATGATTGATTGAAGCTTCAATTATTCCTATGGTGGTAAAACTAGCAAAAGAAGGTAATTAGTAGGATTTTGAAGTTAAAGCTCGCTTTTACACTTCTACGATAGGTAATTTTCTTTCCGCTTCCGAGCTTGAAGATTTATAATAAAATTGATTAGTTTGCCACCTAGTTTTTTGATGTTGTATTCAATAATGTTAAACATCCACACTACCACCTTTATATGGAACTGAACCTATGATTATTTTTACCCCTTGATTTATTGATTTTTCAATAGTCTCGATTTATATTGGAATATCATATTCTGGGCCCAGACCATATTCTAAGTATATTACAATTCTACTTGGCTTGGACAACCCTCCAGTTTCCTTAAGAGGGGCATGACATGTACAAAATAGTAGGAGTCGAGGAAGGAAGAGGAGAAGATAGAAAAAATCCAAAGTCTTCTACGAGACTCCATAAGTACTACAAATGCATAAAGAAGGAGTGTCAACCAGTAAGGCTAGAGATCATGAGACAACTTCTAAAGTAGGTCCCACTATTACTATTTCGAAGAGTGGACTTCCCTTAATTGCAGCTTTGAAAGAGTTGGAAAGTTGCGAATCAAAGGAGACAAGTGGAGAAGAGAAAAAAGAAGTAATGAGGTCTTCATTAGTTTTGCTTTTTGCTGATGTATAATTAAAAATATAGAGTTTATCGTAAAAACTTATTTTCTACTTTTTGAGTTAATCAAGATTAGACGGTGTGGGTCCCGGCCTGTCTCTTAGCGTTAGAATCCATATAAAAACATTATGTGTATTTAGATATCATTGTTTCTACTATAATTTTCATTGTGTACGTTTCATATTTTGTGTGTTGTGTCTATTGTTCATATGTAACTGCACTATATATAATTAGTTCCATGTTCTGCGTTTATTTACCATGACTTTATGCACTACTATAAAAACGCTTACGACATTAACTTTTAGTCGTTGTCTGAAAGTATTATGATTGATGTCTTCACATGTGTAGAGAAAAGTCATGGTCTTTCACATCGCTTTTTGACCAGTGTCTATGATGGATTTATACAACGTTTTTATTAGGATATCTGATGGTTTACGACCGATGTCTTCACGTGAATTCTATATCGGTTATTTATAAAGAATCGATGTTAAAAAGAGATGATTACATCAGTCACTTTAAAAGAACCAATGTTACCTGTTGTTATATACATCGGTTTCCTACAGCAAACAATGTAAAAGATGGTTTACTACATCACTTTTTTTTGAATGTTATAGGCTCGTTACTACATCAATTTTTTTAAACATAACTGATATTGAATAATAATGCTATTGCAAAGAATTTAAATATTCAAACATTATTTTTTATTCAATAATACCACTATATATTACACTGTTATTCATACATTATATTTCATATATATTACATCTCTAACTACAATACACTCAATGTCACTTAATTTATACAAAAATTCATATACACTGAGTCTTTATTGCTTCCAGCTTAGTCCAATTACCTGTATACTTATCATAGAAAAGACCAAACAATACAGATTCTCAAGTCATGGCAAAATAAATAAACGAAGCATGCACACAAGATCACACAGCAAAACTTTTACTGTTGTATTTGTATTCCTTGTGCACATAACAAAACTAAATGGCCAGATCACAAAAATGGATAATGCAGTCATACATAAAGCACAACAAAAGCAATGGAGAAGATACACAGATGGTATAAGACAAGGTGGGTTTATTGTATATACGCATGCTGCTGATACATATATACGTAAACAAAATGTTTACATATACACGTATATGCGGCAGCCACCACATATACATAATCAAGTTTAAAAATAGGCAAGGAAAGCAAAGTAGATATGATTACAACCCGACAAATTGAAATGCACCAGTATGAATAAAGAATGGGGAAAATGCATGCAACAACTAAGGGTCGGATTCAATTCTAGTTTAAAATGAAACAAGTATAAATATGCAGAAATTCTTATATAAAGTGTCTAACATACCTATAGTAGCTATGCTCCCTTTTCAAGCTAGGGGTGAGGCTTAAGCTTGTGGTTCTAGTAGAGCTGTCCGATAGCAATAGGAACTTCGTCCAAAGTTGGTGGGATTAGAGTAATCAAAAGCGTCCACTTTTGACTAGCCTTATCCCACCAACTTGGACGATGTTCCTATTGCTGCGAGCTGCTCCACTGAAACCACAAGCTCATGTAATAATTCCAAAAGATCAAAATTTCCAAAGGTGTTGTTGGTTGCACAAGTAATAATTTGTATGCTACCTTAGAGGCCTTAAAGTCCTTCAAGTAAGAAGCAATCTGAGGTAGCATACAAATTATTACTTGTGCAACCAACAACACATTTAGAAATTTTGATCGTTTGGAAATTATTACTTATGCCACACCCCTAGCTTGTGCAAAAACCATAAAGTAGATCAACCTGTAATCACGAGTAAGAGACACTCATCAGAAACCACTATAATTGGAACAAAAAATTCATGTATAAAGTGTCACTATACCTACAGTAGTTATGCTCCCTTTTTAAGCTAGCAATGAGGCTTAATCTTGTGGTTTCAGTGGAACTATCTAACAATTACAAGAACATTGTCCGAAATTGGTGGGATCAGACTAATCAAAAGTGTCCCCTTTTGACTAGCCATATCCCACCAACTCGGATGACTTTCCTATTGTTGCGTACAGCTCAATCGAAACCACAAGATCAAGCCTCATCCCTAACCGGTGCAAAAACCACTAAGTAGATCAACCTATAATCACAAGAGATACTCAACAGAAACCACTAAAAATAACTCAAACAAATTTAATATACTATTTGTATTGTTGCCTCAGGTATTTGGGTTGTCCATCATCATCTTTTGATTTTATATTATCTGTTCTTATCAGTTTTGGTCAAGTGCAATATCCATTCTTATCAATTTTAAGCAAGTGTATGTATGTTAATGATCTGTATATACGCGTAAATACCAAGTCATGTTTCCGAGCATGTAACATCAAGTAAGGCAAAAAAACAACAAGGAGCAGCTGAGCACCGAGCATTCATGGATGCTATACATGCAAGAATCAACACATCACGACAACAGGAATGTATGAGTTATTACATATATAAATCAAAAGAAAAGAAAATATACAACATATCATGAATATAATACAAGTGCTGCAAGAAAGTTATTCTTATTAGTATAGCAACAACCATTAAATTATATGAACTCCCATTTAAGTTAAGAATTATATAAATCTTTATATACATATTACAGTTTTATGAGTGAATGCATGAACTGAGCAACATACAACAAATCAAAATCACTTGAATCGGACAATTAAAAACAGACTAGAAAATAGGAGCTTCGACTCTTATTTATAACCCAATCATTATTGGCATACGAGTGTATTTGATTTCAATCTTAAACATAAATTGTGCTCGAGATAAGAGGTCAGATCGAGCAAATCAATAAACAGAATCACTTACAATTTTCCAATTGCTATCGTGCTCGAGATAAGAGGACGGATTTGAAAGCGAAGCATCGGTTCTTATCAAAAACCCTAATTTGAAGCTGGAAGACGTTTCCACTTCCATTCCTGCTTGAATGCTAGCAGTAGCTCGCGATTTGCATGTGGTAGCGAGGCGATTTGGAGGTGGCTAGGTGAGGCAATTAAGGAAATGACAGAGGGTTTCATCTTTCATTTCTATTTTTGTTTTTTAAAGAATAGAAGGCACCAGAAATGATTTTGAAAGATGCATTTTCTCGCATCCGAAGGTAATAAGGTTTTTTCTTAAAGATAGACATCGGTGGTTTTAAAAATAGATGTTTAGAGGACCATTTAACATCGCTTTAAAATTTACGAATGTTAATTTTTTTTTAACATCGGTGGTTTTACAAACCGATATTAAAAAGGTGGTGTCTATTCAATTTTATCTAGTAATGATCTAAGGTGTACTTGTGAAATGTGACTTTCTTCATGCATATAATGTGATTACTTAGAACATCACGATACTTAGCTTTGTCATAATTATCAGATTGCCAGAATTTCCTATTGGGCATAATAGAATGTGGCATGACTTGACTCGATCTTTTTTGCGTCCATGACAGCATATATGGTGCACCCATGCCACAAGGATGCTTACCACTTGAACTGAATTTAGGATTCCATGGCATCTTGTTCGATTTCCTTTGTCCAATTCATGTGGCTATACTTTCCTAAGGTTTCAATCTCTATCTTCGTAAACTTAGCAATTTAAGCTCTATGGCGCTTTCTTTCTTTGGCTACCAAAAGATCATTTTGGTTTAAGTCGACCTTTGATTGGTTATTTGATCGATTCAATATCTCTCGAGTATCTTTAAGGCTCTAGAGGGTCGTTTTATTGACATCCATGGACTTTGGATCGACTGATCGCTAATCCAATGGTTTGGGGTGCGATTTTGATAACTCCAAAGAGTTTGGATCAATTGTTCGTTTATCCGGTAACTTTCAAACAAATTTTTATCATCTCACAAAAGGGTTAGGGATAGATGCTTGATGACTTGGCGATATCAAATCTTAGTTTTGCCGGCTTTGAGACGAGATTCGGTCTGTATCCATCGAGCTGGAAGCCTCAGAGCTTTAAGTCATTGACTCACGAGAAGAATTTTGATCGATGTCCAATGTTACAAGGCTTTGAAGCATTAATTCATTAGATCCGAGAGGATTTGGTTGGATCTCTAGTGACCCGATGGTCTTGGAGCACTAATTAATCGGCTTCGAAAAGAGTTTCGAGTCGATTTTTGATGACTCGATGGTCTCAGACACTAATTGAATGGCTCCGTGAGGAATTTGGATTGACATCTAACGATTCAATAGCCTCATAGCACTAATTTACCATATTCAATGATCTAGCAACCTCAAAGCACCAATTCACAGCTCTGAGAGGATCTTTGGTTGAATGTCCAACTATTGAATTGCTATGGAGCGCTAAATCACCCACTCTGAGAACATTTTGGATCAATGTTTGATGACCCAGCGCCCTAAGTGCGATTATACATCGGTTTCAGGTGGAAATTGGATTACTATCCAACGATCGAATGACTTCTGAGCGCTAATTCAACAGTTTTAAGAGGATTTTGGTCAGATGTCCAATGATTAAATAGCATCAAAGCTGTAATTCACCGACTTTGAGAAGAGTTTGAGTCTATGTCCAATGACTCGACGACCTCAAAACGCCAAATCAATGGCTCCTAGAGGATTGGGATTTAATTCAAAGGAACATAGTTTTTCGGTTCCTAGAGTTTAGGAGGTTAAATCAGTTTGTATGATGATCCTTTAGATTTAAAGCTTGCTAATAAAACATAGTTTTGATCTTGTATAATTGATGATTAGTACAAAAGGAAAGACCTATTAATATACAACGCCTCCAGAATGATTGGGTGTCTTACTTGCTGGAAATGAAAAGATATATGATTTAATCATAGTATGGTTGTAGTAAGTCATCGTTCCAAGCTTATGGAACTTGATTCCATCTACTGTCGCGAGCTTGAAAGTTCAATCACCATTATATAGCCAATTACATATGGCCTTTCCCAGTTTGGCCCGAATGTGCCAATGTCTATGATCACTTGCTTTAGAACAACACCTCCGAATTGGAGGGTTTAATTGTAGACCTTCACATTAGAATGTCTTTCTACCCTTTCTAGCGTAAGGCTGTCTTAAGCTCAACTTCCTCCTGTTTCTCATTGACTTGGTCAAGTGATATATTCATTAGTTTTTCGTTCTCTCTTTAGTTTAAGTGTAGTCATCGATGAGTAAGGACCTCTAGTTCCATTGGAACCATAGCTTCTGAACCATATGCCCATGTGAAGGGTATGTGCACAATCATAAATTTAAGTGTTGTCATGTAAGTCGATAGTGCAAGTGATAACTTATTAATAATTCTTCCTTTAGCTTTGGTGAGTCGTTAATTTGTAGTGGACTTGATGGTATTCTTGTTTTCTGCCTCCACGTGCATGTTTTCCTGCATATGTGTTACCTTGAAAAAAAAATCGTGATTCGAAACTGCTTATAGTCTGGAAATCAACATTTTTTATTTGAGTCCCTTTATTGGAGACAATCTATTAAGGCATCCCCAACATGAAAATAATATTTTAGTCACAAAGTTAATAGCTGTTTTAGTGGTACCTATGCCCAACAGTTCCATTTTAGGTCATTTAGTGAAGCAGTCAATAACAATTATTGCGTATCTAGCTCCTTCTTTGGCCACTATTAGCACATTAATAAGTTCCATGCTCCAAACTCCAATGACCAATGGATAACAATTTGTTTTTAAGGTATAAGGGGACTCTTAGAATCTTTGGAGGTCTTTGGCATTTATCATACCATCTTGGGTAGTCAAATGCATCTCTGTTCAGAGGTAGCCAAAAGTTTCTGTAACGCAGCCATTTCTTTGCAAGTTTTTGTCCTCCAGAATGTTCACTACAACTACCTTCATGCGCCCCCATGAGAACTCGCTCTGCCTCATTTTGGTTACACATTGTAGGAGAGACATAAAAAATCCTCTCCTATAGTCTTTTATTTTGCATAATGAATCTTACGCCTTCTGGAGGAGCTTCTTCTGTCTATCCCCATCAGCGGAGATGGCTCCTCTAAGCAGATAATCTTTGATCAGTGTCATCCACAACTCTGGTTCTTCTGTAATCTAATCCACGTCCATGTCTTTAATTCTAAGGGCTATATGAACCTCCATTAGAACTAGTAATCTAATCCACGTCCATGTCTTTAATTCTTAGTGCTATATGAACCTCCATTAGAACTAGTGAAACAGTCAAACTTCCCCTTTCGGGAAATCTCGAATTGAGTTGAGAACACAACGCATCAGAACCCGAACAATAGAACATTTCATTGTTGTTACAATAATTTACATCAGAGTACAAGAACATAATAGAGTATGAATAAATAATATAGGGGTCGAAAAATAAATATTCTTTCTCAGGTGGTCTACGGGCTGCTACTCAATCTATCAGCTATGAAATACCATTAACTCTATGTGTGTTATCAATATATCTACATGTGATTCGGCAGAACATTATTATTTTCCCTCTTTTCTAGAACTAGGAATAGAATGGAAGTGATCTTAAAAACCCATTGCGCTTCGGGAAAAGATCGTAATATCATATTCGTTTAGAAGAAAAACAGAAATTGCATTTTCATTACGGTCTGACAGAGCGATAATTACTTAGATATGTACATATCGCTGGAAAAGCCAAAGGGTCAACATGCCAGCTTTTACTACAACTACTTGAGATGCGGTTGGATAATATACTTTTTCGATTGGGTATGGCTTCGACCATTCCCGAAGTCAGGCAATTAGTTAACCATATACATATTTTAGTTAATGGTTATATAGTGGATATACCAAGTTATCATTGCAAACCCCGAGATATTATTACTACGAAGGATAAACAAGGATAAACTGCTACTCAACAGAAAATGAGACCTTTGGTTTCCTCTCATCGGGATAGGGGGAAGTAGGAATTAGAATGAACAGTGTAGTATCAATAAATGCGAGAATATTGACATCCATAATCTAATCTTTTTTTTCGCAATAACTTAACTCGGGATCTAATCCCATAGAGATGATAAATTTGATTTCTATAAATTCAATGGGATAAATTATATCATGATGATACTGAATAAGATCAATATTATGAATAAAAATTTCTGATCTATCCATTAATGATTAGGCCTGAACTCTGCAATGGAGCTCTCAACAAAATCTGTTTTTGAGTCAATCTCCTCGGTTTCGATTAATTGAAAACTCTTTATTATTTATATATCATTTATTATTTATATATCAATCGATACAATAATAAATATTAAAACAATATGAAATTAATGCTCTATTACATTGCCTTTTATTTATATGAGGTCATTCATAGACCGTGCCCTAAGGTGTTGGGTTAAGTCTCGCAACGAGCGCAACCCTCGTGTTTAGTTGCCACCATTGAGTGTGGAACCCTGAATAGACTGCCGGTGATAAGCCGGAGGAAGGTGAGGATGACGTCAAGTCATCATGCCCCTTATGCCTTGGGCGACACGCATAGACCAAATGATACAATGCGAGCAAAAGTTCCTAGAATCATGGAGATATAGAATAGCAAATAAGTTACCATGCTTGCATATCCATCATTTGAGTCTCCAACAATTATTCCAATAATTACATATCCGATTTGACCGACGGACGAATATGCAAGCATATGTTTCATGATGTTAAGTTTTTATTTTTCCTGTTCGTTTGAAAAATAATACAATACATATGTTCCATTCGATCTATTTCTTTATTTTCCCATGAATCGTATGTTTGCGACAATAACGACAAAACTTTCTTAAGTCTAATCGACTGGACGTATTGTGTCGATTCTTTTGAGTACTGAAATTGCATTGTACATCCAGAATAAACCTAAAAAGACATGATCCTAGGCGGATACTTGACATGTACCCCCTCTTCCAGGCCCATCGCAAGGGAAACGAAAACCGAGATTTGCTTTATCGGGTATTAAACGGGAACTGCGAGCAATTTTTTTCTATTTTCCAAAAAAGGGGTGGTCCTTAAATGTAAATTTTTACATTTTTTTATCTGTTTTTAATTTAAACCAATCCTATTTTGTTTAATTGATCATCTAATCTTTCCGTTATATTTCTTTTGAATTCAAAATTCAATGTTTTTACGTAGTTGTATAGTTCAATTCTATCAGAAAAATATCAGAGATTTAAATTACAAAGTAGCGGAAAAATAATACAAAACACAGCCCAAAGAAATATACAGATACAAAGCTTTCCAAATATAGCTCCAACTATAAATTCAGGATCCTATGAAAATAATATCTGCAAAACTAAAACTACAAGCTGCCTGTGTGGAAAATATAGGTACCCAGAGTTCAGGCTAAAACAATAAACTCCGGGTCAGTCATGGGACTGGTGTGATAACTAAAACAATTATTTAAAACTTTACTTTAGAAATAAAGTAAATCAACGGACCATGTCGTATAACACGGAACGGTTTTCTCCTAAGAATACTAGTGCATAAAACAATTTATAAATAGCGCAACGCTTTTCAAAAAATGAAGCTATTATAAGACTCAGGTCCCATCACACAATGCAACTCAAGACAGAGGATAGAGTTTTTCCTTATAATAGTCAAACATGCTTGGTACATTTTAAAACAAATCATTTTGATATTATTATAAGTGTATAGTGTCAAAAACAACTTCAAAATGTCACCTATTGGAAATTGGATTCCATCTATGAGTCGAGGCAAGGGATGTACTCCTCACCAGCTTCGAGACACTCTAGCAAATGCCTCAGGATTCCCCGTAGTGAACCCTTGGATCCTCCAAGGTCGGTCCTCCTTACGTTTGAGGATTGGCAATTCCTGAATACACATTTCCCGGTCCTATCGGACCTATCAATTGGCCACTAGGGACCAATATCCGAGGCGCCTCGCATTCCATTATCCACACAGATAAAAATAAATAAATGTTTGGAATCCATACCATGACACCACCCATAGCTAGAAAGAAATGTCGTGCACTCCTTGGGTCCCTTATCCCGTTTTTGACTCATACCGGGTGTGAGGCTCACGAATTAATGCTATACACAAAGCTATGCTATTTAAAGTCGTGTTTTGATCATCAACCACAAGACTCTGCCTTTCAACAAAAGCCTTGATCGTTGCATCTCTGCATGCCACACTGACAATTCATGCCATGCAACTGATGTCTATCGATATATATCCTCTAAGCTCGTACGTCTCAGAGAAGGGTGTTAAGCTAGAGAATAAATTCTCCGCCACTAAGAGATGTATATTTAATAGAAATCAATTAACACAGAATAAAATCCAATGTCAGAGACACATCCATTTACAAGTCCGTTCTGGGTCTAAATGAAACCGGAGGCACCTTATTCCTCGTCCAACATGTCCAATACAAGAGAGAGGTCCTCGCATATCCGGTCGATCTCCAAGTACGTCTGGACTGTCACCACTTATTACCTTGTCTTGGGTATACAGCCCAATCAAGGCATCAGTAATCATCCAAACGATGTAAAGAACTCCGGTCTTCAACCATCGTCGACTTTTAGTCGTCATATCGGTTATCCAGATTGGGATAAACCCGGTGTTTCAAAAATAACCCGCGTATTTTATAATCAATAATCAAGTGTTATAAAAACACATCATACGCCTCATTCCAATTATGAGTATTCTTTTATTCAAATATTCATATCCTTTGGAAAAGTTTCCCATTAATTTTATCAAATATAATTTTTTTAAATTTATACTTTAATCTTCCTTCGAATATCAATTCTAAACCAAATCAAGGTTTATCAACTAGTCGGGATTATCAAGCCTTATCGAAGTAATCATTTATTTATTAATCCCAATCCCAACCAATTCATCCCATGGAGCAAAACTGGTAATACTCCATATCTAACACCACGGTGTTATCGGAAAATTTAATTACCATTTCACATTCAAATCTAATTAAAGATATAACTATCGCCTGGAGTAAAAACTGGTGGTACTCCATTCTCGATCATTTCCCAAATTTGATAATTTAAATTATCACATTAACATTTCAATCTAATTAAAGATTCATTAAACTCCACTTAGTTTTAATCTCATAAATCATTACTCAATGATTATTTAACTTTGGGAAATCAAACATGCCACATTGGCAATCTACACCGTACCAGTGATTTCGGCCAATATAATACCTCTACATCTCAGAGAAGGGGGTTAAGCAATGGAATAAATTCTCCGCCACCAAACAGATATATATTTAGCAGAGATCAACAATACAGTTCGAAATACAATATTAGACATGTAATTTTGTCTTTAACTAGGTTAAAGAACCAATGTTATTTAAAACACAGTTCACGATAAACCCAAAATCACGTTCCATTAATAATGGAATCTTCACGGGAAGCAGATCAATATATAATCGATATCAATTTTTGTATCCGACTAATAATATAAATGGAATAAAGGCAAAGCCTTTTGAATTCCATATATAGTAACAGTCTTCCTCCACAGTAGCATGTCTCAATTATCACCAAATTGAATACCATTCAATTCCAATTTAATATATTCAATTGGAAAACTTTACTTTGGAAAATTTCCATTAATCTTAATTAAAAGTTTTATAAATCCAAATCACATTTCACTGTTAATCGGTTTAAAGAACGAATGTCGTTAAAAACACAGTTCATAATAAACCCAATTCACATTCCATTTTATTCCAATTACTATATATAACTGGAAACTCTAATAATCTTAACTAGTAGATTTATTCTTTTCACACGGGGTTTAAGAACAATGGTACTGAAGACACCACTCACGACAAACCCAAAATCCAATTTGATATTAAATATAAGGCTCTGAACAGAAATTATATCGGCTTATATTCAATATCAAATTCTGAAACAAAAAAAGATCGTATGGGGAATAATGATATATATCTATCTTCCAAATTCCTCCGCAATATCCGTATAATCACGGAATCCAGTATCGAAATCTTCCGGAGATGATTTCTATTCATCTCCATTCCAATTCATACATTGGAAAATTCTGGTTAGATTTAAAACCATTCTCAAATCCAATTTATTTATTTAAAAACGTTGGATTATCTTTCTAGTTAATAAACAGTTCATTTTGATAAAAATATATTTTTTATCTTTAAAAATATGGAAATTTTCATCCAAATTCTTTCCAAATCATTTATTATGATTTTACACAAATTATTAATAATTTTATCAAGGCCCGTACAGCTGGTTTCCAATAACGGCCACCGAACTGCATCCACAGCGACCTTTTCCAAATTTGATTTGGACATAATTCTAAATCCAACCGTTAGATTTCAAATCCCTTATATTCGTAGGAAATCTCTTTCCGATACGAACCTAACGGTTCAAAAGAGGAACTGATAATTTATTTATCACCAAATAGAGAAGAATATTATATGGTAGCCGCAGGAAATTCTTTGGTCATGAATTGGGGTTCAAGAGGAAGGGTTTAGGAGAATCCGATGGCCAGATCTCTCATAATGTCGATTCGAATTCAATGGTCGAAACTCTCGAATGGTCGCGGCACGGCGCGTTCTATTCAAGCCATTAACATATATATATATATAAAATATTTCGTTCAAAACGTATTTTATAAATTCGTTTTAAAAATGATTCCCACTTCCATTTCAATTTTAAATCAAAATTGAATACTCTTTATCATTATAATATTTAAATGATAATATTTTCAAAATATCAGATTTTGAAATCATTTCCTTTTCAATATTCATTACAAAAATGAATAAAATCGATATAAATATCGTTTGCGTTGAAATGTCGCATATCTAATCAACGCGGCTTCACATACTTCAATATTTTCGTGTCCATCCAAAATCGGACACCAAATTCACATTTTAATCCTTAACTGAATATTATTTCAAAATATTCATTATTTTAAAATATTCATTATTCCTGAATTGGAATCAGACCCAACCATTTACCATATAATGTTATTTATATGGATATTACATGTACACAAAAATAATGATACACAATCAACCATCATCCAAAATGCATTACACAACTGCATAAGCATTAAATATAAATAATTAACGCTTACAACAGTCTGTCAACCAATCGATTGACATACGACTAAACAATTGGGTTTAGTGTACATCAAATATCGTCCCAATACCGGTGTGGGGTTTCAACCAACAAATACTGAATATTATTTGTGCAGTTGGGCGATGTGTAAAATTTATCATCCCAATCAATATCAGTTAAATGGGTGTACATAAAAAAATCATCCGATTTGTAAATGAATATTCATTTTCATTTCAGGAGAATTTTATGTCGTTCATTTATACGTTAAAAATTGTATTTTTTTTTAACGATAAAATATTTATTTCAACGCTTGACTATTTTATATCGTTCATACATTTAATAAAAATGATATTTTTATTGTTCAAACATTTTATTCAACACATGAATAAATATTTATTTCAGAAAATTTCGGCATTATAACGGCGCGGTATTAGAACCGGAGTAATGTCTAGCGTTACCCTCTCCTGATACTGGCTCGCGCCATACACAATAATCAACCAAACCACAGTACAATAATTTCTCAATACGACCAAATTCACAACCACAATTCAATTCGTACCAACAAACAACCATGTTTTGTACAAATAAATAGTGTCAGGAGCTACTAAGCCCAGTCTGCAACTTAAACTACAAAATAATTTGAGTGAGAAAGAGTTCTCACTTTGGGATCCACTCCGCCGTTATTTTCTAACGTTCTGATTTGTTGTTCTGGTTCCAGAATTTGCAAACGAGCTCCAATCTTCACACGGTCTTTTTTTTAAGCTTAAACGCGCCATTCCGGAAAATTTTCTCCTAATGGACTTTTTCCCGAAAATGCTCTATTTAGCCCGAAATCGCGAAAAGACAGTATATGGACAATAGACTTTGGACGCATTTTCTGAATAACTCCGCAATCCAAAATATGACTTCTATATACTCAAATCGAAGAGAAAATCGTGCTCTTCGATTTTGGCACTGTGGAGTTTTGGCCAGAAGCGCTCGGATTGGAAGTTATGGGCTGAAGAGAGTCAGGGGGTAAAATGCATAACTGAAAATATATAAAAATCGGATTTTTATTTTTTGTGGGGTCCATGGTCGGAGTTAGTGGCGGGGGTGGTGCGGCGTGGGGTGCTAGTGGTGGCGGAGGGTGCGGCGATGGTGGTGGGACCAGGGGCGCCAAATTTGGGTTCATTTGGAGCTAGGGTTTGGGGTTTTCAAATTGGAGACGGAGGAGAGAGGAGAGGGAGAAGGGGATGGCCATGGCCGACGGCGCGGCGGCTAGGGAGGGGTGCAGCGTGGCGGCGGCGGGCCGGAGGGAGGGAAGTGATGCAGTTTATTTCTTTTATTATTTCTTCTTTCTGGACGATGGGAGAGAAGAGGGGGGTGACTTATATAATTATACATTTAATTTAATTCAAATTCCAAAAAGTTAGTTTTTAATTCAAACTCCAAATCAAACCCAACGACTGTCGCACCTACCGTAATACCCCCATTCTGGACACAATGGAATAAGTCCCATAAGCCAATTCTATTGTTTTGATCAGTTTTTATAAAAATTAAAATATAAATTAATATAACATTACATTTTAATTTTCGGGGGCCACATACTGACTTCAAAATTTCTGAAAAATAAATCTAGCTATGTTTTGAAGATACGGTCCTAATAAAGCTAGTTTCGTTGAATTTGGAGGCCGTTTGAAAAATGGTCATTTTGCAGTCGATTAAATTCAAAGAGAAAGTACCAAACGCGTTTAAATTCACTACGCTCACATATTAATTCCAAAAATTATAAAAATTGGAATATAACAATAATTTGACATTTCGAATCCACCAAAAGTGGTTTCGTCGAAAACGGAGGTCGTTTGCAAAACGGCTATTTTTAAGGGTTATATATTATATTATATATAAATTTCATAGCGACTATTTCAAAATTTAAACTGGAAATAACTTTCAATTTATATTACGAAATCTGAATTTCTTACATTCATTAGAAATATATAATTAAACAGATTCAAATATTTCTAGTTTTACTGAAATCTGATTTATTTTGAATTATGTACATTCATTTAAAGTTTAAAATCGAATTTTCAAACTACTGCGCCATTTCAAGCTCGTTATATAATTAAATAATTTTACATGTTCTAACTTCAATAAAAATAAATTTTTAGTCGTTATTATTTAAAATAAATCATTTTAAATATTCAAAATCCATTAAAATAGCTATAATAAAAATTTTAAATTGGTTCTGAAAATCCGGGTTGTTACAATCTCCCCTACTTCAAATCTTTTCGTCCTCGAAAAGGAATGAAGCTGAAAGTTGTTTTTCCTAACCAACTCAACTTTCATTCTTGCTTTCGTTCTTCAACTTTTTAATTTCTAAGAATTTTCTAATTTCTCAAAAATTTGGCTACCACCTTAAATTTCTGAAAATTTTTGCCATAACCTCATATGTACGGGTTGATATTTAAAACCGCAACTTACTTCATAAGGCCCTCATCAATCCAAAAGAAAAAGAAAAAGCCAAGCGGCTAGCCAATCGACTCATAAAGTCATCAAACCTAAGAAATACAGTAAACATGTACCTATTTGTCGGGCATACAATTGTATTCCTCTTCTTAGCTTCCATGCTATGACCTGTTCATTATATGCACATGTACATACATGCAATTCTAATCGATTTTCAATTCAGTTTAATATTTGGCTTGATTTGGCTTAATTCGGCTTAATTCGGCTTTCATTTTCATATTGGTAAATTAATTATTATTCCAATATTTCTATTAGTTAAACTAATTATCATACAACACAACCAGCAATCAATTTTTGAATTAAATTTCTGAAACATATAACTTTTGTATATATATTCAAAAATCATATTTTTAGTGTCAAATCACAAATATTAACCCTATATAGTTTTGGTTCTCACACCAGTCAATTGGAAACATATAGGTGTCCCACTTTCGAAACTCGAACTTAAAAGTCGATGATGCCCGAGCATCACCAGAATTATCCCCGGGTGACTAGAGTGTGATTCTATATCCATCCAGTATATTTGAGACTGCGTATACACGTGGATCAGATGTATATTAAAATCTCTATATACCCGATAGTACAAAATCAATTTAAAATAAAATACTCACATACGTATAATAAGGTTTAAATTATCAAAACAAAATTTGTTTTCATTTTTATTTCAAAAATAACACTCTTTGAAACTCGTTCTAGGATACTACTGATCCCATCTCTAACGAGTCATTCTCATTAGATATTACAAATCCAATCTCTGATGAATTCTTTTGTTTGGTTCTAATGTGTCTTGTTCTCAATCTCTGTAAACCAAAGCTCTGATACCACGCTGAAATGACCCAAATGTCCCCTTTTGGGAAAGCTCGGATTGAGTTGAGAACACGACGCATCAGAACCCGAACAATAGAACATTTTATTGATGTTACAACAATTTACATCAGAGTACAAGAACATAACAAAGTATGAATAAATAATATACATTAGAAAAATATCAGAGATTTAAATTACAAAAAAGTGGAAAAATAGTACATAACACAGCCAAAAGAAATATACGGATACAAAGCTTTCCGAATATAGCTCCAGCTGTAAATCCAGGATCCGGTGAAAATAATATCTGCAAAACCAAAATTACTAGCTGCCCGTGTGGAAAATATGGGCACCCAGAGTTTAGGTTAGAACAATAAAATCCAGGTCAGTCATGGGACTGGTGTGAGAACTAAAACAGTTATTTAAAACTTTACTTTAGAAATAAAGTAAATCAAGGGACCATGCCATATAACACGGGATAGGTTTTCTCTCAAGAATACCAGTGCATAAAACAGATTTTAATTAGCACAATGCTTTTCGAAAAATAAAGCTATTATAAGACTTAGGTCCCATCACCTAATGCAACGCAAGCCGGAGGATAGAGTTTTTCCTTATAATAGCTAAACATGCTTGGTACATTTTAAAACAAATCATTTTGATATTACTATAAGTGTATAGTGTCAAAAATAACTTCAAATATAAATGTATCAGTCATAGACGGCATAGTACCCCATCCTACTATGTCACCATACTAGTTCTACAATTAAAACCGAAATGTCACGTGTTGGAAATTGGATTCCATCTATGAGTCAAGCCAAGGGATGTACTCCTCGCGGGCTTCGAGACACTCTAGCAAATGCCTCAGGATTCCCCGCAGTGATCCGTTGGATCCTCCAAGGCTGGTCTTCTCTTACGTTTGAGGATTGGCAATTCCTTAACACACGTTTCCCGGTCCTATCGGATCTAACACTTGGCCACTAGGGACAATTATCTGAGGCGCCTCGCATTCCATCATCCACATAGGTAAAAATGAATAAATGTCTGAGATCCGTACCATGACACCACCCATAGATAGAAAGAAACGTCGTGCACTCCTTGGGTCCCTTATCCCGTTTTTGACTCATACCAGGTATGAGGATCGCGAATTAACGCTATACACAAAGCTATGCTATTTAAAGCCGTGCTTTGATCATCAACCACAAGACTCTGATTTTCAACAGAAGCCTTGATCATTGCATCTCTGCATGCCACACTGATAATTCACGCCATGCAACTGATGTCTATCGATATTTAACCTCTAAGCTCGTACGTCACAGAGAAGGGTGTTAAGCAAGAGAATAAATTCTCCGCCACCAAACAGATATATATTTAATAGAAATCAATTAACACAGAATAAAATCCAATGTTAGACACACATCCATTTACAAGTCTGATCTGGTATGAAACCGGAGGCGCCTTATTCCTCAAGAGGTCCTCGCATATCCGGTCGATCTCCAAGTACGTCTGGACTGTCACCACTTATTATCTTGTCTCGGGTGTATAGCCCAATCAAGACATCAGTAATCATCCAAACAATGTGAAGAACTCCGCTCTTCAACCACCGTCTTCATCGTCGACTTTTAGTCGTTATATCGGTTATTCGAAATGGGATAAAACGGTCTTTTCGAATAACCCGCGTATTTTATAATCAATAATCAAGTGCTATAAAAACACATCATACGCCTCATTCCAATTCTGAATATTCTTTTATTCAAATATTCATATCCTTTGGGAAAGGTTCCCATTAATTTTATCAAATATAAATTCTTTTAAACTTATACTTTAATCTTTTTTTGGACATCAATCTAAACCAAATTAAGGTTTATCAACTAATCGGGATTATCGAGTCTTACCGAAGTAATCATTTATTTATTAATCACAATCCCAATTTATTCATTCCATGGAGCAAAATTGGTAATACTCCATATCTAACACCACGGTATTATCGGTGAATTTAATTACCATTTCACGTTCAAATCTAATTAAAGATTTAACTATCGCCTGGAGTAAAAACTGGTGGTACTTCATTCTCGATCATTTTTCAAATTTAATAATTTAAATTATCACATTCACATTTCAATCTAATTAAAGATTCATTAAAACTCCACTTAGTTTTAATCTCATAAATCATTACTCAATGATTATTTAACTTTGGGAAATCAAACATGCCACATTATCAATCTACACCGTACCATTGATTTCTGCCAATATATAACCTCTAAGCTTATACGTCTCAGAGAAGGGTGTTAAGCAAGAGAATAAATTCTCCGCCACCAAATAGATATATATTTAGCAGAGATCAACAATAGGGTTCAAAGTACAATGTTAGGCGTGTAATCCTGTCTTTAACTGGGTTAAAGAATCAATGTCATTTAAAACTCAGTTGATAAACCCAAAATCCCATACCATTAATTATGGAATCTTCACAGGAAATAGATCAATGTATAATCGATATCAGTTTCCGTATCTGACTAGCAATATAAATGGTATAACGACAAAGCCTTTTAAATTCCATATATAGTAACACTTCCTCCACAGAAGCATATATCGATTATCACCAAATCGAATACCATTCAATTCCAATTTAATATATTAAATTAGAAAACTTTACTTTAGAAAATTTCCATTAATCTTAACTAAAAGATTTATAAGTTCCAAATCACATTTCATTGTTAATCGGGTTAAAAAACGAATGTCGTTAAAAACACAGTTCACAATAAACCCAATTCACGTTCATTTTATTCCAATTACTAAATATAACTGGAAACTCTAATAATCTTAATTAAAAGATTTATTCTTTTCACACGGGGTTTAAGAAAAGTGTTATGAAGACACAATTCACTACAAACCCAAAATCTAATTTGATATTAAATATAAGGCTCTGAACAGAAGTTATATCGGCTTATGTTCAATATAAAATTTTGAAATCAACACAGATCGTATAGGAATAACGATATATATCTATCTTCCAAATTCCTCCAAAATATCCGTATAGCCACGGAATCTAATATCGAAATCTCCCGAAGATGATTTCTATTCAACTCCATTCTAATTCATACATTGGAAAATTCTGGTTAAATTTAAAACCATTCTCAGATCCAATTTATTTATTTAAAAACTTGGATTACCTTTCTAGTTAATAACTAGTTCTTTTTAATAAAAAAAATATTTTTATCTTTACAAACGTGGAATTTTTCATTTAAATTTTTTCCAAATCATTTATTATGATTTTACACAAATTATTAATATTTTTAATAATTTTATCAAGGCCCGTACAACCAGTTTCCAATAACGTCCACCGATCGAACTACATCCATAGCGACCTTTTACAAATTTGATTTGGATATAATTCCAAATCCAACCGTTATATTTCAAATCTTTTATATTTGGAAAGCTCTTTCTGATATGAATGGAAAGGTTCCAGGTTTAGGAGAATCTGACGATCGGATCTCCCGTAATGTCGATTCGAAGTCAGAGGTCAAAATTCGCGGACGATCGTGGCACGGCGCGTTCTATTCAAGCCGTTAATATATATATATATATAATATATATCTCATTCAAACGTAATTTATAAATTCATTTTAAAAATGATTCCCACTTCCATTTCAATTTTAAATCAGAATTGAATACTCTTTATCAGTATAATATTTAAATGATAATATTTTCAAAATATCAGATTTTGAAATCATTTCCTTTTCGATATTTATTATAAAAATGAATAAAATCAATATAAATATCGTCCCATTGAAATGGCTCATATCTAATCAACAAGGCTTCACATACTTCAATATTTTCATGTCCATCTAAAACCGGACATCAAATTCAAATTTTAATCTGTAACACCCCTTATTTTAATGATAGTAAAAGAGGATAATGTAACACCCCGTAATTCTGTTAATACTAATATTCAAAAATTAAAGAATAATTAATCTCAGATGTGAGAATTGTGCGAAACAGGTTATGCCATTGTGTTCGTCTCGGAATTCTGGTTGAAATAGAGTCCGAGTTTGCGTGAATTAGACTTCGTATGAAGAAGTTATGGCCATCGGAAGTTTCAGAAAATTCAAAACAGCTCGCAGGAAATTTAAAATTCAAACAGAAAAGTGCAGAAGCGGGCGGGGCGGGAAAAATTCCCGCCCAGGCAGGTCAACTGGGGGGTCGACACTAGTGTCGACCTGCCCCCCCCCCCCCCCCCAGTTCGACTATAGTGTCGACCTGGGTCTGGCGGCTAGGGTTTTTGACTGAGCCTGTTTTTGACTGAGTGATGACCCATTAGGGTTTTGACCTAATCTGGTTGGCTGGGATTAGTTCTGTGTTGATCTGACAGTCTAAAATAAATCCTAACTCTATAAATACCTAGGTAGTCTCTCACCCTGATTCATAAGAAAAATAGAATAGCTACCGTCATACCGCCGCCATGGAACTCAGTGGAGCCGCCGCCAACTAAGAAGGAAGAAAAGCTAATCAAATACTAATTCTACTCGATTCTAAAGCAAAGCAAGACTCTTTTCTTCTCTAAATTGTGAGTATGATAGTCTTAACAAGATTATTATCATTTTAATTAGGTTAAGTCATGATTGGATTATGAGTAGATGATGTGAATTGTCGTATATGTTATCAAGTATGTTATTAATCCTATGCTATGTGGTGATGATATCCTATATGTTGTAAATCATGCTATGATGATGTTATGTATGTTGAAAGTTTCTATGCTAAGTTGTGATGAATCATACATGTTAAAAAAAATCCACGATGTTACTATCTATGCTAGTTAGTTCATATTAATTAAATCATCATGTTTGGGCTATGTTGATCTATATGACAAGTCACATATGCAAGTTAGATTGATTATAAAAGTTATGAACATATGCCATGACATCTATTATGACATCTAGAATTATGCTATGACATATGTGATATCCTATGCTAGTTCACACCATCATTATGTTGCCTAAAAACCCCATATGCAAGTTTATGTATAGATTTGGGCTATGATCATATCATGTAAATTGTGATATTTAACAAGTTGACACCTTTTGATCCTTAACATGTGTAGTTTATGCAAGTTTCACCCCTATTATGATTAGATTTATTTTAATTGTCTATATGTTGTGATAATTTATCTTTGTGCTATGTGTTAGACTATTCAAGTCTAGCCTATATTATGCGTTGAATAAGCGAACGTATAAACGTGGGGTAGGGGTAATATTAAGGATTTAATAATAAGAAGTTGGGGTGCAATTGATATGATTTTGCATGCCATGAGTGGATGACCATAATTGAGTCAATTATGGACATCAATAAAAGTGGACTTAATTAATAATTTGGATAGAGAATTATTAAAACTGGAGTAAAAGATTATAAGTGATAATCAATGCTCAGGACACGAGGTTGGACTCGTTTGTGACGTAAACCTACCCGGAACTGCCCGGCAAATCCAGTGGTCACAAATGTCAGCCCAATGTGAGAGGTCCTAGGCCTAAACTAAAGCATAACAGTTGTAAAGACACGAGGTTAGACTCTTTTATGGTGTAAGACTGCCCGGACCCGCCCAACAAATCCAGCTGCCATAAATGCCAGTCTAATGTGAGAGGTCTTTATGATGTTATGGCCAGAATGAATTAAGAAATACTTAACCAGATAAACATGTAAGGTGGGACATGGGGGTTAAGTAGGTGCCTTGGGTGGCATGAGGAATATAGTGGGTGCCATTAGTGGCATGTGAAATACGACTAGTAAGACTTAACCAAACACACATGTAAATGAACATGACTAAGAGGGTTAAGTGGGATATACTAGTGGACAAGCTTAGGTGGGTAGCTTGTGGGGGCCCATTTCAACCAGTATCCCAAACGTATCTTTGTGGGCTCGACCCAAGTCGAGGACGGGACACGCATACTGGGTTTGACTATAAGAGGCCAAAACGGGGAGCGGTGGCAACGCAAGTCCAACGGGTTGCATATGCGTGTGTGGGCCTGGGCTGGTAGGTAAGACGTTGTTGCATCGTGTAGGTATAAGCCGTGCATTCTCAAGTTGTATCAGGTTGCCACTTTAGGGGAGTGATACACCCCACTGTGGGGTCAACACGGGTATCTACGAGTAGGGAGCCGATCGAAAGTGGGTAGTGGGGTACATCTAGTGGAGATAGGGGCAGACGGCACCTATGTAGTCAGCTAGGGGTACGTAAGGCTATTTATATTGTTTCTGTGTGAAACAAGTGGGATCAACCTTTAGGGTGACTGGTGCGGTGCAGTGAAGTAATTATTCGTTAGTAATTAGGTGAGCCTTTACCGTTATCTTTAACGTTATCTTTATCGGCTCATTCCATACCTAATAGTTCATAGACATTTACTTGTCTTCCAGCTTATGCCTTAGTCTAGTTATTTTGATAGTAGTATTGTTAGAATTATCATACTCGCCAGACTTTATGTCTGACCCCCTCCATTTCTATCCTTTTTCCCCCTCCAGGTCCTCAGGTTGGGCCCAACTCTAGTGGAGTTTGATTGGATTGCTTTATCTCTCTTGGAAAGCTTGGACCGTTGAAGTAAAGTCCAGCTTGTTATCTTTTTCATGGCTATTTATGTAATGGGATTATGTATTTTGTTTCATCAAGATGGATAATGTACTTGACTTTGATAAATTGTTTTATGATGTAACAAACATGTTTAATTTCCGCTGCAATAAAATGAAGTTTTAGATTTCCAAGTACTATTTATTATCTGTCTGGTTGTAATTTTTCTGTTCTATATTCACTTATAACCTCCATGGAAGTTAATGCATTCCCTTTGTGAGTGACATTAATGGACGTGGGGTGTTACACGTGGTATCGGAGCTTAAGGTTACCAGAACAGATAATTTTTTTAGAAAAACTATTTTTCTAAAGTATTTTTGGAAGAAAGTATTTTCAAAAATATGTTTTAATGAGTAATTTAAGAAAAAACATAATCCCCAATTGCCATATATCTTTATCTTTCGAATTCTCCATTTTGAATCTTTCCTTTTTCGTTTCAGCATGGCTGAAGATCTTAACCTACCTGACGGTGTAACGATACCAGGATGGTATAGGAGGCTATTAGAGGCTAGGGCCGCCGCAGGTCCGGCCAATGTTCCTCCACCACCAGTTGCACTCGTTCCTCCTCCTCCTCGCGTAGATACTTTTGCAAAGACGTGCAAGGAATTTAAGGCTATGGGTGGAAAACCCTTCCAAGGGTTAGAAACATTTGTGGAAGCTAGAGATTGGCTTAGGGAGGTGGAATAATTGCTAGAAATTTTTGAAGTGGAAGAAGGGAGAAGAGTTAAATTAGCAGCTTGGTTGATGAAGGGAGAGGCCTCGTTTTGGTGGGAGGTCACTAATGAGGAGCGTCCTGTTGATTCTTGGGCGGATTTCAGACGTAGGTTTGAGGCGAAGTTTCTCTCAAGGGCAGAAGATAATCTATATATGGAAAAGTTCTTGACATTAAAGCAAGGAAGCTCATCAGTAAAAGAATATGTCAACAAATTTAATCAGTTAGCAAGGTTTGGCTTGGATTTAGTGAACACGCCGGAGAAGAAGGCTCTGAGGTTCGTTAATGGATTGAATGAACCGTTGCAAGGGTTGGCTATGACCCACATCCCTATGGGGGCCACCTTTGAGAAGCTTGTATACTTGGCACTCATGCACGAGGAGAAAAGCGCTAAAGTTGATAAGGCACCCGAGAAGAAAGGGGATCAGAAGAAACCACAACAGCAAGATAAGAAGGGTGGTAAAGACAATATGGCAAGGGAAAGAAGAAATGCTTTAACTGTGGGACACCAGGCCATCTCAGCAAAGATTGCCGAAAGAAAACGAAGACTGGCTGTTTCCACTGTGGCGAAGCGGGACATCTAGTGAAGGACTGCCCAAAAAAGGGGCAGAGGGCAGGAGCTACCTCGGGAGGAAAGGTGCAGGCTCTTATGGCACCAGGGCAGGCAAGGGGACAAGTTCAGGCTCTCGCGGTCCCACCGCTGCAAGAACGAGGTAGAACCATTTCTGTTGAAAGCTTAGTTTTTCTGTTTGATCATCCTGTCCGTACCTTATTCGATTCAGGCGCATCGCATTCGTTTATCTCTACATCATTAGTTGAATCACTGCACTTAAACACCAGTTTAGTAGAGGATCCCTTAGTTGTTTCGAATCCAATTGGGGGCTCAGCTCATTTGTCCATGATGTGTTTGGATTTGAAAATTTCTATACTTAGCGTTGAGTTTAGATGTGATGCTTACGTGTTGGGCTTCACGGGCTATGGGCTAATTTTAGGAATGGATTGGTTATCCAGAAATGGGGTTGTTCTTGATTGTGAAAGGAGAGTAGTTAGGCTCATGACTCGCCTTGGCAACACTCTCGAGATCTTTTGTAATCCCATAAATTCCGTTATGTTAAGTTATTTAGAATCGCTTGACGCGTCTGAGGAAAATCTACAATCTGTTAGAGTGGTCCGAGAATACTCGGATGTGTTTGAGGAGGTGAAGGGCTTGCCTCCGAAGCGGGAGATAGATTTTCGAATATATCTTGTGAATAATACGAAACCAGTATCTTTGCCAGTACGCTACATGGCTCCATGTGAAAGGAGGGAACTCGATAGGCAAGTGAAGGAGTTGCTTGAGAAGGGGTTCATAAAACGAAGTATATCGGAGTGGGGTGCTCCAGTAGTATTTTCCACGAAGGCGGATGGGTCCCTTAGACTTTGTGTGGACTATAGAGAACTTAATAAGCTTACTAAGAAGAACAGACACCCACTGCCGAGGATTGACGATCTCTTCGATCAGTTAGTTGGTGCCTCAGTGTTTTCGCAGTTGGACTTAGCCACTGGTTTCCATTGTTGAGAGTAGCTGAGGATAGCATTGACAAGACTGCCTTTAGGACCCCGGATGGTTTCTATGAATGGCTAGTGATGCCCTTCGGTTTGACAAAGCCCCCGCATACTTTGTTGATTTGATGAGTAGGGTGTTTAGGGAGTACCTTAACAAATTCGTGGTAGTCTTTGTAGACGACATCCTGATCTTTTCTAAGGATGAAGAAGAGCATGCCCTACATCTTAGGGAAGTGTTGGAGACCCTACGAGCGCATAATCTTAAAGCCAAATTTTCTAAGTGTCACTTCTGGAGGAAGGAAGTACGATTCCTAGGGCACGTAGTTTCCAAGGAGGGGATAGCTGTGGATCCCGCGAAGGTAGTGGCCATCCAAGATTGGAAGGTCCCTAAAAATGCTACCGAAGTGAGAAGTTTCTTGGGGTTGGCTGGCTACTATAGGAAGTTTATCAAAGACTTCGCAAAGATATCAGCTCCATTGACACGCTTGATGAAGAAGAACCTAGTTTTCACATGGGACGTAGATTGTGATGATGCGTTCCAACGGTTGAAGAGAGCTTTGACCTCAACATCGGTTTTAGTATTGCCAGACGGGAGTAAGCCGTTTACTGTTTATACTGACGCTTGTGGGACAGGACTAGGCGCAGTCCTAATGCAAGAGGGTAGGGTAATAGCCTATGGTTGAAGGCAGTTGAGAGCGCATGAGAAGAATTACCCTACACATGACCTAGTGTGATGGCCTGCCCCGCACCAGCCTGCATTTCCTCCGAGAGTGCGCTGTACACATGCCCGACTAGCACGGGATGGTCGTCAGAAGAAAGGAAAGAAGGAAATTAACTAACGAGGAACCTGTAGAATGTCTCACAGCGCATGGAATAAAATAGAATAATAACATACTTGACATAAAACAGGTGAGACAGTGCATAAGCTGATAACTAAAAACCAACATCAACATCAGAGCAGCGGAAATCCAAATACAGCTTATTACAACTTTCCAAATTTACTGTCTCTAAAACAAAAGAAAGCTAAAGCAGAAGATGCACGACTAATGCCTAAGCAGTGATCTTCAACAACACAGGGAGAATACTATATATATCATACGTGGAAGCCTCCTGCTCGCCTCCGAATCAACTACTCGCGCATCACCAGCTAACCATAACCTGTCTCTAGTCTGCTCGTGTGAGCACCCAGAGTAATAAGAGGAGACATAAAACTCTGGGTCAGACATAAAGCCTGGTATGAGCGATAAGCAACAAAACAGAATAATAACAGGTATAATCCAATCATACCTGAACCTGGACCTGCAACCAAAGAGTTAGCACTACATACCGTACAATACTCTAAGGTGCCACTAACATACTGTGTAAGAGATACGGGGGTGGGGGTGTGCATGCCATAGTGATGTCAAATAATCAAGCATAGCAATCATCCTCACTTCCCTCACTCAGTGCGTAAAGCATACGATATCCACTACTTCGGTCACCTAATACTTTGGGCCATGACGGAATCCAATCCCGTGTAACTATCACTACAAGCCCACTATCCATCTCTAAGTGGTGAACCAAAGTTATGAATACCGACAACCCCTTTGCACACGTCCCGCAGCAAAGCCCAACCATGAAGCCCACTCATTGGCCCCCAACTGGATCCTGAGTCAAAGCTCCTCATTTGGACTTCCTTTGCATCTCGGGTTTTGGTCGAATTGGAGTTGGTCTTCAGAAAAGTCATCGCGTAGTAGTAATAGCCCACGTACGGTTCGGTTCGGTGCTCCTCGTCTAACTCGGTTCGGTTCGGTGTAACCTTCCAACTCGGTTCGGTTCGGTGGTCCTAGTCCATGCCTGGATCAGTGCTTCATCCATTATGGGTTCGGTTAGGAAGCATAGTGTCCATCCTCTGTTTGGTTCGGTTCGGAAGTATAGTGCCCATCCTCTGTTCGGTTCGGTGATTACTCTTCCCCGATCCGATCCTGTCCTTCTCCATTTTCCCGATCCGATCCCTCTCACTTGCCTGCTCCGATCCGATCCGCTCCCTAGCTCCGATCCTCTCCCGCTCGCTTGCCTGCTCTAATCCGATCTGCTCCCTAGCTCCGATCTGCTCCCGCTGCCCAACTCCAACTCTAAGTAATGGACTTCCTTCTTGCCAAACTTCTTTGTGCCAGATTTCAATTCGGGTCGGATTCCTTGCCCAGCTCCCTACCCGATCCGAGCCCATACCCGATCCGATCCGAAACCCTGCACAGCTTTCTGCAACTTTTTCCAGCAACTTGTTTACGCCATTCGACGACGTTTTCGACAAATCTAACTATACTAATCAATCACAAATCATCCCAAACAGTCATGGCAACATAACAAACTAACCATAAACACCAAAACAATGAATTTACATGTCAAAATGGATCAAATATACCCAAAACCCCTTATTTTCCCTTAAGCTTGTTTAAGCAAAACTAATCATAGGGTTAGCAAAACTTAATCAAATTAAACCAAATTTCTACCAAAGGCATTAAATATTATTTTCGAATTTATAGACATTTTTCCAGAATTTATTAGTGTATAAATTTGCTAATCTTCACTAATTACCCTTAATTAACTGTAATTAGTGTCAAAACGATGCTAATCACTCACCTTGGCCACAAATAAAATTTTCAGAACTGAAACCTCGTTGATTTGGGTGAATACTGATGTCTAACAGCAGCTCTAATATTGATTTGGTGAAGATCCTCTTTGATTTGATGTAGACTAGGCCAAAACTTGATTAGAAAGTGATTAGAAGGTGATTTGGGTGTTGGAGGCCATTGCTAGGGTTCCAAGAGTGAAAGTGGCGGCTAAAAGAAATGTTTTCTAACCCTAATCAGCCCCTATACATCTCCAATCCCGAAATCCCCTTTGGGCCTAGCTGCTAATTACCCGATTAAGCCCAATTAAGCTGTTTTTCACTATCTGAAACTTGTTTCAGCCATATCTCCCAAACGGTGAGTCCGTTTGGCTAATGTGACCACTCTACGGAATTGTAAACCATCATCTGGAGCCAATGGAAGTGGTTTCAGGTCAAAATTTGTTTCCAGTCAAAAGTTATGGCCAAACCAGTACCAACTAGGGGTAAAATGGTCATTAAAAAATCGACAAAAATCATGGACATGGGAAATGACCCCAATGGTCGTCTCCCAAAATTACATGACCATACGACTTCATAGGTGAAAGAAATGAATATTCTACGGTCCTATGATGCGTAGAATACGGGTCGTTACACTCTCCCCCCTTAAGAAATTTCTCCCCCGAAATTCCCTAACCAAAACACACAAAGGGTCTCGCACGCCTATCAACCATAAAACAACAATCAACATGCAAAACAAGTCTATCCTAGCATGCGGTTTACTAACAAGGGAAGAAACTATCACTACCAAAACCTTACTAGGCAAAGAGTTCTGGATACTTCTTCCTTATATCCTCCTCTGTTTCCCAAGTACAGTCTTTTCCATTCTCACCCTACTGGACTTTGACTAGTTTCACCGCCTTCCTTCGAAGCTGCTTCGTATTGTTCCCAACAATACACATAGACTTGTGGTTCCCAACCGCCTCGAGTTCAACTTCGAGGTTATCCAACTGATCAGGTGAAATAGCCACTCTAAGGTCGTGCACGAATTTCCTTAACTGGGAAACATGAAATACGTTGTGAACTCCCGCCATCTTGTCAGGTAGCTCTACTTCATACGCCAAACTCCCAATTTGCTCGAGGATTGGGAATGGGCCAACAAATCTTGGTGCTTACTTACCTCTCCAACCAGTCCGAATCACATTCTCAATGGAGAGATCTTAACGAACACCAAGTCGTTCACGAAGAATTCCAAATCCCTTTATCTCTTATCGAGATAAGTCTTCTGCCTATCTTGGGTAGCCTTCATTCTCTAATATACAGTTCACTCAAATACCACCATGACCTAACCTAGTCCTTGGTAAACCGTCAATAAAATCCATTGAAACTTGTTTCCAACGGTTGTGACAAACCACTAGGCTTTCTTTTGCTCAGCTTTAACTAACTGGCAATTTATGCATTTGAACATAAACTTCCCAACGTCTTTCTTTATCCTTTCCCAGTAGTAGGTCTAATCCATGTCTTAATACATTTTGTTACCACTGGGATTCATAGTCAATTTCGAGTGATGATATGCTCTAAGCACTTCATCTCTCAGTCCATCTACTTTGGGTACAACTAGTCCCTTATTCTTTCGAAGCCACCCTTCTCAATCAAATCCTTACTTGATCCTTCTCTTTCCATCGATACCCATCTCTACCCTAGAGATGGTTTACAATAGATTAGGATCGTCCTTCTAACTGGAAACAATCCACTCAATCAAAATCGATCTAATCGTCAAGCTTACTAGTGTTTCTGAATCCAATTCACTCTTGGGCCTGAGATCATATCCTGTGATATACTTTAGTTGCTTCCATCCTAGAAACAAAACCCCTAAACTGTCATGTCTCCTACTCAATGCAACTATTACCGCACCCAAATCCTTTATTATGATCACTCTGCTCCATGGAGTCATGGCGACTCCACTGCACTGATCCATAGCCACTTGTCCTTTTCTATGTCCACTTTGCCCCTCGAGTCATGACGACTCTACTGCACTGGCTCATAGTCCTACTACAATCACTTTGTTCCCCATCGCTGGAACCCTACAGGTGATAGTCTACTCAAGAGAAGAAAGATAGGAACAACATAGCAACCATAACATCCATCAAACAAGTCCTACCTATCACCTGCTAAATTCATAAACACATCGACACCTACATGATTGGTATAACCAATTCCAATATGTCGATTCTAGTATGTCTGGTCCAACCAACATCAATAACTAATGGAAGCCCAGCCTCCATACATACACCGATGCCTACTTGACTGGTCCAACCAATCCCAGGCCAATGGAAGCCCCGCCTCCCTTCGGACTACCGTACGTCCAACGTACGTTTATCCTCCAAGGATAATTAAACTAATGGAAGCCCAGCCTCCAATCGGACTACCGTACGTCCAACGTACGTTTATCCTCCAAGGATAACTAGATCACGTCCAACGGATCCAAGGTAACGGGCGTCCCCAGATACCCCTGCTTTTAGTCCTCCTAAAATACTTGAGTCCAACCTAAGTCTATCCATTGTCTTGCTGCCCTCTCGAGTCCAACCCGAGCCGAATCCAATTCCTTGCAGCCTTCTCGAGTCCAACTCGAGTCAATCTATAACTCAGACCCAGTCTTGAGTACCGACGAACTCTAGTCCAACGTGAGTCGTCTCCCTATTCGTTGCATCTCCAAGATCAACGAACACCCATTTTCTTTTGCGAGTTCAAGTCCAACTTGAATCGCCCCAACCTTCGTTGTATCTTCCATGATCAACGAACACATCCTATTCCTTCAAAATTCTACTATCCAATAGAGAACATCTACATAGGGTCCTAAACAATCCATTACTTTGCATCTTTCCCCGAGTCCCACTCGAGCAATCTCATAACCCTATCGAGTCTAACTCTGGGCAGTCTATACCATTGAACAGTCTCATCATGTTCCGTCTGCCAATCACTCCTCGAGTAAACCAAGATATCATCCAATGAAAAATCGCAGCAACCATTTACCCCTCACGTAAACCATCCTAGTCGAAGTCGACATTCCCCAAACACAAGCCCCAAAGGCCTAAACCAATATCAGACAAGCACCCAAGGAACATCTCCTCCGAGTTCGGACAACCCACGTGAGGTGATACTAGCAAAACAATCTAGCACTGGAGTACTCATTTGCCTCCCAGAGACAACTAGAACTTATTACAACGATAACATTTCAGCTTTCTTAACTCCAGTTACTATCGCCATCACTAGGTAGGTACCTAATACCACCCTATTCCTTTGGAGTAGATCGACTTCCAAAATGATGCTAAACCCAGTAAAGCCCAAAACAAAGTAATCACAAGGAAACATACATCCATGACTCGATAAGACCTCATTACAAAAAATCATGTCAAAACTAGTCGAACCACCAATCGGGTTCGTCACTCCTAAAGGTCTATCGACTAACTCAGGTTTGTCAAACAAAACCCGATCAAAACATCTTAAATAGAAAGCATACCTCGAATAACGACACCTTTTTCCTTCTGCGTCGCAGTTGGGGCATTCGACGAAGAAGGAACAGCGTTGATAGCATACGCTTTCACGATCTGCTTCTCCCTAGGAGGTTGTGGGCAATCATCCTTGTGATGTCCCGCCTGGCCGCAGTTAAAGCACTTCCTTTCCCCAGGCTTTTCTCGACAATCTCTGGCATAGTGGCCCTTCTTGCCACAACTAAAGCATTCGCCATCTTTCTTATTTTTCTTATTCTAACCATCCTTGGTTGGGTTCTGCTTCCTCTTGTTCTGAGAATTCTTATTGCCTTCACCGCCTGCTTGCGGCTTTGGCTCATCTGCAGATGCAATAGCAACTTCGGCCTTCGACTTAGGGAAAAGGCTCTCTGACCTTAATGCCTTTCCTACAATAGACTCGAACGTCTCATCGATATGGTTTATAAGTCTTTCCCCCAAGTACCCATCCAAGCCAGTTATGAACTTCTCGTTCTTCTTTTCGACAGTATCGATAAGGGACCATCCATATTTCGATAGAGTGTCGAATTCAGCGATATACTCCGAGACTGCTCTACCATTCTGCTTAAGCTCTAAGAACTTCCTGAATAATTCTGATTTATGAGCAGCTGGGATAAACTTATCACAAAAGCGAGTCTTAAACTGATTCCAAGTAACTTGTTCCTCTGGAGTAGTCTTAATGGCATTCCACCAATTCATCGCTCGCCCTTGCAGCTGACGAGACGCTAGCCTTCTCTTCATCGCATCCTCAAGACCCAAGTCGTCGAAGATACGATCACAACTATCTAACCAATCCTGAACATCTATGGCCGACTCCGTTCCGTGGAACGGCTTCCCACCAAGGTTAATGTAATCCTTGCACAACTTGGCGAAATCGGCCCTAGGCGCCTGCACTACTGGACCACCACCATTTCCATCATTGGGAGCTGCCCTCTGCATATCCCTAAGCATCTCTCTCATGAGGTCAGTAAACATCGTCCTCAAGTCAGCAGCATTCCCAATATTGGCCCCTCTACCGGTACCTCTAGCATATCGGCTCATCGTCAATCTGAAAAAGGAAATGATTAACGACTCCATAGTGGTGCTAGTGCAGTACGACTTCATCCTTATACTACTAATAGTATATATATAGCTTTTGAAAACCAAAGTAATCACAAATACGCGCTCTCGTATACGTACTATCTCTCCCTAGTGTCTTTCCCTAGGTGAACTACGCAACCTAGAGCTCTGATACCAAGTGTGACGGGCCGCCCCGCACCAGCCTGCATTTCCTCCGAGAGTGCGCTGTACACATGCCCGACTAGCACGGGACGGTCGTCAGAAGGAAGGAAAGAAGGAAATTAACTAACGAGGAACTTGTAGAATGTCTCACAGCGCATGGAATAAAATACAATAATAACATACTTGACATAAAACAGGGGAGACAGTGCATAAGCTGATAACTAAAAACCAACATCAACATCAGAGTAGCGGAAATCCAACTACAGCTTATTACAACTTTCCAAATTTAATGTCTCTAAAACAAAAGAAAGCTAAAGTAGAAGATGCACGACTAATGCCCAAGCAGTGATCTTCAACAACACAGGGAGAATACTATATATATCATACGTGGAAGCCTCCTGCTCGCCTCCGAATCAGCTACTCGCGCATCACCAGCTAACCATAACCTGTCTCTAGTCTTCTCGTGTGAGCACCCAGAGTAATAAGAGGAGACATAAAACTCTGGGTCAGACATAAAGCCTGATATGACTGATAAGCAACAAAACAGAATAATAACAGGTATAATCCAATCATAAATGAACCTGGACCTGCAACCAAAGAGTTAGCACTACATACCGTACAATACTCTAAGGTGCCACTAACATACTGTGTAAGAGATACGGGGGTGGGTGTGTGCATGTCATAGTGATGTCAAATAATCAAGCATAGCAATCATCCTCACATCCCTCACTCAGTGCGTAAAGCATACGATATCCACTACTTCGGTCACCTAATACTTTAGGCCATGACGGAATCCAATCCCATGTAACTATCACTACAAGCCCACTATCCATCTCTAAGTGGTGAACCAAAGTTATGAATACCGACAACCCCTTTGCATACGTCCCGCAGCAAAGCCCAATCATGAAGCCCACTCATTGGCCCCCAACTGGATCCTGAGTCAAAGCTCCTCATTTGGACTTCCTTTGCATCTCGGGTTTTGGTCGAATTGGAGTTGGTCTTCAGAAAAGTCATTGCGTAGTAGTAATAGCCCATGTACGGTTCGGTTCGGTGCTCCTCGTCTAACTCGGTTCGGTGGTCCTAGTCCATGCCTGGATCAGTGCTCCATCCCTTATCGGTTCGGTTCGGAAGCATAGTTCCATCCTCTGTTTGGTTTGGTTCGGAAGTATAGTGCCCATCCTCTGTTCGGTTCGGTGATTACTCTTCCCCGATCCGATCCTGTCCTTCTCCATTTGCCCGATCCGATCCCGCTCACTTGCCTGCTCCGATCCGCTCCCGCTCGCTTGCCTGCTCCAATCCGATCTGCTCCCTAGCTCCGATCCGCTCCCGCTGCCCAACTCCAGCTCTAAGTAATGGCCTTCCTTCTTGCCAAACTTCTTTGTGCCAGATTTCAGTTCGGGTCGGATTCCTTGCCCAGCTCCCTACCCGATCCGAGCCCATACCCGATCCGATCTGAAACCCTGCACAGCTTTCTGCAACTTTTTCCAGCAACTTGTTTACGCCATTCAACGACGTTTTCGACAAATCTAACTATACTAATCAATCACAAACCATCCCAAACAGTCATAGCAACATAACAAACTAACCATAAACACCAAAACAATGAATTTACATGTCAAAATGGATCAAATATACCCAAAACCCCTTATTTTCCCTTAAGCACGTTTAAGCAAAACTAATCATAGGGTTAGCAAAACTTAATCAAATTAAACCAAATTTCTACCAGAGGCATAAAATATTATTTTCGAATTTATAGACATTTTTCCAGAATTTATTAGTGTATAAATTCACTAATCTTCACTAATTACTCTTAATTAACTGTAATTAGTGTCAAAACGATGCTAATCACTCACCTTGGCCACAAATAAAATTTTCAGAACTGAAACCTCGCTGATTTGGGTGAATACTGATGTCTAACAGCAGCTCTAATACTGATTTGGTGAAGACCCTCTTTGATTTGATGTAGATTGGGCCAAAACTTGATTAGAAAGTGATTAGAAGGTGATTTGGGTGTTGGAGGCCATTGCTAGGGTTCCAAGAGTGAAAGTGGCGGCTGAAAGAAATGTTTTCTAACCCTAATCAGCCCCTATACATCTCCAATCCCGAAACCCCCTTTGGGCCTAGCTGCTAATTACCCGATTAAGCCCAATTAAGCTGTTTTTCACTATCTGAAACTTGTTTCAGCCATATCTCCCAAACGGTGAGTCCGTTTGGCTAATGTGACCACTCTACGGAATTGTAAACCATCATCCGGAGCCAATGGAAGTGATTTCAAGTCAAAATTCCTTTCCAGACAAAAGGTATGGCCAAAACAGTACCAACTAGGGGTAAAATGGTCATTTAAAAATCGACAAAAATCATGGACATGGGAAATGACCCCAATGGTCGTCTCCCAAAATTACATGACCATACGACTTCATAGGTGAAAGAAATAAATATTCTACGGTCCTATGATGCGTAGAATACGGGTCGTTACACCTAGAGTTGGCCGCTATTGTTTTCGCGCTTAAGTCTTGGCGTCATTATCTTCTTGGCGAAAGATTCGAATTATTCACTGACCACAAATCTTTAAAATACTTATTCTCTCAGAAGGACTTGAACTTAAGGCAGCAAAGGTGGATGGAGTTCTTAGCATCCTACGACTTCGAAATAGCATATACCCCTGGCAAGGGTAACGTAGTGGCGGACGCCTTAAGTAGAAAAAGATTATCCTTAAGTCCTTTGTTTGTTGAGCGGCGAAGCTTAGAATTCATTTTGATGATTGACTTTAGACCTTCTGTTGACTTTGTACCCGGTTTACTAGCATCCTTAGAGGTTAGACCTACGCTTTTGGGACGGATTGGCGAGGCACAGCGAAACGACCCACAGTTGGTTGAGTTAGTAGAAAAGCTCAAAGGAGGGGAGTCATCAAGCCATCTCCGTAGGTATACCCTAGATGATAAGGGTTGGTTACGTAGGGACGGTAGACTTTGTGTACCAAAAGACGATGACTTAAGGAAGACCATTCTTGATGATGCACATCGTTCGAAGATGACCATTCATCCCGGCGGGGACAAGATGTACAAAGACATGAAGCGAGTTTTCTTTTGGGCCGGTATGAAGAGGGACGTGGCCGAGTATGTCGCTAGATGCTTGGTGTGCCAACAAGTAAAAGCGGAGCAAAAGAAACCCGGTGGGTTGCTTCACCCATTAGAGGTTCCTCTATGGAAATGGGAAAGTGTCTCAATGGATTTTGTGGATGGATTACCAAGATCAAGGAAGGGTAATACGAGGATTTGGGTTATAGTAGATAGACTTACTAAGAGCGCCCATTTCATTCCCGTGAAGAGTAAGAGGACTGCTCCATGGTTAACTTCTGTATACGTCCGAGAGATAGTTCGTTTGCATGGGGTTCCTTTTAGCATAGTGAGCGACCGCGATCCTATTTTCACTAGCGAATTTTGGAGAAGCTTACAAGAGGCGGTAGGGACTCAGTTATGTTTGAGCATCGCATATCATCCTCAGACGGATGGCCAAACCAAGAGGGTGAATCGCATTCTAGAGGATCTTTTGAGGCTATGTATCCTAGACTTTGGGGGTACATGGGAAGAGCATCTTCCATTGGTTGAGTTCGCATATAATAATAGCTTTCAGTCCAACATTGGCATGGAACCTTTTGAAGCTCTTCATGGACGACCCTGTCATTTACCTACATGTTGGTGGGAATCTACGGATAAGATCTTACTTGGGCCCGATATGATTAGAGAGACTTCGGAAAAGATCGACTTGATTCGAAGGAGGATGAAAGCAGTGCAAGATAGGCAGAAATCTTATGCGGATAAGAGGAGGACAGATCTCGAGTTTGAGGTTGGGGACATGGTCTTTGTCAAAGTGTCTCCATTACGAAACGTTGTTCGCTTTGGGTCCGTTGGGAAATTAGCACCAAGGTTCGTAGGACCGTTTCCTATTAAGGAGAAGATTGGACAGATGGCGTATAGAGTGGAGTTGCCCGAGAGACTTAGCGGTGTACACGACGTATTCCATGTGTCACATTTGAGGAAGTGCTTGCACGAGACCGCAGAAGTGGTAGAGCCGAACTTGCTTAGAGAGGTGGAGATAGAGCGTGATGCGACGATTCGACGAGCTCCTACGTGCATTCTTGGGTCAGAGATCAAGAAGCTGAGAAATCGAGAGGTCAGACTAGTCAAAGTACAATGGGGAGATGATGAAAGCAACGCTACTTGGGAGACGGAAGAGAAGATGCGTTTGTGATACCCTTTCCTTTTGGAGGGTATGTCCTTTAATTTCTCATTTATCGCTTATCTTGTACTTATCATACCTTTAGAGTATCCCCTCGCTAGTATCCTTGACCTTTAGTTAGGATAATCCTATGGTTGAAACATGTGTTTGAGACATGTTATGTATGATGGATGCAAAGTGGATGCAAGTGTTTGCTAGTGGTTGCTCGTGGACGCATATACACACACTATTAGGCACTAGATCGGCTCAGTCACTTCATACTGCATACTGCATATATATGGCTGTACTTAGTAAAATGGATGTATGAGGATTTGTTTTATCATATGGATGCTGCATTCGGATGATGATTGTGCACGCATATAGAAATAATATGTTGCATTAAGGAACTTTTGCATACATAATGGACGCATGGCACTATCATGAATTGCATTAAGGAGGTCGACTGAATCAGTGGACCGCCTGATTTTACATTAGATATGGACATATACACACACTGTGCATTTAAACATGAAAGCATTAGAAGTCTATAAGGAAAATGGATGCTTGTGTTTGATGGTTGAGTAGATGGATGATTGGATGTTAGGATATACATTCTTCTTGACTTGAAGATTTCGGGGACGAAATACTTTAAGGAGGGGAGAATGTAACACCCCGTAATTTTGTTAATATTAATATTCACAAATTAAAGAATAATTAATCGCATACGTGAGAATTGTGGGAAACGGGTTGCGCCATTGTGTTCGTCTCGGAATTCTGGTTGAAATAGAGTCCGAGTTTGCGTGAATTGGACTTCGTATGAAGAAGTTATGGCCATCGGAAGTTTCAGAAAATTCAAAATAGCTCGCAGGAAATTTAAAATTCAAACAGAAAAGTGCAGAAGCAGGCTGGGCGGGAAAAATTCCCGCCCAGGCAGGTCGACTGGGGGGTCGACACTAGTGTCGACCTGCCCCCCCCCCCCCCCAGGTCGACTATAGTGTCGACCTGGGTCTGGCGGCTAGGGTTTTTGACTGAGCCTGTTTTTGACTGAGTGATGACCCATTAGGGTTTTGACCTAATCTGGTTGGCTGGGATTAGTTCTGTGTTGATCTGACGGTCTAAAATAAATCCTAACTCTATAAATACCTAGGTAGTCTCTCACCCTAATTCATAAGAAAAATAGAATAGCTACCGTCATACCGTCGCCATGGAACTCAGTGGAGCCACCACCAACTAAGAAGGAAGAAAAGCTAATCAAATACCAATTCTACTCAATTCTAAAGCAAAGCAAGACTCTTTTCTTCTCTAAATTGTGAGTATGATAGTCTTAACAAGATTATTATCATTTTAATTAGGTTAAGTCATGAATGGATTATGAGTAGATGATGTGAATTGTCGTATATGTTATCATGTATGTTATTAATCCTATGTTATGTGGTGATGATATCCTATATGTTGTAAATCATGCTATGATGATGTTATGTATGTTGAAAGTTTCTATGCTAAGTTGTGATGAATCATACATGTTAAAAAAAAGCCATGATGTTACTATCTATGCTAGTTAGTTCATATTAATTAAATCATCATGTTTGGGCTATGTTGATCTATATGACAAGTCACATATGCAAGTTAGATTGATTGGAAAATTTATGAACATATGCCATGACATCTATTATGACATCTAGAATTATGCTATGACATATGTGATATCCTATGCTAGTTCACACCATCATTATGTTGCCTAAAAACCCCATATGCAAGTTTATGTATAGATTTTGGCTATGATCATATCATGTAAATTGTGATATTTAACAAGTTGACACCTTTTGATCCTTAACATGTGTAGTTTACGCAAGTTTCACCCCTATTATGATTAGATTTATTTTAATTGTCTATATGTTGTGATAATTTATCTTTGTGCTATGTGTTAGACTATTCAAGTTTAGCCTATATTATGCGTTGAATAAGCGAACGTATAAATGTGGGGTAGGGGTAATATTAAGGATTTAATAATAATAAGTTGGGGTGCAATTGATATGATTTTGCATGCCATGAGTGGATGACCATAATTGAGTCAATTATGGACATCAATAAAAGTGGACTTAGTTAATAATTTGGATACGGAATTATTAAAACTGGGGTAAAAGATTATAAGTGATAATCAATGCTTAGGACACGAGGTTGGACTCGTTTGTGACGTAAACCTGCCCGGAACCGCCCGGCAAATCCAGTGGTCACAAATGTCAGCCCAATGTGAGAGGTCCTAGGCCTAAACTAAAGCATAACAGTTGTAAAGACACGAGGTTAGACTCTTTTATGGTGTAAGAATGCCCGGACCCGCCCGGCAAATCCAGCTGCCATAAATGCCAGTCTAATGTAAGAGGTCTTTATGAGGTTATGGCCTGAATGAATTAAGAAATACTTAACCAGATAAACATGTAAGGTGGGACATGGGGGTTAAGTAGGTGCCTTGGGTGGCATGAGGAATATAGTGGGTGCCCTTAGTGGCATGTGAAATACGATTAGTAAGACTTAACCAAACACACATGTAAATGAACATGACTAAGAGGGTTAAGTGGGATATACTAGTGGACAAGCTTAGGTGGGTAGCTTGTGGGGGGCCATTTCAACCAGTATCCCAAACGTATCTTTGTGGGCTCGACCCAAGTCGAGGACGGGACACGCATACTGGGTTTGACTATAAGAGGCCAAAACGGGGAGCGGTGGCAACGCAAGTCCAACGGATTTCATATGCGTGTGTGGGCCTGGGCTGGAAGGTAAGACGTTGTTGCATCGTGTAGGTATAAGTCGTGCATTCTCAAGTTGTATCGGGTTGCCACTTTAGGGGAGTGATACACCCCACTGTGGGGCCAGCACGAGTATCTACGAGTAGGGAGCCGATCGAAAGTGGGTAGTGGGGTACACCTAGTGGAGATAGGGCAGACGACACCTATGTAGTCAGCTAGGGGTACGTAAGGCTATTTATATTGTTTTTGTGTGAAGCAAGTGGTGTCAACCTTTAGGGTGACTGGTGCGGTGCAGTGTAGTAATGTGCGGTGCAGTGAAGTAATTATTCGTTAGTAATTAGGTGTGCCTTAACCGTTATCTTTAACGTTATCTTAAACGTTATCTTTATCTGCTCATTCCATACCTAATAGTTCATAGACATTTACTTGTCTTCCAGCTTATGCCTTAGTCTAGTTATTTTGATAGTAGTATTGTTAGAATTATCATACTCGCCAGACTTTATGTCTGAACCCCTCCATTTCTATCCTTTTTCCCCCTCCAGGTCCTCAGGTTGGGCCCAGCTCTAGTGGAGTTTGATTGGATTGCTTTATCTCTCTTGGAAAGCTTGGACCGTTGAAGTAAAGTCCAGCTTGTTATCTTTTTCATGGCTATTTATGTAATGGGATTATGTATTTTGTTTTATCAAGATGGATAATGTACTTGACTCTGATAAATGGTTTTATGATGTAACAAACATGTTTAATTTCCGCTGCAATAAAATGAAGTTTTAGATTTCCAAGTACTATTTATTATCTGTCTTGTTGTAATTTTTCTGTTCTATATTCACTTGTAACCTCCATGGAGGTTAATGCATTCCCTTTGTGAGTGACATTAATGGACGTGGGGTGTTACAGATAAATTAAATAATAATTAATTTAATATTCAGGATTAAGGAAAACGGACTACGCCATTGCATCTGTCTCGAAATTCTGGTCAAGATAGACATTTGTTTACATAAAACGGACACCGTATGAAGAAGTTATGAGGATTTTAAGTTTATATACGCGTAGAAGAAATATGTATATACACATGATACACATATGAGTCGGATATGAGTCAGCACTTATCCAGAAAGGATCTAAAAATCGAAAATTCGCCTGGCGGCAAATTTCCCGCTCTAGGGGTTCAACCCCCTAGAGGGATGTCGACACCGGGTTCGACACCCCTTAAGGGGTGTCGACATTAGGGTCGACCCACCTTTAGGGGTGTCGACACTAGGGTCGACCCACCTATAATTCAAATTGGCGAAGTGGGGACATAATCACCTATAAATATATAGGCAAGAATTGGATAAGAATGAAATGTCAAATAATTATAGTTAGAAAATGTAATTGCACTTATGACACGAGGTTAGGTTGCATTAGTGGTGGAAGTCTGCCCGGACCCGACTGGCATATCCAGCAACCACTAATGTTGAACCTAATGTGAGAGGTCTAAGTGCGCAAATACGATACGGGCTAGGCCAAAATTGTGGAATAAGATTGTCTGGACCCGACCAGCATAACCAGCATCCACAAATTGTAGGCCTAATCTGGGAGGTCTAGCCCATTATAAACCATAAATGGACATGATAATAAATTGGACTACTTAACCAAATCTAATCCATAGGGATTGTAAGATTGTGAACTTATGTTAGGGTTAAATAAATTTGGTTGGACAGTGGATGGGTTAAGCAAACCTGAGGGGATGGGTAATATTTACATATAGGCCCACAAACTTAACCCGATAAGGTTATGTAATTAAAGACACCAATTGGTATGCATGACCAGAGAGAACAGTAAAGTTATGTAATTAAAGATACCTTTTAGGGTAAGCATAGTTTGTTGAAATGATAGAGTTAAGTAATTAAAGACACCTAGTGGTATACATAGCCAAAGAAAACCTAGTGAGGGATACAAGACAAAGGGGAGAGCTCGTATCATATTGTGTGGGACCCGTTTCATCCAGTAACCCGGAGTAGGTATCAAAACATGTACTCCGTACTAGGTTGGAGAAGGGCACGCTACTGGACTGATTATAAGAGATCCAAACGTGGAGGCGGTGTTGGCGGCGCAAACCGACCGGGCCATGTGCGTGCATGAGCCGGACCGAAGGGGATAAGACGACCGTGACACCTATAGATATGGGGTTGTGCATATCAGTGAGAGGTTGTCACTTTAGGACGTGATACATCCTACTGTGGGGTCAACACAGAGTATCTACAGAGTAGGGAGCCGATCGATTAGGATAGTAGTTAGGGTACATTTGGCCATATGCGTAAGTCTACCATCTTGAAGTGTAAGGGATCATCTCATTCTAGTTATACTAGTAATAGTGCAGAGTAATCATTAGGGAAGCGTATTTCACCTTATCCTATCTACCTTGTCATACCTGCCTTTTTGTTTCAGTTATCTCTCTCTTATCCACTTTATATGCTTGTTATGCTACTTTTATTTACTTGCTAAAAGTAACTAGACTCGCCAGACTTTTTGTCTGACCCTTTTTATTTTCTCTTCTTTCTTCCGTTCCCCCCACCCCTCCCCCCAGGTTCTCAGGGCGGAAATACTCAGGCTTAGTCAGGACTCAGTTATCATCTTGTTAGAGCTGCTTTCGAAGTATGGCTCAAGTTCTTATCTCTACTATGGCTTTGTCTCTTTTATTTGGGGAATTATGTTTTCTTTTAAGTATTTATGTACTCTGATGGTAAAAGACAGAAGTTATGTTGTTGTAATGGTTTTTGTGACTTATGCTATTTTGGACCACGATGTATGATTCGTGTTTGAAATAAAAATTTGAATTTCCGCTGCCATCTTATTTATGTCTATCTTGTAGTATTCTGCGTCTATTTACCTATAATGCTTCACGAAACTTAATACATTCCCTTTGTGAGTGACATTAACGGATGTGGGATGTCACATAATCCTCTACTGAATATTATTTCTAAATATTTGTTATTTTAAAATATTCTTTATTTTAAAATATTCGTTATTTTAAAATATTCGTTATTCCTAAATTGGAATCAGACCCAACCAATTACCATATAATGTTATTTATATGGATTTCATACATCACATGTACACAACAATAATGATACACAATGAACCATCATCCAGAGTGTATTACACAACTGCATAAGCCTTAAATATAAATAATTAACGCTTACAACAGTCTGTCAACCAATCGATTAACATACAACTAAACAATTGGGATTAGTGTACATCAAATATCATCCCAATACCCGTGTGGGGTTTCAACCAACAAATACTGAATATTATTTGTGTAGTTAGGCGATGTGTAAAATTTATCGTCGCAATCAATATCATTTAAATGGGTGTATATAAACAAATCGTCTGATTTGTAAATGAATATTCATTTTCATTTCAGGAGAATTTTATGCCGTTCATTTAAACGTTAAAAATTATAATTTTTTTATGATAAAATATTTATTTCAACGCCTGACTATTTTATATAGTTCATACATTCAATAAGAATGATATTTTTATTGTTCAAACATTTTATTCAACACATGAATATTTTATATAGTTCATATACACATTAAAAATTATATAATTCAGCATTATAACGGCGCGATATTAGAACCGGAGTAATGTCCAGCATTACCCCTCTCCTGGTACTGGCTCGCGCCGTACACAATAATCAATCAAACCAAAATATAATCATTTCTCAATACAACCAAATTTACAACCACAATTCAATCCATACCAACATACAAGCATGGTTTGTACAAATAAATACTGTCAGGAGGTACTAAGCCCCGTCTGCAACCTAAAATATATTTAATTGTAAAATAATTTGAGTGAGAAAGAGTTCTCACTTTGGGATCCACTCCGTCGTTATTTTCTAACGTTCTGATTTGTTGTTCTGGTTCTAGAATTTGCAAACGAGCTCCAATCTTCACATGAACTTTTTTTACTAGCTTAAACTCGCCATTCCGGATAACTTTCGCCTAATGGACATTTTCCGAAAATGTTCCATTTCGCCGAAAATCACGAAAAGACAGTATTTGGACAACAGACTTTGGACGTGTTTTCTGAACAACTCCGCAATCCAAAATATGACTTCCATATACTCAAATCGAAGAGAAAATTTTGCTCTTCGATTTTGACAATGTGGAGTTTTGGCCAGAAGCGTTCGGAATGTAAGTTACGGGCCGAAGAGCGTCAGGGAGTAAAATGCATAACTGAAAATATATAAAAATCGGATTTTTATTGTTTGTTGGGTCCATGGCGGGGGTTGTGCGGCGTGGGGTGTTGGTAGGGGTGTGCGACGGTAGTGGTGGGACCAGGGGCGACGGATTTGGTTTGATTTGGGGCTAGAGTTTGGGGTTTTCAAATTGGAGAAGGAGGAGAGAGGAGAGGGAGGAGCGGAGGAGGAGGGGATGGCCATGGCCGATGGCGCGGCGGCTGGGGAGAGGTGCGGCGTTGTGGCGGTGGGCTGGAGGGAGGGCAGCGACGTGGTTTTTTTATATTTCTTCTTTTTGAATGATGGGAGAGAAGGGGGGTGACTTATATAATTATATATTTAACTTAATTCAAATTCCAAAAAGTTATTTTTAATTCGAACTATAAATCAAACCCAACGACTGTCGCCTCTAGCGTAATACCCCCATTCTGGACATAATGGGATATGTCCGGTAAGCCAATTCTATTTTTTTGATCAATTTTTCTCAAAATTAAAATATAAATTAATATAACATTCAAAATTGATTTCAACGTACATTTTAATTTACCGGGGCCACATACTGACTCCAAAAATTCCAAAAAAATAAATCTAGCTATGTTTTGACGATACGGTCCTAATAAAACTAATTTCATCAAATTTGGAGACCGTTTGAAAAATGGTATTTTTCCGGTCGATTAAATACAAACTGAAAGTACTAAACGCGTTTAAATTCACCACGCTCACATATTAATTTCAAAAATTATGAAAATTGGAATATAACAATACTTTGACATTGCGGATCCAAGAATAGTGGTTTCGTCGAAAATGGAGATCATTTGCAAAATGAGGGTTACATATTATATCAAAATATATATAAATTCCATAGCGACTATTTCAAATTTTAATTTGGGCATAACTTTCAATTTATATTATGAAATCTGAATTTCTTACATTCTTAGAAAGATATAATTAAGCAGATTCAAATATTTCTGGTTTTACTAAAATCCGATTTATTTTGAATTATGTACATTCATTTAAAGTTTAAAATCGAATTTTCAAACTACCGCGCTACGTTCTAACTTCGATAAAAATAAATTTTTAGTCGTTATTATTTAAAATAAATCATTTTAAATATTCAAAATCCATTAAAATAGCTAAAATAAAAAACTTAAATTGATTCAGAAAATTCGGGTTGTTACTACTAGCCTGATTAAACCTACTTTATCAAAGCTGAATGGTTTGGCCAAAGAATTGACTTTCACATAATCCTCTTTCGGGATTTGAGCAATAATGTAATGCTCAAGTAGTTGAGAAGCTACCATGTTTTGGATGAGTTAGGGCGAGATTTTAACCCTTTACTTGATACTATTTTCGAACCTGGTGGATAATGAGCTGCGAGTCACTAAAAATATGCAAATATCTAATCTTCAACTCCTTTGTCATTTCAATCCTAAAATCTGTGTCTTATATTTTGCTTCATTTTTAGTGGCAGTAAATTATAGCTTCAAAGAGTAGTAGATAAATTGCCCATTGTTAGTGTCAAGCACAAATCCCACTCCTAAATATGGCCATTTGACGCGCCATCAAGAAATTGCTTCCACTACTACGACCGACCTCCTTTTCATCCCAACTTGTGAACTCTACAGTAAACTTAGCCAACGCCTTACCATTGATTACTCTTCAAGGAAGATACATCACTTTGTACTTGCTGAAATCGATATTCTAATTCAATAGCCATCCGGAAGTCCTAGGGAAAAAGGGCACCTGCTTAGAGGTTGATCAGTCAACACCTTTACTGGTGAGTTTGAGAATACGGCCATATATTTTTCAAGGATATCAACAAGCAGTAAGAAAATTTCTCTAGCATTTGGTAATTACTCTCTGCACCCATGAATTGTTTGCTGATAATAATAAACAGGTCTTCAAATTCGTGCCTTCTTACATAGGAGTGTTGCACTCATGCACTGGGTGAAGCAGCCAAATATATGAACAGATCATCTCTGTCCATCAGTTTAGAAAGCATCAGTGGTGCTTCCATATGTTTCAATAATTCTTTGAACATATTCTAACATTCGAGATTTGTAAAATTTCTATTTCCCTTTCTTCAGTTTACAACTATCACTGGTTGTTGATATGACGTGACCTAGAGTAGTAATCTTTCCGTTCAAGCTCTGCAATTCTCTTTTATTCTTTAAGGTTTTAACTTCCTTTAATGCAGTGATTTCCATAGGATTAGCCTTAATGCCCCTTACATTTAACCATGCATGCAAGGAATTTTCCTGATTCCATTTCGAATGAGCATTTAAAGTATTTAATTTCATACCATACTTCCTGAAAACTTCAAACAACTCTGCCAATTTGTCTAAGTGATTCTTGGACTCTCTAGACTTCACCGACATATCACTATGCCATAGATGACCTATCGCAACGAAAATTCATGGTGTTGCTAGCTACAATATTGTCATTGTTATGCTGTTTTTTGTCTATTGTAACACACGCTTCAGTGTGTTAGAATAGATACCAAATTGTATTGTAACGGCTATAGATATATTCTAAATAAAAATATTTTAAAAAATAAATATACCTCAGCAATCCACACCATTAGTTTAAACAAAATCTTAGTTGTCTGTCCACATCATCAGTCTGCACCTCACTTATTTCTATTCCCGCTTTTATTTTCGTTCTACCGCATCTCTTTTCATTTCGTCTCTACCCCAAATTCCCAAAATCTCCGATCCCTAATTCCAAATCGAATGACCATCAATTCTCCCTTCTAATTTCCATTTACAATTAAATTGGTCGGCTTCGAGACAATAACATCCCTGCTCATCGTTGTTGTTTCGTTTCTCCTACCACTTCTTACTGTCGTCCTCTGCCTCAACAATTTCCTCTTTTTGTCCGCCGCAATTCCAATCGGTTGTTGTGCCCTTCCTCCAACTCCGTCTGTGCGACAGTCTGGTTATTTTGTCATTTGTCTCCCTTACGCTTTGCATTTATTGAGGTAAAATTCCTAATTTTTTGTTTCACACAATCCAGTTTGTTTCATACAATTCATTTTCGAACAGTGTGTTACATCAAAAACTGAGCCTGTGTTCAATCTAGATACTTTGAGGTATACTGGCAAAAACTGAGCTTCAGAATGCACTGTCTCAAACTATAATCCAGAATCTTCATCTACAAACAAGCCTAAAACTGAGGCTAATTGTTTTGGCCAGAACAGTGCTTCCAAATATGTGTAATACAAGTTTGATTCTGGATTTGTAGCTTAGTTTAGTTGAAGGAGTTTTGAAACTTAAAAACTAAGGTAGATATGAGCAGCAATATTGGGCATGATAATGAAACAAAAAGTTGAAACTAAGATCTATAAATTGTAGATGGTGGTGTATTTTTGTGGTTTCGTTGTATGTTGATTCACTGAAATGTTCTTTGAGCCGTTATTTGGTTGTTAATCAATTTAATAAAACAGAACTTTAGTTAGTAGTGAAGTGTGGTTATGAACAATTAGACCAACGACCTTATATGAGCTGCATGTTCTAAATAACTACTCGGGTTTCCCAGGTTGTTGTTGCCTGTGATGATTGAGACATGATACACTGGTTTATGAAAATGGTTTCATAAGGATGCTTACATATACATGATAGTTATCATTTCTTAAGTATTATCATGATCTGTTTCAATAAGACCGTCTAATAAGTATAGCATGATTTCTTAAGTATGTGTGTGTGTGTGTAAGATTGATTAATAAATATACGCATGTTTTGTTTTGATTATGCACACAATTACTGAATATACATGAAATACATGCCTGAAGCCTACTGAATGATTTGCAGTTCGTGATATCACTTCAATTCTTCCTTCAAATCGAGTTGAATGACCGCTCAATCAATTTATACTTCAAATTCGCCAATAATGGCTGCGAGAAAGAACTGCCACCTCAAAATCTCAACGAAGATGAGGACTGTGAAGGTAGGGTCGAATGCGGGGAAGTAGTTTTTTGGTTGCTCCATGTGGTTGGTAAGTATAAATTAGTTTTTTTTTTGTTGCTCCATGTCGATTATCATATCTTTCATTGATGTTTTACTCGAGAATTTAATTTATGTGCAGAATGGCGATTGCAAGTATTTTATATAGCATGACGAAGTGTATGAAATCAACAAAAATTCTGAATTGGATGATACTACTGTTAAATTGATGGAAAAAGAAAAGACTATATCGCAATTGATAGTGGAAAAGAAGACAATTGAAGAAAAGCTGCTGAAGCAAAAGCAAAAGAGAGCAAAAGCCGATGAATTTGTGGAAGATATGAAGGAAGAGTTGGCCCTAATGCACATTGAATGTGGAAAACATGAGACAGGAGAAAAATTCTTTGCAAAAGCTTTAGCTATGTCCTAGATCATGTTTGGAGTTCTTTTGTGTGTTGTTATGGCAATGTAGAGCAGTGGAGTAACATGAAATAACATGCATGGGCAGTTTTTCAGGTATAATTTTAAGTTTTGTTACATTGTAGATTAGTGATAATTTTTGCCACATTGCAGATTAGTGATAATTTTTGCCACATTGCCCATTAAACTTAAATTACTGATTACATAATTTTTGCCACACTGCCACACTTGTATACACATTGTTTAGATCAATTATGTAACTCAGTTATGTTTAGATCAGTACACTTGTATCGACATTGTGCCTCTGTTATGTAACTCAGTTATGTAAATGAAACGCAAATGCAAATAAAACTCAGTTATGTTTAGATCAGTATACACTTGTATACACATTGTTTAGATCAGTTATGTAACTCACACATTGTTTAGATCAGTACACTTGTATACACATTGTTTAGATCAGTATACTATGTTATACTGAAATGCAAATGGAATTCAGTTATGAAACTCAGTTTGTGCTGAAAGGAAACTCAGTTATATTATGACCATAGTTTGTGCTGAAATGCAATTGAGGCATGCATATCTCTTATTTTGTGATGAAATGCAACTGACGTATGCAGGTGAAGGAGGCAGTGATGAGGATTTTCAAGAACTTGTTACTGAAGGTACTAGAGGTACGCGATGCAGTAGAGGCATTGAAGGCTTGCGCTATATTTGAAACTGTTTTAGTTTTATGTAAACATGAATTTAGGATTTGCTGTGTTTGTTTTTGAAATGTCTGTAAAAAATTGAATTTAGTGGCCATGTTTTGTTATTTTGTAGTTGACTAAGTACTATCTGTGTTTGCTGGTTAATTTGAAATAAAAAGTTCTTTGTTAATTTCAATTTGATGTTATGTTATGTAATGTTACCATATATATGATGTAATGTTGCAGTATGTGATGTTAAATGTTGCCATAGCTATGATATAGTGTTGCCACTGGGTGGTAAAATTGTTGCCATAGATTTATGCATGTGGACCCCACAACTGGATTCTGTGAACCCGAGCTACAGATTTTAGTGGCGATTCTGTAAACCCGGTTACAGGTTTTAGTGTGTCCCACATTTTTGTTAATTTAGTACATGCGGCAACACCTGTGCTGATGTTGCCTTAGGGTCGCAAATATGTTGCCTTTGACTCTAAGGCAACGTGGCAAAAGACAACCCCAAAAAAGTGTTGCCACAAATCATTTTTTGCCTACAGTAACACTTTTTGGCACCAACTGCGTCATTTCTCTGGGGTTGCCATAGGCCATCTATGGCGTAGTGTCCATATAAACCTTAATTATTTTTCTGGTCTGCTTCTTGAACATCGCGCTCACTAGTGGTTGTAACTTCTGCATTTGTAAGTCCAAAAGGTATTACACGATAATAATAAGATCCCAAATCAGTTTCAAAGCTAGTGTTCTCTAGGTCTGGTTCATGCATCATAATTTAATTATATACCGAATAAGAATTCATGAATGATGACAGTTTGTGTTCCGCTATCCCATTAACAAGCTAGTTGATTCTTGGTAACGGAAAGCTATTTTTGGGGAATGCCCTGCTAAGGTTAGAATAGTCCATACTTAATATAAACTCTTCATTTTCTGTTTGACTTCTTTATCAACACGAGATTGAATAGCAAATCAGAATATATGGCATCTTTTTTAAAACCATTCATCATTAATATACCTACTTTATCTTTAAACAAAATGGATCATTTTAGATTCTAGCCACTCCACTTCTGCTTAATTGGAGTGAAGTGAGGGTCGATGTTCAGTCCATGGTGCACTATTTGTGGCGGTATCTAGCGAATGTTCAAACAAGTTCACGCAAACACATAAAAGTAGGCTCAAAGGAAAGTAATCAACTCTCTTTGCATTTTTGCATTGAGATGGACATGATTTGGATAATTTAGCATGTGTCCTTTTTACCTCGGATCAGATGGAGGAGTATTAGTTTCCTATCCTAAACAAAATCGGGTTGAACACGGACATAAAGAGAATTATGCTCGTACGAATTTCGTTACCCAAACTCGTGCTTTGAATGAAACCGAATGGACATTGTCGCACATTTATCAAACATAGGCACGAATTTGACACAGACAGAAAATGGTATTTATAACAAATTTTATGGTGTTAGTAGAGGTTTCTTTAGTTATATAATAAATTACAAGAAACTTAGATGAAATCAAATGAACATAGACATGACAAGATATCTTATCGTTCTAATTTTGTTGTCCTAGCTCATACACTAGATGAATATCTGACGGACTCAAACAAATATATTTTGATCACATACATTCCAAACATCAAACACTCATACAAAATTAACATCCCTATATCTATAGGGACATGCACCATAACCTTTGTCGATGATGCTGCCCGATTCTCTCTTGCACTCTTCTTTCTAGGGTCCATAGTCTTGTTAACTCACTAATGTTACCTAAGCCAGAGGCTTTTATGTAGTTGCTATACATGGGGTTCATGAATGCGGAGGGAACCCCTCACACTCTTCCCCGTCTCATTCTATTTTGTCTCAAGTAGATTTATAGTTGTTAGAGAACCCCGGATTATCACAAAACCAATTGGCAATGTGAAAGGTGAACTCATTATAGTTATACATGATTCATTTTTACAAATTCCCCAATGTGGGACTTGTCTCAACACGCCCCCGCACGTGTGGCATATCATGAGCCTAACACGTGGACCTTTATATTGGGTGACGTGGATAAGTGTGGCATTGTGCGCACGAATTAAACCCGCTATGATACCATGAAGAAGAAATGATGGAGCCCACATATTATCACAAAACCAATTGGCAATGTGAAGGGTGAACTAATTATAGTTATACAGAATTCATTTTTACAAATTCCCCAATGTGGGACTTGTCTCAACATAATTCTTCATGATCTACCCCACGTCACCCAATATAAAGGTCCACGTGTTAGGCTCATGATATGCCACACGTGCGGGGGCGTGTTGAGACAAGTCCCACATTGGGGAATTTGTAAAAATAATTCTGTATAACTATTAAGAGTTCACCCTTCACATTGCCAATTGGTTTTGTGATAATATGGGGTTCTCTAACATGGTATCAGAGCGGGTTTAATTCGTGCGCACAATGCCACACTTATCCACGTCACCTAATAAAGGTCCACGTGTTAGGCTCATGATATGTCACATGTGCGGGGGCGTGTTGAGACAAGTCCCATATTGAGGAATTTGTAAAATGTATCATGTATAACTATAATGAGTTTACTCTTCACATTGCCAATTGATTTTGTGATAATATGGGGTTCTCTAACAATAGTATAACATTATCTTGCAACATTTTGTTCTCCTTTCATGACATTAATCCCTTCCTCCATTGAGAATTTCTTTGTTAGAGACCAATGCAACCTTAGAGTCATCCAAAGAAAATGTCCCTAAGAAAGCGATGTAAGTGGAAAATTCATCCATAATCACAAAGATCTGAATCTTAATGACCTTCCATTCTCCTTTACCCAACTGCATGGGTGCACTCCAATCAGTTGCTTTGGTTCATCAGCAAATCCACGTATCTTAGTTCGATATGCTGACACGTCCTTCATCTTCAGCTTCATCTCGTTGAATGTTTTGTAAAATAAGATATTCAGTGAACTTCCACTATTGATTAAAATCCTCATAACCATATCTAGCCCAATCCTAACCATAATCACCATTAAGTTAAGAGTCGAGCCTCGATTCCATCTACATCTCTATTTCCGAACACAATATCATTTATAAACGTCTTCTGTTATGTTGCTAGAGCTCCTTCTTTGACAACTAGGCATCTCTCCATATTTTCCGCGTGTTTAAGTGCACTTGCATATCTTTCGATCTCACCATACCTTTTTTGAGATACGTGAGGTCCTTCATAAATCACGTTAATCATCAGCCATCCATCATTAAACCTTTCTCCCTTATTGCTAGGGCGATGCTGATTTGTTCGTAACATTTAACCTTATGGAGTAGTTAGTTGATCCGTCTCTTAATCCTTCTTCACGTACCGCTGAAGCTTGTTTTTCCTAATAAATTCCTTGATCAGTTTTTATAGTAATGACATTCATTTTTGTTGTGTCCATAAGCCTCATGGAAATCACAGAAATTTTTAGATTGCCTTTGTTCTTTAGTTGACTGGTCTTGAATAATGCTCCCTTGTATGGACGTATAAATAATGTCTTCCAAGCTTTCATTTAACAAAGTGTATTTTGTTTGGCCTCAAGCGAATAAAGTGTTTCTATTTCCTTCACATTTTTCTTCACTTTGGTTTCCTTTGTTTGATTCCAAGCTTCACATGCGCTTCCAAAATTATTTGTTCCCTGATTCACCACAGCATCGCTTTAAACAGTTTCAACACATGATCTTCCTTCAACAGCGTTGGCCTCCTCTAGTTTCTATAACTAATTGGTGCTCTACAAAACTTGCCCAAATTCATAGGTTCCTTCATTTTGATCCATTTTCCAAAATCAAACTCCTTTTGACAGCCAACACAACCTCCATGAGAGCCATTTTTATTGGGGTTGTAACTTCTGCGACTGCATTATTAAATGAGTTTTAAATATTATTTCAATGACTTTTGAGGACTTTAAAGAAATCAAGATAATAACATATCATTAGACTGAGTGGCGTGGATTCATAATTTCTCCATGAACTTATTAGTTAGTTCCTCGAACCTTAAACTGGATTGTAAGTGGAGGTTTAGTGAACTACAGAGAAGTTATTACATCTAAGAACATAGGAAATCATCTGCATCACACAACATTTGTCCCTTTCGCACCATCCATGTGTCACTCATATGTGTACAAAAACAATTTTGGACCGTTCTTTTCGTTATACGAAGGCATTATAGACATATTAAACTTCATCGAATATTCAGTGTCTAGAACTTCTTGAGTAAACAGAATCCGGCTTGGCACGATGCCTAAATCATCATCCGTACACTTTATTTCCATGCTTCTTCCCATCAACTTCTTACTCATATCAGAAATATACTCTTCAGCATAATGTTCCATCAGTCAACCATCTGGAGTGCTCATGAATGTTCGGATTTGCAAATGGTCTAGGTTTTCATCCTGAAGCCTAGTCCTCCTACTGTTAGGAGAACCATTGCAGCGGAATTCGATGCAGTAATAGTAGGTTGTGCAACAGATTTTAAATTGTGGTTTGAACTCCAGTTCCAATGTCAACCCCAACATTAGCCCAAGCTCCAAGGTTTCCAGGATTCTGGATTGGATGTCACCTAATAAAAAGTCTCTATTAAGTTCTTGGGCAGCTTCTGTTTAGACGTTTGCTTTAGCTCCAAAATTTCTGGCAAGAGGTATGATCTTGTTTGCTTTTGGTAAATATTCATTGATCTCCACTACATTTACTCTCTGCCTTTGAGTCCTATTGTTCCTTCTATGCCTATCGATCGAAGGCATTAGAGTCCTCGTGTTTCTCCAAGATCACATTTTCTCTTCTAGGTCTACCGTGATTCCTAGGTTTTTGTGCTGAACAAAGCATCCATCTGATCTATCAAGGCCTTCTGATTCATTTCCAACTTCTGATTCAAGCTATCCACCACCCATCGAGTTCCCTTCTCATGATCACATCCAGCTGATAAGAGTTTCAAATCTAATTACCATTTTCTGCATTATGAAGGTTTTAATTTCTTCCTCATTCCATGATTACGGTGGATCTTCCAATAGTCTTTGATGAGTCTCTTTAGAAACATCATTTTTCTTCAAACAAGTTTTTCACTCTAATTTGCAAGTTGTTAGCAACTTCTCCAAAGCTCAAGTTGTAGATCTAAATTCTAGAGCCGACAGATCTAAAGTAAATAGCAAGATCTAAACTTTTTGCTTAATACTCGATGAAAGCACTAAGTATTAACTTCAAAAATTGAATCGATACTAAGCAGTATGGAAAGCGCCGATATTAAAGATAGTTCATATAATATCAGACATAGATCTAAGATAAACAGCAAGTAAACAAGATGAAGAAAAAGAAAAAAATGAAATAGAGGGAAGATAAGATAATTTTAGAGTGGTTCGGCTATAATGAAGCCCATATCCATTTTGTAAATTACTTTTATGTCTGAATGCCTTTGCTAGATTGATTTGATTATAAATTGAGCATAAGAGATTAATTACAAGTACAAGAGTTGAACGGAGAATCATTATAACCTTTCTTGATGAATGAAGAAGATTTAAGAATGATTCCAGCAGCATTCCAAAAGATCCTATTTATATTGCAGGTGATACGTATTAGTAGGACTTTGAGAAAGAATTCGAGTAGCCTTACGCCACTAAAGAGCATCTACCCATGACCAAGGATTAAGCTAGAAATATGGACAGATCTTATTTATCTCTATGACTCTGTGTTGAGGTATAATAATTTTCAACAATTCATGGACTTAGACTTTTGGATATGAATTCTTTTTCTCTAAATTACTTGGTCCAGCTACCCACATAATTCCATAGCTTATTGACTGGTTTAATAGCCCTTTATGCTTGAGTTAGACTGAATTTCAATTTGGATTGGGTAAGTCATCATAAACTTGAACTAGGTTGCCTAGAATGCTACCAAACTTAGTGACTTAGCTTAGAAAAGTAAGTGTATCATGATATAAGTGGTGTGGATGACTCATAACGTATCAATATGAATTGGTACCAAGTCATGGAAATGAGTCATGTGACGATCACCACATACCTCCAACATCCAAATAATGCGCTGCAATGATGCTCCGTTGATATGTAACACAATCATCAGGGTTAGGTAAAAGAAAAAAAAAATCCAAAATTTGTTGTATACTTCACAACACATAAATCAAACAACATATAATATCTCTAAAATAAAAGTAGACAAGATAGTAAATAGTTGATAATAAATCATAAGCGTTAGAGTGATAGATCCATAATACATCATGATGAAAATAGAGCCACATAATTAATAACAACTCAAATGAAACTATCTCTAAAATAAAAGTACTAATGAGCAGCATAGCATTGAATATCGAAAAGCAATAAAGTACATTAGTATATACGTCGAATAGCCCTCTGCTCACCTTGAACAACAACTTGTGCTCATTTTACTTGTCTTTAGTCTATGCAATTAAGAGTACCCAAGGTAATAAGAGGCAATGCATAAAACTCTAGGTCAGACAAAGTTTGGCATGAGCGGTAGTAATCTCAAGGTCTAAAGTAAAATAATACAATAGTAATGGAGAGCCATAGATAGAATGCCCTGCATCTACAGAGTTAGCACATGTAATAACGTATTCTACTCTATATCATCATATTAGAAGTTGTAATAGTTGTCTAAGTGATATGGTGATAGCAAACAAGCAAGCACAAGCATCCATCGTCCGTCTTGTGCTCGCTCGCTCAATGCCTTCGATATACGAAGGTGCTCGCTCCAAGATACTTGAATCCATGTCACTCTGCCCACTAGGAACTAAGTCATACTAACTTGTACAACTCAAGGTAAGGACCCAACTTGGTTTAGATGGATGCTTGGATTTCCCCACTTAGAAATAAGTACTCGACTTGGTCCAGATGGAAATCGCATCCACTACCATTTCATCCAGAGTACCCACTAAAACCTTGCGCACCGATGATCCCTTTACACACATCATCCGCAATAGAGCCTATTGTTGGAACTACTCCTACGACCTCCAATTAAAAACCTCCTCGATCGGGATAAGTCGTAGACAACTGATCTTGTCATTAAACATGTAACATCCCACCCAGAGACCCACCCTAATAAAAAGCATCACTGAGTAATGTAGTCTATTAGAGCAGAGAATAGGGATGATTAGGAGCGACCATCTATATATCTTGTATAGCCAAGTATTAAGTATGTCAAAATAGTGCATATTTTTTCTTACCTTAAGTGGTTCGACATACTTAATAGTTAATGCTTACCCAATAATATGCAACGGTGGCTAACAGATCAATTTAGAACGAAATAAGGCATGAATAACCAACATAGAGCAATAGATACAGTCACAGGTATACATATACTTCAAGTATAATACAAAGTAACATACATAAGTGGTTCTATGCACACACACACACACATACACACATATATATAACACAATATCCCATATAGTATATATACATATCATAGGCCAAAGAAGAAACAACTAAACGACTAGCTCAAAACACGCCTAAGTGTCCCAGAAGAAGTGATAAATAGTCCTTGATAGCAGTGAGAATTAAAAAATATCTACAAAGATGAGGACCTGAAACAACTCGATCTGACCCAAGTATAAAATATGTGGGTCAGCCTGGCTTAAACATGTTAGTTTACATATTATAAATGAAGGGTAATGCCGTATAAGAAATATTTCCTAATAATAAAAGAGGAATCCAATCAATACACAAGCAGGATATGATACATAAGATAGGTCTAATAGCTCATTATCAAGGATTCCATGTAAGGAATAACACATATAACACACTACAACTATTTCCATCGTTTAAGTGACCAAAGCCTAAGGCTATGATGATTTATTGAAGTCTCAATTAAATAGAAGATACGATGGAAATCACATAAATACATTATATCAAACTCGACTAATAGTTCACCACATAGTGACACAATTGGTGCAAAATAAACACCAAATAACACATAATTATTTATAAAACTCAATATACATTAGATGATGAAACATCATAATACATCATAGTATTCTTGAAATAAAAGTATACTTGAAATTTAGACAATATAGCACCACACGATTCACAAGAAAATTTAGAGAACATCTAACCGCATAGTTTGCATCTAAGAGGCAAGACTCAGTTGTGCCTATAAGTGCACCACACAGTCAGTTGAAGCCATCTGGTACTACCAACAGTTTCGTCGAATTACGCAGCTACTTACCACACAATTACTCCAAATAAGTAGGTCCTACATAATTAGCCTATTATGGTCTAGCATTGGTAAACTACAAAAATCAAGAATTGACCCGAAGGTCCCATAAAGTCTCCCCAGTATGTGTTACAGACTTCCCAATGGTAACCCAGATAGTGTTAATGGTACGTCCCTTTCGTATGTTCTCACTTATCGGTGTACTTTAAGTTAGCCGATTCCATAAAACAACTTCAATCGATGAATCTAGAATTAGTTGATATAATATACCTTCGTGTTCCATACCATAAGGTGTACAACATTTCTCCTTCTCTCGAAGAGTGCACAAAAACGTAGTTTTATATAAGAAAATACACTTTAGAAAAATTGGATTTTTAATGATTTCGGAAAATATTTGGAAACCCAAGATTTTTCAAATCTCTTTATATAATAAGAGAATATACATTAATAATCTAAAAAATTTATTATATAGAGAATTATTTTCTTAAAACTACACTCATTTATATTTAAAACTTATTTTAAAAGTTAGTTTCTAAAATACATGTAATGTGGCATCAATATCATCAAATACTTATGAAATTGACATATGAGAATTTTACTGAGATTCACACGAAAACAATGAAATCCAAGATTCGTATTCGTATAAATATTGGCTTGTTCATGAATGAATTAATCCAATAAGAATTCATATGAATTATCGCTTAGGAAACAAGCACTAGGACGGCAAATACACTAAAATCAAGCCCTGAACTCAAACAAGCACACAGATCATCACCCAAGAAGCAAGGCACGACCTGGCCCAAATTTGCAAAGGTCAGGTCGACCTTAGGGCCAACCCAGCTTCTTGCTAGGTCAACCTAGGCACAGGAAAATTTTCATATGGTCAGTCTTGCTCGAACCCAACTTCGAGCACTACTTTCTGAACCCTATCGAGCTCATATCGATGTAAAAATTGACAAGCACAAACTATAAACATAGGCTATGAATTGAAAAGGTAATCAAGAAATTTCAAGAAGTAATGAGGAAGATATAGATCATCTAACATTGATTCAGACTTGGTCTTGCTTAGAGAAACAACTGAAATGAAGTTTCAGTTTATAGAGAACAAATTTCAATTTATGAAGCATAGATTCTCAACCAAAACTCAATCAAACAAGAACTAAACCACATGCATGCTAGAAGAGTGAGTCTAAAAACTCTTCTTTTTTTGTTGCAGCAATTTAGAGCACAAAACAATGACTTTTGAGTTTTGAAAGACTAGAAAATGCCTTTAGGAAAATTTCCAATAACACATAGTGAAAATAAAAAACACAGTAAACACAAATTCACAAAACCATGATTAAAAATTGGATTGAAGCAATTTTTGATGTTGATTACCTAAAGTGATGATGCTATCAACTTGATTCAAGCTTCAATTTAAATGTTTGACCGAGTTTGAAGAAATAGAGGAAAGGGTTTACGTTTTCTTTTCTTTGTAATTTTTCCTGAAAGAAGAAGGATGAACAGGAAATGCTATGTGATTGCCTTTTCTTTCCTTGCAGAAATTAGTTAATTCGGGTTAGGGCTAATCTAGACTCAATTAAGTCCAAATCAATTAACTTAGGTTAATTTTTAGCTAAACTACAATTACCCTTGTTTATATGATTTTAACCCAAATTAACATCACACACATCCAAGACAACAATGGTATAGTTTGTAAATTTTAAATACATATATTTAAACACTTGATGTTTTAGACATCAGTTTTAATGTTACACATACTAAAATTCATATATTTACAAAAACACAACTTATTCATTTTAATTATTCAAAACTTATATTCTTAAGTTTAAATTCATATTAATTTCACATTCTTGTCAAAATAAACACTAAGTTTTATCAAAATATTTTAACATGTTTAAATTTTTATTTCCTATCAATATTCATACTTTTCATGTTTTATTTACAACTCAATTAAATTTGGAAAACACTAATTTCCATCAAAATTCATTATTTACAACAATTTATAAAATTATTGCTTCTTAACAGATGTAATCTCCAAACACTTATTTTTGACACACGTTCAGATTTATAAATCACAAACTTTAATTACATCATATTTTATTTTATTTAACACAGTAACATTGAATTGGATCCTTAATTAATTTTATTCAATTAAACGCAATCTTAAGCTCAACACTTCTCAATCTTATCACATAATGTACCAAATTAATACCCAAGCTTATACAAGCCTCCAAATTTATACAGATAAACGATTTTACCAATTATTCTCTTCTAAGTTCATTTAATTCACAATTAACTAACTACAACTTTGGTTATAATTTGTTTACACCAATACCCGAAAATCGGGTTGTTACAGACTTCCACTTAAAGAAATTGCATCCCCTCAATTTCCTTGTGAAAACATATTTTTATCTTCAAACATTTATTCACCCTTTTTAAATTTTCTTCTCTTAGAAGAATATAACTCAAATTGTTGAATATAGAGTTTCAAATTATTAACACTCACCCCAAAAGATTCATAAACAATAAGTTAGATCCATAACACACCCAATCTTTCACATAACATATATATTAAAATACACTCAATTTCTGATTCAAAATTTGTTAATGACAACACCTCACCATTTATGAATAATTGCTCGATTAAATGGCTGCAATTTTGATTATGAAATCAAATCATCCTTTCCATTTTCCGTTATCTAGCATATTATTTTATTCAAAGGCTGATATGTTAACCAAAATAGGAGAGTGTATTCTTAAATATTCCATATATTTAAGATATTTTTATTCTCTAATAAATATAACTTCTTTCACAAGGTAAACTTATACTTATTTCTAAAATTTGTAACATAGTTTTCACTTAACATAATTCTTTAACTCGACTCAAATATAATTGAGCCAATAAATTTTATAATACTCATTCCGATATTTGGTTGCATAATCGATATAATATCAATGTTGCCTCGCCAAGCTCATCAGTTTCCTTAATCTATTTAATGGCTCAACTCTACTTTGATTCAAGTATTTGATTTAATTACCGATTACTCCCTATGTCGAAACATCTCACATAATGTTTAGGATCCTCTAAGATAACACAGCATCCCACAAATAAGCCAGAATACTCAAAAATTGATTGGATAAGTTAACATAGTAAATAATCACAAATCATCCTTGATTGTATTTATTTTTGTTATCATCATCCCTTAGTTATTTTTAGTTCCAAATAAATCCACCTAACAATTTATTCTCAGCATCTTATCAACCACATTTTGCACCCTAAAATTAATCCTATATCGTAATTAATTGATACTTTGCTCAACCGAAACATTCCACTAATTTCCGCTGTGCACTTTGATATATTTTAATTTATTCACATTTATTGTCCTGAAGTAAGGCTCAACTTGTTGTTTAATTATCAATTCATTCCCATAGGATTTAGACACAAGGCTGATCATAATAATAAGATTTTGATTTGGCCCTTAAGCGTTAAAACTGCAATTCCATGGACTAGGATGATCTTTCGGACTAACCAGTAGAGAATGTGACTCTACTGCAAGGGAATAATCACAAATGTCATAAAGGAATAAGACCAATAGTTCCTTGTTCTCCTTGATAGGAAATACTATAAAAAGGGATCAAACATGAGAATTTATCGTTCATTAAGATGGTAATTCAGAAATAGGCTTGACATCCAAAGAAAATTACCCCCTCCCCCTCAGTCATGATATCGAGATATGTCACTGTCATCTCAAATTTAAGAGAGAACAAAGGAGTTCTGAAACCTTAAACAATATTCGAATAGAAAACTAATCATATAAAAGATGATAATCAAGATAAGAGACTCTCTTAATATAATATTCAACTCCATGTCAACTAAATCGAGCCATTCACAAATGTTGATTGGACCCCAAATATGAATAACACCTTGATTACAAAAAGGGATGCTGGACGAATGATTTATATGCTATTACAAAACATACCGCATGTTCGAAAATTTCAATTAGAGTTTGTAACTTAAAAGGAAATTCATAGGATATAATATTTCTAATGAAACATCATCTAGTCATTTTCTTCGAAATGAGTGAGCGTAGCACATTCGAATCAAAGAAATCTTAATAAAGTAGTCACAAAATGAATAGAAACTTTAAAGGCAAATATATATAGAAAAAGAAAGTACCCCAAGGATAAGGTGATCTATCAGAAACATCCATCACTAATAGTTTCATAGAATTAGAATTCTTTGAAGAATTTGGGCACAACATAGATAAATATCTCTCTTTCTTATACATACAACAAATACGAGGCTTTGGACGATCTTCAGAAAAGTGGTCAAGGAGTGACAATTGTAGAAAGTCATCGGTCTAAGGGTGCTACTCCAGAATAGATACTAGACCTATCATGCTTTTTCGTTTGTTGGGTAAAAACGATTTGGATTCATGAATAGGATGCTTTTACTTGTCTGAATTTTTCCGAACTTCCAACTCATCATCACTATCCTTTTTTTTTTCTACAACTTCAAGATGAAGTGCCACATAAACTAGTTCTTCGAAAGAAAGCTTGAGTTAAAGTAAGAGGACTCTTCTTAAATACTTCTTGAGGCCGCAAATAAACTTCAGATTTTTCTTGCATAATGTACTAATGTGTTCCATGCCATACTTAGACAAAGCTTTGAAAGAAGCCACATACTTAGAAACTGAAATTTTTCCTCGTTTTAACTCAAGGAAATGATGGTCTAAAATCACCTTCTCAGACTAAGGCATAAACTTGAGCTCAAAATGTTCCCGAAGTTGTTTCCACTCTAAAGTTCGACTCATCAACCTTTACGACAAGAAGCTCGTACCAATTAAAGGCATAGTCTTGTAACATGCTCGATGCTACAAGAATGCGATGATTGTCTGAAATCTCCATGCAAGTGAAAATGCGCACACAAGTATGAAACCAAGCCTGAATATCCAAAACCGACTCAGAGCCTTTGAACGGCTTGCCTCCGAGATAAGTGAAGCCCCTGAACATAGGCACAAATACATATTTGCATGGAGGAGAAGAGCAGGAAGGAGTTGGAGGCTGAGTGCTCCTGATAAGCTCAAGAATCTGGTTGATGGGCATATAAATACTTTCAAGATGTGAGCCACCGGACAGCTCAACATCTGAAGGGCATTCGCAATCGTTTCCGACCATCATCTTAAAGGATAAATAATAGATTTGGATTACACTTAAAGGTAAGACATTTTCCATTGAGCTATATATAAGGAATACTATGGAATTAAAAAATGCATTCCTAGAGGCATTCCCGCTTATCTACTAGCAAAGGATTTGGAAATATTAAAGATACGATTTGAGATAACAATAATTTAGGACATTGTTAGGGCTCATATTATACTTTCAATGTACTATATTATATATATTGTTATGTTTTTCTAATGTATTGTTCTAAATCCCGCTCTGATACCATGTTGTAAGGCCCTACCACAAGACCCACCTTAATAAAGAGCATTACTAAGTAACAACGTCTATCAGAGCGGATAATAAAGCTAGTTAGAAGCAACCATCTATATATCTTGTATTGGAAAGCATCAAGTACGTCAAAATAGTTATATATATATATGTATTTCTTATCAATTTGTTCGACATACTTAATACTTACCCAATACTATGCTATGGTGGTTAACGGATCAATTCAGAACAAAAATCAAGCATCAATAACTGACACAGAACACAAAACAACATATAGTCACAGATATACATATACATCAACTATAATACAAATTAACATACATAAGCTGGTTTATGCATCACTATATATTCAACATCATGTCCCACATATAATATATACTCATCATAGGTCCAAGAAAAACCAACTAAACGGCTAGCTCAAAACATGCCTAAGCATCCCAAAGGAACGGATATATAGTCTTTGATGGGAGTGAGAATAAGAAAATATCTACAACGATGCAGACCTAAAGCAACTCAGTCTAACCCAAGTATAAATTACATGGGTCAGTCTAGCCTAAACATATCAGTTTACACATGATACATGAAGGGTATTACCATATAAGAAATATTTGCTGACGATGAAAGAGGAATCTGATTAATATACAAGCAACATGTGATACATAAGATAGGTCCACTAACTCATTCTTAAGGATCTCATGTAAGGAATAACTTACGTAGCACACTATAACTATTTCCATGATCTAAATGATCAAATCCTAAGGCTATGATGGTCTATAGAAATCTCAATCAAATGAAAATGCGATGGAATACATATATATACAATATGTCATATTCAATTAAAACTTCGCCACAAAGTGGTATAATAACCATGAAATAGACATCAAATAGCGCATATCTATGTATAAAACTCAATATACATAAGATGGTGGAACATCATAAACCATATCATTTAAGTCGCATTCTTCTTCTCTCAAAGAGTGTGGAAAAGTACAGTTTATTAGAAGAAAACATACTTCAGAAAAATAGGGTTTTTAAATGATTTCGAAAAATATTTGGAAACCCTTGATTTTTTAAATATCTTTATATTATAAGAAAAAAATATTAATGATCTAAAAATTTTTATAACATAAAAATTATTTTCTTAAAACAACACTTATTTATATTTAAAATTTCTATTAAAAATTAGTTTCTAAAACATGTGTACTGTATCGTCAAAATCATCAGATACTCATGAAATCAACGTATGAGAATTTTACTTAGAATTACACAAAAACTATGAAATCTGATGTTTGAATTCTTATAAATATTGGCATGTTCATGAATGAATTAAGCCTATGAGAATCATATGAACTACCGCTTAGAAACTAAGCACCAGGAGGGATAAAACTATTAAAATCAAGCCCTGAAATCATACAAACACACAGACCATCACCCAAAAAGAAAGGCTCGACTTGGCCCAAATTTACAAGGGCCAAGTCGACTTAGGGTTGACCTTCACTATTGCTAGGTCGACCTAGGCACGGGTAAATTTTCCGGTGCCTAGTCTCGTGCGAACCCAAATTCGAGCACTACTTTCTGAACCCTATCATACTTAGATTGCTAAGAAAATTGGCAAGCACAAACTACAGTATACAGTCTATGAATTGAAAAAGGAACCAAGAAATTTCAACAAGTAATGCGGGAGATAAAGATCAACAAACATAGACCCAGACTCGATTTCACACAGAGAAACACTGAAATGATGTTTCAATTTGCAGAAAATAGATTTCAATTTGTAGAGCAAAAATTCTCAACCAAACCTCAATTAAACAAGAATTAAACCACATGCAAGAAGAATAACAAACTCACCTTGATTGCTACAGAAATTTAAAGAACAAAACGATCACTTTTGAGCTTGAAAAGGCTAGAAAATGCTTGTAGGAAAACTTTCTATGACATGTTGGAAAAATCGAAAACACAGTAAATATAAATTCACAAATTAGGGATTAAAACTTGGATTGAACCGAGTTTTGATGTTGATTACCTATATTAATGATGCTAACAGCTTAATTCTAGCTTCAACTTGGATTTTTGACTGAGTTCGAAAGATGAAAGGAGCGGGTTTAAAATTTCTTTTCTTTGTAATTTTCCTGAAAGATGAAAAGGAAATGCTACGTGATTTTCTTTTCTCTCCTTCCAGAAATTACTTAATTTGGTTTTGGGATAATCTTGACCTAATTAAGTCCAAAAGTAATTAAGTTAGCTTATCATTTAGCATCATTTATACCATTTTAAACATTCTAACCTAAATTAACATCACACACACTCAAGACAACATTACATCTAGTTTGTAAAATTTATACACATATGCTTAAAAACATTTTAACGTTTTTGATATCATTTTTAATGTTACAAATACTAAAATTCATATATTTACAAAAAAACACATTATACATTTTAATTATTGAACACTTACATTCTTAAGTTTAAATTCATATTGATTCAACTTTCTTATTTAAAATTTTAAATAAACAACAAGTTTTGTTAAAATATTTTAACACATTTAAACATATATATTGCCAATCAATATTTACACTTTCCATATCTGTACTATATTATAATTACTGAATTATCCTATGAGCACTCAGAGCCATTCTAGCTTATTTAGAACTGAAGCATCTTCAAATTATTTATTTCGCCCATCGCTGTGTACTTCTCCTCCTCCCATTCGTAACTAGGTCATTTCCTACCTACGGCTGTTTTTCCTTCCTAACACCATCGCTCCCCTTTCATTCAACTCTGATTTCTGCTAAATCAACTTTTGCCATTGCCAATTAGACTAGCTTCACCTTCAGACCTCAACGGAGCCCTTCTCCCAGTTTTGATTATCATCTCTCTCTTACTTATAGTTCTTTTTGGTTTACGATTATTTTATGCACAAATTAAATGATTGTCCTTCAATTTCGTGCGCACCTCTCTTTCTACCTAATAGTGGGCTATATATTCAAATTGAAATTCGAAAAGGACCCAGTTGATCGTTGTGGTTAGCTTTCCTCCAACGGCTGTTCTTCATCGTAAATTCGACAATTTTTTGTGTTTTGCCATCGATCTTTGTTGCAAGTTATCTTGACCTTGTTGGCAGTGACTTTGTCCGCCAGCCTTTTTTGTTGGTTGATTCCGTATGCCCTACCTTTATTAGTTGACTAGCATCATTCCTATTTTTGTTAAAATCCCTTTTTTATACACGTTAATTTTATTGGTATTGCTTAGTTGTTTGAACCGGCATGGGTTTTGTTTTCTTTTTTTTTATTGGCTCATTATTTTATAGTGAGGTTCACCAATTGGCAATGAATTGAACATTTTATGATCCGGTCGCTCCATTTGTAAGTGCGAACTTAGAAAGACGATAATATTGTATTAAATTTATTTGCAAATGTATTAAAGTCCATAATATTGTCAATTATAAAGACAAATTTTATTATAAGATGGGTTTCATTTATGTTATCGAAAATTTAAACCGATGTAATATTTTGTTATTTATGTTAATACAATCAATATATAAGTTCCTTTTCAACATCTGTTAAACATTGGTCTTGCGCTATGGTCTTATCATAAGATCGGGGCAATGTAAAAGTCTGAAACTAACTGTCTTTAATATGAAAAACCATGAAATTTACATGTCCACCATTATAACATGCACTAAATTTTCATCAGCTCAAAGAAGCTACCTTTTTTGATGATTTCTTCACCCACTACCAAAGAATTTTAACAAAACGTATCTAACTTTTTATGTATAAAATTGTTTAAAAATTCCACACTAATTTTATTTTTTCTTGGTAAGCTGATACCATGGGAACTAATTATTTCTAAAATATAATTTATATGTAGAATGACAAGATTTTGGAGGAACAAATAGTTAGTTGAAAACCAAGAAAGGAGAAGTTGTTTGGACAAAGAATAAAGAGTAAACACTTTAAGCATACATGATCATTGTTAATATTCCATAAAATTTGATTATTTATGTTTTTCACATTAAAGATAGAAAATTGATTGCCCTATAATATTACTATTTTCAAATCCATTAGCTAAACAAAATGGGTTTTAATAGTAATTATAATAATAGTTGACACCAGGCACCATGTAATAACACTACCATTGAACTTTTGTTGTCATGTACTTCCGTAAACCTTTTTATCATAACTTTAGCCTTTATATTATATGTAAAATTCACTTAAACTTCATGGATATTTATAAATGAACTGTTTAATTGGTAGGCATGAAAATATATTTCAACGGCTTTGAGTACTACAGAAATTTAGTTAGCTAAATGTTTAGGTTGTACAATTATGCAACTTTATAATTTATTTTGAATTATCTACCCATCTTTGTATAGTTACAATATTCTTCTTTTTCTACTCCATGACATTGTCAGCTATTACTCTACGCAACGTAAAATCTTACATATAGATGCATTTTGAATTATTATTTTTCATTAATTATCAAAGTTAACAGAAAACAATGACCAAAGAGAAATTAAGTAAATTCCCTTGCATTGCATGTCTACCCGTATAATAAGTGTTCGCTAAACGGATATTCTATGGAATTAGAAAACTGTTGATAAAATATCGTAATAATAACCGCAAGCGCACGGCGTACTATCGTAGTATGTGGCGAATACGGGTCAATCCGCAAGGAAAGAATTTATTCTAATCTTACTCAATCAAATTAAACCAAAGACGAGTGAACTTGTTAACTATAAACTAAAAGAAAACTAACAATGTTAAAATGAATACAAATATGAGACTAGGAGACAATTTAGGGGTAGATTCACTATCAACGTCAATCTAATTAACATGAAAAATGGTTCTAACTCTCTTTAATAACTAGCACATTAAGTGTTGTATTCATACAAGCATGATTTATATGCTAGAAAATTCAAGCTACATAAATCATCAATTTTCAATACGAACTTAAAGCCCTAATTATCACATAGAAAATAATAGTTTTAATATGATTTAGATTGTGATAAAGTATGATTCTATTAATGATATGAGTATAACATTTGGGAATAATCAACCAGCATGTGCCATCAATTTTCACCATATAAAATCTTTAATTTATCAATATCCAATTATAGATTAAGCTCAAATAAGAGAGTTAGAAACAAGAAATTCTTATGTTAATTAATCATGAATCATGAGAGCTTCACTACCCCTAAATTGAAGGGGTTTAGCTACTCATAATGGATTCAATGTTTACATAAAGATATTTCATTATAAAAGAGAACAAAATAAAGAGCAAATAAAGATAAAAATATATTCTACTTGTAGAAGAGAAAATAACATGTAAATGAAAAACAACAAATTAATATTGCATTAAAGCGACAGATTACAAAAAAGAAATGGCTAAGAAGCCATGGTAGTAAAAGAGAAGTTTTGATTTCAGCCTCACTCTAAACTAAAAATCCAAGATGATCCATTACATTATCATACATGGATTATTTCTACATGAGAGAAAACCCTAAATTAACTTTTTGCGTGCTACCAAGAATACCCCTTCTTTAAGCTTCATTTTGTCTTTTAGCAATAATGATTCATGAAGCCCTAATTTTGTGTCTCCTCTAAAGAAGGAAGCAGAGTGAATAGGGTCCACCATTAATTTTCTATTTGAATTGACTCCCTCTTTCATCTTTTTTGGCAAGACATTGATTTCCTCCTTTTGAATTGATTCCCTTTCCATTGATTGATTTCCTTTTTTTTATATGCATATATGTCTTTATGAAGTCCTCTTCTACATGCATCCAATTTCTGCAAAAATATGAAAAATGTCCAAGTAAACATTCTCAAAATAATACAAGCACAAAAATGACTATTTTCCTCCTATATGATGATAAATGCATGATGTTCTGAAATCAATTCAATTATTGTTTAAACATGATAAAGTACCCATATATGACATTTGTTAGCACTAAACAAGAATAAATATGTGAATATAAATGTGCATTTTTACATGCATATTAAATACCCCCACACTTATCTTTTTATTCGTCTTCGAATAATCTAAAAAACTAAGCTAAATCCATTTTCATAGGGAAAAAGATTGCATTGAGCGTATGCAACAAGCCGTTAAACCTCTGGGTGCCCCCAGTAGGACGGGTGTTGTCTCGTGAGGGTTTTCAACGGATACTACCCACAAAATCCAAAAGCTAAATGCAAAAAATATTTACAAAATGCAAGATGTGAAAATATTTACAATATGAATACAAGTTTTTAAAGAAATATTTACAAATGGATAATTTACTTTTAAATGCTACACGAATGAGTTAACACAAATTTGGGTCGTCACTATAAAATTTAAGTCCGTTACTAATCAAAACTTCAAACAAAAATCATGTTATCATCACAAACTCCTCCTGCTTGGCCAGTTGTTTTGGTAGAAACATAGTGCAAATATGAAATGAATTCTATAATCGATATCAACAATCGTAAAACGACATCTCAACTTCCTTTTTGTTAACAAGTTAGGCCGAATAAGTGAAGAGTGTGCTTGGATTTCAAGTGCTTTAATCTCTCTTTATTACAAAATATTTACATTATTACTATTTACAATCACCTAACCAAAAAGACCAAGGTATACCATCCATGCACTGCCTCGCGGACTGACGTGAGAGTTTGGGATAGAGCTTGGCGGATTGTGCAGACCAACGCTGACTTTGTCAACAAGATGTTGGTAATCCTTAGGTGTCCAACTCATAAAATGAGACCAAGTTATACCGACGCTGACTTTGTGAACAAGGTGTCGGAAAGAGCTTGGCGGGTTTGCACACCAATGCCAGATGTACCAGCAATGCTGGATACCCTTGGATAATTATATATATATATATATATATATACATACTTCTTTTTTTTCTTTCTTCTTTCTTTTTTTACATAAGAGAGAGAATTAAGCGAGAATATCTTAGCACAACTTCACTTAAAAGATCTAAAATGTTATCGCACGTAGTCAAAATCAACCATTCATTTAATCGGATTACAATTCAGAAAACATTTCATACTCATCACCTATGAATTTCCTATTATACCAGTTACACCAAATTTGCTCATAATTCAAACTTTCCTTTCGTTATCTGCTAAGAGAAGTAAATTTCCAAATATTTAAATCGAACGACCAAAATTATATGCTTATACTCCATCATGTCTTATTTAGAAGTGCGAACTTTTTTTATTTTTTTAGAAAAGGAAAAAAATGCAAAAAGAGAAAGGGAAAAAAGAAAATGCAAACTTAAACTATGCAAAACAGAATGAAAATGAGACTCCCCCTACACTTGATTTCGACTGCGTCCCCACAGTCAATGCATGACACAATGAGTTGAATGGAAGAGAAATATTTACAAAGAAGGATTAAACTTAACTTTCTTACTTCACGTAGCATGGCTCATGAAGAATCGTGAGATTCTCCTCTTGATCAGTGGGCAATTCTAATAACGGTTTTAGACGTTGACCATTGACTTTGAATATGGATCTATCCCTCGGGTTTTCTATTTCAATAGCACCATGCGGAAAAAAAGTTTGAACAACATATGGTTTGGTCCATCTCGATTTTAACTTCCCAGGGAATAAATGAAATCGTGAGTCATACAGCAGAACTTTTTGGTCTGGCAAGAATGTTTTTCTTAGGATTGACTTGTTATGAAAAACTTTGATTTTTTTCGTTGTAAATTTTCGCGCGTTCGTATGCGTCATTCCTAATTTCTTCTAACTCATTGAGTTGCAATTTTCGGTTTTCTCCGGCTTGTTCAAGATCAAAGCTTAAGTTCTTTATTGCCCAAAGCACTTTATGTTCAATTTCAACAAGTAAATGACAAGCTTTACCATAAACCAAAAGAGGGACATACCAATATTAGTTTTAAAAGTAGTACGGTAATCCCAAAGCGCATCGGTCAATTTTTACGACCAATCTTTTCGGTTTTTATTTACAGTTTTCTCCAAAATCTGTTTTATTTGACGATTCGATACTTCGACTTGACCACAAGTTTGCGGATGATAAGAAGTGGATAATTTGTGGGTTATTGAGTATTTCTTCATTAAGGATTCAAAAGATCGATTACAGAAATGTGTTCCATTATCGCTTAGTATCGTGCGGGGTGTGCCAAACCTCGAAAAGATGTTCTCTTTTAGAAATTTCACAATAATTTTATGATCATTTTTTTTACATGGGATGGCTTCGACCCATTTCGAAATGTAATCGACAGCGAGAAGAATATACAAGTTTCCAAAGGAGTTTGGGAGAGGTCCCAAAAAGTCAATACCCCGTATATCAAAGAGCTCGATCATAAGGATGGGGTTCAAAGACATCATATTCCATCAAGAAATCTTTCCTAGCATTTGGCAACGATTGAAAGTTTTACGGAATTCAAATGAGTCTTTAAACAGCGTAGGCCAATAAAAACCACACTGAAGCACCTTTTCAGCGGTTTTCCTAGGACCAAAATGTCCACCGCATGCATGATCATGGCAGAATGAGAGAACACTCCTAATTTTTCTATCAGGAATGCATCGACGAATGATTTGGTCTGGACAATACTTAAACAAGTATGGGTCGTCCCAATAGAAGTATTTCACTTGGGAAATAAATTTGTATTTATCTTGTTTGTACCAAAATGAGGGGGTTTCCTTAGTGACTAGATAGTTCACTATGTCGACAAACCAAGGATCGATTGAAACAGAAAGAAGTTGTTCGTCAGGAAAGTTTTCACTGATTGGCAACGAAGATGGCGCGTTAGGGAGACGGGACAAGTGATCGGCTATGACGTTATCGGATCCTTTTTTGTCTTTGATTGTAAGATCAAATTCTTGTAGTAAAATGATCCATCGAATTAAGCATGACTAAGCATTCTTTTTAGCAAAAAGGTGCCGAAGAGCAGAATGATCTGTGTAGACCGTGACATGGGAACCAATTAAGTAAGATCGAAACTTCTCAAGCGCAAAAACGACAGCTAAAAGTTCTTTTTCGGTGGTTGTATAATTCAGTTGAGCGTCGTTCAAAGTCATACTCGCGTAGTAAATGACGTGAAGAATTCTATTGATGCGTTGTCCTAGGACAACACCAATCGCGAAGTTAGAAGCATCACACATGATTTCAAAAGGAAGTTCCCAATTGGGCGAACAGATTATCGAAGCTGAAATGAGTTCATTTTTAAGGCGTTCAAAAGAAGCGGCGCATTCAGAGTTGAATTGGAATGGAATGTCCTTTCCTAGAAGAATAGTCAAAGGACGAGCAATTTTGCTAAAATCTTTCACAAAGCGTCGGTAAAAACCAACATGCCCAAGAAATGAATGAATGTCCTTAACGCATTTTGGAATGGGTAGTTTTGAAATCACGTCAACTTTCTCTTTATCTTCCTCAATGCCCTTATTTGAAATTACATGTCCAAGGACAATGCCTTGTTTGACCATAAAGTGACATTTTCCCCAATTCAACATTAAGTGATTTTCTTTACATCGATTTAAAACAAGTTCAAGATGATGGAAGAAAGATGAAAAAAAATCTCCAAAGATCGAAAAATCATCCATAAAGACTTCAAGAAAGCGTTCGATTATATCCGAAAAAATTCCAACCATACTTCATTGGAAAGTTGCAGGAGCATTGCAAAGACAGAAAGGCATATGTCGGTAAGCAAAGGTACCGAATGGACATGTGAAAGCTGTTTTTTCTTGATCTTCGGGAGCGATTGGAATTTGGTTATAACCAGAATAACCATCAAGAAAGCAGTAGAATTCGTGACCGGCTAAACGTTCGAGCATTTGATCGATAAAGGGAAGAGGAAATTGGTCTTTACGCGTTGCATCATTCAATTTTCGATAATTGATGCAAACACGCCAACCCGTTTGAGTACGAGTTGGAATAAGTTCGTTTTGGTCATTTGCAACAACAGCGAGTCCGGACTTTTTAGGAACAACATGAATGGGCCTAACCCATAAGCTATTAGAAATGGGGTAAATGATACCGTTGTCAATAAGTTTAAGAATTTCTTCATGAACTACCTCTTTCATCTTGGGGTTAAGCCTACGTTGTGCTTCACGAGTGGGTTTGGCTTCATCGGTTAAGTGAATACGATGTTGAACAATTGTAGGGCTAATTCCCTTGATGTCAGAAATGGACCAACCGATTGCATCTTTGTTTTTAGAAATAGTCGAGAGAAGAGAAGTTTCTTGATCAAGAGTTAAATTTGAAGAAATTATGACAGGACAAGTTTCGTCACCACCTAAGTATACATACTTAAGGTGATCGGGAAGAGGTTTTAGATCCAACTTTGGCGGTTTCTCGATCAAAGATCTTGGTTGAGATTTAGACTCAACTGAAAGTGATTCAAAAGGAAGTTTGTATTCGACTTCGTTAGGAGTGTCTTGAAACATTTTTTTGTATTCAGCCTCACGCTGGTCATTAAGGTCAATGGACTCGTTTTTAGAGTTTTCGTGGATGGCATTAACTTCTATGGTTTGGTTACATGATTCATTAGAATGACTTTCAAGATTGAAAATGTTAAGATCTAGAGTCATGTTTCCAAAAGATATTTTCATTGAACCATTTCGACAATTTATCAAAGCATTTGAAGTAGCCAAAAAGGGTCAACCTAAAATCAAAGGAATTTGACTCATTGGATTATTGACAGGCTGGGTTTCCAAAATAATCAAATCGAAAGGGTAAATGAATTGACCAACTTTGATGAGTACATCCTCGATTTCTCCAACGGGTTTCTTAATTGAACGATCAGCAAATTGAAGAGTTATTTTCGTTGGTCTAAGTTCACCCAAACCAAGTTGTTGGTAAACAGAATATGGAATCAAATTGACACTTGCACCCAAATCAACTAGGCATTTATTAACTGTTTTATCTCCTATCATGCATGAGATCGTAGGGCATCCAGGATCTTTGTATTTTATTGGGATTGATTGGGTCAAGACTTCGCTAAGTCCAGCAGCTAAGAAGACTTTCTTGAGTACATAAGTGTGTCGTTTTTGGTTACATAAGTCTTTGAGAAATTTGGCGTAAGTGGGGACTTGTTGAATGATGTCAAGAAGAGGGATGATAACTTTCACTTGTTTAAAAATTTCCAACATCTTTTCTATTTGGTCGGAATGTTTCTTTGGTCGAAGACGATGAGGAAATGGAACGTGAAACTCAGTAGGTCAGTCTACTCGAGTTGGAGCAGAACTGGACTCAGAATTTGAATCGAGATCATTCGTGGTTTTAGAAGAGTCGAGAGGGACACTCGGTAAGTTATTTGGATTTTCAATTTGATTATCGATTTTTTTACCGGATCGTAAAGTTATGATAGCATCCAATTGAGTTTGATTTCTATCCTGGATTATATGAGCATGGTTTGGATTAGGATTTTGATTCCTAGGATTTGGAATGGGTTGACTCGGGAAAGTGCCTCTTCCCCATTCACTTACAGAAGTAGCCAAATGACTCATTTGCATTTCAAGTTTAGCGATAGATTTACTCGTGTTTTGCATATGTGAATTCAATAAATTTTGAAGATTGGTATTTGATTGAGATTTTGAGTCGTTGCTTTACTCAATTCTTCAAGAGGTTTTTCAAGTGATGTCAATCGTTTATCGTCTTGTGAAACAAAAGATTGTTGCGCTTGATTTTGAGAAGGTGGCGCAAAATTCTGGAATTGATTTTGTTGAAAGGGAGGATTTGAAATTATCCGAAAATGGTTGAAAAGGAGGTCGAACTAAATTCGAAGTTGCATTGTTTTGGGCCCAAGAGAAGTTAGGATGGTTTCTCCAACTCAGATTGTATGTTAGGGAGAACGTGGGCATTGGTCAACAATGTGGTTAGGATCGTTACATTTGTAACATTAAGGTTGAGACGCTTGAGCTTGGTTTGCTTGACTTGATGAAAGGACATTATCAAATTTGGTTAACAATGCGTCTATTTTCGCTTCTAAAGCCGTTGAGGATCCTACCGAATGAGCGTTGGATCGTGAATAAATCGACTTCTCGTTAGATCTTTCTCATTGAGCTGATTTTTCAGCTAAATTTTCAAGAAATTGCCAAGCGACATCGTGATGTTGGGCTAGACAGTTTCCTTGGCACATCGATTCAAGCATGGTTCGAGAACTATTTTCAAGTCCATCGTATAAAATTTGACAAAGAGTCCATTTTTCAAAATTGTGATGTGGACATTTGACTAGAAGTTCTTTAAATCTTTCGAAATAGTTTGCAAAGGATTCACCCCAAATTGATTAAAATTAACGATTTCGGTTCGAATTTTAGATGTCTTTTCCAAGGGGTAAATTTTTTTTAGAAAAATATTCACATATTCATTCCAAGTTCCAATTGTATTTGAAGGCAAGCTATACAACCATTTTTCGGCATAATCGGTAACTGCAAATGGAATTAACCTAAGTTTGATTCCATCGTCACTTAGTTGTTGAAATTTCATGGTTGCACAAACTTGTTCAAATTTGGTTAAGAAAATATAAGGATCATCACGTTCGAGATTGCCAAACTTTGGAAGAGTATTTATGTGATTTGAATGAATTTCAAAGTGGTTACCCGTTGGGGCGGGTAATATGATGCAAAATGGAATAGACACTACAAGAAAACACTGATTAGCGTCATATTTTTAGAAGCGGAAATTTTCGTCGGTAATTTGCAACGGATTTCCATGTGAACTGCAAGGGATAGTTTTTTCAGTTTTTTTCTCTTTTATTTATTACCGTCGTCTTCTGTCGTCCCTCACTAAGCCGTTGCAAATTGCGTCAAATTACCGACAAAAATTTTTTGCCGCTATTTCCCGCTGCAAATCCAAGCAGAATACAGACGAATATTTATCGCAACTATTTTGCAGTAGAGTTCCAACAGATTTACAAGAAATAATATTTATTATTAGTACTTGATATATATATATTAATTATTATTAATTATATTTAATATTTTGAAGAGTTGATTTTTTTAATTACTTAATTAAATTTTAAAATATTTATAGTTATAATTAAAGCTTAATAATTAATATTTATTTTTTAACATTTCATTTATTTATTATAGTTTAATATCCGAAATTAACAATAATATTTGACTTACCACTTAGTACTATATTCAATAATAAATAACCAATAATTACTGGTTATATTTGATAATTACTAATATATACATGATAATTAGTTTTTAATAATTAACATTAAATAATCATGATTGAAAAACAACAAATGCCAATTAAGATCAGCTCCTTTTCATTTTGCCGCCTCGTTTTTTCATTCTCCGCCTCTTATTTTTAATTCCCGCGAATGCCCTCTTACCGTAAACCTAATTCTAGATCCCACCGCTTGTTCGTCCTTTCCAATTTCATTTCTCTTTTCCCCTCTCCACCGTTATCGGATCCTTTCCAAGCTTCAAAAAATCACATTGCTCCGAAGATCTAAGTTCAACTGCCTCCTTTCCCCTTTGTTTCGAAAAACCGCATGTATCTAGGGTTTCTGCTCTCGAGCTGCTCTTTCATTCTTCGCCGGTTTTTCACACTTTCATCTGAATTCCCCACACCAGCTTCAATTCGTCTTCATCCCGGTCTTTATCTCTCACTAGTAGATATATCGCTTTCTAGTTCATCTTATATTCCCAACAATTTTTTAGTTTTGGTCTTTGGTTTCGATACAGCTCTGCTCAACGTGCATTGATGTCGGTCTTCAATTGTTGAAGTCTTCGGTCTTAATTGTTTCTGGATGTATCATCTTGAGGTTTGGATTATGTGGTTTTTTAGTTTGGATTTGCTTGTGGTAGGCCTATTTTCTGTTGTTTTTTAGTTTGGGTTGGGTTCAAGCAACTGCCTTCTTTGTTGCTATCTTGAATTTTGTACAAAATCTTTCTTTTTGGCCTTCAGATATTGTGGATTCATACATTAGTATTCAAAGTTCTTGTTTTTGGATTTCAGATGCAGTTTGTTTAGAGTCACATGCCATGTTCCAGAATTACATTTTTTTTTATGTTAAAAAAATTCAAGTAATACTATATCATTGTTGCCAATTAACCTCTAAAGATAGTTTCAAACATTCAAGTGATACTTCATATGCCAACAAGCTTTAAACATGAATATATAATGCATGGAAGAACAATAGCCTGGAACAGCAATGTGCTAGGTGGATCTCCATAAAATAAATCCAACGATGACTCCGCGTGAGGAGAAACGTGCCCAGTTGATGCGACAACAGTAGCTGAAACTCCAATGAGGGGAAGCGCATAGAAAGCATGAGTGACACTGGTTGATTCCATCCCCTGCCCGGTGAAGGCAATGCTCGAAAGAGGCGGAGGCAGAGCAGGGCTAATAACTTCAGAATGAATTTTTAGTTAGAAGGGGATAACTTAGATAATGAAGAGGTGGAGGCAGCGAGCGACCATAACCCTAGAACATAATTTTCAGTTATGCAGTAAAGACATGTGTTCTAGAATTACATGTTAGTTTTGTGGTGTTTTCTTATGTATTTCATCCTTCGTCGGGATTCGGATTGCCCCATGCATCATGTTGAAGTCTTCACCCTGTGAGGAGCTAGATTTTGCAAAAAAAAAAAAAAAAAAAAAAAAAACTTATTTGGTCTAACTTGATTACTCTTTAGTTCCCAAGATCAGTGTGATTGATTATTACATTTTTCCATATAAAACACACCTTTTTTTATTTCACTTTATTTGTGTCTAACTCACATTTCTATTGTGTTCAAATTCAATAACACAAATACTGGTAGGTTGTGCCATGTTTATTGTGCTTCTATGTCAGATGTTATTTTTGTGGATGTGGCATCTGCTGGTGTAGACTGCTCTGCCCTAGTGCCATTGAGGTGGATGATGGTATGTATGTCAGTTCTTTTGTTGCGAATAGTTGTGGTGTCCGTTTAGGAAAGGTCGATGAACAGGGTATGGAATTGTTCAGCTTTATTTTTTCCATTTCAAGTGTTAATGCTCTCACTGTTTTCGGATCGGTCTCTGTAGATACACAGTATTTCACGTAATGATTATTCTAAGTCCGATGAGAATTCAAATGTTGTGTGTTGATCTACTTTGCTTCTTGAATGGACCAACAGTGAAGGTTCCACATGAAATTATATGACTGGTGATACAAAGCCCCAAGATTTTTTCATATCCAAAGAAAATAAGCACAATCCATGGTTAAAATATCTGAAGCCAACCTTGGTAGAGGGTCCGAAAGATGATCATCTTGAGCTCTTTTTTCAAGTATGTCCCGATTTTATCATTTTAATTTTTACTTGTATATGTTCATACAAAATACCATCTTTAATACAAAATTGAATCAAATATTTAAACTGTCGCACCCTTTACCTTTTAGTTTTGTTAGGTTTTTTTTTAAAGTTGTTTTTAGATATTATTTTAAATCATACTATGTACAGTAGTTTGGTTTATACATATACAATTATATAAAATCTGGATTGTATACAATTTTAACTAAAGTGTCAGTTTGAAAGAAAGTTAACTAAAATTTATATGTGATCCAGATTATGTCATTATTTGTTGATTTTATATTTTGCAATGCATATATAAGAAGGGACCTATTACAATTTTGCTTCCAAGTATAAAATTTGACGGCTTCGGCTTTGATACGTATCAACCTTGCAGTTATGCTTTAATAATTAATTTGTAAAATGACCTTTTGTTGTTGTCATCTATATTCTTTAGCACACTAGTTATTCTTTTGGGGAAAACTAATAAGAAGAGGAATAGTGGTTTTTGCAAATAATTCTTTTCTTTCTTGAGCAATGTGATTATGGGGTTGTATTTATGGCATCAATTCTCAGCAAATTTGGTAAATTCTTCCACAAGTAGGAAAGCTTGAAGATGTGGTACGCTGGAAAGCTTGATGATGGGGTTGAACCTTTGATGACACACTGGGATTCGCTTAGTTAAAGGTTGAAATTATTGAGTCTACCTTGGGAAACTCAGACGAGAAATTCTCATCATGTAAGTCATCTTCAACATGCTCTTCCTAATTATTTTATTCACAAATGTTCTGCATGTTTTTCATTCTATAATATTTAGCTTTCTTGTCTTCATAACACACCCGGTAACCAATCTTAATTTGAAATCCTTCCATCGCTCATTATCATTTCTTAAAACGATGTCTTTCATTTTGCTATCTATGTAGTACTCCGTCTGAGACAATAAAAAACCAAGCAACAATTTACTTACACATTAAACTTCAAAACTTTTACTTGTTATTATTTACACATTAAAACAAAAAAAAAAAGTATCATGTAATTATTTACACATTAAAACTTTGGAGTATAACGTTTTTGAGCATTACAGCAATGAAGTTTTCAGTGATTTATTACAAATATGTTCTACATACGAGAACATTGTTATATGGTGCTATTGCTGGTGCTTGCGCTGCTACATATCCATTTGAGGTAGTTGGGGACCAATTGCAAATGCAGTCTCAAGCTTCTAAAACAAATGCATTTGCAACGTGTATGAAAATTGAAGAACAAGGAGGTGTCTCTGCCCTATATGTTGAAATAATTCCAAGCTTATTACAGGTAAAATAACAGCTAGTTCAATATACTATCCTATATGCTAGTTTTTTGACAGTGAACATTACAAAATGGATACAACACACCAATTAAGAAAAGAAAACATTTCCCGGCCACTATCTTTTTGTACGCATGTGTTTCTCCAATTTTTGGGTTGAGTTGTTTTGTTGTAAGGGTTGGCTGCACCTCTTTATGGTACACTCGTTGTGCAATTCTTCGTCTGATTATTACATGATTAAAGATTATATTGGGGAAAAATATTGAATTATTCGTCTGATCTTAATTTTCAAAACTAATATTCAAACTTGCTGGTTATATTCATAGGCTAATACTTTAACAAAAGATTTTGAAATGGTAGAGGTTCGAAAATAGGTTCAATTTGTTTGTTCCACTACAACATGCGGCAAACGTTATACTCAATGCAATGCTGATATTTTATGCAGATTCTGAAGCTTATGGATAGAGATAGTTTATTTCTTCACAAACGTTAATCAGGCATGCCTAGTATTAGACGAGGGAATTATTGTCAAGGCATTCGATCTTGATATTGCTGGGATTATGGTTGGGTATGTTAGTTAGACTTGTTTTGGTGTAAATATGATGTTATGTGGTTTTAATACGGTTATGGATTACATGTGTTTGTATTTAGGATAATGTTAGCAGCAACTGAATAGTTTTGTTGTTCATAATTCAGCTTGGTGTATGAATTGATGAAGGATTATGGATGTTTTGTTTTTTTTGTATGTGATTATGAATGTTCTTTTTAGTTCTAAATTAATATTGTTGGTTAATTTATCTTTGTTTTTTAAATATGTTATTTATTTCAGTGTTCACAGTTGAATGATATTTGTTGTATATATGTATGTATGTGTTTATATGAATATATATATATATCTGTGTGTGTGTGTGTGTGTCTATATATATATATGTGTGTGTGTGTGTGTGTGCAGATTAGCAGGGGAATAGCGGCGGATTACCAACAAAAAAAAGTGAGATTAAGTTTACTCTAATTTATTTTTCGTTGCTAATCCTTTGGAAAGTAGTAAGGGTTTACCAACGCTTTTTTACAAATAATAATTTATTATAAATTACTTATCCGTTGGTAAATAGTCGGTAAATAAATTCAAATTAAATTAATAAAAAAATATTTTTATTAAATAATTAGTAAAAAGACGGAAAACTATCAGAAAACTCATGCTAAATTCCATCGCTAAATCTGACATAATTACCGTCATGGTTTTTACCGACAAAAGTATTATGCAGGAAATCCGTCGCTAAGGCCAATACAGCGACGGATTAGCAGCGGATAATGCCACTGCTATTTGCTGTTTTTCTTGTAGTGAGACACCCGATCGGGGAAGTGTCTATCCATAAGAGTCTGAGGGGAGTTTTCTTCGGCCATGGTGAAAGGAATGTTTGTTCGGACTAAACGATTAGTAGAAGGATCACGGGTCCAACTACGCATGCACTAGCGCAAAGAAGATGAGAAAAGGAGAAATAACAAATTTGAGAATAGGATCGAAGCGATTTTTTTTAAGAGAGAAAAGTTAAATTTATGCAAAAAAGGAAAATACTATTGGCTTTTTTTTCTATTTTTTTTAAAAATGGATGAACTAATGCAATTAACAAATTTTCTAGAATTATATAGTGATGGTTAGATCAATTTCAACAAAATATTTCTCAGCCAGTTAACGGGCAGGAGTTATTGGTGCACCAGGAATCACCCTAGCAATGCAACCGAAGGTTTAGGTACCTTCAGAGGAACAACCGATATAATATTTAGGAATCACCGTAATATTTATAAATGGTTGTTACCCTGCTGTAGTCTAGACATCGAGAAATAATCCGTTAGAAATAAACCAGTTTGTCAAAATATAATGAAGCCCTTAGAAAATAAAAAAACTAAGATGAATGCAATTTTATTTTATTTTGAAAATCAACAAATTAACGAACAGTCTCAGAATAAGAAATTGCAGAATTAAATTTTTTTTACAAGCAAGCCACGACACTTGCACAAAAATCTTTACAAGCAATTATATATATATATATATATATATATATATATTAAGCAGCAGCAGCAGGCCCTGTAGAGTTTAGAAAATTCCCACCTAGATCGGTAGTCCGTCCAGTGCAATTGAGTAGCGCTAGCGCGTTCACACCCCACTTGGTGTGCAACCACTCCAACCAAATCTGTTTACAAATCGTTTGACCTCTGAATTCTGATTTCTTTGCTTGACTTCGGTTCCTTGATTATTAGTTGATTTTTTTTTGCAGAAGGAGACAACTAAAAAATTGAAAACACAAGAAAATGAAACTAAATAAAACAAAACTAAACAAAGTGAGGAAAACAAACAAAAATAAAAACTCAACTTTTCACAGATAAATGACTCACGCATGCAAAGTAAAACTAACACACAAATAGCTGGACTCACCTACTAGAAACAGACAGACGCACCCAATTTGCTTACCCCTACACCAAAATCCCAAGTTCCCAGCAACTCAAAGAAAAACACAAATAAATAGGTGCACAAATAAAAAGTTTTCTTTTAGAAACTCAAAGAAAAAGAAACAACGAGAATCATTCTTCACCAAAAATAAATCGAATCACGCAAGAAATATATTTCCTTTTTGATTTTCTTTCCGAAAATTGAATTTATGGATCTGCGAATTAGGGGTGATTTCGAATTATTGCGAACGGATTTGTGGTGGCCGATTGTACGGTGAAAGTTTTTGACGGAGAAGTGGTTTGATAGAGATGGTCAGAAGACTTGATGATTTTCTGTTGGTTTAAAACACGGTAGATAGAAGGACTTGTGTTGACTTTGGTTTTGCAAGTAGCGTAGGCTTTAGGGAGATTGCAAAAGGATGATGGAAGAAGACTGTGATGTTGTAAGGGTGTGTGTTTTGTGTTGGCGTGGTTTGATGAATTGGACAGTGGCGATGATGTGGATGGGAGCTTGTAGCAGATGTTTTCGGTGTGGTGATATTTATGGATGAAGGGGGGTTATAAGTGCGGAAAGTATGGCTATTGGTTGTAGGAAGAAGTAAGCCAGTGAAAGAGATGGATGGTGATGTAAGCAGTGGTATGATACTATGATGGTGTTTGGTTGTGAATGGTAGGTGAATTTTGGAGAGAGAGAAGATGGAAGAAAAATGAATTTGTGAAGATGAGAAGGTATGGAATCAGAGTGATGGTTGGTTTATAAAAATGAGAAGAGAAATTAGAAAATATAAGACAGAAAAGGAAAGAAAATTATAGAGGGAGGGCAAGAAAATGGAAAGCAATTAATTGGTTTATTTATTCATTTATTGATTATTTGTAAAGAAAGGAAAGAATTGTGGAGAAAAGTTGGAATGAAATAAAAGAGAAAAAAAGGAAGATTTTTTTTATTTATAAGAATAGAAAATTAGATGAAGGTGGAAAGAAATAAATGAGATGAAGGTGGAAGGATATTAATGAAATGAAATAGGAAAGAATTTGAAAAATCAAGGCAAGTGTTAATTTTTTTTTAACAATAACTAAACACGATAAGAACAACCACAAAGACAAATACACAAAAAATCAAAAACGAACAAAATGAACAAAGCAAACACACACACTTTTTTTGTTTTTTTTAATGTAGAACACAAATAAGAAAATTAATTCGAAGAGTAAAATTAAAACTAATTTATCTCCCCGGCAACGGCGCCAAAAACTTGTTCGCTAAACGGATATTCTATGGAATTAGAAAACCGTTGACAAAATATCGTAATAATAACTGCAAGCGCACGGCGTACAATCGTAGTACATGGCGAATACGGAATGTAATAACCCGTATTTTGAATAACAAGTTATAACATAGATCAAGACAGAATTAAATGATAAATTCTGAATCAAGGGAAACGGGCTGTGCCATTGTGTTCATCTCGGAAAAATACACGAAATAGAGTCCGAGTTTTCGAAAATCGAAGTCCGTATGACCAAGTTATGGCCCGTCAAAGTTTTCAGAAAATTTCAAGTTCAAAAACAGTTCAAATTTGAATTCAGAATTCAAATTCAGCCAAGCAGGACAGGCGGGAAAAGTTCCCGCCAGCCCCAAGTCGACTGGGGAGTCGACTTGGGAGTCGACACACCCCAGGTGGTGTCGACTGCCCAGTCGACACCCTTGTCGACTTGGGTGGTCGGCCAGTTTGGCCTGGGTGCACCTGACTTGTTCCTCAAGACATGTTTGGAGGCTTGTGACGGATTTTAAAGGCTCAGATCTGAATTAGGGTTAATCCTATGGCCTAAACTAACCTAAACTTCTATAAAAGGACCCTAATACCTAGCCTAAACCATCATAAATCAATCCTACAACTAGATTATGCCAAAATGTTTAATCATGGCCTCCACCCTCTTGTCATAGTCTCCATCTTCATTCATATGAGAGTTCCTAAGCTTGTTTGAGAGTTTCTAAGTTTGATTCAAGGACAAAGTTCAATCTTTCTTCATCAAAGCAAGGATCTTCTTCTTATTTCTCAAGGGTTTTCATTGGAGCTCATTTGGGGGTTTTTAGAGTTGCTAGTGGCTTCTTCTCAATCTTATTTTATTTTATAAGTCTTCATAGCAATGTAAGCCCTATTTTACTCTTAGATTCTAACTATGAAGTTAAATATGACATGTTGCAAGTTTGAGTTTGGGCCTACGTATGATTTGTGCTTTGATTCTATCATGTTATGCATAGATTTATCCTATGCATGTTTGTAAAGCTATCACCTTGACTTTGTGCATAGAAAGCTATGAGCTTTGATTTGAAATGTTGCATAAAGCAACATAGAAACTCTCATAACCCTTATGTTATCTTGCATATGATGTTATATGCGAATCACTAGCTATCATCCTATGTCATTTATGACCATGTTTCACCTATTTTGCTAAAGTTTGATCTCATGCATGTTTTGAGGCTTGTAATGTAATATGCAAGTTTATGAACACATTTTCTTCATATGCCACCATGTTTAACTTGTGGCCAAACCTTATTAATTATGTCATGCTTCTAAAGTTCTCTCTTTGAGATCTATTTGCGTTTATGCGAACTTACATGCGATGGGGTTACGTTATGGGTAAACTAAAATGACATAAAATCATGACTTGAAAGATGACACGAAATATGACTTGTGATTATGCTTGGAACATGAACATGAACTTGGACAGGACTTCTAGAAAACATGAGAATGGCCAACTCAAGGTTGGGTTGAGTTTGTAGCATAAATCTACCCATAACCGACCGGCTTAACTAGTGGCTACAAGCAATAGGACCCAATGTGAGTAGTTGGTCATGTCGCACTTGAAACCCGAGGTTAGACTAAGTTGTGGTGTAAAGCTACCCGGACCCGCCCGGCTTAACTAGTAACCACAACAAGGTCTAATGTGAGAGGTTGGGTGCATTAAATTAATTAATGTCACATGATAGGGTTAAGTCATGGACCACTTGAATACTTAACCAATTAAACACGATGGGTTGATAGGGTTAAGTCATGAACCTTGGGTACACTTAACCAACTTGATACTTGATTGGATAGGGTTAACCACGTTTAACCCGTTAGAAACCCTAGTTACGTGGTCCTTTTCACCAGTAACCCTCTTGGTTGTATCATGATACCCTAGGGACTAGGCTAGGGTGGGGCACGATTACTGGGCTGACATGTAAGCGACCAAAACGACGGCTGAGTAGGTGCGCCGGTGTAGGTTCAGGCGGACTATGGTCGTGCACATAGTCCGGAGTTGAAAAAGCAGACACGGGCACCAGTAGGTTTAGACTGTGCGTGCTTGATTTGTGTCCGTGGTTGGCACCCTAGGGCTTGATACACCCTAGGGTGGACCTAGCACAGTTTGACTACACTTCGTGATTGGGCCGTATGACACCGACACTTGACGAGTTAGGCTTTTAGGGAGCCGATCGACTAGACCGTGTTGTTGGACCTTGATTTAGGTCATCTCGTGATAGTGGGCCAAGATTGGGCCAAGGGATCACTTCTTGTTTATATTTGACATGGGTTGGAATACTAGTACACTTGGTGCAAAACTTAACCTTGTATATGCGATGCCACACTTGATCCATCTTGTTAACTTTTCACCATGCCAGTTATCATCCTATGTTTCATCTCTGTTTTACATGTCCAGTTAACTTTATTAGTTCTTATACTAATAGTAGGTAGGACTTACCAGTCTTTTGACTGACCCATTTTCTTTCGCCTCTTTTCTTTCATTTCCCCCCCAGGTTTACAGTGTGGGAACACTAGCACCTAGCTTGGATCTTTTAGCTGCTTTTCTGGATAGCTCATGTACGGTTTGGACTTGAGCTCGCTATGGCTTTATTCTACTTTGGGGATAGTCACTTTATGAATTTTTTTTCAGTTTTCAGTTGATGTTTCTAGACTCTGTTTTGTGGGAAAATAATGACCAAGTACTTTGATGTAACTTGACTATGGTTTTGAAATGTTAGTTTTTACCCGCTGCTTTGTTTACTCTGTCTTTACTTATATGTTCTGTCTTGTGATATCTGCATGCATGTTTACCTTGCTTAACTCCCCTCCAAAGCTAGTGCGCTTGCAAGAGTGACATTGGCGGAGGTGGGGTGTTACATTTGGTATCAGAGCATAAGGTTTTACTAGACCGAACAAAAGCTTTAAAACCCTTTGAAAAACTATTTTCAAAACCAATTAAGTATTTTCCAAGAAAAGTCTAGTTTATTTTAAAGGCTATTCCCCAAAAGCCATTAGCATTATCCTTTGTTTCCTCGTTCTAAATCTATCTTTTCCCTTTTTTCCAGCATGGCCGATCTTAACCTTCCCGAGGGAGTAACCATTCCCGGATGGTTTCGGAGGTACTTGGAAGCTAGGTCCAACGATGTGGGCCCAGCAAACACTCCCACCGTAACTGAGGTTCCTCCTCCTCCTCAGCATCCACAAGCAGATTTCGCAAAGGTTTGCAAAAACTTTAAGGCGATGGGTGGCAAGAATTTTATTGGGACGGAGACTTTTGTTGAGGCGCGAAATTGGTTGAAAGAAACTGAAGATCTCTTCGCCATCTTTGATGTGGAAGACCGTAGAAAAGTTCTGTTGGCAGTATGGCTATTGAAAGAGGAAGCTGCTTATTGGTGGGAAGTCACCAACGCTACTAGGCCTATAGAGACTTGGGTCGACTTTAGGACGAGGTTTGGGCTTAAGTTTCTATCATCTGCTGAGGCGAATCTGCAATTGGAGAAGTTTATATCTTTGAAGCAAGGGGACATGACAATGAGGGAGTATGTGAATAAGTTTAACCAGCTTGCTCGATTCGGTTTGGACATGGTTAGTACTCCCCAGAAGAAGGCTCTACGCTTTGCACGAGGGTTGAATGAGCCATTACAAGGTTTAGCCATGTCTCATATACCCATGGGGGCCACTTTTGAAAGCCTAGTGGACATGGCATTGCTTCAGGGAGACGATAGGAATGGCAAGAAAGAAGTCAAGCCTAATGAGACTCAAACCAAGAAGGCGGACTCCAAGTGGGGAGGAAATCAGAGCAATCAGAACAACAAGAACAACAAGGGCAATAAGGCCAACAACAACAAGGCAAAGGACACAAGAAGGTGCAACTTCTGTGGGATTGTTGGGCACATAGCCAAAGATTGCAGGAAGAAGAAGAGAAAGTTGGGCGAATGCTTTCATTGTGGAGAGACTGGACACTTTAGAAAGGATTGCCCTAAGAAGCAAGGACAAGGGCAAGGGCAGACTCAGCGTGTAGGACCTTCTGGAGGGCAAGTGCATGCTCTCAACACTGCTCCAGTTCAGGACCGAGGTAGTATTTCTGTAGAAAGCCTTGTTTACATTTCTGATTTTCCTGTTCGCACTTTATTTGATTCTGGCGCATCGCATACTTTTATTTCTTCTGACATTGTTGAAAGTTTGCACCTAAGTACTAGTCTAGTTGAGGATCCCGTTAGTGTTTCAAATCTAATTGGGGGTTCCGCCCATCTATCTATGATTTGTATGGATTTGAGGATTTCTATCTTGACCGTAGAATTCACGTGTAATGCTTGTGTTCTCGGGTTCACGGGATACGGATTGATTTTGGGCATGGATTGGTCGTCCAGTTATGGAGCCATTCTCGATTGTGAGCATAGGGTGGTGAGGCTCATGACTCGCCTCGGTAATACCCTAGAGATTTCTTGCAACCCGCTGGATCCCGTCATGTTATGTTATCTGGAATCTCTTGACTCGTCCATCGATGATCTGCAATCTGTAAGGGTGGTCCGAGAATACCCTGATGTCTTGGAAGAGGTTAAGGGGTTACCCCCTAAACGAGAGATAGATTTCCACATTTATCTTGTTGATAATGCCAAGCCAGTTACATTGCCCGTTAGGCACATGGCCCCGCGAGAAAGAAGAGAGCTCAGTAAGCAAATCATGGAGTTGCTTGAGAAGAATTTTATTAGGCGAAGCATTTCTGAATGGGGTGCTCCTGTGGTGTTCGCTACTAAGGCGGATGGTTCGCTTCGTCTATGTGTTGATTATCGAGAGTTGAACAAGCTGACAAAGAAGAATAGGCACCCGTTACCGAGGATTGATGACCTCTTTGACCAGCTTGTTGGTGCTTCTGTTTTCTCTCAGCTCGATCTAGCCACCGGATTCCATCAGCTTAGAGTGGCTGAGGATAGTATTGATAAGACTGCGTTTAGGACTCCAGATGGATTCTTTGAATGGCTTGTCATGCCATTCGGTTTGACTAATGCACCCGCCTACTTCGTAGATTTGATGAGTAGGGTGTTCAGGGAGTTCCTTAACAAGTTTGTGGTTGTCTTCGTGGATGATATTCTGATCTTCTCAAAGGATGATGAAGAACATGCTAGACATCTCAAGGAAGTGATGGATACGCTTAGAGCTCATCAGTTGAAAGCCAAGTTCTCCAAATGCCATTTTTGGAGAAGGGAAGTTCGGTTTCTTGGACATATAGTTTCTAAGCAAGGCATAGCGGTGGATCCCGCGAAAGTGGTTGCAGTTCAAGACTGGAAGACTCCTAGGAATGCAACCGAAGTAAGAAGCTTTCTCGGTCTGGCGGGCTACTATAGGAAGTTCATTAAGGACTTCGCTAAGATTTCATCCCCTCTCACTAAGTTGACGAAGAATAACTTAGTCTTTGCATGGGACTTAGAGTGTGAGCTTGCTTTTCAAAGGCTCAAGAGGACCCTCACCACAGCTCCAGTTTTGGCATTACCCAATGGCGGTAAGATGTTTACCGTGTACACCGATGCATGTGGCACGGGGTTAGGTGCTGTTCTGATGCAGGAAGGAAGAGTGATATGTTATGGGGGTAGGCAACTTAAAGTTCATGAGAAGAACTATCCCACTCATGATTTGGAGTTGGCGGCGATCGTCTTTGCACTCAAATCCTGGCGCTACTATCTTTTAGGCGAAAGGTTTGAGTTATATACTGATCACAAGTCGCTCAAGTACCTCTTCTCGCAGAAAGATCTGAATCTATGGCAGCAAAGGTGGATGGAATTCTTGGCATCATATGAGTTCGAGATAGCTTATACCCCTGGCAAGGGTAATGTTGTGGCAGATGCGCTAAGCGGAAGAAGATTGACTTTGAGTCCCTTTTTTGTGGAGATGAAGAGCCTAGAGTTCTTGGCAACCTTTGATTTCACAACGGCTGTTGAGTCGATGACGGGTTCGTTAGCATCCCTTGAGCTTAGACCTACACTTCTTGATCAAGTAGGGACTTCGCAGAAGGAAGACCCGCAGATAGTCGAGGTCATGGACAAGTGGATTCGTGGTGAGACGTCTAGTCACCTTGCTAGGTATACTATTGATGACAAGGGTTGGCTAAGGAGTGATGGAAGGCTATGCGTTCCACAAGTGGGAGACTTGGTTCATAAAGTTCTCGAAGAAGCGCATCACTCGAAGATGACTATACATCCTGGAGGAGATAAGATGTATAGGGATATGAAGCACATTTTCTTTTGGGCTGGAATGAAGAAGGATGTGGCAGAGTATGTTTCAAAGTGCATGGTGTGCCAACAAGTGAAAGCCGAGTCGAAGAAACCCGGTGGGCTATTACATCCATTGGAGGTCCCGCAATGGAAGTGGGAAAGTATCTCTATGGATTTTGTGGATGGATTGCCTAGGTCAAGGAAAGGGAATACGAGCATATGGGTCATAGTTGATAGACTTACGAAGAGTGCTAATTTCATTCCAGTGAAGAGCAAGAGGACCGCATCATGGTTAGCATCTGTTTATCTTCGAGAGATAGTGAGATTGCATGGAGTTCCTTCTAGCATAGTTAGCGATCGTGACCCAATCTTCACTAGCCAGTTCTGGAATAGTTTGCAAGAAGCGATGGGTACGCGATTGAATCTAAGTACAGCCTATCACCCCCAGACGGATGGCCAAACCGAAAGGGTGAATAGAGTGCTAGAAGATCTTTTGAGGCTTTGTGTTCTTGACTTTGGTGGTACTTGGGAAGACCACCTTCCTCTTGTAGAGTTTGCTTATAATAATAACTATCAAGCTAGCATAGGGATGGCGCCATTTGAAGCTTTGTATGGGAGGCCGTGTAGGTCACCATCTTGCTGGTGGGAGACAACAGATAGGCTTATACTTGGGCCCGATATGATACTGGACACATCCGAGAAAGTTGAATTGGTGAGAAAACGGATAAAAACGATCCAAGACAGACAGAAATCCTATGCTGACAAGCGAAGGACAGATTTGGAATTCGAAGTTGGAGATATGGTTTTCGTGAAGGTTTCTCCTTTGCGTAATGTGGTTCGTTTTGGAGCAGTTGGAAAGCTGGCACCAAGGTTCGTAGGACCCTTCCATATAGAGAGAATTAGGAAGATGGCTTATAAGGTGGAATTGCCCGAGAAGCTGGCCGGAGTGCATAATGTCTTTTATGTCTCGCATCTCCGAAAGTGCCTACATGAGTCCGCTGAGGTGGTTGAACCTAGCATTCTTGAAGACGTGGAGATAGAGAAAGAGGCAATCTTGAGGAGAGCACCGATTCGTATCTTGGGAACGGAGATCAAGAAGCTAAGAAATCGAGAAGTCAAATTGGTGAAGGTTCAGTGGAGTGAGGCCGAAGAGGATGCAACTTGGGAAACCGAGGAGAAGATGCGTGGGCTTTATCCATTTCTTTTTGAGGGTACATTCTCAAACTCTTTTCCTAGTTAGCATATCTTTCTTTTGCTATCCATGTTTATCTTGTTATCTCGTTAACCTTGTCATGAGAACCTTAGGTAGAAACCCTTTGGATGAAACATGTATTTGAAACATGTTATGCTTGATGTTTGCAAGTGGTTGCAAGTGTTTGCAAGTGGATACTCGAGGATGCATGATACACATTAGGCACTAAGATCGGCTCACACACTTTCATATTACATATGCATGAGTGATTATACTTATTCATGGCTGAAACTTGTTATGCTATCACGTGGATGTTGCATATGGATGAATGTTATGTGCACTCATATAGAGATTATGAATTATGTTAGGAATTTGCATACATATGGACTCATTTCACTAACATACTTTGCATTAAGGAGGTTTACTGAATCAGTAACCGCCTGATTTTCGCATTAGATAAGTACATATACACACACCTTTGCATATGATCATACAGCATTTAGAATTTGTTAAGGACAATGGTTACTTGTGGATGATGTTGTGAGTAGATGGATGATGGATGGTAGGATACGTTCTTCCTAACTTGAAGATTTTGGGGACGAAATCCTTTAAGGTGGGGAGAATGTAACAATCTGTATTTTGAATAACAAGTTATAACATAGATCAAGGCAGAATTAAATGATAAATTCTGAATCAAGGGAAATAGGCTGTGCCATTGTGTTCGTCTCGGAAAAATACGCGAAATAGAGTCTGAGTTTTCGAAAATCGGAGTCCGTATGACCAAGTTATGGCCCGTCAAAGTTTTCAGAAAATTTCAAGTTCAAAAACAGTTCAAATTTGAATTCAGAATTCAAATTCAGCCAAGCAGGACAGGCGGGAAAAGTTCCCGCCACCCCCAAGTCGACTGGGGAGTCGACTTGGGAGTCGACACACCCCAGGTGGTGTCGACTGCCCAGTCGACACCCCTGTCGACTTGGGTGGTCGGCCAGTTTGGCCTGCGTGCACCTGACTTGTTCCTCAAGACATGTTTGGAGGCTTGTGACGGATTTTAAAGGCTCAGATCTGAATTAGGGTTAATCCTATGGCCTAAACTAACCTAAACTTCTATAAAAGGACCCTAATACCTAGCCTAAACCATCATAAATCAATCCTACAACTAGATTATGCCAAAATGTTTAATCATGGCCTCCACCCTCTTGTCATAGTCTCCATCTTCATTCATATGAGAGTTCCTAAGCTTGTTTGAGAGTTTCTAAGTTTAATTCAAGGCCAAAGTTCAATCTTTCTTCATCAAAGCAAGGACCTTCTTCTTATTTCTCAAGGGTTTTCATTGGAGCTTATTTGGGGGGTTTTAGAGTTGCTAGTGGCTTCGTCTCAATCTTATTTTACTTTATAAGTCTTCGTAGCATTGTAAGCCCTATTCTACTCTTAGATTCTAACTATGAAGTTAAATATGACATGTTGCAAGTTTGAGTTTGGGCCTACGTATGATTTGTGCTTTGATTCTATCATGTTATGCATAGATTTATCCTATGCATGTTTGTAAAGCTATCACCTTGACTTTGTGCATAGAAAGCTATGAGCTTTGATTTGAAATGTTGCATAAAGCAACATAGAAACTCTCATAACCCTTATGTTATCTTGCATATGATGTTATATGCGAATCACTAGCTATCATCCTATGTCATTTATGACCATGTTTCACCTATTTTGCTAAAGTTTGATCTCATGCATGTTTTGAGGCTTATAATGTAATATGCAAGTTTATGAACACATTTGCTTCATATGCCACCATGTTTAACTTGTGGCCAAACCTTATTAATTATGTCATGCTTCTAAAGTTCCCTCTTTGAGATCTATTTGCGTTTATGCGAACTTACATGCGATGGGGTTACGTTATGGGTAAACTAAAATGACATAAAATCATGACTTGAAAGATGACACGAAATATTACATGTGATTATGCTTGGAACATGAACATGAACTTGGACATGACTTCTAGAAAACATGAGAATGGCCAACTCGAGGTTGGGTTGAGTTTGTAGCATAAATCTACCCGGAACCGACCGGCTTAACTAGTGGCTACAAGCAATAGGACCCAATGTGAGTAGTTGGTCATGTCGCACTTGAAACCCGAGGTTAGACTAAGTTGTGGTGTAAAGCTACCCGGACCCGCCTGGCTTAACTAGTAACCACAACAAGGTCTAATGTGAGAGGTTGGGTGCATTAAATTAATTAATGTCACATGATAGGGTTAAGTCATGGACCACTTGAATACTTAACCAATTAAACACGATGGGTTGATAGGGTTAAGTCATAAACCTTGGGTACACTTAACCAACTTGATACTTGATTGGATAGGGTTAACCACGTTTAACCCGTTAGAAACCCTAGTTACGTGGTCCTTTTCACCAGTAACCCTCTTGGTTGTATCATGATACCCTAGAGACTAGGCTAGAGTGGGGCATGATTACTGGGCTGACATGTAAGCGACCAAAACGACGGCTGAGTAGGTGCGCCGGTGTAGGTTCAGGCGGACTATGGTCGTGCACATAGTCCGGAGTTGAAAAAGCAGACACGGGCACCAGTAGGTTTAGACTGTGCGTGCTTGATTTGTGTCCGTGGTTGGCACCCTAGGGCTTGATACACCATAGGGTGGATCTAGCACAGTTTGACTACACTTCGTGATTGGGCCGTATGACACCGACACTTGACGAGTTAGGCTTTTAGGGAGCCGATCGACTAGACCGTGTTGTTGCATCTTGATTTAGGTCATCTCGTGATAGTGGGCCAAGATTGGGCCAAGGGATCACTTCTTGTTTATATTTGACATGGGTTGGAATACTAGTACACTTGGTGCAAAACTTAACCTTGTATATGCGATGTCACACTTGATCCATCTTGTTAACTTTTCACCATGCCAGTTATCATCCTATGTTTCATCTCTGTTTTACATGTCCAGTTAACTTTATTAGTTCTTATACTAATAGTAGGTAGTACTTACCAGTCTTTTGACTGACCCATTTTCTTTCGCCTCTTTTCTTTCGTTCCCCCCCCTCCCCCCCCCCCCAGGTTTACAGGGTGGGAACACTAGCACCTAGCTTGGATCTTTTAGCTGCTTTTCTGGATAGCTCATGTACGGTTTGGACTTGAGCTCGCTATGGCTTTATTCTACTTTGGGGATAGTTACTTTATGATTTTTTTTTTCAGTTTTCAGTTGATGTTTCTAGACTCTGTTTTGTGGGAAAATAATGACCAAGTACTTTGATGTAACTTGACTATGGTTTTGAAATGTTAGTTTTTACCCGCTGCTTTGTTTACTCTGTCTTTACTTATATGTTCTGCCTTGTGATATATGCATGCATGTTTACCTTGTTTAACGCCCCTCCAAAGTTAGTGTGCTTGCAAGAGTGACATTGGCAGAGGTGGGGTGTTACAGGTCGATCCGCAGGGAAAGAATTTATTCTAATCTTACTCAATCAAATTAAACCAAAGGCGAGTGAACTTGTTAACCATAAACTAAAAGAAAACTAACAATGTTAAAATGAATACAAATATTAGATTAGGAGACAATTTAGGAGTAGATTCGCTATCAACATCAATTTAATTAACATAAAAAATGGTTCTAACTCTCTTTAGTATTTAGCACATTAAGTGTTGTATTCATACAAGCATGATTTATATGCTAGAAAATTCAAGCTACATAAATCATCAATTTTCAATACGAACTTAAAGCCCTAATTATCACATAGAAAATAATAGTTCTAATATGAATTAGATTGTGATAAAGTATGATTCTATTAATGATATGAGTATAACACATTTGGTAATAACCAACCAGCATGTGTTGTTAATTTTCACCATATAAAATCTTTACTTTATCAATATCCAATTATAGATTAAGCTCTAATAAGAGAGTTAGAAACAAGAAATTCTTATGTTAATTAATCATGAATCATGAGAGCTTCACTACCCCTAAATTGAAGGGGTTTAGCTACTCATGATGGATTCAATGATAACATAAAGATATTTCATTATAAAAGAGAACAAAATAAAGAACAAATAAAGATAAAAATCTATTCTACTTGTAGAAGAGAAAATACCATGTAAATGAAAAACAACAAATAAATATTGCATTAAAGAGACAGATTACAAAAAAGAAATGGCTAAGAAGCCATGGCAAAAAAAGAGAAGTTTTGCTTTCAGCCTCACTCTAAACTAAAAATCCAAGATGATCCTTTACATTATCATACATGGCTTATTTATACATGAGAGAAAAACTTAAATTAACTTTTTGCGTGCTACCAAGAGTGCCCCTTCTTTAAGCTTCATTTTGTCTTTTAGAAAAAATTATTCATGAAGCCCTAATTTTGTGTCTCCACTAAAGAAGGAAGGAGAGTGAATAGGGTCCACCATTAATTCTCTATTTGAATTGATTCCCTCTTTCATCTTTTTTGGCAAGGCATTGATTTCCTTCTTTTGAATTGATTCCCTTTCCATTGATTGATTTCCTTTTTTTGTATGCATATACGTCTTTATGAAGTCCTCTTCTACATGCATTCAATTTCTGCAAAAATATGAAAAATGTCCAAGTAAACATTCTCAAAATAATACAAGCACAAAAATGACCATTTTCCTCCTATATGATGATAAATGCATGATGTTCTGAAATCAATTCAATTATTGTTTAAACATGATAAATACCCATATATGACATTTATTAGCACTAAACAAGAATAAATATGTGAATATAAATGTGCATTTTTACATGCACACTAATTAGAGTATATATTTATGGGCCTATCACATTTAAACAATACAAGAAAATATGTTATTAATAACGTCATTTAATAACACATTATCAAAAGTGTTATTGTTTATGGTTAAACATTTTGTTTTTTTACTTATTTTGTTCCATACCATGCTCTGTAACGCTCGCTCCAAAATTTTCATCTTCCCTCCAAAATAACAATTAAGTGGTATCTCCCTTTCTAAAGCACAATCGTTTTCGTGTCCCTTCCAATTTTATCTGCATCCAAATAACCCTAATCAAACTGTCCACTCCATACACCTTCGCAGCCGTTCTCCGTTCTTCCCATCTACAATAGTTCGCTCCTCGGTAGTCAACTCTGAAACCCTAATCTTCAATTTTCAATTTCTCCTTTCATCGGTAATTTTCAGGTTCGCTCTTCAGTAGCCATGGATGTCAAACGCCGATTTCTATGTTATTGCTCAAAAAACTAAAATGCCTATATTTGATTAATGCTGCTTTTTGAAATTTTACTGCGGCATTTCATAAATTCATGTGTGAAAATTCGTTTATGGTTCATTGTTCCAATTTTTCAAATTTTACTGTGTTATTTTATGCTTTCCTGTGAGAAAATTCATTTATGAAAATGGGAATGTGGAGGAATTATGTCCCATAGCAAATTAACTTTTCTCATGTGTTTTTTCTTTATTGATTTTAGAGAAGAGAGTATGAATACAATCGACAAGCTTTTGAGCAGAAGACTCATGCTTGGACTAAAAATTATGCTAATGGCAGGGTTGAAAGAAGGAGCAATTCGTGTTGCTCTTCTGACGAAGTGCCAGACCTGGTAATTATCTGCTTATTTATTTGTACCTTGCCATGTTTTCTTGTTATGTTTTTCTAGTGATATAGCACTGGTAATTTGTTTTCACAAATATTAACTTGTTTGAGTTAATGGAGGGAAGTTCTGTTTTTGCAATTGATTTTGGCTTCGGCAAATGAAGCACCAAATATGAGCAGAACAAATCGAAACAGAATGTATAGGTTTGATGTTGAATCACAATGAATTCTTTTCTGTTAAAAAAAGGAAAAAGAAAAATTAACTGGATGCATATTGGGATACTGTTTTACATCCCTTGGGGTTTGTTCCCTGGTTCTTTCATTTGATTGTGTTGTAGGTATATATCAAGTTAAGATTCACGTGAGTGCAAGTGCTTCTCCTTGATGCGAGCTCGAAAATCATGTACCGATTGTATTGATTTCAGCTTATATGTTGTCTAATTTTGCGGACCATGTAAACATATCATAGTTTACTTTACTTTCCTTTTTTTCATTTGTATTTGAGTGTGCACTCAAACTCTATGTTAACATGTCTTTTGTGTTTCCCATTTTATGGTCATTATCCCATTACTGTTAATCAATTTTATGGTCACTATCACAAATATAAGGCAATTTGAAAAAAAGGATTTTTGAACCTGGGATTTGCTTGCATTAGCAACCAATAAAAGATGAAGTGCATTAGAGTACTGGTTTCATCATTTTATTTATTAATGGTTTAGATATGAATCAAAACTAGTCCAATTCTATGATGGTATAATCGATACTTAGTACACTGCATGATTAATGGGTTGCAGATGTGAAGTTCAGTTATATTTGAATGATGGCTGAAATTGGGAAATGCGATGATATGTGTTGATTGTAGGCATATTAATCTATTTCAAACATAAGATGTTTACAAGAAAAAATACTACACATCAGTACACTTGTAAAATACTCACAGCTTTGTGTATGGTTGTATAGAATTAACAAATGGGTACGGCTTGATAAATTTAGTTGTGATTATGATTCTTGAACAGTCAAGCGATCAGAAGCAACAACTGTGAAACTTATAAATAATAACAATTAACAATATACATGAGTATCATGTTTCTAATTGTTTTTTCCCTTTAATTCTGCTTTTGTTCTGCTAAAATCGCAAATTTTTTTGTTCTCTTCATTTTGAAGCAGCATAGTGCTTCAGCATTATTTTGCTTTTGCTGTAATGTGTTATGTTTACTTTCAAATCACTTTCTGATACGCGAGCTTATTTGTGGCCTCATGTCATGTTTTTTTGTCTTGATTATTTAAACCGGTTAGCGATTTTCCTTGCCATAATTTCTTCAATCAAATGTAGTTTTGGATTTTGCATAGCAATGGAGCTTTCTAGTTGAATTCAGATCTCAGAATTTCTTTTCTTTTTACAAAACTGGTACGGAAACTAATTATTTGAATAGTCATACTATCCAATGACATTTAAAATTCCATTATTAACAAACTTTTCACTAGTGCTGAGTGAGTGTGTGTATATATATCTCTCTGATAAGAAGATGATTAACAGAATGCACATTTGGATTACAGATGATGGTTATTTATAGTTTTGGTTGTTGCCTCTTCTTCTCTGTTAGGAAGCAGGCGCCTTTTTACTGTTCCCATGCACGAAACATCAACTGAACAGGTGTTTTTCTTTTTAAAATGAATTATGGCACATGAATGAACTTCTGATTCGTTAAATGAAATTTGATTTGAAGAAGACATATACATAATTCTCTCCTTGGAAACATGTTTTGGATTGAAGATCATCAGAATAAAAACTGCATTTATATGCATTTATTTAATTATTACCACTATTAAATTAGTGCATCTGAAAATTTTACATGTTCAAGGTCAAGTCAAAGATATCCATTATTCTATGAAATAAGACTGTTATATTAGGAGAATCTAAGGCTAATGAAGATTAACATGTTATGTTATTGGTTTCAAGTGCTTGAACTTTTATTTCCCTATTTAAGATTTTGTTAATTTAATGCTAAAAAAAAAAATATAAACTCTGGAGTCTGGACCATACAGAAGCTGTATTGATTTCACTTTTACCATATATGTCTCTTTTCAGGGTTGTTGCTGGATAGTTTGAGTGGATAATTGTACTTGCTACAACAGGTATGCATCACTTTATGGAGGAAGGTACTTATTGGTAATTTAATTTTTATGCAAATCAATAACTTCTCTTTGTTCACAATATTATTACTTTGTAAGGATGTTTAATTTTTGAATGATTCATCATGTCATTTTATTAAAAGTAACAATTATCAACCCTACGAAACCTGTTTTGATTTCTTTTTTAGCATGAGTGCTAATTTAGGCAAATATACTATAAATAATAAAATGAATAAATAAAGTTGGTTCATTTACAATTATTTCCGTGCACCCAGTCATGTTTTAAATAGAAAATGTTTGTGCTGATATTCTCAATAAGAATGAAGAATGTACACATCATAACCAACAGATATGGTTCGAAATTGTTTATACTATTGAATAAGGAAGACATGTACTTGAAAAAAAAGCGTAAGGTTGTACACTTCAAAGGAATAAGATAAATAATGAATAACTATAGCAGTACTTATGCTTTATGTTACTTTATTCATCTCAAATGAAATTTGTGAAGTAAAACTGCAAACAACAAACTTTTAATTGGTCATGCCTAATTTGGGTAACTTTAGCTTTTGTTTTGGTATTATTTACAATATACTATCATAAAGAATATAATTGCAATTAAATTAGTAACAATTTTAACAAGCTATGACTAGGCTTATATTTAAGAACAATTACTATTAAAGTAACGATGAGTGTGACCATTCTTATATGCATGATTTCATTACTGTCATTTGTGTACTAATTTATGTGCTTAAGAAATAAATGGTGGGAATAGCCCTTTTCATTATTTGCACTAACTTGAAAGGATTTCAAAATTTATGCGTGTTAGAATTTGCTTTGAGATAGTAATTTACGAGCAGTCAAATATGCAGGAATAATTTTAAGAGCTGTCAAATATGACTTTAGATTAGTAATTGTCTTGATTATTAATTGGACTTTTGTTATAAATTTAGGCAAACAAATTAGTGAGCGAAAAAATAAACAAAAGCCAGTTATGAATTTTAGCAATGCAGCCAATAACATGATAAGAATTTGAATGCCACTGCATTTGTACACCAACACATTATGTATGACTTGCTAAAATAAATTAGAGGCCATAACAGTGTTAAATTTGGTGATACAAAGTCACAAATTGATTTAAACAAATTTGCAAAAAAATGGAAAGTAAATATTTTTATAATGGGAATGCATTGATTGCATTTGATGAGGTGGTAGAGAAATAAATGAAGGAATTAATTTCTTCCATCTATGCTAAAGAAACGGATTGATTTACTTCCTATGTTTGAACATTTGTTGTTATGGTAATTTGCCTCCATTTTATTATTATCATATGTTGGTAATTTAATTGATGACTCACATAGATTTGCACTGGCTATATATTAAGGGGTAGACTTTGTAAACCCATCCTGGCCTGAAGCCAGTGATCACCAATGGTGTCTCTTCTTGTTAAACCTGATTGAGGTTTCGATATGTAAACTCTTATTTTATAATCTCTTGTAATTCTCTCATATGGAATAAAATCTCTCTCAGTTGGACTGGACGTACAGTATCTCGAGGATAGTGGAACCAGTATAAATATTGTGTCTCTTTGTTTCTCTGCTATAGTTATTTACTATTTTGTTGATGTAATAGAATAATTGCTATCATATTAGATTGGTGTTCAATTGGCAAATCTAGATCCTATTTATTGCGCTTCCGCATTCGCGCAATTTTCGCATAACAGATTGGTATCAGAGCGAGGCGATTTGTTTTAAATTGTTCATCAATTATTTCTACAAAGGTTGGTAGATTCAGTGGTGATTATGCTATTACTATTTTGGGAGAAACGGAAGACTTTGGTGGAGGAGATTATGTTGAGAGTGAAGAGTGTTCCAATCTTGTAACTTTGACGTGATATGGAGTTTTCCGTGTTGAAGGGGCTATTGGATTTGAGAAGTTTTGATCATGTTTCTGACAGAGGTCTTCATGTTGATGATGCTCGAGTGATCCATGATGATCAGGAAAGGAGCTCAGGTCAAGTGATAGACGGGTGTCGAGACAGTGATCATTGTGGTTTAGACAGGGGTCTTCACGTTGATGATGCTTGAGGGATCCAGAGTGATCGAGAAGGAGCTCAGATCAAGTGGTAGATGGGTGTCGATGTGTATTGCAAGCACTTTTAGACCGTTGGTTTATGCGTGGTGCAGCTCATGGTGGTAGATGCGTCTTTTGCAGGTGGTGGGTGAAGCTTGTAATGGTTTTGATTAAGTGGCAGGAGAGAGATTTTTTGGCGATTGAGAGAATTATTTTTTGGTCTTGGTGGTGTTGAGATTACTTTGGTGTCTGCCTTCTTTGTTATTTTGGATATTTGCAACATTTGTTGGCGGGCGGGGACGCAGTCTGCGCTCGTTAACAATTGTGTGATGGGGGGTGGCTTTGCTGGAACCCATTTGGTAAATATTCATTTTTTTGTGCATCTCGTTGTGAGATTTTGATTGAAGGTGGAGTTCTGTTGAATAGTTTTATGATGAGAAGAGAAGTTAACTCAAGGTGGAGTGCTGGAGATATGTGATTTTGCATCCAATGTGGAGTGTTAAATTTGGTGATACAAAATCACAAATTTATTTGAACAAATTTGCAAAAAAATGGAAAGTAAATATTTTTATAATGGGAATGCATTGATTGCATTTGATGAGGTGGTAGAGAAATAAATGAAGGGATTAATTTCTTCCATCTATGCTAAAAAACGGATTGATTTACTTCCTATGTTTGCACATTTGTTGTTATGGTAATTTGCCTCCATTATATTATTACCATATGTTGGTAATTTAATTGATGACTCACATAGATTTTCACTGGCTATATATTGAAGGGTAGACTTTGTAAATCCATCCTGGCATGAAGCCAGTGATTCTCAATGGTGTCCCTTCTTATTAAACCTGATTGAGGTTTGGATATGTAAACTCTTATTTTGTAATCTCTTGTAATTCTCTCATGTGGAATAAAATCTCTCTCTGTTGGACTGGACGTACACTATCTCGAGGATAGTGGAACCAGTATAAATATTGTGTCTCTTTATTTCTCTGCTATAGTTATTTACTATTTTGTTGATGTAATAGAATAATTGCTATCAGATTACATTGGTGTTCAATTGGCAAATCAAGATCCTATTTATTGCGCTTCCGCATTCGCGCAATTTTCGCATAACAGATTGGTATCAGAGCGAGGCGATTTATTTTAAATTGTGCATCAATTATTTCTACAAAGGTTGGTAGATTCAGTGGTGATTATGCTATTACTATTTTGGGAGAAACGGAAGACTTTGGTGGAGGAGATTATGTTGAGAGTGAAGAGTGTTCCAATCTAGGAACTTTGACGTGATATGGAGTTTACCGTGCTGAAGGGGCTATTGGATTTGAGAAGTTTTGATCATGTTTCTGACAGAGGTCTTCATGTTGATGATGCTCGAGGGATCCATGATGAACAGGAAAGGAGCTCAAGTCAAGTGATAGACGAGTGTCTAAATAGAGATCATTGTGGTTTAGACAGAGGTCTTCACGTTGATGATGCTTGAGGGATCCAGAGTGATCGAGAAGGAGCTCAGATTAAGTGGTAGACGGGTGTCGATGTGTATTGCAAGCACTTTTAGACCGTTGGTTTATGCGTGGTGCAGCTCATGGTGGTAGATGCGTCTTTTGCAGGTGGTGGGTGAAGCTTGTAATGGTTTTGATTAAGTGGCAGGAAAGAGATTTTTTGGCGATTGAGAGAATTATTTTTTCGTTTTGGTGGTGTTGAGATTACTTTGGTGTCTGCCTTCTTTGTTATTTTGGTTATTTGCAACATTTGTTGGCGGGCAGGGACGTAGTTTGAGCTCGTTAACAATTGTGTGATGGGGGGTGGATTTGCTGGAACCCATTTGGTAAATATTCATTTTTTTGTGTATCTCATTGTGAGATTTTGATTGAAGGTGGAGTTCTGTTGACGAGTTTTATGATGAGAAGAGAATTTGACTCAAGGTGAAGTGCTGGAGATATGTGATTTTGCATCCAATGTGGAGTGTTAAATTTGGTGATACAAAATCACAAATTGATTTGAACAAATTTGCAAAAAAATGGGAAGTAAATATTTTTATAATGGGAATGCATTGATTGCATTTGATGAGGAGGTAGAGAAATAAATGAAGGGATTAATTTCTTCCATCTATGCTAAAGAAACGGATTGATTTACTTCCTATGTTTGCATATTTGTTGTTATGGTAATTTGCCTCCATTATATTATTACCATATGTTGGTAATTTAATTGATGACGCACATAGATTTGCACTGGCTATATATTGAGGGGTAGACTTTGTAAACCCATCCTAGCTTGAAGCCAGTGATCCTCAATGATGTCTCTTGTTGTTAAACCTGATTGAGGTTTGGATATGTAAACTCTTATTTTGTAATCTCTTGTAATTCTCTCATGTGGAATAAAATCTCTCTCTATTGGACTGGACGTACACTATCTCGAGGATAGTGGAACCAGTATAAATATTGTGTCTCTTTGTTTCTCTGCTATAGTTATTTACTATTTTGTTGATGTAATAGAATAATTGCTATCATATTAGATTGGTGTTCAATTGGCAAATCTAGATCCTATTTATTACGCTTCCGCATTCGCGCAATTTCCGCACAATAGATTGGTATCAGAGCGAGGTGATTTGTTTTAAATTGTGCATCAATTATTTCTACAAAGGTTGGTAGATTCAGTGGTGATTATGCTATTACTATTTTGGGAGAAACGGAAGACTTTGGTGGAGGAGATTATGTTGAGAGTGAAAAGTGTTCACATCTAGGAACTTTGACGTGATATGGAGTTTACCGTGTTGAAGGGGATATTGGATTTGAGAAGTTTTGATCATGTTTCTGACAGGGGTCTTCATGTTGATGATGCTCGAGGGATCCATGATGATCCGGAAAGGAGCTTAGGTCAAGTGATAAACGGGTGTCGAGACAGAGATCATTGTGGTTTAGACAGGGGTCTTCACGTTGATGATGCTTGAGGGATCCAGAGTGATCGAGAAGGAGCTCAGATCAAGTGGTAGACGGGTGTCGATGTGTATTGCAAGCACTTTTAGACAGTTGGTTTATGCGTGGTGTAGCTCATGGTGGTAGATGCGTCTTTTGCAGGTGGTGGGTGAAGCTTGTAATGGTTTTGATTAAGTGGCAGGAGAGAGATTTTTTGGCGATTGAGAGAATTATTTTTTGGTCTTGGTGGTGTTGAGATTACTTTGGTGTCTGCCTTCTTTGTTATTTTGGATATTTGCAACATTTGTTGGCGGGCGGGGACGTAGTCTGAGCTCGTTAACAATTGTGTGATGGGGGGTGGCTATGCTGGAACCCATTTGGTAAATATTCATTTTTTTGTGTATCTTGTTGTGAGATTTTGATTGAAGGTGGAGTTCAATTGAAGAGTTTTATGATGAGAAGAGAATTTGACTCAAGGTGGAGTGCTGGAGATAAGTGGTTTTGCATCAAGGTGGAGTGTTAAATTTGGTGATACAAAATCACAAATTGATTTGAATAAATTTGCAAAAAAAATGGAAAGTAAATATTTTTATAATGGGAATGCATTGATTGCATTTGATGAGGTGGTAGAGAAATAAATGAAGGGATTAATTTCTTCCATCTATGCTAATGAAACGGATTGATTTACTTCCTATGTTTGCACATTTGTTGTTATGGTAATTTGCCTCCATTATATTATTACCATATGTTGGTAATTTAATTGATGACTCACGTAGATTTTGCACTGGCTATATATTGAGGGGTAGACTTTGTAAACTCATCCTAGCCTGAAGCCAGTGATACCCAATGGTGTCTCTTCTTGTTAAACCTGATTGAGGTTTGGATATGTAACCTCTTATTTTGTAATTTCTTGTAATTCTCTCATGTGGAATAAAATCTCTCTCTATTGGACTGGACGTACACTATCTCGAGGATAGTGGAACCAGTATAAATATTGTGTCTCTTTGTTTCTCTGCTATAGTTATTTACTATTTTGTTGATGTAATAGAATAATTGCTATCAGATTAGATTGGTGTTCAATTGGCAAATCTAGATCCTATTTATTGCGCTTCCGCATTCGCGCAATTTTCGCATAACATACAACATTTAGAGTCCATTATATTATATGTGAGCATATTTGTTATTAAATATATGAAACATGTTATTGACGGTTGCACTAAGTTTATCGCACCAATAGTCCATACAGTTACTTACCTTTTTAATTTTCTTTGTCAACAAATATTCTTTTAAGAGGTGGTTGTAAAGAGAAACTATTAGATATTTGCTTGGTTACAAAATTTATGTAAGCACCAGTTTTGCGGGTGGGTTCTTAAGTGAGAGACATTTGAATATATGATAAAAAATTTCCATTAAAGTCATTATCTAAATGCTTTATGAATCTATGCTACTTTATTTGTAGCTGACTGGATTCTAATGTGATTAAGGTAATTCCTGATGGTAAAATGGAGACCTTAGCTGCAAATTGTGTTTATATGTTAAGTTTGTTCATGTATATACAATTTTAGTTAATATTAGTTTCGTATAAAGATAAAAGTTCATATAGCAAGCATTTCTTTTGGACTCATAAGATATGATAGTCAGAACCACCAATCATGGCTTATACGAACCAGTAATTTTATAACTTGTGCATAAGAGTTTAAGATAAATCCTATCGTTAGCATGCTTTAATATTCGATTGTATTCATTCAATTTGCAGTTTAAAAGTTATATGTTGGTTATAATTTTGTTAGAGAAGTCCCTCTAACCAAGAAAATACTTGCTGGGTCATCAACCGGTAACTGTGTATATACTATGTACATAATTAAATTTTGTTTGTTTTTATATTTACTTATGTTTATATCTTGAACCAGTCAATTATTTTGTTCTATTATACAAATAGGTGCAATTGGCATTGTTGTTGCTGACCCAACTGATTTAGTGAAAGTACAACTTCAAGCTGAAGGGAAGCTTCTGCCTGGTGTTGCAAAACGTTATTCAGGATCACTTAATGCCTATTCTACCATAATCAGTTAGGTTCCACTTTGAAGTCAACTAATTAGTTATTTTCTCTTTGCAATTTTAAATATATTCTAGACATACTATCCTCTACATAGGAAGGAGTGCGTGCTCTTTGGATTGTGCTTGAACCTAACGTTGCAAAAAATGCCATTATCAATTCTGCAGAATTAGTTAATTATGATCAAGTTAAAGAGGTAACTTGATTTATTTGTTTTGTGAATTTTTTTTCTCTAGAATGTAATTCATGGCAGTTAAAAGATCCTCCTTGACTTGTTCCCAATGAAGCTTGCAGAACTTAGCATTAAACTCATTTGGCCCTGGACTGTTATTATTATCATCTTGAAATGTAGGACTCCTCACTTCTACCATGGTAATTGGAAGTACAAGCTTCATTTGAGAAACAATCGATAGGATTGTCATACACATCCAGTTTTGGTTAATGACTTAGGAATCATGCGAGCATCTATTGTATAGCCTCATTTTTTTAATTTGTTATTCTATGTTCAATGGTATTGGGTGACCAGGAAATGCCTGAAGTTGAAATTTGTGGAGTGAATGATGTTGAACAGACTTTGATTACGGATGTGCTTTGAAAATTCTGAATGCACGAACAAGCATATGAGCATTGAATTTGACTAAAAGAACATACCATATTCATAGAATTTGCACAAAAGGTTAGCGTTCTTTTAGTCAAACAACCACTAAAAATTACTATATAAGTATTGAAAAATTACAAATTTTATAGCAATTTTGGAAACTATGGTCTACATACACTTGGCATGATCTCTTAATTGTACTGTTATATTACAGTTACAGTACTTAATTATATGAAAGTTGAGAGAGGAAGTTGAATTTCGAGGTTAGCAGAGCTTCCGCGTAGAGAACCAAAAAGATCTCATTTCCACGTGTCCCTAGTCCTCTTTTTATATTTACAAAGCTTGATTCGACCTGTAAATCTGTAGAAAAACCGAACTAGTAGAGTTGACCAAGTCAAAAGAATATGTGCTGAATTGCCTACATTTTTGGCTCTATATTGGTCCTTATCTTGCACGGAGCAGAAGCTAGAGGAGATGAAGGATGGGATTCATAATATTATCCTTCTTGTTCTCTGTGGGTTTGCACGTTTTTCTCCTTTTCTATTTTTTGTTTCTATAGGCATAATTTACCGCAAAAGTAAGGCTATGAAAATCTAATTACATCAAATATAGTTTCGGTAAATTTTTGCAGTTAGTTATTTAAATTTGTAGCAGTGGATTATTTGCTTACATGGACATGATAAACACGGTAGAGTTCAACGTATATTTCAAATATACACTAAATTAACCCTGAAATTTTAGGAAACTGGTGCACTTGGAGATCTGAAGGTAAAAGAAAAGATTGTTATATTCAATTACTTCATGATGCCTCAATCTGCTGAACAAATTTGGAGAAAGTGTATCTAGTACATCAGGTATTCATCTTCTATTATGAATAAATTGTTGTAAATTGCGTTGTCGGACTAGTATTGAGAATGATGTGTATATGCAGAAAGAGGAGGCGACACTAGCAAAGCAGCTGAACTTAACTCCCAAACAAGTCGAAGTCTGGTTTCAAAATATAAGAGCAAGGTATAAACCTTTTAACATATGGAGAAGTTGCATAATACACGTATACTTTCATGTTTAGCAATCTTAACAATAATCATCTAATAACAGGACAAAACTGAAGCAAACAGAAGTAGAATGTGAGTACTTGAAGAGATAGTGCGAGAAGTTATTTTTTGTTAGTTGATAATTTGTTTTGTTATCATGAATATGGTAACTCATGGATTGAAAACATATGTATTGAATTTGGTAACTCATGTATTGAAATTATTTTTTGTTAGTTGATACTTTAGTTTGTTATCATGAATATGTGTTACATTTATTGACTTTTTTTGTTGTTGTTACATTCTTCTTTAAATTGCTATGAAGATTTATTTTGATTGCTATTATTAAAATGTAATATATATGCATAGCTCTACGAATTTTATAACGGCATATATGAGTTGTAAAAGGTTTTAGCAATACTATAACATGATAATTTAATAGCGTCATATAGCCGCTATTAAATAAATATGTTATAGCAGCTAAAATGTGTTATAAAAGATTTCCACTTTCATTGAGATTCAGATATTTAATAGCGGTGAGCATGAGCTATTGTCTTTAAGTAACATAACGGCAAATTTGTGTTATAAAACCATGCTCTTTTATAGCGGTAAATAAGGCGTTATAAATATTTAGCAGTTTTTTAAAACATGTTCATATACAGCAGTTATGAAACCGCTATAGTTCTTATTCATAGCGGCTATGGGCCGCTATAAAATAGCAGTTCTGTTGTAGTGAAATACTTTAGAAATCTATCAATCAATGTTTTGTTCCATATATCGTGACACTTACAAAAATAAAATATCCTCGAGTTTTCATATGGTTAGACAATTTTCTGCTATTTTTTGATTATATTACTATATCTACACAACTAAATTATCACCTTCGTTATTTTAAGCAAATTACAATATTGCTACTTCTAAATGTACTAATAAAAGTAAAGATAACAGAGTTAGTCTTGATTATCATGAATTAAATTTGAATGTTGGAAGATTACCAAATAAAATACAATGCAAGAGAAATTATTTCCAAATAATATGCTTGCTGGGTTATAAAACCTCTTAATTCCAAAGTCAGTCCACTAAAATGAGATCTTAATTTGTCCAGAACAAATGACTTTTATTTTAATCATTTTAACTATTGGTTTGTCCACTGTATATATTAATTTTACAGTAGGGCTTGCCGCCAAGTTTGTAATGCTTATTATGACTATGATCCTATAGAGCAGCTATCACAAGTTTTTGTCTTCTTTCAATTTGTTGTTTTGTTGTTACTCCATATTACCAAGTGATAGGCTATATATTATTATTAATAAGAAAAAACCACTACAAAAAAGAAGGTTGCAATCACTCATTTAATAGTTGGTACGCTATCAAAGATCATACCCGATAAAGGAGAAGATTAAACTAAGCCTTAATCCAAAAATTTGAGTGATATTAAATATAACTGCAACGTTTACCATCATTACATTTTTTTTTTCATGATTTACAACTTAACCAGGAATTGTCTTATAGTTCCACCATAAACACAAATGCATGCACAATGTATATGAGAACTGAAGTAAAAAGTGCACATGTGCATCTCATCATCAATGATTTTTTTATCCTTATGTTGTATAAAAAATTGCTGCTTAGTTTGTAACAAGTAAAGAAGTTAAAAATTTGAGAAGGTAAGCTTATCATATCAGATTGTTTCATGTTGAAATATGAAAGGGAAAAAAAATTATTATCCGATACATCATAATTATAGATAGTATGTGATAGCAATTCATACTTACAAGGTGATTTAATTTTTTATCATCCAATGTTGTGTGTTAATTTAAAAAATTATTAAATACCTTTTAGACAAATCTAAGTGTATATTTTCAACTCTAACAATTTTAAGTTATATAAACATGGTTAAACAGAACCATAAACAATCAAAAGTGCTAGATCTTTGTTCCTATATAAACTTCCACATTTGTTTGAAGGTTACTAATAAAAAAACTAACAAAGGTGACAAAACTTATAATAGTTATTTATCAAACCATTTTTCTAATAAGGCTGTTTAAGGGTAGCGTGATTGGTCTTAGAATGTGGTAGATTACATGTTAGGTTAATCGAGTCTAAGGGACATAGTTATGTAATCTGAAATGTCTAGCAATTATTTGTGTGTACATTTTAGTGGAAATGGCTTGAGGAAACAAGCTTGAGTTTTATATCAACTCCGAAAAATGTAAAATTTATGAGACTCATTGCGAACAACAAGGGCAGAGAATTTTACAATATAATGTTGTGATTTACTGATTTTGTTCCCCCGTACACACAAATATACATATACACACACGTGTGTGTGTGTGTGTCCAATGCAAACCTTTGTGGTACAGTGATGTCTGGTATCCAATGCCTATTTTTTTGTAAACGTATTTGTATTTTATATCATGTTATTGTACATTTATATTGGTTAGAGGTAAATGGACACTCTGGGATATTGTAATGTTTGCTGTCTGTTACACTAATTCTTATTGTATGTATTCATTTATAATATATTTTCCATAAAACTTAGCAATTAGTAATTGCACGCACAAAATGTGCAGGTTATTTTCCATATGTTTATGCCTTTACATTCAAACATTTCAATTAAAGACCCTACATATTTTAGCAGTTGCTCTATGGTACTGTTAGCCATAGTAAAATTTCCAAGAATTAGTAAATGAGACATTATTACCAAATGAACTAATTTCCTCATAAATTTTCGAATTGAAATTTAATAAACTGGTAGAATCGAAATGGCCATATGTAGATTTAACATAAGTTTGTACCACTCTATTTTCACATTTAATTTAAATATCGTAAATTATGCCTAAGCAATTTTATTTGTAAAAATTGATATGATGCAGCAATCCAAAGATAATTAGGGCATTCGTCGTGTGTGTAGCACGGATTCACTATGGATAATACACATTAATTGTGTATGTTGATGATTGCTTATTAGATACTATTACTTTACATTTAGAGCAAGTTGCGCAGCAACGTGTACCTATTAGGTACTTTGTAGATTGATCCATCACATGAAGAGGAATGAACAACGCATAATATCATCTTTAAGATTGGTTTTATGTTTTCGATGTTAGCACATGGTTTATTAAAATTTCCCTTCCTCGTAACATTTTTAAACCTCGCATTATTGTCATATGCTGCCAACATTATTTGTTTGAATTTTATTTTAGATTAGGCATGCTGATGTATAGTTACATGCATACATATATACATATACAGTGTGTATCATATATTTATTATATGTATAATGTTAATGTTGACTAATGAAACAAATTCATTACCCTGCGGCGTGTGCAGGTTATGGTGAAAGAGGGGTGTTCTGTGTATCATATATCAGCAAAAATAAATGGGACTCATGTTTACAGCTTTTTTGTCTACTGGGACATACATGATAACTTTTACATTGCAACTTGGTGCATGCATTTTTATAAGTTGGATATGTATGTACTTTCCATAAATGCAAGATGCTTTTTGACTATGATTTATTGGATAATATTGTGGTTGATTTTTAAACTAGGTAACTGCCCAGGTATATGAAATAGGTTAGACTTTTTTGGGTAGTTGTCAAATCCTAAGCATAAAACATTATGTTCTTTCTAATTTTATTGTATTATGTTCATCAATTAATGGTTTTAATGTATGAAACTATTTTCTATAATTTTGAATGTGAAGTGTATTGGTGAAATATTCAAATTTTGAGCAGTGATTACATCTCAAACATCAATGAAGGTGTCATACCTTAAAATAGGGACTATGTTATGAATTTGCTATTTTATTTTACATAAAACACCATAAATTACATGGTTTCTAATAAATCTCAATGAATGTTGCCAAAGATAGTTGAATCATTTATACCATTTCTGCATGGGTTTATCAGTCATTAGAACATTGTTGGAAATGTTAATAAAACCAATGGAATCGATGCAATTTTAAAACAATATAGATATTCAATTAATAAATAATACTAAAACTAAATGTATCAGGATTTCCTTCTCTGTTCGAGTGTCAAGGATTTCCACTTAATTATCTACGCGCTACAAGTTGTTTGGTTTTGTAAAAATGTAATATGGACGTTGCCAAATTAGATGGAGCCATTTATAGCACATATGCATGGGTTTATCAATCACAGAATTTTTTATTATCAACTTTAATGCAATATAAAGATACGGTTTGCTTATCTTTGCATGCATACCCATCAATATAATAAATTTCCATTCAAATCATCACCAGATTTCAGCTGTTAGAAACACTACTGCTTTCTAATCAATCATACATTGCATTATCTTCTATGTCAGAGCTATGTTAATGTTGACTCCATGCTCCTGTTAATTCCCTTTAAAATTCAGTAATTTTCTGTTCTACACGAGGTGCTCTATATCGTGTGAATGGTGGCATCTAAGATAGCTCACCCTCAGCTCTTACAAGCACAAAGGTAAACATTCAATTCTTTTGGAAACTTTTTTTTTTTACGTTGAACCTTAATATATTAGATTGTGGTTTTTTTCATTTGGTTTATATTTTTTTGCTGTTGAACCTTAAAATTTGATTTTACAGTATTTCCTAACAGATCACTGTTATATATATATATATATATATATATATATATATATATGGTAATCAATAATCAAATATTATAATTAAAATTCTATAAATTGTTAATGGAATTCCCATTAAAATTTAACGTATATTATAATACTATTAATATATAAATCAATTATATATATGAGGAATAAACGACGGAGTAATGATTTAAACTTATGAACAAACTAATTTTGGTTTATCTGAGACACGTGTGACTAATATAAGCTGCGTAAGGCGTTACGGGCTCACTGGTTATCTATCTGTCAACGGATGGAACAAATGCTATGTGATGCTAACACAAGCCTTATGAAATGGGTAAGATTTGTTAGCTATGCATATTAAAATTATATTACCTATGCTATAATTCTTTATATATTAACTTGGGAGTACCTCTGTTGCTTATGTAGTGGAAAACGATCCTAATGTTGAATTAAGAAATGAAAAAAATGAAATAGTAATATACTGCACCCAAATTTTAAGCTATCGCAAAATTAATGACCGGTTACATTTAGTATAGTTCTAGATTTAACCTTGGTAGTTATCTTTTATAGTAGCCTTAGCTTGAAAAGTGATCACCATGAATTTTGATGGACCTCAGATAAGACGACTAAACACGAATTTAATATTACAACTATCCATGTGAGTAGCTTAATTATTTGTATTATTGATGTAGATATGCAAGTGATTGGATCACAAAAGTTAATAAATTTAAAAATTGGAGTCACAAGCAGGCACCTCTTTAAGCATGGTTCAATACATTGACATGCACATTAAGTGTATGTAGTTAACTTTTATTGACATGCACAAAAGTTATGCAGTGTCATGATAAACTTAAAACAAAGTTTATATTCCCTTAAACCACTTAAAAGAAATATATAGGTTCTTAGAACTTCATTTAGTACATAGATATAAATTTATGTTCGATAGTATATTCATTTCAATTTTATATGAGTTGAAAACGTTTTAGTTTTATCACTGAAAGAGGTTGTCCTTGGATTTCTGTTGAAATCATTAGGTGTTGAGATAATAATAACACAAAAGTAGACAATTGTGGTTTGGGTTTTGAAAGCGAAAGCTTTTTATTTTTTTATTTTTGGGGGTTTGGAAGTTAGTTTTGACATGATAGATTGTTGGGAAACAATGGCTGAGTCGCGGACTAGGTCGCTTTCTTGAAGACGATTCGGCGATCTGGTCGGTGGTGCAAACCAGTTCGTACTTGTCGCCGCCGCCTCTGGGATAAAACAACCTTCTGAGAAAAATAATTGATTTGCTTGCGCAACAAACCAATTCAAATTTGCACTTTCGATTTAAATTTAACTGCTCGTTCTGATTTTGTTTTTGAAGAACTTTTAATGGTGGAGGAAGAAGAGGAGAGAGATAAGAAAAAAGTTGTTTTTTCTGAGTAGTTCGGCAAAAAATAAACGTGGTAATACTTGTAGAGGAAGTCGGTTCAGATCAAAAAAATGGATCTCAATTTTTTACCAAGTCAAATAATTTTTTTTTTCATATAGTCTCATGATGTGGGACTATTCATATATGAGTCACCTCACACTTATCCAATTTTTTAAATAATTCATCTTTATAAAAAATGAATCATTTTTCCAACAATCCCCCACTTGAATTTAAAAAAAAAAACATTTCGAGCAATTTCTAGAAACATAAGATTGTGCATAAACAAAGGTGTCATCCAACTTGAACCTTTGCATAGTGAATAAGATTCAGTTTTTACGAGAGTGACACGTAGTCTTGAACTCTATTCCTGACATCATACCACACACAACATTTTCTATACTGCAATCAAATAAGCCCATACATTAATGGCCATGCACGTCTATCCCAGTTTAGTGGACGCTCTAGGAATCTTGCCCAAAACTGCATAGGAAACGGCCACATTTCCACATTCACATAGGTGAGTCTATCAAGAGTACTCCTGAAGGTAGGTACTCCACTCTAATTAGAGTATAGATCTCATTAAGAGTTTCTATCAAGTCATCCTCTATGTTTCTTAATACAAAAATTTAGCATGTTCATCTACTATCACTACACAACTTGTTTTTACCCATTGAACCTAGTTCTTGGGATCTCCAGTCATTTAGGTTGGGTTACCATCGTGCGTGATTCCATAATCTCTGGGCAATAGTCCTATTCTTTTAGAATCATTAAGGACTTTCTTTCAGGTCAGTCCTTTCGTCAAAGGATCTGCCAAATTGTCATCACTTCATATGTGATGTTCTCTAACAATACTGTGCATACAACTGTCATTTCTTACCGTTGTAATATTTCAATAGTCGTCAAATTTTCATCACTATGTATGTGATGTTCTCTTACAGTATTGTACTTACGACGTCGTTTTTTACCGCTGTAATAACGATTCTATACTTTTTGCAATAGTCGCGGTACTATCACAATCGATTACACCATTGGTGTCGGTTTTTCCCTTATGGGGATCTCAAATAGAAGATTTCTTTAGTTCTCTGCTTCTTAACTAGCTGTGGCTAGTGCTATTATCTCAGTCTCTATAGTATACTGAGTCAAAATAATCTGTTTCTTGGTTCTCCAAGAGACAGCTTCCTCAGCGATGCTAAATATATAGCCACTGGTCCTTTAGAATCATCAGATAAAGTATTTCAGCCTGTATTAGAATATCCTTCAAGTACAACTTAAAACTTTCATAATGTAATCCAAAATTCATAGTTTATTATAGGTATCTCACAACCCTCTCATTAGCATGTTAATGCTCTATACTAGGTCTACTGAAAAACATGGATAATAATCCCACGGCATAGGTAATGTCGGGTCTAGTACAATCAATGGCATTCGAAGGCTGCCAATGATGCTCGCTTAAACGGACTATCTTATACATTCACCAGTGTTCTTAAATAACTTTACACTGGGATCATATGGTGTACATGCAAGTTTACAGTCAAAGTAATCGTATTTCTTTAGATTCTTCTCAATTTAATGAGATTGATTCAAAGAAAATTCCACTTTTTACCTAGTAATCTTAATATCAAGGATTACACTCGCCTTACCTAGATCTTTTATATCAAAATTGGCATTTAATAAGGATTTGACTGAGTTTATGGCATGAATATTTGACCCAACGATGAGAAGGTCATCTACATAAAGACATATAATAGTGCAAATGTCATTCTCAGATTTGTAATAAATGCATTTGTCACTTTCATTAACTTTAAAACCATAAGAAATGATTAAGTTATCAAAAAAATTCATGTCATTGTTTAGGTGCTTGTTTTAAATCATATAATGATTTATCTAATTTGCATAATTTATGTTCTTAACCATGTACTACAAATCCTTTAGGCGGGTCCATATAAATTTCTTCTTCAAATTCACCGTTTAAAGAACGTGGTTTTAACATCCATTTGGTGTATTAATAAATAAGAAATAGAAGCAAGTGAGATTAATACCCGAATGAATGTAATTCTAGTTACATGTAGAAAAAATTTCGAAGAAATCTATATTTTCTCTTTGCTTAAAACCTTTAGCTACTAATTGTGCTTTATATTTATCAATAGTTCCATCAGGTTTTAATTTCTTTTTAAGCACTCATTTACAACCTATAGATTTACAACCAGAGAATAAATCTACTAAATGCCAAGTCTTATTGGATTCCAGAGAATCCATCTCATCATTTATAGCATCTTGCCAAAAATCGGCATCTAAAGAAGATAAGGCCTCTTGGAGGTTTAAGGGATCCTCCTATATAGTAAAAGCACAAAAATTTGAACCAAAATCTTTTACGGTTCTTGCTCTTTTACTTCTTTTAGGTTCAGTTTCAGAACTTTTATTAAGTTCTGTTCTAATAGGCATACTAAATGTGCCCCCACTATTCCTTAATTTAAAAGGAAATTTTGTTTCATAAAAATCGGCATCATTTGATTCAATTATATTATGTGCATTTAGGTCATAAAATCGGTATGCTTTACTATTAATAGCATAGCCCATAAATACACATTCATATGCTCTACTTGCCGATTTTATTCTCTTAGGTCTGGAATGCGAACATATGCTAAACAACCCCAAGTTCTAAAATATGACACATTGGATTTATAATTCTTTAAAATTTCATAAAGTGAAATTTTATTCTTAGATTAGGTGATTCTATTCAGAACATAGCATGAAGTCAATTAAAATATCCCCCACCAATGTTTTCCTGCACCAAAATTTAATAAAATGGCAACTACTAATTCGGTAAAGGCCTTATTTTTACTTTTAGCTTTACCGTTCATTTCAGGTGAACAGGATGCAGTTCTTTCATGTACTATACCATGTAAAAAAAAAATCAGAATAAACTAGATTCATATTCTGTTTCTCTATCACTATGAATTTTCTTAATTTTCTTATTACTCAATTTCAGTTTTTAATGTTTCAAACATGTCAAATGCATCACATTTTTAAGAATCACTGTCTTTTCAAATGTAAACATTAGTGGTGTGAGAATCTACCAACAATACTTTCTGATCATCAGCAGTCGTGTATGTAGTGAACATATCACGATCATAGCAGACATGACGAAAAGCCTAGGGTCTACCCGCCAACCCTCTAATCCACCAACAAGGTGAATCTCAACAATCATAGTCGTAAGAGGCTCCTCCGTCAGGTAAGTCTGCGGTGCAGGGGCTGGCATGTTCCGACACTTTCGTGTCATATGACCTGGTTTTTCACAGTTGTAACATAGAGTCAATTGTCCAAAATCATTCTTTTAGGTTGGTCGCTGCTGTCCTTTATGGTTTTATTGCGGATTCTCATTCTGTTCTTAACTGAATCGTCCAACGAAAAATTGATTTTGATAGTGGATTATACTCAGATGTTATGTATTTAAAAATCCACAACTTCAAAAAAGAAAAAAATATTCACTTCTTTACTTATCTTTTCTCCTTAAAGATAAATCATAATGACTATTTTTTTGTTACTCTACATAGTCCGCATTTTACTGTCGTGCAAGTGACTATTGCGTTATTTTTTATTACGTAACTTAAAAGGATTTCAAATCGTTAAATTCCTTTTATCAATTCCTAAACTTCCCATGCATTTTATCTCCGAAGAGTTTATTGATGTTGGCACATACAAATTTGCAGAAGGCAACGCATGGGAAGTGTACCACTCTAAAAACAATCTTTCTGTAAAGCATGTCTTTAGCACACGTATCATCTAGGTAAAAAAGATAGTATACCTAACTTGTTTATTCTGCCTAAAACAACATGATAAACTTGAAATGTTAAAGATTAAAGAATGACATCACTTATTGTATAAAGGGTAAGTGAAAGCATTCTTTCAAAGAAATAGCAAGAAAGTTACTCAGTAGGAAAAGAATCGATGGGGGAAGAAAGCATCTTCAAACTACACCATAACATCCGAACCAAATCCAGCGTTCATTTGTGCCATCATCGCGTTCGCTACCTCCCACATTTTGACGACGGTAGTTTCAGTCTTCCGCATAATTCCTAATGATTTGTCTTGCTCGATTCCATCTCTTCAGTGCTTTTTGCCAACGGCAAGGGAATGGATCGAAACCTGCTGCATCTGATCATTCTCGTCGAACCAAGCTAGGGTTCCATCTGGGATTGAATCGCCAGTTGGTAGTGGAATCTTCGAATTGTTTTTGGGATCAACTAAAATATCATGAAACTGAATTTCGATAGTTCTGATAATCTCAAGCCGCCCAGAAAAGAAAACAGGGTAGGATTAGAATCGTTGTACTCAAGAGGTACGAGATTCACTCTTCTTATTACCCTAATGCTCTTAGCAGACCCAGCAAATGATCCGTCAACTATATGGTTCCCATGAAAATAAAATTAATGTGAGCGTCGTGTAGGGTTTCCAAATATGTACAACTCGAAGCCATTGTTTGATAAATTCGTCTTCAAATTGTTGGAAAACAATGGCTGAGTCGCTGACTAGGTCGCTTTCTTGAAGACGATTCGGCGATCTGGTCGGTGGTGCAAACCAGTTCGTACTTGTCGCTGCCGCCTCTGGGATAAAATAGCCTTCTGAGAAAAATAATTGATTTGCTTGCACAACAAACCAATTCAGATTTGCACTTTCGATTTAAATTTAACTACTCGTTCTGATTTTGTTTTTGAAGAACTTTTAAGGGTGGAGGAAGAAGAGGAGAGAGATAAGAAAAAAGTTGTTTTTATCTGAGTAGTTCGGCAAAAAATAAACGTGGTAATACTTGTAGAGGAAGTCAGTTCAGATCAAAAAAATGAATCTCAATTTTTTACTAAGTCAAATAAAAAAATGTTTTTTTTCTTTTCATATAGTCTCATGATGTGGGACTATTCATATATGAGTCACCTCACACTTATCCAATTTTTTAAATAATTCATCTTTATAATAAATGAATCATTTTTCCAACATAGATCATAGCTAAACTTTAAGCCATTGTCATTTATATTTTAAATCATATGTTAAAGGACGAACTAACCACCTTTTAGGATTAACTAACCACCTGTAGTTGTTTCCCTTTTGTAAGAAGAAAACAATAATGATTGTTGGTTTAAAGTTTAAACTATAATAGTCACCGAACCATTGTGAATCAATTGTTTAGTGAGGGTTTTGTTGGAGAAGTCAGGTATATGTTCTGAAATTGTTGTATTTCCTTCATTGACAAACAGAAATTAATGATAAAACAATGTTACTTTGTTGGGGTATTTATGTATCAGTAAGTTAAAAAGTTATTTTAGAGAAATACGTTCGGTACTTCATTTTTCGCCAATGTGATCACAGAATGGTTTAAAGTTCTCTCCGTTCATACAGCTGGTACTAGGTAAACAGTGTACTGCTTAAATTGTTTGGTTTTTTTTTATGTCTTTTTGCTGCACTGTGAGGAAGTTTGATCCTTCTTTTGGCATTACAACATTTTATTTTGTGCTCCATGCATATTTTGACCGTTGAATTCCAGAAAACATATATTTTTAAATTAACAATTGATGCTACTATTCACACCTCTATTTACACTTCTGGCCACCAAAACTAAAGATACCCCAAATATTTAAAACTTTCTTTACTGGTCACCATCTAAATTAATAACCAAAAAATGCAGAGGCCAGCAGGTCCTTCCATTACACGAACGCTTCCCTCCACCCTTACAGCACATTCAGTGCCTATAATTTTTTCCCGTTATTTTACACCAGCGGATCAATGTACTCTATGAATTAAATAGTTTAAGAAAAAATTAACATAATCCATTTTCATAACCACATTAGCAATTTTAATTTTTATAAATGAGTATTTACTTCTTCAATTGTGAAATGATTCGTCAAATCAACATTTATGTCTTTCATGAGTCTTTTGATCGAACATCTTGCATCATATCATCACAATCATCATGTTTATCGTCCAAATACTCCATCTATCAAACAACAAAAAAAGTTAATGTATCAATTTGTAAAAGATGAAACGTAAGTTATACGGATAAAAACTTTACAAGTCAAAACTTGTCATTCTCTATTACAACATTGTCGAATTTTAATGTCCTCCGAACTTGAAATTTCCAATGGAGCGGAAAAAATACCCTAAAATGCAATGGAAAACCCTAACCTTTAAAAAACCCAAACCAACATATTCTATAACATAGTAGAAAACAATAAAAATCAAGCAATTCTAACCTTTTTTATCTTCATCTTCCATCTGTATTAGACTATCTGTTTTTGTTAGGGTTTGAAATTATAGAAAAGTACGTATTTTTCTGAAGAGAAGTACAGTGTGAATAGCATAGTGAAGGAATAATATATGGTGGCCAGAAGAATGTAAAAAATAATCATTTGTATTAAATTTAGGAGGGTGGCCGAAAGTGTAAACCGGGGTGTGAATAGTAGCACCCTTAACAATTTTTTCATTGGACGGGTGTTGGACCTGACGACATAGTTTGATTCAGACAACTAATCCAAATCCAAAGCAGCATTCTTTGGCCACAGCTCAAACTAAGGGAATTCGGATGTTTTACGCCTGTACACATCAAGTTAGCCATCATTTTCAATTTGGTTCCAGACGTTCCTTCCATACAACCGTTGTGTCCTGTACCCCTTTGGATTATTGGGTGTAAACTACAGATTCTTCTATTCAAGTCTGCTTGCTATGCTATTTCTACTGCATATTGTTGCTTTTGTTACATGATTTCTACCAACCCTTATTCAATAATTTCGATATTCAAGTGGCTTTAGTTTGAATGGAAGATTTTTTTTTTTCCCGCAAAATACATGCATTTTTTCCTCAGTTGTGACGGCATCATGCGTCCTACCAGAAATGTCGTTGCTGACTGTTGTAGTTGTTAATGGAGGCGGCATGTATTCTAACAATGCAGTTGAGTTCCCTGTTTCTATTGTGTTAAAAGTAATAATATAGGCTTAGAAAGGGGATTGTAGAGGTTGATATTTTTTGAAATAGCAGCAATGATTGTTTATTCATTCATTTATGCTCTTGATATAATCATACGTTCATAGATTTTTATCCAGTTCATCATCCCCATCAAATAAGGAATGATTTCTTTGCAACAGGGTGATTTGCAAAAGTTGTAGCCTACAAAGTTTTCTCTTATCACCGCTCAGACCTTTAATTTCCATTTTTTCATACAGAAACAACATTGGTTTCTTCGATCAAACTCTCTCTCTCTACAACTATAATCAATCATCATTGCCTTAGTGAGTTCATGTCATTTAAGAGTGTTTGTGAGTTGAGTTAATTTGTAATGCATTTTTTATAGTTGGGGAAGGAGATGGAACTTAAAAAGGGCCCTCAGATGCTATCTATGTACGTATATTGTAGTGCATTCAGTTGTTGTTGCTTATGCAAAATGTTATAGATTTTTGATAGCTGATTTTAGCTTGACATTAACAAACCCAGTTCACTGTTACAATATGAACCGAGGATTCCTTTTGCTTATATACATTAGTACGATTGGGGTGTACTTAAATTGTGACCTGGTGCAATGTCCGATGTAGAGGGGTTGAGACCGTTTAGGTTTTCTAGAATTAAAAAGGGATAGCTGGTTTTATTTAATGGGAAATACGTATTAGTTTATCGAAAATATCATTTACATAAAAAGTGGTGGACGGTCCGCCATAAAAACCGTAGTGGATAGTCATTCAGTCTATCACCTGTAAAAATGTATTTATGTTGTAATATATATGAGTGAATATGTTTTTGTCATATTCTGTTTAGTTCCAGATTGTGGGATAAGTTTTACTCCAAGCTTCCAAGCCTTTATATAAGGAGCTCATGTAATGTAAATAATGTACCAATTAATGAATGAATAAAAAGTATTCTTTTTCTCCTCCTTATTATATATCATTTATAACACGTTATCAGCACGAAGCTTTATTAGAGCTATTGTTTGAAATATTCTAGATCTATATTTATGGATCTATCATGTAAGTTATTATTATTATTATTACTTTGAAATCATATAGATCTACATATATGAACTTGTTGTATCTTCTACTTAGATGTGATCCATACGTCTAAATCTCTTTTCTTTTTCATTTTTTGTAGATCTAGATTCTATTTTAGTGGATCTAACTTTTTAGATCTAATTATTTATTCAGATCCTAAATATGTGTAAATATATTCTTTTAATTCTTTGCAGATCTAATTTTGAGTTTCCAAATCCAAATGGATACTTGATTATATATGTATTGTTTACATTATTTATGATATAGAGGTAGATCTAGTTTTATCCTTTCCGATCTACTATTATTCTTCGTATGTGATTCTTTTGGATAGACTAAAGACAAAATATCTCTTGAAAAAAAATGATTTTTTTTTTATGTATATCCAACAGAATAATGGATATAAAATATAATGATATAGCATTTAAATTCAATAACAATATTTATTTATCACTGGAAGTGAGATTGAAAACTCATGATATAAACCAATTAGGAACCTGAAGTTCATATGTAAATGACCTGAAGTTCATATGACATGAAGTTCATATACAATTTTTATTTAAGTAAGAAACCTGAAGCTCATATGTAAGTAAGGAACATGAAGTTCATACGCAAATGAGGAACCTGAAGTTCATATGCAAATGAAGAAGCTGAAGTTCATATGCAATGAGAAAGATGAAACAAAAGCCCAAAGCTTTCTTAAAGGTTGTGACATAAAAAGATTGTACTTCCCGAAGAAATTAAAAGAGACACACACATTATAATATGTGACAAAAACATTAGATTCAATAGAAAATCTGTAAACATGTTTCATTTAACTGACATCTTTCATGTACAGTTTATATTAACTGAATATCCTCAAGATATAGTATATGTATTAATCACTTGAAGAGATGTTATAGAGATTTAATTTTATATAGCAAATCCAACATCCTATAAGAGATGTTAGAATTTTTTTTGTTGCATTGCAATTGCATAAGTAAAAGATATGTTCCTTGAAGGAATATCATACACTCTAGAAGTAGTGATTTCTTTTCTCTCTTGAATCTTATTTTTATTTAACACAACTAATTTTGTTAATGCATTTAAGGTTTGAATGTATTTTTGTATATTGATATGACATTTCAATAGTTTGTATATACTTATCTCTGGAAGAGATAAGTTCATCCCAGAAGTGGTGATAACAAAATATCTTTAAAGGATATTTGTATATTTGAAAATGGTAAAATATCTCCAGAAGAGATCTGTTTATTTGAAAATAATAAAATATCTCCAGAAGAGATTTCTACAATTAAAGGCACTGAATATTTGTAAAAAAATAATATGTATTAAAACTACATTAATGGTGTTTATGGAATATCTCAGAAGCGATATTATATTCTGATATGTCTATAAAAGAATATGCATTGAAATATTTTCAAATATCAAAAATGATGATGTAAATTTAATGACTAAAGAAAATATGCATCTCGAAGATCATATTAAGTTAAGATCTAAATATTGATCTTAATTTTGCACACGGGAAGTGAATGCAAAAGTAATTTTTGTTATAAAAATGGAAAACTTAGAACCAACAGTCTCTATGATGGTAAGAAGTAATTTTGATACAAAAAGAAAGATCTATACGTGGATAGTATAATTTGAAACATGTATTTTTTTTTATGTTGTGAATTTTATGTATAGATCTGCAAGTTTTTCGAATCATTCATATTAAAGAATGTAAAATCTTGGTTCTATAATTATGCATTTTACTCGATTCTGGATCAAATATTATGCATGTATATGGTATTTTAGAAAATATGCTTATTGGGAATCCAGTACAACTATAAGTTGTTTATTTCAGTTTTGATCAATACTGTAGCTAGATCCAAATTATCTTATACTGTTTTAAGTAAAATTTATTTATTTGATTCATATATTTAGACCGTATAATGGTTATTTCCGTTATTTTCATAATAAATGCATTATATATGTATCGTTATGGTAATATATATTGTATTACCATATTATTATAAATGTATTAAGAGCATTGGCTATTGTAAGTTAAATGATGTATGTTCGTATTTGAAAGAAGAATAAACATATGTATTATTATTCGATATATTTAGCTAGTAATAACTAGTGTTATGGAAGAAAGGATAGAACCACAACCTGAAGTTGTGCAAAGTAAATATTTATACTGAAAGTTGTATAACTCAAAGTCTTAGACCTGAAGTCTTGAATTATATATATATATATATATATATGTATGTATGTATGTATGTATATATATAAACATTTTTGATAAAGTGTACAAGTTTGAAATCTTGTCAATTAGCAAAAATGTAAAAGCTTCTAAATTAAAAGTACGTTACAAGACTGAGAACCAGAAGTTCATCATAAATTAATAAACTTGATATACATATGTATGTGTATATATATGCATAGGAACTTGAAGTTACTTAACCAATGAACTTGAAATACTTCATAATTTAAAAGCTTGAAGCTTTATTGAAACTATGTGAAATAATAACATTAATAAAATTGATATCTAAAGATTTCACAATTTTCAAAATGAGTTGTATCTTTCTTATATATTTATATTTACATATTATATTGAAGAATAAATTTTAACAACTCGAAGTTGTTATATATTTTATTTGAACCAGAAGTTCAACACAGTGGACCAGAAGTTCAATACAGTGGAACCAGAAGTTCAATACAATGGAACTAGAAGTTCAATACAGTGGAATCATAATTTCAATACAGTTGAACCAGAAGTTCAATACAGTTTAACAAACTTGAAATTGTTTATATATTATTTGAACTAGAAGTTCAATATGGATTAACAACTCGAAGTTGTTCATGTATTTCATTTGAACCAGAAGTTCAATACAGTTCCAAATCAGATATTTTGGATATTATGAAACGATCTTTAAGATTCACGTTGACATTGCTTGAGAAGCAAAAATTAATGATTGGAACATTATAAAAAAAATTGTTTTAAAATCTATAACTTGATATAGAAAGAATATGCAAATCAAATACATATGCAATACGTGGACGCACGTATATACATATATATGCGATATTTAATTAACAACCTGAAGTTGTTATGAACTCATATTATAATTTATGAAGTCGATTGACATCAATATTGAATGACCTGAAGTCATGTGCATATTCGAATGATAGAAAATTCCTCCAAGTCATTAGATAATTGAAAGGGAATAAGTAATACAATATGAATACATCTTATCAACTAATAAGAGCATTATCCTCCTACAATTGAAATACATCTAATGTATTTGCTAGCTATGATGCTATAATGGATCAAAAATGAATCCAATGTAGGTTTATTATTTAAAGTGACAATGTTTGTCAACATTGAGGGGGAGGATAAATGAATCATCGATGTTAAATATTTGCTAACGTATAGAATTATGCAAAGTATTAAGTAACTTGCATAAAGTATCAATTATGTCTCTAATAGACTTTCTCCAATATACATTTGAATCCCCGAAGGATCAAAAGGTGTAAATCACAGCTGAAAGTGTGGTATAAAAGTCAGTTCAAAATATCTTTGGAGTAAGTCATAAAGATGCAAAATAAAGGACGTGAGTGTTCCTAAAGAAAGATTTAAGGGTACTTTGAAAGAAACCCATGACATGATTGTCAAAATAACCCCAGAAGTGGTTTAGGTACCTAAAGCATGATAAGTTTTGAGATCTCAATAAATTATGTATAAAACTGACAAGAAATAATCATCGATGATAAATTAATAAATAATATAGCGCTTATATTTATAAATGGATTAAAAATATCATATTAGAGAGAAACATGATTGGCCATCATGAAATTCTCCTACATAAGATGGACCTGTAGTCCATAAGATATGAACCTGTAGTTCATAAGACAAAAAGAGAAATATATATAATGACTGAAGCACCATAGAGTTTCAACAACATGTTAAGTTCCATGAGCATTGTATTTTCAGAGATAATTGAATTGATTAAAGTGGTTAAAGTGTTTAAAACATTTATAATACCCTGAAGGTATAAACGATGAAAGTATACAAATTTCAAAAGAATTTAAATAACTTTGGTAGTGACAAAGAGAAAGAAATGCAGATTACAACATTCTTTTAAGTATTGTTGTGATGAAAATCTTGAAATAACTCATGATGAGTAAATCACTTTCTGCTTTCAAGAATTTTGTTGTAATGAAACTCTTAATATCCGCTGAAGTGGTAGCTGCGATATGCAAAACTTATTATAATATATAAGTTCCTGAAGAACATAAATAAACACTACCAAAAACTTGGACGATAGATTACAACATTCTTGTAAGTATTGTTGTAATGAAAATCTTGATATACTTCAAGGTGAGTAGATTACTTCATGCTTAGTAATGAAAGTTGTCTTATTCATCAAATATGTATTGCAATATGCAAGTCCGATTGAAACAGGAAATTATAAGTATCTGAAGTGTATTCATAAATGAATATTAGTATCATACAAATCACAAAAGGAAGGCGTTTTAAATATGAAAACATGCCTTAAGCATGGAAATGCACATGAAGTTTTTAAAATAAAAAAACTTCATTAAGAATTATTTGTAAGCAATTTGAGTTATTGAAAGAAGAATACGAATTCAGAGGAAATTATTAAATCAGGGGGAGCATTCAGAAGTATGATATAATGCACTCTTTTTCCTTAACTAAGTTTTTCCCACTGGGCTTTCTTATTAAGGTTTTAATGAGGCATGGGTCCTGATCCAGAAGTATCAACCCAAAAGTAAAATACAAAAATGAGTTATAATGTACTCTTTTTCCTTATTTAAGATTTTTCCTACTGGGTTTTTCTTATTAAGGTTTTAACAAGGCATTACATTGATCCAGAAGTATCATACTACTTTTGACGTAGTAAATATGACATTTTATATTGCACTCTTTTTCCTTCACTAAGATTTTTCCTATCGGGTTTTTCTTAGTAAGGTTTTGACGAGGCACATTTTGATCCAGAAGTATCAAACATCTTTTGATGAAGTAAACTATTATTTATGAAGAAGACAAGACAGTTTGCCTGACTCAGATTCAAGTGAATTATATCAAGGCTGATATGATGGAGAAAATTTCTTCTAAATTTCTCTTCACACATGAATGAAAGGATAACAAGAATGAGGAGAAACATATTCAATTCAAGAAAAGCGGGTAGATCTATTCTCAAAGGCAATTTCCAAATCAACATTCCAGAAGATGATGTACAAAATTGGCATGGGTCGACTTCATCAATAGACTAATTGAATAATGAGTTATAAATAAGGGACATAAAAATTATGCTATAATGTACTCTTTTCCTTCACTAATATTTTTCCCACCGGATTTTTATTAGTAAGGTTTTTAATGAGGCATTATTTTGATCCTAAAGTATTAATCCTTATGGTAATATTATAAAACATGTTACCTAAAGACGAAATAAATTTGCACTTTTTTCCTTGTTTATGATTTTCCCACAGGGTTTTTCATAAAAAGGTTTTTAATGAGGCATTGTTTTGATCCTGAAGAATCAAACTCTTTTAAGGAATATCATTTTAATATGATATTCATAATGTCAGATGCTGTACTCTTTTTCTCGTTCAAGGTTTTTCCCATTGGATTTTCCTGATAGAGTTTTGAAGACAACAGACAATAGTTGTATCGACTGAACGGATAATTATAAGGGGGAGTAATCATCATATATGTTTTTAAAAGGGACAACTTCAAGTTAGTAGAGAATTCAAGATTTTGAAGACGCATATTCAAGGGAGAGTGTTGTAATATATATGAGTGAATATGCTTTTGTCATATTCTGTTTAGTCCCGCATTGTGGGATAAGTTTTACTCCAAGCTCCCAAGCCTTTATATAAGGAGCTCATGTAATGTAAATAATGTACCGATTGATGAATGAATAAAAAGTATCCTCTTTCTGTTCCTTATTGTATATTATTTATAACAATTTATTATTTGTTAAAAAAGTGTTTGTGGTCACTTGAAAAACTAGTCGGTTCTGGAAAAAAAATCATTTACCCATAGCTTTCTTTACTTGATTTCAATCTAAGCTCATATTTTTTTCCAATTCTTTTATGTTTTTTATGTATATCCTAAATGTATTTCTATCTATAAAATTCATATACCTAGGTAGGTTAATGGAACAAATTTCATTTTCTTTATTCAAATAAATTTGCGATACCAGATTTTATGAGCATAATGTTTCTCTTTGGACACTGTTTAATATAATCTTATTCTTGAAGCATAACGTGTGAGTAGGCGGATATTGAAGCTAAAGAATATAAATTTTTTTTAGGATACTTAGCCTACTTGCTTTGCTTTGTGGGTGTATATGTGGATTAATAAGTGCATACATACACATTTATATATGAAAATAATCAGCCACATTCTGTAGCTATAATATACTTGATGATAGAAAGAGACATGCTTTTGGCAAAAATTTAATGTTGTAGTGGAACTTTTATAATATATCATTGCATGTGTATGTATGTATGTATATATATATATATGCATATATGTTTATATGTGCATATTTGTGTGTTGAACATCTGTCAGATAGCACATCTTTTATTAGCACACCTTAAATTCCCTACAAATTTCACTATCGGATTCACCAGATTAACAACTGAATTGAAAAAACATAAGTGAATAAAGAGATTCTTCTCTCAATTGCAAGCGCCATTTTTTCATTCTTCAAATCAATTAATTTGATGAGTGCAATATTGAAAGTTAAGAGATATATAGGACGCTACAAACAGAAATACTAAACAAAATACTATTCATATGGCTAAAAAAAGTTATTTGCAAGTAAGCTTGCTGCCACAACCATAGAAAATGAACTACGAGTAAATACTAACAAGCTAAACAAAACAAAAGGTTGTTTGCAAAATTTAGACAATCCCGTGTGCGTAGCACGGGTTCGCACTCGTTTTATTTATAATGCAATTGAATTTAGAAAACGGTAATTTCCACCAAAATTCATTATTTACAATAGTTTACAAAATTATCGCTTCTTAACAAATAAAATCTCCAAATACTTCTTTTCAACACACATCCACATATATAAAGTTTCACAAACTTTATTGACATAATATTTGAATTTATTCAACATATTAACATTAACTTGAATACTTAATTAATTTTATTCAATTCAACACAATCTTAAGCTCAACACTTCACAATCTTATCACACATAGTACCCTAAATTAATACCCAAGCTTATGCAAATCTCCAGATTTATACATGTTAGCCTACTTTGTGGACTAGGCAACACAAAGCTAAAAGATCAAGTATTAGAATGTAATCTGCCTATAAATCAGATCGGATCGGGTGTAGTCAGAGAAAAGCAAAGCGAGACAAAGTGAGGAAAGGCAAAATTCAAACCGGATCGGATCGGATGGGATGCTCCGACCCGAACCCCATTTGCTAGCCTATCCGAACCGAACCCAGTGTACCCTGCTACTCCACTCCATGATCTCCTAGATATTCGGGGCAGTTACAACCACTTTCTACCCACGATGGCCACTAACTAGATGTGTTGTCCTCACCAGAACTCACCCGATCCCGAAAGTCACGGGATGGAGGTTACGTGTCCCCGATCCGAACCGGATCTCGAAGGAATTTTCACCTATAAATAGACCCCCAAGGGTCATTTGAAAGTGACTTTTTGGCACTCTGAGAGTTTGAATATCTTTGAGAACCGAATTCCAGCACTCCCAAATAATCCAAATCATCATTCAAAGTGTATTTTGAGTATAATTGAGTGAATGTATATGAAAGATGAGTGAGATTGAGTGAATATCTTGTTGTATCTTCATCTACATCATCAAGCAAAGTGATATAAAGTGGACGTAGACTCTTTAACGCCGAACCACTATAAATCCTGTGTCTCTTTTCTGTTTTTGATCTCATTTTATTGTAATTTTAGTCAATTTGGGTGTTAGAACCACTTTTTGGTCTAACATTTTGGTGCTTTCACTGAGAATCATTTGAATTCTCTGTTTTTCTGGATTATCGTTCTACTTTTTGGATCGTTGAGTTCAAAGAAGTTAATCCCCAATTTCCGACGCTTTTAAATACTTGTTGGTTGATTGTTGAAGAATTATGGCCAAAGGAAGAGGCAAGGAAGTTCAAACCATTCGAGGGAACGAAGTTGGTGAAGATCAGCAAAACGCGGTCATGACGAGGTCTCGTGGGCAAAGCTCGGGAGCGGATCGGACTGGCTTAGGAAATCCGAACCGGTCGCAGAGGGAAAGCTCCGATCCGACCCGAGTAGAAGACGTTGAAGAGGTGCGCTCCCCCAACCCGAACCGATCCGGCCTGGTCACATTGCTCCGATCCGATCCGACTCTAGGTGATGCTGGAACCTCTACTCGAGCCCCTCCAAATGCTCCGACTCCAGCCACCAAGACCAATGACCAGATCAATCCATCTACGCCTGTCACCCAAGGAGATTTTTCGCGCCTTCTCGACATGCTTGAGAGCACTAGGGAGGCTATGAGAATCCACGAGCGCACCAACCTTATCATGCAAGAGAATATGAGAATCATGAGTAGGGAAATTGACGAGCTTTGCAGGCAGAGAACCCCTTCCCCAGTTCATCACACTGCAATGGATCAGTCTTCTACTTCTAAGGAAGAACGACCTCGTGAAAGAAGGCCGGTCGAACGACCTTAGAATTTGGAACAGATGACTTTCAGATCTCTGGGATCCCGCGAAGACGCTGCTCGTGTGTTAGGACCCGATGACCCGAGCTTGAGAGAGCCTATGCTATTACCAATGCGAGGATCCCATGTTCTGCCTAGAGATCCTAACCTTACCAACCCCACTCAGGGACAAATGCTTCAGCCCCTTCCTCCCGAGATCGACCGGGAACGTAGGGAGCAAAGCAGAGCAGAAGACGCTAGAAGAAGGAGCGTGTCTCCTGATCAAGAGCCTAGAGGAAACCCGAACATCAGAGCCAGGGAGCCTGAACGGCCCTTGGCCTATGCTGATGTATGGGCTATGGTACACCAGATCATGTCTGAGAGTCGAAACTACACCAATGAAGATTATGGTATTGAGCGAAGCCATACTCCCTTTACTGATGACATTCTTGACTTTCAGTTCCTTCGACGATTTAATTTGCCGCAGATGGACAGATATAACGGGAGAACTGACCCGGGGCAACATCTGATGCGATACGCATGGTTTATGAACGCTGCAGCTGCTCTTGACGCTGTGAAGTGTAAGGCTTTCCCGATTTACTTAGAAGACATAGCATTACTATGGTTTACCCGACTTCCTCCTCGATCAATATCGAATTTCAAAGAGTTAAGTGAACATTTTATGAATCAATTCCGACTTCACGCATGAAAGTCTAAGACTGTTATCGAATTATCGAGAATTAAGCAAGCACCGGGTGAGTCCTTGAAGTCGTATCTAGACCGTTTCAATTTAGTTGTAACAGAAGTTAGCGACCCTCATGAGCCTACCATCTTGATGGCTTTAATGGAGGGAGTTGATCCTGATTCAGAGTTTGGAGATTATCTTTCTGGGAAGCCGCCTCCCACAAGAGAGTTGTTATATGAGAAGGCCAATATTCAGTTAAGACGGGAGGAAGCAAGGGCAAACAGAAAGAGGAAGTTCAGAGCGGGCTCAAAAGAAGCTGTTCAGAGTAATGTTGCCGTAAAGCAGTCTGGAGAAAGCTCTGGGAAAGTCGAAGTGAATGTTGGAAACAAGAATGGAAACAATAATAATGGAAACGGGGGCAACAACAACCGTAATGGGAATGGTAATAGGAGAAACAGGAGCCGAGAAAGTAATTCTGACAAAAGACCCCGGTTCCAGACCTTTGAAAATTATTCACCATTGAATGATACGTTAGAGAATATTTATTTGGACACGTATAATGTTTTACAATACAAAAAACCACTGCCACGAGATTCGACAGAGAAAGAAATTGCTACCGGAAAATTTTGTTTATTTCACGGAACTCACGGACGTTCAACGAACGAATGTCGACACTTGAGAGATGTAGTTGAGAAGTTGTTGCGTGAAGGTAAGTTGGATGAGTATAAGGCTGCCCCAAGGGACAGGAGGCAAGGAGGATAGGCCCCAAACCAGAATCAGTCTGCTCCCAAGCCTACAGCGCAGCAAAAAGGCAAAGGGATTGTCATTAACGCCATAGTAGGTGGACTCCATCCAGCTATCCATAGTTTCAGAGCAATGGACCAATATGTTAATGCAGTTAAGCACATAGATGTGGACGAGTGCAGTGATTTGGAAGATATCACCGCTGTGAAACAGCAGAGGACAATGTTCGATGATGTGGTGTTCCATAGCAGAGACGACACCGGAATCCAATCACCTACCGAAGATCCGTTGGTTATTACCACTACTATTGGGCCGGCACTGGTTCATAAGGTACTAGTGGACAATGGAAGCTCCGTCAACATTTTGTTTAAGAAGTCGTTTAATCAGATGAGACTCGAGTCTAGAGATTTGAAGCCCTGTGAAGGTTGGATCCAAGGCTTCAATGGGGCATCGACAGCTCCAATGGGGTATATAGAATTACCCGTAACATTGGGACAAGGGGATCGTCGAAGAGTACGAATGCTTCAGTTCGTAGTGCTAGATATAGACTCGCCCTACAACGCATTTTTAGGAAGGCCTGCCCTTGCAGAGTTCAGGGCTTGTATTGCACTATGGTGCTTATTGTTAAAGTTCCCAACTGAGGCCGGGAGTAATGAAGGGAGACCAAGTCTCCGAACAAGCTTATTATATTGCTGAATTAAAGATGCTGATGAAGGAACTAAACATCGAGACTAAAAGTACTTCACCTCCTCCAAGGGAGGGTTCGGCGTAGCAATTAGAGGGATCAGCCCCTAAGGAGTTGCCCAAGGGAATGCCTGAAGACCTGGATCCCAGAGAAGATGAGGAACCTGAGGATAGAAAAGCAACTCCTAACGAAACGACAGTAGATGTACCCATTGATGAAGCTGATCCAGCAAAAGTTTTGAAGATTGGATCCCAGTTGGATCCGCACCGAGCCAATGAGCTGGCTAACTTTCTGAAGGCAAACCAGGATGTGTTTGCCTGGACCCACGCTGCCATGTGTGGGATATCACCATCCATCATGAGTCATTCGCTGAGTATAAACCCAAAACACCCGCCTGTAAAGCAAAAGAGACGTATGTTGGGCCCAGAGAGGTCGGTAGCTCTGAAAGAAGAAGTGGAGAAGCTGAAAGAGAACGGATTTTTTTAGAGATTCGACATATCCCGACTGGATATCGAATCCTGTTTTGGTAAAGAAGTCAAACGGAAAGTAGCATACCTGTTTTGATTTTTCAGACTTGAACAAAGCCTGCCCGAAAGATAACTTCCCACTCCCCAGAATAGACTAGCTTGTGGACTCGACAGCGGGACATGAACTTCTTTCTTTTATGGACGCATATTCCGGATACAACCAGATTCCCATGCATGTGCCCGATCAAGAGCACATGAGCTTCATTACAAAATTGGGGTTGTAATGCTATGTGGTCATGCCTTTCGGATTGAAAAATGCTGGAGCTACCTACCAATGCTTGGTGAACAGGATGTTTTATAACCAAATAGGGAAGACTATGGAGGTTTACGTGGACGATATGCTTGTCAAATCGAGACAGTCCTCTAGCCATACACAAGACTTGGCAGAGATGTTCGGTATCCTGCGAAAGTATCGGATGAAGCTTAATCCTTTGAAGTGCTCATTTGGGGTGGCATCTGGAAAGTTTCTAGGTTTCATCGTGAGCTCTCGAGGAATTGAAATTAATCCCAGTCAAATAGCAGCGATAAGGAACATTGAGGAACCACGAAGAATCAAAGATGTCCGAAGTCTTGCGGGGAAAGTGGCTACGCTGAGTAGATTTATCTCCAAAGCAACAGACAAATGCGTCCCGTTTTTTGACTTAATAAAAAGGGGAAAGAAAAATTTTGAATGGACTCCGGACTGTGTTGAGGCCTTTCAAAATCTATTGGACTTACTAGAGAGACCACCGATTTTATCGAAGCCAGTGGATCATGAAGAGCTATTTGTTTATCTAGCAGCGTCGTTAGCACCACTTTGGTCCGGGAAGAAGACATGGTGCAAAGGCCGGTATATTACGTAGGTAAGAAATTGGCAGCTGCAGAACGACCGAAGGTCTGGAGATGGAGTCGTCTTAGTTACTCCTGAAGGACGATCGTTATAATATGCTCTACGACTAGAATTTTCAGCGACCAATAATGACTCTGAATATGAAGCCCTGATTGCCGGGCTGAAATTTGCTAAGGAATTCGGAATAAAGGCATTGGATATATTCTGAGATTCCAAAATAGTCGTCTGCCAAGTGCGAAAGGAGTTTGTGGCCCGGGGACCTCGACTTATTACCTATCTTGGAAAAGTGAAGGAGCTGTTGAGCAACTTGGAACGGTATAACATAACGCATATCCCAAGAGCTAAAAACCAGAAGGCAGACCGGCTAGCGAAGCTGGCAAGTTCCGACGATCCGGAGGAAACCGAAATGGTTCCAATTGAGACGTTGGGATCGCCAAGCTTTGAGTTAATGGAAATTGAATTAGCTTTCGAAGCAGAACCTGGAGAGGGAGTCGTGGATGACCCCAATCAAGAATTTCCTTAGAAATGGAGTACTCCCGCCAAAGAAGAGTGAGAGGCGAGCCATAGTTCGCAAAGCTACCAGATACATCCTTCAAGATGATACCCTTTATCAGCAAGGATTTTCTATGCCCCTGTTACGATGTATAGCGCACGACGACATCAAGCGTGTACTAAGGGAAGTACACGAAGATGAGTGTGGAGATCATACGGGGGGTCAGACTTTAGCAAAAAAGGTATTGCGGTATGGGTATTTCTGGCCCACTATTAATAAAGATGCAGTTGATTACTCACGACGCTGCGACAAATGCCAGAGGTTCGCCAAGATCCCCAGAGCACCACCGACCCAGCTCAAGTCGATGGTGAGCCCGTGGTCGTTTTCCATGTGGGGAATTGACATCATCGGAGTTCTACCGATTGCCAAAGGAGGAGCGAAGTATGCAATAGTCGCCGTGGACTATTTTACGAAATGGGTGGAAGCTGAGCCCTTAACCAAAATCACAGCGGGAAAGGTGATAAGTTTCATGGTTAGAAATATCAAATGCCGATTTGGGATTCCAAGAACCATTATAACCGATAATGGAACCCAGTTCGATGGTGCCGAATTCAGAAATTTCTGCCAGAAATACAAGATCGACAAGCGGTACACTGCAGTCGCCCATCCACAGTCGAATGGGCAAGTAGAAGCAATAAATAAAGTCATAAAGTCCATCCTCAAGAAGCGGTTGGAACGTGCAAAAGAAAAGTGGGTGGATGAATTGCCCTTGGCTTTGTGGGCATATCGAACAACGTTTAAGACAGCTACCGGCCATACTCCTTTCTATCTCTCATTTGGTTCAGAAGCGGTAATCCCGGTAGATCTTGAAGTTCTCTCTTACAGGGTGACATATTATGACCCGATGACGATTCAGGCACTTCTCCTCGAGTCCCTTGATGAAGTCGAAGAGAAAAGGGATGAGGTCGACTTGCGTGCGTCAAGACATCGACGTCAGATGGCATGCTATTATGACAAGAAAGTTCGCTTTAGAACCTTTGAGCCAGGGGATTTGGTGCTAAAGCGAGTTTTTCCGTCCCTTCCTCATCTCTGTCCAAAGTGGGAAGGACCATTCGCCGTCCAACGGAAACTTGAGACAGGAGCCTTCAAGTTAACGACCGTAGATGGCGAAGACGTACCTAGGGCTTGGAATGCCCAACACTTGATGCGATATTTGAATTAGGGATGTTGTACTTTCTTTTGTTTTTTTTTATTATGAACCCTGTAAAAAGGCACGACTTGCCTTAGAAAAATCTGTTGATGCGAACAAAGGACTATAAAGTGGATGTAGGCTACGACTTAGCCAAACCACTATAAAATATCGTGTGCCATTTACTTTCCTGCATTATTTATATCTTCAACTATTATTCTATTGTGACTGTGGAATACGAGATGTTAAATTAAAATCTGGGAAGTTGGAAATGGCTTATATGCAAGAACAAACACAATGACTGTTTGTACAATAAGATATAAGAGAATGGGAAGACGACATTCTTAACTCTAACTCTCAAAAATTGAGAGAGAGTATAAAGGACGGGAAGACGACGTCCTCTGAGGCGTGAAGGTGCACCCAGATGAGAGACCACCTCAGCAAGAACTCTAACCTGGATATAAGACAGGAGAGTGTAAAAGATGCCAGAAAAGAACAGACATCAATGATGAAAGGAATGTGACCCCCGTCAGAGAATCGGGGATATTCGGACTTTTTAATTTAATCTTGAATAGTTTTTCAAGATTGACTGGGGGCATATATGTACACACATATTCCCCTCCACTATGACTCCATTGCACAACTTTAGTAGGACATGCATTTGTATTTTTACATAAGTACTGAACTAACTACTAACATGCATTGCAGGAAATGAATTATTTTTATTCATTTACAAATGTATGAGTTTGTACAGGAAAACAGGCAAAAAGAAGATGCGAGGGCCACACTCGGTGCAACAATTGTGGGCCGATTAAATGTTAAAATAAAGCAAAACACCTCATCACTTAGACGTTGAAGTGGACTTGGATTTTTTAGCAGCCTTCCGAGCATCCTTCGCCTCTCTTTCAGCATCAGTTAAAACGCGCCTTGGTTTTTTCCTCCCTGAGACTGAAGTGCTGGAATCGGTTGATTTTTTCCCGGGAGTCGGAAAGCTGGAATAAAGAGAAGACTTTTTAGCAAGTTCTTCTGTAATAGATCTAATCGACGTCTTAACAACTAACCTTGATCCAGCATCCACTACTGCGAGAGGCTTAATACTTTCGGGGTCTAGGCTTCAACTTTAAGCTGCATACGTTTGTCTTGTTCGGCTTTCAATGCAGCTAAAGTGATGTCATCAGCGCTCCTTGATTCCCCAACTATAGCCACCTCAGGGTCTTCCTCATGCTCCTCGCCACCGCCATCATCTTTCAAAGCGGCTATCATCTCGTCATCATGGGGAGCATCAGCCTTATCTTTTTCTTCCTCGGCCTTCTCCGCGGATTCTGTTCCGGCGGTGGTCCCCTGAGGCACGTCTGTCTTCTTGGACGGTTAAGCACCTGCGGAATGAGAAGCAACAATTATCAACTTGGGAGAAAATAAAAGGCCCTTCATCGATTGCCCGACTATGTGATGGAAAGTGGAGACAGCTTTGACGAATTGGGGTGAAAATGTAGAAATACCTTCCGATGATTTCTCAGCTGGAGTAGCTGCCGCCTCTGAAACCGACTCAGGAATAGGAGATAAAAGAGATGCCTGAGGGATCGCCGGGTTTTCGGGGTTATATCCCTCTACTTCAGAAGTTTCAGCGGCAGTGGAAGAAGAACCAGCCTCCAAGATGTCCTTTTGTTTAGCCTTCTGCTTTTCCTCCTCCATAGCAGCCGCGATCAAGCGACGCCCCTCAGCCAGGCTTGCCGGCTCGTCATCTCTTAGATATTTTTCCATGAGTTTGTCCTCGTCGATGGAATCTACCTTGAGTTCTTCTTTCTCCCATTCAACAATTTGGCTCCACACATGGACCAAGGTAGTCGGATAATCATCGATCCAAGAGATGTTTCGGTGACGGATTATATGTGCAAAAAATTCGATCAGTAATTCACCAAAGCCCTGCACATCCTCCTGGGCCTCTGCCAACTGCTTGCGGGACTCTTCGGACGACTTAATGACACTTTCAACATTACCCTCCGCCAGGGCAGCCCTGTTCTCGGCCTCCATCAACTTGGAAGCCAAGTCAGCGTTTTTCTTCTCCAATTCGGCGTTCTTCTTCGCTAACTCGTCCTTTTCTCGCTCAAGGGTAGCATAAGCAAGTTGCATTTTGGCGTTATCCGACCTGGCGTCTTCTGCTTGCTTTTTCAGCTCCGAACGCTCTTGGTATGGGACTCGAGCAAGTCATGATAACGTTTTTGTAGATCTTCAAATTGTTGCTTGAAGCTAGCAGCATCCCGTTGAGCGATAGCAAGTTGGGCATGTGTATCCTTAAGGTCTTTCCCCAAAATTTTCAAGGCCTTTGCATCATCTTCTGCAGTCTTCTTCATCGAGTTAGTATCCGTGATTATATTTCGGATGATTCTTGAAAGGTTATGCGAATACTTGAACATCTCCGAATATTGTTTTTCGACTGCGTCAATTTTTTCTTTGGCCTCGTTTGCCCACCTCGAGGAAATAGGCTCAAGAGCTGGTAAGAAAGTCAAGTTTTCAAAGTAGTGTTTGGGAAACTGCTCCTCCAGATACGCCCTCTTAACTGCAGTTTCAACATCCAATGGTGGAGGTGCAGGGAATGTCAGCTCCGTATCCTTATGTGTGGAGGACTTAATGGCCTCCTCACCCTTTCTAGGCCGCTTAGCAGGAACCTTGCATTTGCTTCGCGAGTCGGTATCTCTCGGCGGGCTCCTTTCCCTACTACGTTTTTCTTGAGAAGAGATTTGGTCTTTTGACTGCGACGTGTCATCTCCTCGACGACCTTGGTAGCCCTTATACCGCTCTGGATCCGAATGAACGGGAGAGCGAGAGCGCGAGGTCCGTGACTGATGAGAATCATAAGGCCTTCTATCCTCCCTACCGCGTCTTTCGCGACGATCTTGCTCAACATCATGAGGGGGTCTGGTCATGCTGCGACGTAGTTTCCTGATGTCATAGTGAGCACGAGACATTGTACCTGCACAACAATGTAAGTGGAATTCAGAATCAGCATTCTCATAAGAAGTAAGTGCTGTGAAGTGGGGTGTTATTGTGTTAAGTGCATCCTAAGTGGTGTCCCCCCTCCGACAAACCAAAGTCTGAAGCCGAGCCAGTGCGAGTGAGCTCTTTGGCCTTAACAGGAGTAGCCTCCTCCGAAGAAGTAAAGACTAAAGGATTTGTGCTAAAATCCTCGGAAATGTAGATAGTTTCAGGTAGGGGGAGATCTCCCAAGACCTGGAATATAGGGTTATCAGTAGTAGGGGCATCTCCTTGGGAAGCATCTACTGGCGGTTCTTTAGGAGACACTGATTTTTCAGGAGAAATAGCATCCCCAGGGGTGATGTACCCTTCTCGGTGCTTTTCAGGTATGTTAGCCAGCTCATCGTCTTGAGTCGAACTTGGAGAAGGTGAAGTTCGAAGTGGCATGGTGGGGCCTTTCGAGCTCTCGCCCATTTCTGGAATTACATCCACCAGAGGGATATATACATATGGACTGACCCGTGACCTATGCTACGGGTAATGGACAGTAGCCCGTGGTGATGAAGATATTCGTCCTTGAGGACCTCATCAATAGTTAGAAATTTTTTGTCACCATTGAGGAGCTGATACATCCGATCAAAATACACTTGACCCGATATTTGTTTTGGATTATCAACTGCAAACAAAAAGAAAACGGATTAATGTGGTGGCGTGGACATTCAGAGTCGAGATTTAGAAAACCAGTGCCTTACTTGATTTTTTCCATCTCCTAGCACACCCCGGCTGCTGCCTTATATAAAACCATTACAGCTTGGAATCGCCGGCCTTGCTGCTGAAAGGTGCTGAAAGTATTTTCCTTTTTGGGACAGACTCGAAGTAAGAGAAAGGAGTTTCTCGAGTCCGATGCTTGAAGTTATAAAAGAAATGAACGTCATCAAAAGTGAGCTCTGTGCCTAAGATCTCGCAGTATGCTACATATAAGGTATACAGGTAAGTGTAGGAGTTGGGATGCAGCTGCATGGAGGCAATTCGCATCTGTCTTAGGAAGTCGACAACAAAAGGAGAAAATGGAGGGATAGCCCCAACCATGCACATTAATCGGATGATTGCCATAAACCCCTCTAGAGGGTTATGAGGACGGTCAGTTTTCGACGGCACCAGGGTATCCTTTTTCAGTATCCCGTGCTTTAAGCGTATTCGAGTAAGTCTGTCGTTGTCAATCGTCGATTCAACAGAATCTTGAGGTGATTCCAATATGATGGCAGATTCAAATTCGTCAGGAGCTCGATTATCTCCAACCCCTCCTTTCTCTTCATAGCCCAGAGAAACTTCACTGTCAGAAGGCGTTTCACTGTTATGCGCCTCTACTTCATAATCTGATCCCTCGTCGTCCCATTCAGGGTCTGAGGAAGAAGATAAGTCGTCAAGAATGACTTTATTGGATGTCTCTAGGACCTCTTTCTTTTCTTCCAGTCTAGAAGAATGTCTTTTGGCCATGATCACTAAACTATCGAAGAAGTAATAATAGAAGTTAGACTAAATTAGCCCGTGTCCCCCTGTGCACGTGTGTGAGCTAAAGTATGTGCAGTATGTGCAGAAGATGTAAAGTTAACACTTGAAAGTGTAATGCAAAGTTTTGGCAAAGCAATGATGTTCAGAATAGTTCTTGATGTTTGTGTATGTTCACTGGGCACTATCCCAACTGTTCATGAAGTTGGAAGTTATGTCAAATATTGATTTAGCCAATTGGACAAAGCATTGTGCTTTAAGTTGGGTGGCTTCGGTTCGGTTCGAGTATACGTGATGGGATCAGATCGGAGGCAAAGTCGTGCTTTGGTCAGAAGTTGACGTCCAACCGGATCGGTTCGGGAGCATGTTTTTGGAGCGGATCGGATAGGCTTGAATACCAATGCCCCTTCTCCTTTGTTTTGCCCTCCGACCCGATCCGGTCAAGTAACCTCCGTTTCCCTTTTTTTCTTTTTGCCCCGACCCGACCTGGTGGAGTAAGCTTCGCCTTCCCTCTTTTCCGACCCGATCTGGTCTCGTGAACCTCTCACTCTTTTCTTCTCCTCCATCTCCTATGCTTCCTCGCCCGAACCGATTCCCTATGCCCTTTGTCTTCCTCTTCCTCCTCAATCACAACCAAACCTAGTCCTGTTTTCAAAGCTCCAGTTAGGAAGGGACGTGTACCCTCTCCAACCTCCCAGTGCCTCGAGGTGGTGGCAGAGCCACCAGTGACGACGGCAGGGGAGGAGATGGCCATGGCGTCGAATCCAAATAGCAACCATACCCAAATCATCCGATTTAAAAACAAATCCAAACTGTAAAAACGATTGTAACGAGATGGTTTGAGATTATAAAACTACCTATATCTTTAATTCAGGGATTAGAACGAGGATTTTGGGATTTTTAGGCGTTTGGGGTTTCGTTTTCTTGCTGGGGCGATGTCTGGAGAGATGACGGAAATTGAAAGAAGAAGAAAAGATGGAGGTGAGGCAGCGGATTTATATAGGGTATGAGATGACCCTTAATATTCCCACTTTTAACTCCGTTCGGACCAGAGGCCGAACCCTTGAACATATGCTTGGCCCATTATTTCGGCGATGGTGGATTTAAACAAGAACCCGTCCAAACTGGAACATAAGCCCATGAAAAATACTTGTAGCCCATTAGTTTGAGTGGTCATGAGTCAAAGGGCAGAGGCCGTTCGGGTCGGAATCCGAACCGGAGGGAGTTTCATATATCAACTCGACATTTGAATTGAATCGAACTCAAAAGAAAAATAAAGAAAAGGCATACCTGGAAGAATCACTGGTCATCAAGGGGAGTTTCTAGGATTGTTTAGAAATGAAGAAAATAAATCGTGTGTTCTACGACATATATATATAGGCGATAAAAGACACGACTTCATGAAGAAACACATCTTCACAAACGAATAGAAACAACTTTTTGACGATTCAAATTCAAGGACTAGTATTCAGACAACATCAAAGCACGTTCTGTCTTCAACAGAAGCATCCTTTGAGGGGGAAAAATGTTAGCCTGCTTTGTGGACTAGGCAACACAAAGCTAAAAGATCAAGTATTAGAATATAATCTGCCTATAAATCAGATCGGATCGGGTGTAGTTAGAGAAAAGCAAAGCGAGACAAAGTGAGGAAAGACAAAATTCAAACCGGATCGGATCGGATGGGATGCTCCGACCCGAACCCCATTTGCTAGCCTATCCGAACCGAACCCAGTGTACCCTGCTACTTCACTCCACAATCTCCTAGATATTCGGGGAAGTTACAACCACTTTCTACCCACGATGGCAACTAACCAGATGTGTTGTCCTCACCAGAACTCACCCGATCCCGAAAGTTACGGGATGGAAGCCACGTGTCCCCGATCCGAACCGGATCTCGAAGGAATTTTCACCTATAAATAGACCCTCAAGGGTCATTTGAAAGAGACTTTTTGGCACTCTGAGAGTTTGAATATCTTTGAGAACCGAATTCCAGCACTCCCAAACAATCCAAATCATCATTCAAAGTGTATTTTGAGTATAATTGAGTGAATGTATATGAAAGATGAGTGAGATTGAGTGAATATATTATTGTATCTTCATCTACATCATCAAGCAAAGTGATACAAAGCGGACGTAGGCTCTTTAACGCCGAACCACTGTAAATCCTGTGTCTCTTTTCTGTTTTTGATCTCATTTTATTGTAATTTTAGTCAATTTGGGTGTTAGAACCACTTTTTGGTCTAACAATACAAATAAATGATTTTACCAATTATTCTCTTCCAAATTCATTTAATTCACAATTAACTAATTATAACCTTTGTTATAATTTGTTTACACTACTATCTGAAAATCCGAGTTGTTACAAAATCAATTCGCATGTCCCTTCCCCTCTCTAGTGGCTTCTTTTTGATTAGTTGTTATTGCTTTGCATCTTGAAAAATAGCTACTCATAATTGGAGTTGTTCTTCAGGAAGTAGAATCATTGATGAATAAAGCCGTTGACGAATCCTCGCGTTGTAGTTGACAAACCAAACCATGTAATTGAACTTCCCTTATTCACTAGCTCCCCTTAGAAGTCACGTCGATCCATGCCAAAGTTCCTTAGGGATGACACGTAGGAGAACCAAAAAGGAGGTTAGGGATCAGTACCGATCCCTGCCATGGTGTTTTTTCTTGTTTCCATCCTCAAACCCGCACCGATCTCACAGTTCCCTACCGATCCAGTCCAGAGTGAAATGTGCAGGTCCCATACTTAGATTCCACAACCAAACACAACCTCTACCGATTCGAAGTCAGTTGCCTACTACCAATCTAAAGCTAAGTTCTTATTTCGATCTGAAATTAAGAGCTCCTGCCAATCTAAAACTAGAGTCGAAATCTAGTATGGAACCCTTATGCCAATCATAAGCCTACATCCATATTTGTCCAATGTCAAATGTGTACATCGATCCAAGACTTAACCACATTTCCAAGCCGTTGAACTACTATTAGGTCGACCCGAAGGTTGGGTGCATACATTCTGATTTGTGAAAAAGAATTATGCCAATCTGAACTATCTCATGACATAACTAGAGCATAAAATCTCCAAACGACTTGAAACTTAGCGAGCTGTCTTTTTAGGCCTTCCTTGTCATCCTTTATGGATCGAACAACCATACAAGCAAATGGTTCGCATATGCACCAATTCCGTGCTAACAACCCACTTGCCATTAGATTAGCATTTTTCATCTATTCAAGCATGTTTATAATAGCCATCAAACATACAAAACGTTCTCAAACAAACATTTAGTCTAACTAAGGTAACTAGTCTAAAGAAAAGCCATCATGTTCTATGGTTACCTAGGGATCCTAAAATATTTATTTCTCAATCATGACCCAAATCAACCCAAACTCACATTCAATAACACGATTAAAGATGATTTACATGCACTTTTAAGGACAAGAGGTAATCTACAGCCTAGTTTACCCTAGTTAGTTAGTAAGAGAACTACATACTCCCCTTAATCCAATCTTTTCCCATAATCTCCTACGAAAGTGATTCGCAAGGATCTCTAGGTGGTTGCAATAAGACTTTCTCTGAGATTAAGGTTGATTTGCACTGATCTTTTCTTAATTTTGTAATTAGGCTAATTAAATTGAGGGTTTGTGAAGATTTAGAGGCAAATGCCATTAATAGAGGAGATGGGTTATATTGGGAGTTGTGAAATGACTAAGGGGATGTCTAATCAGCTCCCACGACCCTATTGTGCACTAAGCTCGAAATGAGATTTGGACCCATTTTCTTAACGGGTAAATTATCCATTTAAGCTGCTTAAACCCCCATTAAACCCTAAACACGACGTATTACCCAAATGACAAGTTTTCACTCAATTGAAAGTGAAATCATCATCTAGACCCAATGGAACTGGTTTCAAATCCTAGTTTTTTTTCCAATTAAGAGTTATCGGAAAAAAGATTCGTTAAGGGTAAAATGTTTACATAAAATTCGACAAGAAAATCACAAAGGCGTGAAATGACCATAATATCCATTTCCAAAAGTTATAGAATCATACGACCTCATGTGAAAACAATATAAATATTCTACGATACCCCGGTACACAAAATACTGGTCATTACAAGTCGATGCTGAGTCATTTACGCAGAGTACCTTTAGCTTATTTTCATAAGGTTATCTTCCATATTTTTTGAGTGATTTTGTCAAATTTCAAGTCATTCTGCCTTAGTCTCAATGTTCTAACTCATTTGGACTTCTGCTTTGTAAAAATCGGGTTAACACCAAACTTATAATATTCCGTGCATTTTAAAATAATTATTTTTTTGGCATAGCCGACCAGTTTTATAATGATCAATAACACTTTTTATTATAACAAATAATAAATACAGATAAGAATAAGAGATATATAGATTGCATAACTATTGTAATCAGTTTTTAGAGTGGATCGACCACCATAAAAAAAATTATTGCACCATGATGGGTGCATCACTATTGGTTACTGCATGACATACCCAACATATGTGGTCTAAAAGATGCCAAAGCCATTTTCATAACAAGTTGACTTCCCCACGCATGGAAGAAAGTTTACACAACCAAAAAAATTAATAAATTGTCTTAGAATTACATAACAAGCCAACAACATAACAAACTAAAGATAATGCAGCAGCTTACTATAAGAACGTGCCATCAGCACAACTCGATGCTTGATATACCACAAAAATTAACTTGGAATTCGGATTGAACCAAGTAAGGCAGCATTGATAAAAACTATTTCAATAAGCAGAAAAATTCTTCCAATATTTATGACCTAAAAAGAGACCGCCTTCACCATTGTCCAGAAAAACAAAGCCTTAAATAGATCAACCAAAGAGGACGAAAGAGCCCAGTCATCAGAGACAAACCTCAAAATATGCAACTGAGTTCAAAACCCAATCTCAAGCCTAATTCGGTAATGTGCAAGATAAGCACCAAAATGCAAAGAGCAGCCTAGCATGTTGATAACTCGTTTAAAAGCCAAAAAACCAAGGTCTCTAACCGTAAAGCAGTGAGACGAAGGACGTAGTGCTCGCCATTGTAGTTGGCAATGGATAGGATATGGGGGTTGAACTCAACTAAAAGAGGGGAGGCATGGGATTTAGAGGACTTGAAATAGATGAGGGTGCCAAGTGATTGAATAAGCTAACAATTGACGAACCAGATCTGAAGGCGGATGCTACAATTTAAAGGGGGCTAAATGGCGAAAGAGATACACGATCCAAAACAACAAAACGGAAAACTAAGTTAAGGGAAGATGGGGACATTAAAAAGTAGGAGGAAAAAGATGATGGCGGGAATTGATTTAGAAGGGAGGCAGTAATGAGAAAATCCTAGTCCCCAATTGATGAAGTGAAACTGTGGCCTGTAGCACTGTATATCGGACAGGAAAGTCAGTTTTCCGGCTCGGTGTAAAGGTTTAAGGTGTCTGGTCCGTGTCCGATTGATTCTCTTATAGGACAGAGCTTGGACACACCAAGGTACAGTCCGATCCAAAATGTTCGATGTTTTTTTTATTGTCCAAACATTGTGCGTCCATTGTCTGGCTCGTATAAACAGTGTTCGAACTCAATGCTTGTCCGGTCCATATCCGTATGAATCTCTTATAGGACAAAGTTTGTACACACCTCCGTATAGTCTGGTCCGAGCCGTTTACACCCCTAGTGGCCTGTGTGTTTTCTCAAAATTTTTTTTTTTATACTTTTCGATTATACATAAACAATTATATGCATAGAGAAATTGAGCTTTTTTTGGCCAGTTTTAAACAATTATTGATCATATACGAACAATATATAATATCAATTTTACATAGTTCTGCATTGTTTGGCCAAACATCAACTAATTATCATTTTTTAATTACTTGATAACAAAAATGTATTTAATTTTAGATTGTATTACTTTTCATTCTCTTGTATTTCAGTAATTAATTATGTCCATAATTAAGATTCCCTAATCCTAAATCGTAATTACTTAGAACTATTCAAGATTTGAGGGGAGTATATTGTAAATTAGAAGGAAACTACTCACGATAATCCAAAAGGTATATAAACTGTTTGCATTTGAAATTGGATTTGTTGATTCATGAGATTTTTGACTCACAGCAACTAAGAAAAAAGATCAAACGAAGAGTGATTTATATGATTTTTTATTTGTGATTTAGTTGTGTCAAAATTTGTTAAAATCTATCCTCAAATATCACAAAACAATCAAGCACAAAATCACAATCGAATATAAATATATGGTGGCACATAGTCACTGGACTGTACCCGTTGGCACAGACCAGTCAACTGGTGGAAAATCCACAGTCAACTGGTGTGCACAAGTTTACACGGTCCAGTGCATTCTTGTGTGCCAATATATTTAAATATATATAAGTTTTTAATTACTAGCTGACTGGTCATTTTTTACCAGTCGAATGGACATTTTTTATCAATCGATTGATCCAAAACTAACGGTCATATTTCTGAAAAGACATCTTCTTTCATGAAAGGTTTTGATCCAATCTGAACAGAAATAATTTCTTTTTAATAAATCTTTTCATAAATAATCATCACTCTTCAATCCCAATTTATACATCAAAAAATTTACATTCTAATTCACTGATTCTTGCTCTAATTTCTGATCTTATTTTCTGTGCTCTCTTGCATTCTAAAAGTGTTCAAATTCATACTTATTGCTTTGAATTACTGATTCTATTTCATATTTCTTGATTCAATCAGCAATATACTTCCTTCAAATCTTCACACATATGTCCAATATCTGAGGATAAGATTATAAGAAGGGTGTACTCTATTCCTGACTAACCCTTGTTGCTTAGAACACATATTAAAGTCAAAACTCTTGTCGTATTTTTGAAGTCATGTTTGGTTGCTCAAACATGTTGTTGAAGTCCTGTTCGGTTTGCTCAGACGTAAAATCCCGTTTGGTTATTCGGGTGTGTTGTTAACCTATTCCTCCAGATGAAGTGAGGGTGTTGCTAGTGAAAAGCCAGAAGATGTCTGGGACTGGACGATGGACGGTGCTCTTGGCCAATATAAAAATTCTTGGTGCCATTTATTTTACTTTGCTACATTCATTTATTGCTTATCTGTGATATCGTTATATTTAGTTTATTAAATATTTACTTGCATAAATATTGCATAAATTAGAATATCACATTATCTAAGCTTCCACATATTCATATCAGTCCATATTACTCAATTCTACTCTAGCTCTCTTTTCATTTGGTAACAGAGTAGGACATCTTATAACCGTGGACAATTATTTGATATCTCGATAATATGGAAAATAGCACGAATACTAACATCAGCACAAACACTATCCATACAGAAGGTCAATCTACTACACGACCTCCAATTTTAATGGCATGGACTATAATTACTGGGCCACGTGAATGAGAATTTATATGCAAGCAAACGATTTTGATTTTTGGAATATTAGTCATAAAGAATATACATGTCCCACTACTAACTATTCTGAGTGGTCAACCAATAAAAATGAAGAAGCTACGGCTAATGCTAAAGCCATGGATATGTTGCATTGTGTCTTGGACTGAAATGAGTTTAACCGGATTTGTATGTGCAATACTACATATGAAATTTGGCGAACACTCAGAGTTACACATGAAGGAACTAGCAAGGTTAAACAAAGCAAGTTATCTACGCTTAAAAATCAATTTTAGAATTTCAAAATGAATGAAAATGAATCTATCAATGATATGTATTCTAGATTTCAAAATATTTAACATTCATTATTAGGCTTAGGTGAAAATTTTTCTGATTTTGATATAGTATCAAAGATGCTAAACTAGTTAAAGAATGATTGGGAGAGGAAGGTCTTGGCTATTGAAGAAGCCAACGACCTTTCAACCATGAAACTTGAAGAGTTAATCGGAAATTTAATGTCGTATGAAGTAAAATTGCAGGCTAAAAAGGTTCATGCACAAGATAAAAAGAACTGTGCTTTCCATGTTGAAAAAGATGAATCAAATTCATATGAAGAAGAATACTTAGCTTTCATTGCAAAAAAAATCAGAAAATTTCTGAAATACAAGAAGGGATTCAAGAACAATGGAAAGGAAAATCACAAGAATAATAATAATAAAGCTGCTTCATCTTCAGTTGAATGTTTCGGTTGTCACAAAACTAGACATTACCAAAAGTATTGTCCGAAACAAAAGAAAGAATAAAACAACAAAAACAAGAAGGAGAATTCTAAGAAACAAGCTTTCTCGGTAACTTGGGATGATTCAGACTCTTCATCTTCTGAAAGTGATAGTGAAAGCAATAATGAGCAAGCTAACGTGTGCTTTAGGGCTAGAAGAACCGAGGTTAGTGATTTTACTTTTGATGATATGGTAGAAATAAATACGAAAATATTAGAATCTAGAAATAATTTCAAGAGAAAAAATAAACAAGAAAATAAGGATAAGAAAAGGCAAATTTTGAAAGAAATTTGCTGAAAGATGAAAAATAGATATTAGAAGATAAAATTAGAAAACTTCAAGAATCTTTATCTAATGCGAATTCTCAACTTTCCTTGCTATGTCAAGAAATTTAAACAAAAAAAGAAAAGAATAATCTGCTTGTTTCTGAAGATCATGAGTTAAGTACTAGGATTAAAATAATAAAATAAGATAACTCCAGTCTTAAGGTTAAACTAGATGATATTTCTAAAAATGTTATTAATTTCAATAAAGGTAGAGAGAATTTATCTAAAATTTTAGAAAATTCCCAACCTACATCTAGTAAAAAGGGACTAGGATATGTACAGAAAACTAATATTTCTAAGAAATCTAAGAAAAAATGTCTAAACCTAGCAAGCCAGTAACACCTTTTTACAAAGAAAAAGGTTTCTAAAACAATTTTTATATGGGTTCCTAAAGCGAATAATTATTTAATTAGGAATAAATATATAATAACATTGTGACAACCACCCACAACTCCTACACTTAACAAGGGAAATTGTGCGCTAAAAGACGTGTCTGGCAGCTATAGACGATCATCATGGTAGGATTACACAAGCGGAACCTGCCGTATAACTCACAACGCAAGGATAAAATATAATAGAACATATACAACGGGCAACAGTAGTGAAGCAGAATCTTAAACTTTTCATATCACTATGAATCATCCAAAAATCAATTTGGATACAACATCAAATTCTGTATAATGTGCTTCACTACAAGTCACTCAAAGAATACATCAAATAGCGGAAAACAGTAATAGTAGATAGTATGAGATAATACGCTAGCCTTCTGCTCGTCGTCGCTCAACAGCAACATCATCATCAAGATCAACTACCTGTCACCTGCTACTTAGTCTGCCCATCCAATACATGGATGAACAACCCAAGGTAATAAGAGGGAAACATAAAATCTTGAGTCAGACAATAGTCTTAATGAGTAATAAAACAACTATCTAATACCATCAATAAAGTATTTCAGAATATGCAGATTAATCATCTAATATACCAATCATACCATCAGAGAAAAACCCAACCCGTCTCCTCACATCCGACAGTGATAGCATTTACAAAAATAAGATAGAAACAAACAGAACATTTATGGGAATTAATTATCAAGTGTAGACCATCCTAATCAATATCGACATCTCCCAAGAACAAGCCCCGAAGGCCTAAACCAACATTAGACAAGCACCCAAGAGATATCTCCTTCGAAGCCGGACAATCTACACAAGACGTTACAAATAAAACAACCATCATTCATGACTCTGGCTATCACTGCCAACCTTGGTTCGAAACCATCGTTTATCGTATGATCGGCCCATCTGGCCATTCGTCAAGGACTAACAGATGGTAAACCCGGTTCTAGCAAAACCCCATACACCATCAGCATTCGTATGTTTGTCTTACTCGACAAAGACAATTAGGCCCATCAAATTTTTACCCAGGGTACTTGACCCATCCAGTCTTTTGGGCATCCTCGTTGTACCCCTGCTTTGAACCTGCTAAAACCTCAGACTTAACGATAATTTCTCGGCCTTCAATATCTCTAGTCATCATCAACAACAACTATCCACAGCCCAAGCACCTTCTTGAGCAACCATTATCCACAAACTCAACATCTTCAAGTCGTCTTCACATTCGTTGCATTTCATCGATCAACGAATGTCTCACAATGCTTTGAACATTCCATCTTGTATTCATGTGAAGCCACAACCATCGTTGAACTAAAATAACATCATTTAAGTTCACTTCAGATCCATCAGTTCATGGCTTTGGTCGCGGCCGACCGGGCATACTACAACCCAATGACCCGTCCACTGGTTCGCCCCACCCATTCAACGACCCCTCGTCCATCAGTGTTGGCTGACTCGAATTCCTACGACCCCACCATTCCAGCATACCGGCCTATCTACTTGCGAACCAAGCATACAAGACCTGCATTTGTCAGACTCATTCACGCGACCCGTCTTTGTCAAGCAGAACGACCCATGACCTGATCCATCGAGTACTCGTTGACCCAACATGAACGAACGAGCCGCCCCCAGATGCTTGGCGACCTGATGCACCACGACCTTGAGCCAACGACCCAATGAGCTCCACCTTCCAACCACCTGGCCTTTTCTTGAGTAAAAAGCCACACTCCCTGAGCCCACCATGTCATCAACGACCCGAACCATGCGACCCATGCAAAAACGACCCGGCTCCAAACTTGATGAGTCTGTCTCCAATCTCAACCAATCCATCACCAACGACAACATCATGCAAATAATTCATTCAAATCGACCAATTTCAACCCAAAATCAACAGAAATCATCAACACACAATAACATAACAATAAATCATCATATAACTATACGAATTCACCAAATCATGTTAAAACAATGAATTAATTAACAAATGGATCTAAACTTGCATAAACACACGAATTAACATATGAATTACCGATTTAAGTTGCTAAATTAGATTCTATGGTGATTCGAATGAAAATATACTTACTATGATGTTGATCAAGGTGAAAACAACTTTGAAATGATGAAAACAAGATAAAACAACCCATATACTTGATTGAATTTGGGTGAGAGATGCTTATCACTCACCAATTCTTCAAAACAACTTGAAATCACTAAATTCCCAATTCGGACAGCAAAGAACGATCTTCAAACCTCTCAATTTGATGTGATATCCCTTCACTCGATGTTTATCTAGCTTAACTTGATGTAGATCTTCAATCTTCTTGCGTAGATCTAGAATTTTAATTGAGGAAAGGTGTATTTGATTGAGCAAGAAGAATCACGAGCTCAACCAAATAAGAGAATGAAGAAAGTAAACTATTCTCCGTGCCTCTACCCCCTATTTATAGACTCCAACCAGCCCTCTAATGGGCGATACCAATTCAGCCCATTAATGGCTAGACAAACATGTACAAAAACTGTGAAACACTAAAATAGCGATTCCTCCCAAACCGCTGAACCAAATCTTTAATGTGGCCACTAAGGAATTGAAAACATCATTTTCTTTCCAATGAAATCGATCCAAGCATCTGATTCAATCCCAATCAAAAGTTATGTCCTCTACAAAACTAATAGGGCAAAATTGTCACAAATAAAATTGGTAAAAATTATGAACATGTCTCACATCCCCATAACCAACATATCAAAATATGAGAATAATCCAACCCTCAGGGAATAAAATAAAAATATTTTACGGTCGTCCAATACATAAAATGCAGGATGATACAAACATTCTTAGAAACTGTTCGTACTAATAAGGATCATACTTTTAAAAGGGACACTGAATTCTCTTAGGACCCTAACGGAGGAAGGTGCTAATGTCATTACATATTTTTTGCAGGTCTCATACAAGGAAAGAGGAAAATGGATACTCGATAGTGGTTGCTCAAAACATATGACAAAAGATAAAGAGATGTTGACAAACATTAGTTACTCAAAAGGAGGAACTATCACATTTGGAGATGATTCCAAAGGATATATTATCGACAAAGGCGATGTGAGCAATTATGATACATCTAATTTACCTCTTATTATTGATGTTTTATTAGTTAAGAATTTAAAACATAATCTGCTGAGTATTAGTTAGTTATGCGATAAGGGTTTTAAAATATCGTTTTCTGAAAATAAATGTAGTATTGTTGATAAAAATCAAAATCTCATTTTCCGAAGGTAATATATATATATATATCTTAAATATGAAAATTAATAATAATCCAGATATGTGCTTATTAGCCAAAAAACGATCCTTGGTTATGTACAAGAGATTTTGTCACATTTAAACCATTAATAAAATTTTGAAAAATGTAATCGTTAAAGGTTTACCCAAAATGAAATTCAAAACTGAAAATATATGTGATGCTTATCAGTCAGGAAAATTAATGAAATCACCATTTAAATCTAAAAAGGCCATTTCAACTTTGCAATCGTTAGAATTACTACATATGAATTTATTTGGGCTAACTCAAATTCAATCCATAAATTGCAGTAGATACGTGTTTGTAATAGTTGATGATTTTTTTAGATATACCTAGACGATATTTTTGAAAAGTAAAAGTAATACATTTGATTATTTTAAAACGTTTGTAAAACAAATTCAAAATTTAAAAGATTTGAAAATAAAAATTATACGAAGTGATCATGGAGGAGAATTCGTAAATGAAAATTTTGATTTTTATTCTAAAAAGTAAGGATTTTTTCATAATTTTTCGTTCCTAGAACTCCACGAAAAAATGGAGTTATAGAACAGAAAAATTGAACGTTACAAAAATGTGTTGTAACGCTGTTGAATGAAAGTCCATTACCAAAACATTTCTGGGCAGAAGCATTCGGAACAACCTGTTATGTTTAGAACCATGTTTCCATTCGACCACTTATGAAAAATACTTCATATGAACTTTTTAACGATAGAAGGAAAATATTTCATATTTTAAAGTTTTTGGTTCAAAATGTTTTATTTTAAATACTAAAGATCAGCTTGGTAAATTCGATTCGAAATCCTACCAAGGTATAATTCTAGGATATTCAGATCAAAGCAAAGCTTATTGTATTTTTAATAAAAGAATAAATAAAATAAAAGAATCACTTCACGTTTCTTTCAAGAATATTATATTCAGAATTCTTATAATATTAAAGTTTTGAAAATAGAAATTCTCAAGATGAAGATAATATAATTCTAGAGAAGATGAAAACATTGTTCATAATAATATAAATGGAAATTTCACTTAAAGTCAAGGTATTGTTGAAGATAACCATCAGACTGAAAATATGATTATAGAAAATAATAATGTTAATAATGAAAACATGGTTCAAAATAATAACGATATAAGATCTCCACCAAGAATATTACAGGATCATCCGACTCAAAGGTAGAATAAACTCAAATGTAAGAACTAGAAGTCAACTAAACCTAGTAAGTCATGATGCTTTCTTATCCAATATTGAACCCAAAAATCCAAAAGAAGCGTCTAATGACGAAAACTGAATTATCGCTATGTTAGAAGAATTAAATCAGTTTGAACACAATAAAGTCTGGGAATTAGTACCAAGACCAAGTGATCAAGCTGTTATAGGTACAAAATGAGTTTATAAAAATATGGCTGATGAGTTAGGAAATATAATTAGAAATAAATCTAGATTAGTCGCACAAGGAAATAATCAAGAAGAAGGAATAGACTATGAAGAAACATTTGCTCCAGTCGCAAGATTAGAAGCAATTCGTATTTTATTAGCCCGTGCATGTTATCATAATTTTCGATTATATCAGATGGATGTGAAAAGTGAATTTTCGAATGGTTATATAAAAGAAAGAGTTTATGTTAAACAACCCCCTTGTTTACACATGAAAAATATCAGTATCATGTTTATAAATTGAAAAAGGCTTTGTACATATTAAAACAAGCACCCCGTGCTTGGTATGAATGCCTTAAGAATTATTTATTAAGTTCAGGATTTCAATTTGGAAAAGTTGATCAAACTTTATTTATAAAATGAGATAATAAAGATTTTTTAATAATTCGAATCTATGTAGCTGATATTATATTTGGTTCTGCAAATGAGAAGTTATGTAAAGAATTTTCCAAAATTATGACTAGCAAATTTGAAATGTCTCATATGTAAGATATTTTCTGGGTTTACAAATTAAACAACTTCCTAATGATAGTTTTATAAATCAAGAAAAATATTGCAGTAATTTAATAAAACGTTTTGGTTGGGAAGATATGTCAAGTAAACCAACTCCCATGAGTACAACAACACATTTAGAAAAAGATGGGAATGGTAAAAGCGCTGATCAAAATTATACCATAGTATGATAGGAACGTTATTATATTTAACAGTTAGTCGATCAGATATAATAAGGAGTGTTTGTTCATATGCTCGATTTCAACCCAATCCCAAAGAATCACACTTATGAGCAGTAAAATGTATATTGCGTAATCTAAGTAACACCAAAGATTTTGGACTTTTCTATCCGAAAGATTGTTCCTTTGAATTAGTATCATACAATGATGCTGATTTTGGAGGATCACCGACGGATCGAAAAAGTACAAGTCATAATTGTCATTTTATTGGCAAATCACTAATATTTTGGTCTAGCAAGAAACAAAATTGTGTTTCACTATCTACGTATGAACCTATATATATATATATATATATATATATATATATATACATATATATATATATATATATATATATGCACGCCAATAGCGTTGGCTTGTGCTCAAGTAATTTATTTGCAACAAACACTTAATAATTTTAAATTTAAATAATTCAACTATTTATGTGGCAACATAAGTGTGATAAATTTATCGAAAAATCCGGTAAATCATTCAAGAACAAAACATATCGATATAAGACATCACTTTTTACAAGATAACATTGAAAAACAAATTATAAACTTAGAATTTATAAATTCTGAAAATCAAATTGCTGATATTTTTACTAAACCATTACTCGAAAATACGTTTATTAAGGTTAGAAGAGAACTAGAATTATTTTGTATTATAATTTATAAAAAATATAAGTTTTTAAGTAGAAAAATCAGCTGTTCAGAAAAATAAAAATTTATGCATCGGCTGAGTCTCGAACCCTGGTGTTCTTTCTGAAAGTTGAATGTATTTGCCATTTAGGCTATGTGGTATGTCACATCCTAGATTTTTGAACATTAGTTATGAATATTTAAATCTGTTTTAAATATTGATTTGATAATATTATTAAATTTCTATATTGAATTTATTTAATAAATGAATTTTAGACATTTAAATTTATAATATAACTAAAACGAGCTCAAAACGACGCGGTAGTTCATAATATTGAGTTTAGAAGTTTAATTGAATATACAGGATCCGATATAAGTTAGAATTCGGTGAAATAAGAACCGCTTGAATCTATTAGATAATGATTCTCTAATGGAAGAGAAAAACCTAGATTCTAGCTTATAAATTGTAAGTTATGTCCAAATTAAATTTTGAAGTAGCTGCTATGAAAAGCGTTTATAAATTATAACGTTTAATTAATTAATATGAAGGAATTTCTATATATTTGGATATCGTTTTAACCCAAATTTCTAGATGAAGTATTCGTCAAATTTCCGGACTTTAATTCATAAGGGTTACAAAGCTTGGCTAGAAGAGGACGACTTGAATCTTTGATGGACTACGAGAGAAACAATGAAAAGATTAATGTTGTTATGGTAAAATTATTTCTTGAAAATTTGAATTTAGATCATCAATCTCCTAGAAATCCCGATAGTTATGTTTGGAGTTTAGTTTGTGGAAAACTAGTATTCTTTTCTATAGAAAGAATGGGCCATATTCTAAATTCGCTTTCTGATGGAATACTGCTTGAAGATTTAAATTGTGAAATTCATGTTCATGATGAAGTAAGTCACTTCTTTATAGATGACGACTCGGATGGCACAAGAACTAAGGTATTGCATCCAAGTGCTAGGTTGCTACATCATGCTTTAACGCGAATTATTTTACTGAGAACCGGTATGTTTTATTTGGTCTACACAGAAACATTCTAAGCCTTGTATGCAATCTATAGTGACGTGCGAATCAACTGGATTCAAATAATCATGAATCACCTATTTTCACTGATGGAACCTTGTGGTATTTTTTCTACAGAGTATATTATGTGACTACTTACTAATGCCGAAATTCCCAAACTGGCATCCGAAAAGTTAGAAGCGAAAATTGTAGATAGCAAAAAATTTGAAAATGATGAAGTTACCTCTGCCAAGTCTTACTATAATGAGTTTATATGAGTGGAAGCAAAGAGAAAAGGGTCAATAATCCACCACTCCTATTCAAGCACATCTGGAAGATATACGACTCACTACTCCATCTCAAACTACTCGCGAAGCTATTGATGTTGTAGCTAGAAATCAGCTCTTACTTGAAGCTCGCCTAAATGGATGGATAAAAATATGGATAAGAAGTTCGAAAAAATTAAGACTTTTCTTGGAAGCACGTGGAATGCTATTTGATGCTCGATTTCTACATCCACTCTGGCACAGGAACCAGGAAAGAGGCCTGCTTCACCAATAAATTGGACTACTTCTAAGAGCACAACCTCTGACGCTTTTTGATTTGGTGGTATGGTAGTAAGTGGCTTTTATTTTTTTATGAACTAAGAGACTTGTAGTAAATAGTATCTCTTGCACTTCGAACAATATTATTTTGGCTTGTGAACGTCATCAAATATTTGCTTGTGAACTCTAATGTGTGATGAATATCTTATTGTTTATCATATTGTATGAACTTTTTAATGGATGACAAAGAGGGAGAAAATGGTAAGTACACTAACAAATTGTTGTAGGAATAGTATAGCCATATATTCAGGGGGGAAATTTCAAATACATTCAGGGTGTGCACAAGTTTGCATAGTCCAGTGCATTTTTGTGTGCCAATATATTTAAATATATATACGTTTTTAATTACCAGTTGACTGGTCATTTTTTACCGGTCAACTGATCCAAAACTAACAGTCATATTTCTGAAAAGATATCTTCTTTCATGAAAGGTTTTGATCCATTTCTAAACAGAAATAATTGCTTCTTTTCAATAAATCTTTTCATGAATAATCATCACTCTTCAAACCCTATTTATACATCATAAATTTTACATTTCAATTCACCGATTCTTGCTCTAATTTCTGATCTTATTTTATGTACTCTCTTGCATTCTAAAAGTATTCAAATTCATACTTATTGCTTTGAATCGCTGATTCTATTTCATATTTCTCGATTTAATAAGCAATATACTTCCTTCAAAACTTAACACACACATCAAATATTTGAGGATAAGATTATAGGAAGGGTGTACTCAATTCGTTACTAATCTGTGTTGCTTAAAGCACATATTAAAGTCAAAGCTCTTGTTCTTGGTTATCATACATGTTGTTGAAGTCCTTTTCGGTTTGCTCAAGCGTAAAATCCTATTCGGTTGCTCCGGTGTGTTGCTAACTTGTTCCTCCGGGTGAAGTGAGAGTGTTGCCAGTAAAAAGCCAAAAGAAGTCTGGGAATGGACGTAGGACGGTGCTACGAGCCAGTATAAAAATTCCTGATGTCATTTGTTTTACTTTACTGCATCCATTTATTACTTATCTATGATATCGTTATATTTGGTTTATTACATATTTACTTGCATAACTATTGCATAAATTAGAATATCACATTATCTAAGCTTCCGTATATTCATATCAATCCATATTACTCGATCCTACCCTAGCTCTCTTTTTAGGGTTCGCCTCTATTATTTTTATTTTTTTTGAACTAGACGGTTTTGTAGAGGTGTTCTACACAGCCAATTTGTATATATAGGATAGCATAGCGGTCAACAAGCCTGACCGATGGCCAAAATACAACAAGTTATGCATGCGGCATGCATGCAAGAGGAGTATGTAGCTCTGAGCGCAAATATACAGGTACAAAGCTAATATAACAGCCACAACAAAATGCAAAACATCAACACTAGCTGAACTGACCAACTTCAAGATGCAACTAAAAACCACTAACCAAATTACTGGCAAGAGCTTACGGGGTGCGTGTACATCATATGAGTAGGAGGGCGTTACCATGGGCGAGGGAAGGACCTGCGCTGGTGCATTCCATCAAACTAATAGCTGCCGACTTTTTCATCCCAAGCAAGTGCAGTGTCCATGATGACGGGAAGGGATAGTTGAACCTGTGTACAGAAGACGATGCATGGAGTCTGGCGCTACACCGACTGTCGAGTTGGACAAGGCAGGAGCTATCATCGGAGAGATCCCATTGGTAGCTGGAGGAAGAGGTGGTGGTAGGGTAACATCCTGAGGTATGGTTTGCATGTCTATGATGATGGAGATAGTAAGTTGGGGATGAGGGTCTGATAAATCTTTATCGAAGAGGGGGTCTACTTAGGTTCTAGTGATGGCCAAGGTCCCAGCCAAAGGGACTAATGACCTCTATTGAGTTTTCGGGTGTGGAAGTAGTAGCTGGGTGAGCTGGGATAGGCGCAATGGGTTCAGGGATGGTACATTTGATTATCATGGCATCGAAATGGCTGTCTGCCTCGAGAGTTGGTAGGTGGGAGGGTTCCATCATAAACTCATGGTTGTTCTCCCATTGATTTCCAAGGAGAAGGTCATTAGGGTTTAGGGTAGGGTGACAATGATCCCAATATTCTACATTGATAATGTAATGACCATGCTTGAGGTAAACGAAGTAAGTACAATGAAGGCTGATGGCCTTAAGAAGTCTCACTCTTGCGAACACAAACCGAATATCTAAATGGGCCCATCCACATCATCAGCACGGAGGTAGATACCAATTGGGTAAATGGCAGCGGTAAGGTATTCAGGTATGTGGCGGAGACGGATGGAAAAGCCCCTGATTTTGACCCAAGTAGTGGGCCCGAACTCCCTGATGATGTTTTTGGAGGTTGGAGTCCAAGCTTTTAGGGCTAGGGGTCTGCCAGGTTTGGAGATGAATTGGCGGTTAAGGGCGGTGTGGTAAATGTCTACCGATGGAAATTGGATGAGATAGTTGTGGTCTGCGATGGTGTAAACGTTCCAGTCGAAGTGATGGAAGAAATCAGCCAGAGTTGCACAGACGTTGTTGAGGTTCCAATATCCGGCGACGATGGAAGCACGAACGAGGTGAGAAGCATTGGTTGGAAGCACCATTTCAAAAGCAGAAAGAGGAAAATTGTGGTTATCTTTAGAAGTGAGATTATTAGTGGGTGAAAGAGTGGATTTATTGGAAGAAGCTGATTTGACGGTGAGAGAGTGGGTTGCTTCGATCGGCGGAACATGTAGAGAGAGAGGCTCTGATGCAATGGACAAATGATTTTCAACAGAAGAATGCGCAGGGTCTTTTGGGGGAACCGAAGCTGCGTTTGTCTGTATTTGGTTAGCCCTTCTTGTGCAGCTTTTATTAGCATGCCCAAAAAATCCACATCTATAACATATCCTTGCATTCCTACAACTTCTTGCCACGTGTCCTTTAAAAGCACAGTGGAAACATTGGCGGCTGCTTTTCAAAAATTGAATTGTTTGAGCGAAAGATTTGAATAAGGGTAAAAGACCCCTTCTGATGGACGGCGCCGTCGACACCGCAGGTAAACCAGACTGTACCTGCCTGAAGCGACGTTTAAGCACCTCCGCGTAGGATAAGCATTGGGAATCAGGCGGTGTGGACAACAGAGGCGGGAGCTCTGGAGATGGAGGTGGAGGGGCTCGCAGTGATGGCAATAAGGGTGGTTGAACATGAGGGGCACGACGTTAAAGGCTTGGTAAAAATGAGTGTTTCGATGATCATCGGGTCGTCGTTGTTCACCAACAACGACTGAACAGAGGAAGCGTCGTGGGTTAGGATAGGGGCTGAAGACGGAAGTGGTGGTGGATGAACTGTGGGCTGAATGGGAGGCACGGTGGAGGGTACGACGTTATGAAGGAAGCCATTAGCAGAAGACATTTTTATTTCCTTTTTTAAAACATTAATGTTTATCTGGATTTTATTTGTTCGCTTCTAAATTTGAAAATTCGTGAATCTAATTAGCATTATAGTATTGGCTTATACTCACTCTTTGGTTTGGTGTCAAAATTGTTGGTTTTAATGAACAAGTATAATTTGATATTTGAAGTAAAGAGGGTTTTCTATTTTCCAAGAGGAAGGGGAAATGGCAGAATATGTACTTAGAAAAAAAGGTGTTTAAATTTTTTGCATGGAATAATTAACTAGGCATGACAATGTCCATCCAAATTTGCAAAATTAATAGAATTTGAAATTTCTGGCACACAAAACTACCATATCTCTCGTATTCGGTCTCCAATTCAGAAAAATGAATATTTGTTGCCTATAAAAAAGAGGATAGTCACAATGATACTAGTCTTGTTTCCAAATTCAAAAGTTTAAAAAATGAATTTTTTTCCTTTTAAACATAATTATTTAATTAATTTGTTACTTTGCACATGTGAGTAAAGTTTTCTCCTGCCTTGCTCTGTGACATCGTCTATTATTATATTTTCAAAATATTTTAATTGTCATTATATTAAAATTGTTGAGTTTGTATTTACCTGTCTTTACTGTATACTTAAGGCTGGTATTCTTATCATATCACCACTTAACAAGCATTACCAACTGCTACTAAATTAATAACTGATTTGATTGGTACAACTTGTCAAACTACATGAAAGATAAAGTATGGTAATGTTAGTCAAATAATAATAATAGTATTTACTATACCTACCACATACACCAACTATGGACAATTTTATACCTATTATTAATGTTGAATGCTCAATGAATAGGATTTCTACCGTGTCTTTCTGAAATTTTGGAAATAGTCCATATTTTATTCTGTCGTGACTATCCATCAATGAAACATGGTTGGAATTGGGTAAGCATACATTGAAAGATATGGATAGATTTCGAAATCTTTTACACTGTTAGATCATTACTAGGCTTGCAAAGTCTAATTTATTTAGAATATTTCTGAATTTAATGTAAATAAAACCGAATGTTTCATTCAAATTTATAAATTATTGTTTGAAATTTGTTTGATTAATTTCACTATAGATATGACTATATAAGGATATATATCATATACATATGTATATCTATGTGCATGCATAATATGTTATTTTGTCCAATGTATAATATTGCCACACACATGCATACATATACATATACATATATATATATATATATATATATATATATATATATATATATGTATGTATGTATGTATGTATGTATGTATGTATATGGATTTGCATCGCAACGAACACATTAGCTCTATTTTATGTTGTTCAAATATATGCATGTACATATACTTAGTTTATACAAATAATTAACAAGATTATTTTCTCAAATATATGTTATTAATTTCCAGAATTAATCGACAACTAATGTTCAATGAAGGATAAATCGGGTTTGATTAATTCTTTACTTACTAAATCTATCAGCCCTAAGCAAGATCCTACTTTTAAATTTAAGATAGGTTCATGAATTTTCAAAGCCCACTTAACAACACCTCGGTGCAGCAGTCTGCTTCCAGAAGCAGTGTTTCTCCTAATGAATCTGCTAAGATGAAGATCAAGGCCAATCTGGAAAAGCCATATGTACACATAACCCCACCAGCTGCGTATAAGGGGCCACCTATCTCTGAAGAAGTTTTTGATCCTCCGTTTGTTGCTTCTACTTTAGGTGAACAAGGGAATGAAGCTTCCTCTTACTCATAGTAGAAAGAAGGAGCTCTTGTGAAATCCACACGAAAATGGTTAGGTGTTATGTGTTTGGCTATTGAGTCTTCATAGGGCTCTCAGGCACACTTATGCTATTTAATATGTCATGGACTTGTTTTTGTAATTTGTTTGTGCCAGGTGTTCCAGTATTAGGAATTTCTTACGTAATTCTGGCTTGTGCTTTAGCCTTGTTTCCCTGTGTGGAAACTCTTGTTTTTAGTTTATATATAATCAGCATATCTCCTGTCCTATCTTGTATTTATTATTTTGATATAATAAAAAGTGTTACAGAACACTATAAAAACCGATCGGCCTTGCCAATAAGATAATTTTTTTTTTACATATATGTGTATATGTCATCAAAAATATTATATATATAGACATACATATATAATATTATAAATATAAAACAAACCGTACATACACACATATAAGGTTATAAATTCAAAGAAATTACTTTTTAATATAAATTATATAAACATGATTAAAGTAAAAACTGTAATGATGTATACACTTGGAGAAAAGCCTGTTAATGGCGACATGGTCCATATTCCCTCTCTTCCACTTCTTCATTTTCTACATCTACCATCTACTTCGTATCATCTCTCTTTCTTCGTTTCATCTCTCTTCCAACATTAATCTCTTCACCCATGTTTTCATCTACGTGGGCTTCTTCTTCAAACCCAAATCTCAGATCATTTTTCAAATCTGAGCCATTTTTTATGCCCTCTAATTTTCCTACTGCCCTCTTCTTTCAATTCCCGATCCACTACACCTTTAGTAGCTAACGCGGAGTCCCTCATTTGTAATTTTTACTTTGATTCCTTGTCTTGCCGATTAAATTGATTCTCCCAACATCTTTGTCCCATAATTTGCATCGCCAGGATTCTAGGCGACTCCGTCCCTTCATTGCCTGGTGACTTTTTGGCCGACGTTTGTTTGACCTTCGTCAGTGGGACAGAGTTTGTCTGGTGAGTATTGGGGGTATCAGCATGGAATGGTATTGTGGTTTATTTGCATTAGTTCAGTTCTTTTGTTGAGTTACTGTTGTTTCTTCTACTTCGTGGGGTCACTTGCTGGCCTGGATTAGATCCACTCATCGTGTGGCTCGCGAATCCTTTGTATGACTGGTCTGGTATGCTTTCCACTCATTTCCCTATTCACCGTGTTTGATGTAGAATTATAGGGGAAGCAATTCATTGCCTTTTGCACAAGTAAGCTTGTCTTGAAACAGCTTGGTGTCTGGATCAGTTGTGTGGTGTGTGTTAATATATTCAGTGTGTTGTTGATAATCTAGATAGTTTGATGTTCGTCATGAAGTGTAGTTTTTAGTGTATGCGGTTCTCTGGGGTGTTGAAGGAAGATGTGTGGGTTTGTGCTTTTGGGGCATGAAGTGGGTTTAGTCAGTATGTTGTAATGTTCTTCCAGGTGTTGTTCTTGTTTCTAGTGTCATCAGCTTTGGATATCAGTATGAGGTGTTCGGTTGGGTATCTTTCTCTTTCGTTTACTTTGCCACGCCATGAGATGCTTCGGCATTAAGCAGTGATGAGCGGAATGGAAGAGTTTGCCAATCCGCGCCTCTCCATGCTCTGTCCATTTTTCCATGTCATACCTTTCGTTCCTGTCCATTACTTCATACTGCTCAAGTTATATGCTCATGGAAGCTCTCAACGGTGACTGGTGTGGTTTTGTGCCTCGATAGCTTCTCAATGTCATTTTTCTATGTTTACTGCTAGCTGGTTGCTTTCCAGCTTGGCGTGTAAGATTAAGTCAATATCTAATGTAAGATCTAAAATGAAATGGAGCAGCATGTTGTGCCCCCTCTAACATGGGTTCAAATCGTCTAGTCCCATGTTCCCTGTTCCCCCGGGGCCAAAACAATCTGACCCATTGATTTCGGTGGGACCCACCTGAAATCAGGGGTCAGATTGTTTTGGTCCAGGGGGACTAAGAAATTTCGGACCAGGTGATTTCAACAACTCTAAGACAGTTCGCTATACCGTTTACTCAAGCTATAGGTCCTCTTGTTGTGTACCTTGTGCACATGTCTGCTGTACTTAGAATTTAATTGATAGCATGTAATTATTTTGTATTTTTCTACTTTGTTGGTAGTATGTACAAACATGTGACTCCCTGTCTGAAGCTAAAACTGTAGACTAGTTAATTCAGGCTAGCTCCAATGTTGTAAGCCCATAAGGTAGAGCAGACGGAACATTATAAACTCCGTAAACGGTGGACGGTCCACCTTAAAAACTGAATTAGTTGATTGTCAACTACAATCACCTGTACTATTTTGTATTTTTATTATTGGTTATAATAAAAAGATGTTTGCAGTCGCCTTAAAAACCGATCGGCTTTAACAAAAAAATAATAACGATGTATGCACACACATTTATATATAATAAATATAGATTTCAATCATAATAATATTCTAGATTGTAATACACTACAAATGCAAATTTATTATATCAACATATACTTATCATGAATTAATTAGTCAAACTGTTAGAAACAAATTTTGTAAAATAATTATATAATAATTTCTTAATATTTAAGTTTGCTAAAAATATTGAATAATATTTAAGGTTTACTTTTTTAGTTTTTTAAAGTTAAAATTATATTTTTTTTATTAATTAAATACTATTTCACCAATTTTAAAAATAATCTTTGAAAAAATTAAAACATGTATAGAAAATCTAAATTTTAGGTAGTGATCTTATGCGACGATAAATTATTATTAAAAATTAAACTGAATTTTTGGAATAAAAATAATTTTATAGTGATTAAAAATTAATAATTTTATTTAATAAGTTCAATTTTTTTTCAATTTCTACAATTCATAATTAATACAAATATACGCTATAAAATCATTAGAACATAAATATATGATATAAATTTATACATATACTTTGGTATAAATTATATAGATGGATATTAGTACACACGCATGCATGCATATGCACACATACATATATAAATACATGCAATATTAAAATAAAATGGAATAATTTGGAATATAACATCAAATTATTGATAAAAATATATTTGTATAAGTTTTTAAATTTATGCACAACCAATCATTATTGTGACAACATCATTACCTGTAGGAATCTCACCTAGCTATTAATGTAGTAATAAAAAATTAATATAGATGTATATGAGCAATTACCAATTATATAATAATCATATATCTTATATGGAACCAAATGTTTATCTATAAACTATAATTGACGTCTTCAAGTTCACCTTGTAATGATGAGTCCACTTCCTTTGGAAAACTTACTAAATCATTAGACTGCTAGTCATTTGAACCGTAAATCCTTTGTCATCAAATAAGTATAGATTTGTGTTGATTTGATCTAGAATTTCTTAGATTAATGGTGATTTATTTATGCAACTACAAGGATGAAGGGATTCTGCGTAGTTAAAGCCCCGCAAAGTTTACGTTGTAGAACCTCTCTTCAACTGCTACGCATTTTCAATTTAGCATAATGAGATCCATCTTAATACTGTTGTCTTCTGCTACAACTGCTAGATTAAAGTATTTTAGTACCTTCTTTGGCATCATTAATATAGAAAGGTTGATTTGATTAGTTCTTTTTAAAACCAAGTTAGCAATGCTACAATAAATGCCAAATTTTAAGGTAGAAATGCTTAAATAGTTAGAAATTCATTGTGTTCACCAAATCTTGACTACATACTGTTAGTCTTGTCCCACATTGAGCAATTTATGTCATGTTTCCTGTATATATGCCATGAGACCGTTGTTTCTATTGCCAATTGGTTTTAGGAACAATTTTTTGGTTCTCTAGTTTTCTACATGGTATCAGAGCTTGACTTCGACTCGTGTGGCTTGGGCACGTCTTGGCCAATGGTGTCACACGTGCTGGGGTGGTGTTAGTCTTGTCCCACATTTGAGAAATTTTGTCATGTTTCTTTTTCCCTATATATATATATTATGAGACAGTTGTTCCTATTACCGGTTAGTTTTAGGAACACTTGTTTGGTTCTCTAGTTTTCTACATGGTATCAGAGCTTGGTTTCAGCTCGTATGGCTTGGGCACGTCTTGGCCAGTGGTATCGCACGTGCAAGGGTGGTGTTAGTCTTGTCCCACATTGAGCAATGTGTGGTCTGTTTCCCGTATATATGCTATGAGACCATTGTTCCAATTTCCAGTTGGTTTTAGGAATATTTGTTTCATTCTCTAATTTCCTACACATACATCATGATATTCTTTTTTAACATATAATATTAGGAATATTTCTTTTTCCTATATAACTGACGTAAGAACAAGAATAAATTAACTTTGAAGTTCGATTTTGAAGTTCGATTTTGCATCTAATAAAAGTTTTTACACTTGCGTTGTTTTATAATGAGAGAAAAGAGGACAGTATCTCTTGTATATTTTAACCTAATCTCCACTATCCATCTCAAAACCTTCTTGCCACATCTTGGTTGCCTTTATCTTTGCATTTACAATCGAAATAGCCATAAATCTTATGTGTCAACAGCCCATTTAACCCCAACTGAATATAAATAATTAAACCCAATTTAATTTGTTGTCGATATCTCTTATCAATCGATAAATTTATAACTATTATAAATATGTTCGATAATATTTATTTCTTAAATAATATTCAAATCTTATAATTAATATTTCATAAATATTAATTAATTTAATTAGTTTCTAACAATTATAAACCAATTAAATGTTTTGGTCTAAAGAGAATCATAGTTTCGATTGTGTAACTCCTAGGTGTAAAATCGGTCAGCAATTAACATCGAAATACTCAAATGTTAATATTCATGCATCGCTTAGTACGTAGTATGACATTATAACCAAATTCATCATTTACCTAGTTTCGGTAAAATCCAGTTTTAGTTTAATGGGCATTACTTGGTTGAGTTGACCATGATGTTAACCTCGTATAATTAAGGAGATGAATCATCTCTTGAATAGTGCTTTACTTCTAATATTTCCATGAACTCAACTATAGTCATTTGATAGACATTATGCCATGATATGACTACAATCAAAGCAGACTTTTCATATTGAAGACCATAATATTTTCTGGTTGAGAGAACTATGCAAATTTGTCACCTTGGTATTTTCTATTTGACCTTGGTTATGTTAACCAAGAGAAATCCACCGAGCGTGTTATTCATTGGTTATCCTGATAGTAGCCTTTACATGTCCCCAACAGGCATGAGTAATGCACTGTTCAACATTTGAATATCATTATATACTCTAATCTCAACCGGTACATTGATATCTACTCTCGGTGCATCTTCACTAAAAACTTTTTTTGGCCAAGGCAAAAACATTTAAAATAATGTATTTATATTCATTGTGATAAATTATTCATATCTACAACACTTTGAAACTACTACCACAAACTATACAAATAATCGATTTTTCATTAAATATACTTTTAATTAAATTGATTAATTAATATGACATATTATATCAAATGTACTACAGAAATAAAATACTTTTTATTTCGAGCAAGGCTATTCAACAAATTAGATATATGTAACCAACTAAACAATTACCCATAGGCATCCCTCCCCCCATTCTGTCAAATATAACCATTGATTTTGCAACGTTCACTTTTATCCTATTCTCAACCACTCATCAATCAAATTTCACTATCAATTTGAATTCGACGCCTCCAGTAAACTATTTGAAATGAAGATGTTGTAATAACACATATCCCCCATTATGATTTACTGTATAGAAAGTAAACAAATTCAACTATTAAATGCACATATATGTTATTCTTACTAGCATTTAGTTGTATATTTTTTGGGCTAGACCAACCAGTTTTTAAAGTGATTCTTTACGCTATTCTCATTACAACAAATATTGAGTAACAAAATTTATAGGAGAAAGGCTGGTTGCCTATCTGCTGCAGACATATTACCAGGCCCTGGCTACAACTGATACAATCAATTAAAACACCATGCATGGTGATTAATCTGTAAAAATACATGTAGACTAGAAGGCAGTAAATACAATACACTTGCACATAAGCAAAGTACTACACAAACTCATAAGACAATATGACAATCAATAGACTCGAAGTAGTCCCAAGTGCAAACAATAACCCAACAAATCACCTGCATACACCCAAGAGATGCACAACAAAAACCAACAGAGTCGATCTACTTTACAACTCAAAGAACATTCCACTTCAGGCTTCCGAAACACAAACACAACTGAAACAAGTATCACGTAGCCAAACACCTACAAATTACTAGATAATCAAATTGATATACCTTAACTCCAGGTAAAAAACAAGCAGCCGAGAAAGCGCGAAACAACCAGACTGATACCACACAAACTTGAACAGATCTAATAATACAAACCACTGCATTGAAATTTAACTCCCCAAGTCGAATCACTCTCCATCCAACACTGTGACCCAAACACATACACTCTTTGGCACTACCTAAGCCAAACAAAACACTGACCCACAAGCAAGAACACTACAGTCGAAATCTCGCTAGCACATCGAACTGAGTTTGATCCATAACCAATAAGTTGTCTACCTTTCGGTGAGAACGCGAGTGATGTTGTTGCAAGTGAGTATGCAGATCTGGTAGTCACTTTGTAACGACCCAAAAATTCCCGCCTTTCGAACCGAACATAAGCCACGCAGGTTAGATCCAAACGATAGAAGTCCTCGAATTTTTATGGGATACAACACATCAGAACAAAAAACAAAAGAACATTTCATTGCTATTACAATAATTTTACATCAGGGTACAAATAATTGATTCACAGCGGAAAAAGATCAGAGGACACCAAGTTACAATACACAAGCGGGAACATAAATACATTCAGCGGAGGACTACAAAATAATCCAGAGTATAACTCCAGCCATAATCCAGGATCCTGCTTTAAAAGTATATGCAAAACCAAACTACTAACTATTTGTGTGGAAAATATGGGCACTCGGAGTTTAGATGTGAAGCAACAAACACCAGGTCAGTCATGGAACTGGTATGTGAACCAAAATCAATTATTTACTTTATTTTAAAGTTGGGTAAATCATAGGACCACGCCGTATGACACGAAATGGGTTTTCTTCACATGAATACCAATCATAAAAAAACTCGGAATGCTTTTTGAAAAATGAAGCTATTACAAGACTCAAGTCCCATCACATAATGCAAAAGCAAGCCAGAGGATAGAGTTTTACCTTATAGTATCCAAATATGCTTGATACGCGAAATTTATCTTTTATTATCACTAGTGCATAGTGCAAAAATCAATTTCGAAAATAAATGTATTAATCTTAGGCGGCATAATACCCCATCCTATTATGTCGCCATATAGGTTTACAACTGAAAACGCAAGGTCCGTACTGGAAGTTGGATTTCCGTCAATAACTAAGGAAAAGGATCTTCCTTAACCGATTCGGGTCATCTCTAAGATGATGGCCAGGACTCAAGCGCATGTGAACTTACAGCGGCAGAGCCGACCCACCAATTTCCTGTGAGTTTGGGTCACTCCTGAACATAATGTTCCTCGGTCGTGTTTGACCATCACACAAGCCGTATTTGACCATCATCCAAGGCACATTCCAACATCAACATAAGTAAACTGCCCGGGATCCATACCATGACATCACTTTTAGCTAGAAGGAAACATATTTCCTTACTCTGTTGTCTTTCATCTTGTTTTAGGCCATTCAGGGGATGTGAGGATTGTCGAAGTCGCATCTCGACACAAAGCAATGTTATATCAACCATGCTTTGACCATCATCCATAAAGCTCTGCTTTTCAACAAAAGCTTTGATCTATCAGCATCTTAGCATGCCACATTATCAGTTCACACATATAATCAGTTTCTATTGGTAATATAACCTTTGAGTTCATGTATCTCAAAGAAGGGTTTTAAGCTAAGAGGATAAAGTCTCCTCCACTACAGATATATAATCAATAACAACTAATAAGTTATGTTATGAAATACAATGTCAGACATACATCCATTTACAAGTTCGTTCTAGGTCTGAACAAAACCAAAGGCACCTTATTCCTCGTCCCCTAAGGGAGAAAGACCCTTGCATATCCGGTCAATCTCCAATTACGCTTGGACGACCACCACTTTGACCTTATAACGGGAGCTACCCAAGGAATTGGCAATAATCTAAACGATGCGAAGATATTCGGTCTTCAACCACTATCACACCAAATTTTGGTACTGACACCCAAATTCAATGTGAAGTCCTCACAATCACAGATCACAGATCTCAGAGATGCAGAAAACAATAAATAACAGAAGACACACGAGATTTTTATAGTGATTCGGCTTAAACCAAGCCTACGTCCACTCTATATCTTCTTAAATCCTAAGAAGTTACAATTAAAATGTCGTCTTACAATCAGTAAGATCCATTTACATACAACAACCTTGTATTTTATCTTATAGCAATGATGGATGGCATGAAGAACAAGTGTCAAAAGTCCCTTCAAAATCCTTCAAATGGTGCATTTATAGCCATTTTCTGGTTCCGGGTCGGATGCCACGTGGCAGGTATCCCTCTAATCTCGAAATGGAGTGGAGAACATGGAGAAAGCCTCTCCAGATCGTGTCATGCCACGTGTAGTTAGATCCATGCATGTAGGAGGTGGTTGTTCCATGCGAATAGGTAAAACAGTTGTGCAAAAAAAAGTCCAGGCGGATCGGATCGGATCCCCCTTCTAGCGATCCGAACCGATGTCTTCAATTCAGGGCGGAGTGCACTTCTGTGCAACCGGAGTCAAGGCGGGTCAGGTTCGGATGGTCCGATCCGAACCGATGCAAGCCAGAGCTCATGTCCGAGCTTCTTCAAAGTTAAGGGTCAGAGCGGGTCCGATCCGACCCGAGACTTCCGATCCGATACGGGGTTTTGCCCATGCCAAATTCCAAATTTTCAAGCTATTCGAATCCTGCGCATGTTCACGAAAACGGACATAACTTCTAAACCGTAAGTCCGTTTTGACCAAACGAAAGCTCTACTTGAAACTAATTCAAAGGGATATAAAAGTTATGAAGCAAAGCTCCGTAATTGATGTTTTCGGGCCCAAAAGAGGTCATCTGCAAGGACTTTTGGGCCATTCTATGTTTGCGATGTGACTTCAACCAAATCGCTCCCTGTCTTCTGACAATGTTCCCAATACTTGAGCGTATTGTTAACCATAGATTTCAGTGTGACTGCTTTGACCAAAAAACATGTCAACAACCACTATCTTCAATATCTTCAACATTCGTCGTATTAGTTATTCAAAATGGTTTGAAACTCGGTCTTTCTGAATGACTATCGCACCATTAAAATCTAGTGATATATAAACATGACTTAAGTCTTATTCCAATTCAGAACATTCTTTTATTCAAATATTCCTTACATTGTGAATTATTCCCATAAATTTTATCAAAGTTTACATCATTTAAACTCTTGTTTAAATCTTTCCATGGAAATCATTTCAAAAGACTATATAATCTCTTTTCACGAACTTAACTCAAATTAAGGTTTATAGGCCTTAACAAGATTATCGAGCCTTACAAAAAGGTAATCTCTCACATCGTTATCTCGTTCCTATTCTATTCATCTTATGGAACAAAACTGCTGGTACTCCGTATCTAACACACTCGTGTTTTTGGTAAGTTTAATTACCTTCATTAGTTTCCAAATCTTTGTTGAGAGATTTATTAAAACTCTAACATAGTTTTAACCATCATTTCTGTCAATCAAATCTTTATTGAAAGATTTATTAGAACTCTAAATTAGTTTTAATCTCCATCTCATTCATTCAAATCTTTATTGAAAGAGTTATTACAACTCAAACTTGGGAAATCTTCTTTCCTTTAACTGGGTTAAAGAACAAATGTTATTTAAAACATCATTCACGATAAACCCAAAACAAATTTCCATTAGAAATGAAATATTCAGGGAAATCATATCAGTTTACAATTGATATAAATTTTCGTATCAAACAAATACTATAAGCAGAATAACGGCAAAGAATTTTAAATTCCTTAAATAGTAAAGGTTTTCCTCCACAGAGGTTCATCTCGATTATCACTAAATCGATTTCCATTCAATTCCAATCGAATTCATTAATTGGAAAATTTAACTTCGGAAAATTCCATTAAGTCGTAATTAAAAGCTTTATAAATTCCAAATTATATCTTCACTTTTGACTAGGTTAAAGAAGAATGTTATTGAAGACACCATTCACGACAAACTCAAACTCAAACTCAATTGATATCAAATATAAGATTTAAACAAAATTTATATCAACTTATATTCAGTATCAATTATCGTAATCAACGAATATTATAAGTGGAATAACGATGTAAAACATCTTCCAGATTCCTCATTATAGTAAATGTCAACACAATGATAATCAATATCGAATATCCGAAGATCATTTCCATTCAAACCCAATAAACTTAAGTTTGAAACATTTAGTTTAACTTTAAACTAAATTCCAAAACATTGATTTACATATTAAGTAAATCAGGTCAAAGGTCCATAGATTCAAATCATAGTTTAAAAAACTTCACAAGTCTTGCTCAAATCATTTTAAAATCATTAATTACGATTTATCTTGATTTTTTCATATTTTTAACAATTTCTATAAGGCTGTTTCAATCAGTTTCCAATTTCGGTCATCGAACTGCTTCCGTAACAACCTTTTCAAACATAGATTTGAACTTATCTTAAAATCTAACAGTTAAATTTTAATACTTGATATATCATTGTAAAGCTCTTTTCAATCTAAACCAAATATTTTTTGTTTGGGGAAAATCCGACGGTTGGATCTCTCGGTGCGTCAATTTGAAGTTAATGGTTGAAATTCGCGAACGGTTGCTGCGCAATTTGTCCTATTCAAATCATTTTATTATTTATAATAAAATCCATCGATTCAGTTCAAATTTATTTTATCAAACGTTTATAACCATGTTTTGAAATGATTCAATCCCAAATTCAATTTTAAACCAAAATTGAATATTTTATATTATTATCATATTAAAATAATAATATTTTTGAAATATATTATTTTGAAATCCATATTTTCTCAACATACATTATAAAAAAATAAATAAGATCAATGGAAAAATATGTTCAAGTGAAAAATGTCGTTTATATACCTAACTCAAATTCACAATTTGAATTTACTATTCATTTTAAAATAAATCTAAAAACATGCCTTTACTAATTGAAAATTAATTCAAACCAAATTCTTTCTTTTACGAAACCTATTCTTAATCACTTAAATTGTCTTTCCAAACTAATTTGAATTTAAAATTCAAACTTTCATTTATCACCGAATATTTTACTAATTAATTATTAAAATTAATTCCAAATTGAAATGAGATTCAACCAATTACCATATAATTCAATTTATATGAATTTCACACATCATTAACATCCATATCAACCACCATCCATCAACCAATAGTTACAATGTAAGTGTTTCTATCGACAATGCTTATATTCATAGTTTAACAATAATAACAGTAATAACTGTAAATATCATCCATCAACCATGAAGCAAACGTAAAAATCAAAGGCAATCAATACATATTCAAATATGATTCTAATAACTATAAAAATCAGTTGAGCGAGTTCTCACTGTGGTTGTTTATCGTTAAATACAGTAAACATCGATTGATTCTAATCAGGAATTTTATCTCACCATAAATTGCAACGAGCTCCAAATCTGTCTAAATCGGTTTCATTGCTTAGCCTGCGTCCATACGGTTCCAATAGATATTGTTTCGTTATATTCTGATAACGTATGTAAAAGTTAAACATTTTATATGTTTGAATACAATTTAAACAACATTAACTTTAAATTAATTGATTAATTAATTGCTTTATATTCCTAATCCCCTTTCATAATCTTTCTCCTCCACCCTACAGGCACGAACCCACAACTCCATTACTTCCCATTCACGCACCATCTCTCTTCTTATTCTCCTTCATCTCTTCACAAATTTGCAAACCAGTTTCACCAATCTTCTTCACCTCCCAAACTCCATCAACCCGACGCCTACTCCTTCAACTCATTGCCTTCCCTCAAATGCTGACATCGGCCAGTCCACACACCACCCAGTACAGGGTGTGGAATATTTTTACACCAATCCCTTCCAAAATTTGCTACCAGATGTTCCTTTCCACCACAAACTTAACTACAATAACCATTTCTTCACTCGAAGCTTCCATTTCCAAAATATGCAAACCCTAGGGCCGCCGTGAAATTTTGAACAATAGTGAAGAGAGTCGCACCCTATAATACATGTACACAATTGAAGTTCTTCACTCAAGGATTACATTTAGATTTATAGGGATTTATTTTGATTTGTATGAATTTTTAGAACTCACGATCTTAAGAGGAGGGTGGCATCATGAGTTCTGAAGAAGTGTAAATAAGGGTTTAGGGTTAGGATGTTGACACTAATATATAAGGCAGAGAAAAATAATTTTTAATTCAATTATTCATTAATTTATATTGTATCACTATTTTTTCATCAATTAAAAATTCATATGATCACATACAAATCACGTTTTCGATAAAAATGGATGCACATCTATAATTTGGCATTATGGACCCAAAATAACTTGTTTTGTTGAATAACGAGTCTGTTTGCTCACACAACGTATTTTAAAAGTCAAATTATTGATCGGGTCATATTTGAATTACGTATAGTCAAATACTAATGCTGATTGACGTGAAATTTGAAATCTAGCAATAATTTATTATTCTGGATTCAACGAAATTAGTTTCATTAAAAACAGAGGTTGTTTGTAAAATGGTTTTTTGTAAGGCTTAAATAAAAATAATAAAAATAATAAATTCAAAAACAGTTCAATGTAATAATAATAAATTAATATTATCATATATATCCAAATAGTATATCATATAGTTCCAAAATAAACATACTTGGGTTTATAACTCGATGTTTTCAAAATCCAAGTAAAATCAATATCCAAATTTATAATAAATCCTTTTATTTTATTTAGTAAATCATTATAATTTATTAACTATTCCATAACGACTATTTGAAATTTTGATTGGATATAACTCACAATTTATAAAATGAAATCTTAATTTTTCACTTTTATTAGAAAACAAAAATTCAATAGATTTTGAATGTTTTTTCTTTTAACGATTCTGACTTATATTGCATTTTGTATATTCAATTGAAATTCAAAACTAAATATTTCGAAAAAAGCGCGGTGTTACGAGTTTGTTTTATGATTAGTATAAACATATACGCTCAAACTTCATTTTAAATATATTATAAGTCATTAATTCCCAAAATAAATCGTTTTAAATATTTAATATCCATTAAATATTTCTTAATAAATTTGGGTCGTTACACCCTCCTCCACTTAAAAGGATTTCGTCCTAAAAATCAAAGAAGGAACTGAAGGTCATTTACTTAACCAACTCAGCCTTCATTCAAACTTAAGTTCTTTAACTTTTCAATATCTATGAACTTCCCAATTTCTCGAATATTTGGCTAATGCCTTAAATTTTCGAAATAATCACCATAACCTCCTATGTACGGGTTGATTAGTACAACTAAAATTTACCTCACTAGGCCCTCATCAAATCAAAAAGAAAATCCAAAAGCCAAACGGCTCATAAAATTATCACACCCAATCAATACAATAAATATGTACCTTTGTGTCAGGCATGCAATTTTATTCCTCTTCTCAGCTTCCATGCAATAACCTGTTCAACATATATACATGTCCAACCTGAACTAATTTCCAATTTTTTATTAGTTAAACTCATTATCACACATCATAACCAGCAATCAATTAGTTAATTAACCTTCCGAACTTATATGTTGTCAAAACATATATCTTTTATATACTCAAAGTATAATTTCAAAGTCAAATCTCAAACATTAAACTCTAACTAAGTTCTTGGTCCTCACACCACTCAGTTGGAATTATATAGACATCCCACTTTCGAAACTCGAAAATAAACGCTGATGATGTTTTGACAATCACCAAAATCATCCCCGAGCGACTAAAGTGTGATTCCATATCTATCCAGTATATTTGAGACTTCCGATATACGTTGATCAGACGTATATTCAAAATCTTCTTATACTCGATAGTCCAAACTCAACATCAAATAAAATACATAAATTCTTTACGAAATATAATATTTCAAAACTAAATTCATTTTTGTATATTCACTAATTCGTTTAATTTTATATATAATACTCTTCAAACTCATTCTAGGACATTACTAACCCCATCTCCCATGAGTCACTCGTTCTAGGATACTACTAATCCTACCTCTGATGATTCTTTTCATCTTGTTCTAATAAGTCGTATCCCAAAGCTTTGTAAACTAAAGCTTTAATACCGAACTGTAACGACCCGAACATTCCCGCCTTTAGAAACGACCGTAAGTGACAGGTCCGATCCAAACGGCAGAAATCCTCGAACCGTTATGGGATACAACACATCAGAACAAAAACACAAAAGAACATTTCATTGCTATTAAAAAAAATTTACATCAGAGTACAAGAATATATCAGAGTACAATTAATTCATTCAAGGCGGAAAAAGATCATAGGACAGTAAATTACAATACACGGCGAAAACATAAATTCATTCAACAGAGGCCTACGAAATAATTCAAAGTATAGCTCCAGCCATAATCCAGGATCATACTTTAAACATATCTACAAAACCAAACTACTAGCCGTCTGTGTGGAAAATATGGGCATCTAGAGTTTAGGTGTGAAACAATAAACTTCAGGTCAATCATGAGATTCATGTGAGAACCAAAATCAGTTATTTACTTTATTTTATAGTTGGGTAAATCACGAGACCATGCCGTATGACACGGAATGAGTTTTCTCCACATGAATACCAATCATCAAAAAAGCTCGCAATGTTTTTTTTTTAAAATGAAGCTATTAAAAGACTCAAGTCCCATTACACAATTTAAGCACAAACCACAGGATATAGTTTTACCTTATAATAGCCAAACATGCTTGATACGCGAAATTTCTCCTTTATTATCACTAGTGCATAGTGTGAAAATCAATTTAAAAAGTAAATGTATCAATCTTATATGGCATAATACTCATCCTATTATGTCGCCATATAGGTTTACAACTAAAAGTGCAAGGCTCGCATTGGAAGTTGGATTTCCATCAATGACTAAGGCAAAGGATCTTCTTTATCCGATTCAAAACACATCTCTAACAAGATGCCGAGGACTGACACGCATGTGCACCAAGATCTGTAGAGCCAGACCACCAATTCCCGGTGAGTTTGGATACTCCTGAACATAATGTTCCCCACTCGTATTTGACTGTCATCCTGGACGTATTTGACCATCATCCAAGGCGCCTCAATCCATTATCCATATAAGTAAAATTTCCAGGATCCATACTATGACATCATCTTTTAGTTAGAAGAAAACATTAGTCCTTACTCTACTGTCTCATCCTGTTTTCGGCCATTCACGGGATGCAAGGCTTGTCAAAATCATGTTTCAATACAAAGCTATGCCATATCAACCATGCTTTGATAATCATCCACAAAGCTCTGCTTTTCAACAAAAGCTTTGATCAATCAACAACTTGGCATGCCAGATTATCAATTCACACATATGATCAGTCTCTATTAATAATATAACCTTTGAGTTCATACGTACCAAAGAAAGGTGTTAAGCTAAGAGAATAAATTTTCCACCACTACAGATATATCATAAATAGTAACTAATCGGTTATGTTATGAAATACAATGTTAGATACACATCCATTTACAAGTTCGTTCTGGTTGTGAACGAAACCGAAGGCACCTTATTCCTCGTCCCCTAAGGAAGAGAGGCCCTTGCATATCCGGTCAATCTCCAAGTACGTCTGCATGGACACCACTTTAACCTTATAACGAGAGCTACCCAAGGCATCAGTAATAATCCAAAAAATGTGAAGATCTCCAGTCTTTATCCATCATCTTCAGTATCTTCGACAATCGTCGTTTTAGTTATTTAGAATAGGTTGAAACCCGGTCTTTCCGAATAACTATCGTATCATTAAAATCAATTAGTATATAAACATATCGTAAGTCTCATTCCAATTCAGGATATTCTTTAAATTGGGGATTATTCCCATAAATCTTATTAAAGATTTACATCATTTAAAGTATTATTTAAATCTTTCCTTGGAAATCATTTCAAACGATTAGATAATCTCTTTTCACGAATTTAACTCAAATTAAGGTTTATAAGCCTCAACGCGTTAACGAACCTTACAGAAAGGTAATCTCTCATATCATTATCCCATTTCCATTCTATTCATTCCATGGAGAAAAACTAGTGGTACTCCATATCTAACACACTTGTGTTTTGGTAAGTTTAATCACCTTCATTCATTTCCAAAATTTTGTTGAAAATTTTAATAAAACTCTAACATAGTTTCAATCTCCATTTCCGTCAATCAAATCTTGATTGAAATATTTATTAAAACTCTAACTTAGTTTTAATCTCCATCACATTCATTTAAATTTTATTGAAAGATTTATTATAACTCATCTTTCCTTTAACTGGGTTAAAGAACAAATGCTATTTAAAAAATCGTTCACGATAAACCCAAAACAAATTTCCATTAGAAATGGAATTTTCATGGAAATCATATCAGTTCATAATCGATATAAATTTCCATATTAGTCTAATACTATAAGCGGACTAACAACAAAGCCTTTTAAATTCCTTAGATAGTAAAGGTCTTCTTCCATGGAGGTTCATCTTGATTATCATTAAATTGATTTCCATTCAATTCCAATTGAATTCATTAATTGGGAAACTTAACTTTGTAAAATTCCAGTAAATCTTAATTAAAAGGTTTGTAAATTTCAAATTATATCTTCGCTTTTAACTAGTTTAAAGAACGATGTTATTGAAGACACCATTCACGACAAACTCAAACTCAATTGATATCAAATATAAGATTTAAACAAAATTTATATCAACTTATATTCAGTATCAATTATCGTAATCAACGAATATTATAAGTGGAATAACAATGTAAAACATCTTCCAGATTCCTCATTATAGTAAATGTCAACACAATGATAATCAATATCGAATATCCGAAGATCATTTCCATTCAACCAAATAAACTTAAGTTTGAAACTTCTAGTTTAATTTTAAACTAGATTCTAAAACATTGATTTACGATATTAAGTAAATCAAGTGAAAAGACCATAAATTCAAATCATAGTTTAAAAAATTCACAATTCTAGCTCAAATCATTTTAAAATTATTAATTATGATTTTTCATATTTTTACTAACTTCTATAAGGCTGTTTCAGTTGGTTTCCAATTCCGGTCACCGAACTGCTTCTATAGCGACCTTTTTAAAAATAGATTTGAACTTATCTTAAAATCTAACTACTGGATTTTAAAACTTCACATATCATTGGAACGCTCTTTTCAATCTAAAGCAAACGATAATCATTTCGGGAAAAATCCAATGGTCGAATTTCCTGGTACGTCAATTTGAAGTTAATGGTCGAAATTCCCGAACGGTCGTTGCGCGACTCGTCCTATTCAAACCATTTTATTATTTATAATAAAATCCATCTGTTCAAAAGTATTTTTATAAAACGTTTGTAAGCTTGTTTTAAAACGATTCAATCTCAAATCCAATTTTGAACCAAAATTGAATATTCTATATTATTATAATATTACAATAATAATATGTGTTAAATATATTTTGAAATCCAAATTTTCTCAACATCCAATATAAAAAAGTAAATAAGATCAATGGAAAAATCCGTTCAAGTTAAAAACGTCGTTTATATAGCTAACTCGAATTCACATTTTGAATTTATTATTCATTTTAAAATAAATCTGATAACATGCCTTTATTAATTGAAAATTAATTCAAACCAAATTCTTACTTTCTTGTAATCGCTTAAACTTTATTTCCAAACTGATTTGAATTTAAAATTCAAACTTTCATTTTTCACCAAATATTTTATTAATAAAATATTCAAATTAATTCCAAATTGGAATGAGATTCAACCAATTACCATATAGTTCAATTTATATGGATTTCACACATCATTAACATCCATATCAACTACCATCCATGAACCAGTAGTTATAATATAATTCGTAATCGACAACGCTTATATTCACGGTTTAATAATAATAATAATAGTAATAACTATAAATATCATCCATCAACCCTGAAGCAAATATTGCAATCACAGACAATCAATACATATTCAAATATGATTATAATGACTATAAAAATCAGTTGAGTGAGTGTGTTCTCACATTGGTCGTTTATCGTTAAATAACGATAAACGTCGATTGATTCGAATCAGGCGTTTTATCTCGCTATGAATTGCAACGAGCTCCAAATCTCTCTAAATCAGTTTCATTGCTTACCCAACGTCCGTACGGTTCCAACGGATCTTGTTTCATCAAAAAGTTATACATTTTATACGTTTGAATATAATTTAAACATCATTAACCTTAAATTAATTACTTAATTACCCTTCATAATACTAATAACCTTTCATAATCTTTCTCCTCCACCCTACAGGCACGAACCCGCAACTTCATTACTCTTTATTCACGCATCATCTCTCTTCTCATTCTCCTTCATCTCCTCATGAATTTGTAAACCAATTTCACCAATCTTCTTATCCTCCCAAACTCCATCAACCCGGCACCCATTCCCTCAACTCATCGCCTTCCCTCAAATGCCGACGTCGGCCAGTCCACACACCACCTAGTGCCAAATATTTTTACACCAATCCTTTCCAAAATTTGCTACGTGATACTGCTCTCCACCACAAACTCAACTACAATCACCCTTTCTTCACTTGAAGCTTCCATTTCCAGCATACGCGAACCCTAGGGCCACTGTGAAATTTCGAACAGCAGTAATGGGAGATACACCCTATAATATATGTACAGAATTGAAGCTCTTCACTCAAAGATTGCAAATATATACGTTTTTAGATTTATAGGGATTTATTTTGATTTGTATGAATTTTTACAACTTACGATCTTAAGAGGAGGGTGGCGGCATGAGTTCTGAAGAAGTGAAAATAAGGGTTTAGGATTAGGATGTTGATGATAATATATAAGGTAGAGAAAAATTATTTTTGATTCAATTATTTTAATTTATATTGTATTGCTATTTGTTTTCGTCGATTAAAACTTCATATCATCACATACGAATCCCTTTTTTGATAAAAATGGATGCATAGCTATAATTTGACATTACAAACCCAAAGAAATTTGTTTCATTGAATTACGAGTCTGTTTGCTCACACATCGTATTTTAAAAGTCAAATTACTGATCGGTTCACATTTAGATTATGTACGGTCACATACTAATTCCGATTGACACGAAATTTGAAATATAGCAATAGTTTATTATTTCGAATCCAATAAAACTGATTTCATTGAAAATGAAGGTCATTTGTAAAATGGTTATTTCTATGGCTTAAATAAAACTAATAAAATATAAATAAATTCAAAAACAGTTCAATAATAAATTAATATTATCGTATATATCCAAATAGTATATCATACAGTTCCAAAATAAACATACTTAGGTTTATAACTCGATGTTTTCAAAATTCAAGTTAAATCGGTAACTGATTTTATAATTAATCTTTTTATTTTATTTAGTAAATCGTTAAAATTTATAAACAATTCCATAGCGACTATTTGGAATTTTAATTTGGACATAAATCAAAATTTATAACATGAAATCTCGATTTTGCACTTTCATTAGAAAACTAAAATTTAATAGATCTGAACGTTTCTTGTTTTAACGAATTCTGACTTATATTGGATTATGTATATTCAATTGAAATACAAAATTAAATATATCGAATTACCGTGATGCTACGAGTTCATTTTATAATTAATATAAATATATACGTTCAAACTTCGTTTTAAATAAATTCTAAGTCGTTTATATAAATCGTTTTATAATTAATATAAGTATATACGTTCAGACTTCGTTTTAAATAAATTCTAAGTCGTTAGCTCTCAAAATATATCATTTTAAATATTTAATATTTAAGCATGCTTAGAGGAAAGTTACACGCATGAAGCCTCAAACGATAGTCCACTGCAATGCAAAATGGAAGGCGAAAAGTACACCGTGGAAAGGATGTTGGATTAGGTTAAATAATCGTAAATCTGACGAGTTTGAAGTGAACTGACAAAGAAAATTCGTGTTTTTAAAGAAAAGGGCGCAAATCTAAAATAAGGGAGAGAAGTGAATACTTCGCCACGACGATAAAAGCTGAAGAGAAGAAGGAGAAATTCAACGATAAATTGAAGGCAACGAGAGAAATATAGGACGCGAAAGAAGAAAGAACAAAGGAAGATTGAAACCCAGTTGTCATTGTTGTAAAGGGAAGCTTTCTTCTGCTAAACCTTTTGTTATTTAAAGAACAAGTTTCAACGGCTGTTCGTTGTGCAAAAGAATTTGAAAATATGACATTTGATAACTTATTAAAAGGAAGAGAGTACTATTAAATATTTTATTATATTTTCAGTAATGATAATAATCAAACTGACCGTTAGGGAGGTTTGCTTACTATCACTTGGCTAAAATCAATTTTTCCGAAGCTCAAAAAACATGGAACATGTCAATCGCATATCTCTTTAAAATAATCTAATTTACTTAATTTTCTCCACTTTTGTCTTTAAAATCAGTCTAATCAAACCATCGTATTCTCTTATTATGAATTCTCACCGTCCGTATACTTTTATCTGACGGTGAGTTTTCTTTTTAGCCGATAATATTTCTGTTCAAAACATCGTCCGTATACTTTTATCTTCTCTTCGCTTTCTTATTGAATTATCACCGTATTCTCCTCGTTCTAATTGAAAATTTCAAACGTATTGTTACTAACTTCTCCCTCTGAAATCCATGAGTTATTAGCCGAACTCGAAACCCTAGCGGAGATCTGTCACCCGAATCTGGGAAAACTCCTCGAGTTCTGCTCGTCCGGCCCAGATCTCGTCATCATCTACGAGTTCATACAAGACGGTAGTCTGGATGAAAGAATCTATAAATATGATCGAAATCGAAAGCAGCTAATTGGGAAACCCGGTTTGGCATATATAAACTCATATTATGAAAAAACATTCACTAGGTGATTTGATTAGATGAATCGACATCATTCTTTTATTTTTGTGGTTTACAGTACTTTATTGTCTTTTGGTTCCTGTAGGATTAGAGATGATTGCAATGTTAATTTGGGAGAAATCTGGATGCGCATCCCCAAGTCAATGAAGATTTTTATAGACGAACTATTTCTAGAGGATTAATCACAGTTGTTTCTACAATTGTTATTTTCTTCCTATTCACATCAGAAATCAGTAAGATTTTACATTTTTTTCGTCATTTTTGGCAGTTAATTGCAGAAGAAAAATTGAATTTTGGATCTTTGAAATTGAGATGAGATATTATGCCATGATTTCATATATTTGAGTTATAGTTATATAAATCATGATGCTGGGATATTGTTTGCAAGTGTTCATTGAAAATAAGGCAAAATTTGTTAGGATTTTTTTATTGGACGAGAGTAACTTGTAGATCAGAATTTATCTGAAACATTGCTATTTTGAATTTAGTATACATTTGTTATTAACATTGATATCATACAAACCCATTGCCTATAAATTACCGATCTATAATTATTTGTGCTAGCCGATCATGAATAAGACGTTTCATGTTAAATAGAATCTCATTATGTTGTCCTTAAAAATCAGGTTACAAGCTTAAACTCGTTAAGTTTGGGCTTTATTCATACATACGATATCTTTGAAGAATTGTTTAGGTCAACTCTGCAATATACAATCACCAAGTTTATACTCATTAAGTTGAAGCACCTGAAGGCAGTAGGATTCCCTTGTATTATTATGAAATAATAATAATGCAAATATTTGATTTGTTTTTCTACGTGGATATATATTGTAATGGCATGCATACATTGATTTTTTAATGCGTTAAGACTAGATTACATTCTATGTCAGTATAAAAACGAAGATGATAAAAAATAATGATTTTTTTTGTATTTACAGAGACGAAGTTATATTGTGTAATTATGGGTGAACAATGATAACAGGGAACAAGCTTAGAAATTGTACTACATGCATTATCCATTTCAATATATCATAGTACACAGACAATAACATGTACTGTTTTATCATGCATCATAGTAAATTTGGGGCTTTAAGTAGTTAAAATTTCACATAAGTTCACTTTTATTTTCTTGGATCATGGATTTAGGGCATCATGCAATTGGCTGTGTCTTGTTGTATATTTAGATGTTGCTATCAAAGAAATCTGACACTGAATAATTAATGGTTTTTTAAATGCAGCAGCAGCAGCACTTGTCCAACAAATTTAAAGAAAAAGAGGTGGTAAAAGTGAAGAATAGTAAGAAGAGTGAAGGTGCCTCCTTAAAGACAAGCACGGAGAAGAAACTGCTAGTTCTGGACTTGGACGAGACCCTCACACACTCAAGGCATGTAACATTTGATGATAACCCCCATGATTTATAATTCACATTTAGTAGATACGAGTCCAAATATTTTGTAAAAAAGAGACCAGATGTCGATAAATTCATATATAGATTTAGGGGTATGTCTTCTAGATGGTTATGCTAAAGACTCGTTTGTTTTTGGAGTTGATTTTCATGAAGTTGTTATCACTGATAATTGTCCACATAATTTTAGAATGCAGAAGAACAACGACATTCCAATCGCAAGCTGGTTTGTAGATTCACAAGATGCATACTGTTGCTATTTTCTCTTTCAGAGACACTGGCTGAGGCTGATGATGTGTGCCCTATAATCCCAAATAAATATGGCAATAATGAGGGAAAAAACGGAGGAAAAGAAGAAAGGAAGTTCTGCATGAATTTTGTCTTTAAGCGCAAGAACTGTTAAAATACACATTAGACAATTCAGTAGTGGTGTTCAGTTTTCTTTTTTTAGAATGTGTGATCTCTATGTGTTAGATTGAACCACTTTCTTATCTTCTTCTTTCCTTTTTTATTTTGAATCAAACTATGTAGCGTTATAAAGATTTTTTGGGCTACTTAATCTTTTTTGTCTTTAGTTTGTGCTTTGTGTTCCCATCGCTTGTGTGGTGAACCGTTTGTGCGTTATTGTTCAATTGTTTCAAAAATGTAATAATTTTCTTTTCAAAGTGACAGCTGAGTCTTCTTTTCTAGGAGGAGGATACTCAAAATTATATCAATGCTTCGTTTTCTTTTTCTTATTGCGAGAACCTAAACTCAGAAAGCTTGCTTTTATATATGTAATGGTCACTATTAGATAATAATAATAATGTTATTTTTCTTTCAAATACACAATCTTTTAGATGTACCTTTGCAACTTATTTGCATGTACGTTTTAATATAATTCATCATGTGCCTGAGATTATATATAGTTATCTTTTGTTTCTCTATATGCTCGTATATTTTGGTTAACAATGCTCTGTGATTATGGGTTCACGCAAAAACATGGAAATTCAGTCAAAAATGGTCATCCGCTTTATAATAGTTTCTCCTTTTACCTTTATTTTATATGCGTATGTCCATGAGTAATAATAGGGGTGGGCGCGGTTCGGTTCGGTGCGGTTTGGAGCTCAAACCGCTTTCTCATCGCGTCAAACGGTATTTCGAAAATACAAACCATTATACTAACCGTTCAAACGGTTTGGTTTCGGTTCGGTTTCGTTGTAATACGGTCCGGTTTTGGTTCGGTTCGGTTTGAACCCATATTAAATATGAAACAAGAGAATTACTTCCATCAACAATTAATTTACGATTATATGACGTTGTGTCACCTAAAGGTTAAAACACATAGTGTTATCTTGAATTGATAAAACTACAACATACACTAAAAATAGAATATATATCGTTAAAATAGAAAGTTAGATAAGAATTTGTTAATTTTTTATCATAACATTACCGGAGTAGCTATGCGGCTCGGTTCGGTTTAATATGGTTTGGTAACAGTTGAAATCGCAACCGAACCGTATCATTGCGAGTCGGTTCGGTTTGGGTTGTTTGTGTTAGAGAGAAATTTTGATGCGGTTTTCCGCACCGTTTTTGCGGTCTGGTCTGGATGGTTTTCGCATTGCGGTGCGGTTTATGCCCACCCCTAAGTAATAACACAACATGTTGCAACCAGTTTTTTCCCTTAAGCTTTTGTATGCATATGTTCATGGGTAATAACACAGCATCTGGATTCTTTTCAATGTAAAGAAACCAAAATAAAGTACCATAAAGATGTTCTTTTTGATATTTAATATTCAACGTTGTTTTTTACACCAATAGCTTTCATAAATATGCTTGCAGCAAGTTCAACTATTCACTCGATGTATTTGCAGAACGACATCTTGATAACAACAAATGCATTTGCCGCTTGAAATTTAAGCTTTTTATTGATTGCTTGGATATTCTTCACAGATACTACGTTTTATTTTTATTGATTGCCAAGAGCAAATATATATCCTCATGGTTTTGTTTACTTAAATAACGACGCCCTTTGTCAATTGTACCTATAGGGCTGGCAATGGGTACCCGAAAAATCCGATATCCGTCCGCATCTGTATCCGAAAATATGAATAATATCCGATATCCAAAAAACGGATACGGATATCCGATATCCGAAAATATTTTCAGATACGAATACGGATATGACACTATCCGTATCCGAAAATTATCCGACCGTTGTGGAATTAAATATCCATATTTTTTTAAATTATTCAGCTCAATTTCAAGAATCAGGATGCAGCCCAATTCAAGTTTCAGCCCATATTTACCAAGGTAACCAAACCCAAACGGACCAAACCCTAACAAGTAACGGCCAAACCCAAATTAAAAAATATTGGCTAGGCAACCAAACCCAAACCCTAGCAAGTGAAGTAACAGTCGCCGCCTAATTACAATTCCACGTTTGAAAAAAAAAAACCCTAAAGAAAAAAAATGGCGGCTACTGCTCTCTCTCCCCTTCGATAATTCTGTTTGTTTCGAGCTCGAGCTGATCGCCAGTCGCCAGTCGCCCGTTACAAATCTGAACTGCTCGCCAGTTGCTCCTTCGATAATTCGGTTTATTTCAAGTTCAAGCTCCCAGCAAATCCGAACTACTCGCCAGTTACAAATCCGAGCTGCTCGCCTGTTGCAAATCCCAGCAAATCAGCAATCAAGCATAGACTGATAGTGGTATGAAAATATAAATTCAAAGCCTTTTTTTCTTGGTTTATTTATTATTTATTTTATGATTTTGAAGAACCTGGTACTCTCTTCTCTTAGATGTTATGTGTAGTATATATTTAAAACTATATGCATAAAACAGTAAAATTATATGCTTAAAACAGTAAAATTATATGTGTAAAACTGATGAAACTATATGCATAAAACTGATGAAGTTATATGCTTAAAATTGTGAAATTATTTCTGAAAATAGCATATGCCTTTACTGTTTCTGGAAACTATACTGAAATGTTTTTTTTGTATGTAGCTTGCAAAAATGACAAATACATCATCAAGTTGCAGTAGCAAATCTATTAAGTGTTCAACAATGAATAATGCTAACGTCGTTGATAATATGCCTACTGTGCAAGAAACTCAAAATCAAAATGTGGACAATAATTTGCAACAAAGTTTAGATATTTCAACCACTTCGGATAAAAATGAACCTGCACTAAGACTCTGATGTGTGGAAGGATTTTGATAGAACAATAGTTGTGGTAGATGGAGTCAACCGTATTAAGGCCACGTGCAAACATTGTACTAGGATATTTAATGGGGCTGCCACTATGGGAACAACCCATTTAAAAAACCATTTAAAATCTTGTCCAAGAAATGCTGATAGTAAGAGGCTTGCAGGACATCAAATACTGAGTACTAGTCATTCCCCCAATAAGCCTTTCAAATTAACAAGTTGGAAACTTGATCAAAATCGAATCCGAATGTGTTTTGCTCGTATGGTTGCTAAGCATGATTACCCGTTTAATATGACCGAGCATGTTTATTTTCAAGATTATATTAGAAGCATTAATCCAACGGTCAAAATGTTTTCTAGAAATACAATTAAATGTGATGTTCTAAAACTTTATGTTGAAATGAGAGCAAAAGTACAAGACACGTTGGATTGTTTATCGTCTCGTGTTAATCTTACTACGGATTTATGGACATCGGAACATCAAAATCTAGGTTATTGTTGCATAACATGCCATTATATTGACGATGATTGGAAATTACAAAAAAAAAAAAAATCATTGCTTATCACGAGTTGCCTCCTCCACACACGGGATTGGCATTAAGTGTTGCCATGAAGGAAGAGATGTTGCATTGGAATATCCATAAAAAGTTATTTGCACTTACAGTTGATAATGCTTCGAATAACGATGTTCTTATAAAGGATTTTAAAGAATGGCTAGTTTGTAAAGGTGTTTTGCCTTTAGATGGTGCGTTATTTCATATGCGTTGTTGCACGCACATATTAAATTTGATTATACAAGATGGTTTAAAAGTTGTGCACGGCCTAATTGAAAAAATAAGAGAAAGTGTCAATTTTACCAAATCATCGCAAAGTAGGAAACAATGTTGGGAAAATGCATTAGCACAAACTAGATTAAGTGGAAAAGGAGTTTGTTATGATGTTCCAACACGATGGAATTCGACTTTTCTTATGCTTGAAAGTGCACTTAAACTGCGTCCTGCATTTGAGCGATTGGTTGATTTGACATATGATTATAAATCGTTGCCATCAAGTGAAGAATTGGAGATTGGGAAAGAAGTTGGTGAATGTTTGAGAATTTTTTATGATATTACTCTTACATTTTCCGGTGTCAAGTATCCAACGACTAATCTATATTTCAAAAATGTGTGTGATGTTTACGAGAACATTATAAGTTGGGAGTTAAATGAGCATGTGTATATTCAATCAATGGCACAAAAGATGAGAATTAAATTTGATAAGTATTGGAGCACTTCTAACCCAATGATGAGTCTTGGTATAGTTTTTGATCCCCGTTATAAGATGACTTACATCCGGTTTTTCTTTGGTTTGGTTTATGGAGAAAATTCACATATTCATGTTGAAAAAATAGCAACATCTTTGAGAACTCTCTTTTATTTATACGAAAAGGAAAGTACTTCATCCATGAATGCATCTACCCATTCTTGTCCTGATACGGTGGATTCATCTACTAATCTTCCTAAAAAGAAACAAAAAACGATTCACAATGGAGAAACTACGTCGACAAGAATGTTGTAAGTTCACTAGTTGTAAAGACGGAACTTGATAAGTATTTGGATGATGGATTGTTACCAATGGGCGAAGATGAGGATAATTTTGATATTTTGATGTGGTGGAAAACTAATAGCCCTACTTTTCCCGTTCTTCGAAAGATTACTCGTGACATCTTAGCAGTTCCGGTATCGACTATAGCATCCGAATCAGCTTTCAGTAGCGGTGGAAGGGTAATTACGGAGAATAGATCTTCATTGTCTTCGGATATAGTAGAAGCATTGATGTGTATAAAAGATTGGTTACCATCTGATATTGGTTAGTTTTTTAATTTGTCTAAATGCAATAATTATTTCGTATAGTTATTCAGTTCTTCTTTTTATAAGAAATAATGTTGAGCTTGTCGACGATGCATCAATTATTATGTAGTCTATATGCACTCTTCACATGTGGTAGGTATAATTCTTATGCTTCATTCTTGTAAACAATTTAAACTACTTTGTGTAGCATTATCAATTTTAACATTGTTTTTTATTTAGCAGATATGGTATGAGTCTTATGATTTGAAGTGATGTCCTACACAAGTTAGTTCACGGTTCTTCATTGTATCATTACCTGGTAAATTCTCATTCCCTAGTAATTCTTAACAGTTCACGGCTCTTGGTTCTTGCAAACAGCAGTTCAGTCGCAAACAGCAGTCCGCGGACTGTTGTTTGCAAACAGCAGTCTGCAAACTGCTGTTTGCACACAACAGTCCGCCACTGCTGTTTGCAAACAGTAGTCCGCGGACTGCTGTTTGCAAACAACAGTCCGTGGACTGGTGTTTGCAAACAACTTGCGGACTGCTGTTTGCAAACACCAGTGTGCCACTGCTGTTTGCAAACACCAGTGGCACTGCTGTTTGCAAACAGCAGTTTTGCAAACAACAATGGCACTGCTGTTTGCAAACAGTGTTTATTATTTCATCAAGGTATTAGCTTAGCTTATATGTATAATTAACCAAGAACTCATAGCTCAAACTGTTTTTATAGTTGTGTTCATTATGCATGCAGGCATGGTTTATGTAAACCATTACCAATTTCTTCACCAAACCATCTGTCTCTTTCAAACTACATTCTTTTCCAAGTTCCAACCCTCGATCATATCACTTATGTTTTAATTCATTGGCTGTCTACGACCCTTTTTAGTTGGCCGATATGAGACATTCACAAAATTCCAGCCTAAAAAAGAAAACATGGAACCCTATGTAAAATGGGCATGCCAAGATAGTCTGATCTAAATGAAAAGGGTTGAGACATCATGGGTGCAATGCCTACACCCTGGACTATAACATCAGTGCTCGTATCCCCACTTGATATGATATGATGTTTGCAAATTCATTAGACAAAAATGCAAACAGCTGTGCATGGCACATTGTTGTTTGCATTTGCAAACAGCAGTGGCACACTGCTGTTTGCATTTCAAACAGCAGTGCATGGCACACTGCTGTTTGCAAACAGCAGTGTGCCACTGTTGTTTGCATTTGCAAACAGCAGTGCATGGCAAATGCAAACAGCAGTGTGCCAGCAGTGGCACACTGCTGTTCGCAAACAGCAGTGGCTCGGGGACTGCTGTTTGCAAACATCAGTCCGCGAACTGCTGTGCAAACAGCAGTCGCGAACTGCTGTTTGCAAACAGCTTGCAAATTGAAAGTTTGCAACTGAGTTGCAAACAGAAAGTTTGCAACTCAGTTGCTGAAAGTTTGCAGGTTATCTGAAAATTGAATCAAGTATTTAAATCCTACACTAAAAATTCTCTAAAAAATGAATGCAGGTTATGTTGTTTAGAGAGCTTTGAAGATTCCATGGAAAAATGAATGCAAACAATCATTTTTGCACGTGTGTTATTTAGATGATTTTTGGTATTTGCTACAATTCATGACATGTATGATGTACTTATGTTTATGATTTATGTTGTTTTAGGATATGACTACGAATGTGATGTATTTGTTTTCTAGTTTTTATGTTGTATTTGCAGTGTTTTATGAATTTGCTATTTTGATGAACTTGCTGGAAGTATGAATTTGCTGCAAATTATGAGTTATGCAATTTTGGATATGTAATTTTAAATTCGGATACGGGTATTTTCGGATATTAGAAAATATCCTTATTCGTTGAACCGGATACGGATGTTTTCGGATATCCGCGGATATCCGCGGATACGGATACAGATACTATTTAAATGATATCCGCGGATATCAGATACAGATTCAGATATTGATTTTTTTTCCGGATACGGATTCGGATACATCACTATTCGTATCCGACTGCATCCGTTGACAGACCTAATTGTACCTATGTGTTTGCCACTAATTCAAATCAATATTTACATTAATTCTACCGGATATATAATTTAAGTGTATATATGTATTTGCGATTAATTTAAATCAATACATTGATAGCATATTCTTAGTTTTAAGATAATTTACCTATACAATTTAGTTTAGTTGGATTTCTACCTTTTCAATTAATTCAATTTTCTTTTAAATTACGCTATAATTTTTTCACTAAAATCTGATTTAAAATAACTTTTAATAGATAATTTTATATTTCTTATTGAACACCTTAACGATCGGTTTTCCCACCGTTGTGCGGTAATACTAGTTTTAAATTATCTAGAATTAATCTAATTTACTTAATTCTCTCCTTTTTTGTCTCGTTGGATCTTTTCAATTTTAAATATTCCCTACCATATACATTTTTTTTTTTTTTTAATGTTCAACTAAGATTAATAAAAAAGACTATTTTTTTATTTTTGTTTAAACCATACAATTTAACGGTCGGTTTTCCACCATTAGAGAGATTTCTTTTTTCATCAAATCGTTAGGGAGCTTTACTTATTGTTACTTGACCAAAATCAATTTTTTTGAAGTACAAAAAACATGAAACATGTTTATAAGATGTCAGCTTAAATATTTCCAGTCTCCTTAAATAATGATTTGGAATGTAAACTGTGAATGTAAATTGTGGATACCAAATTCTAGGTTCCCCTCACGGCCATTCTTCGGTTCAAATTAATTGAACCGCGACGGAGTTAACTGGGCAATCGCCCCACCAACGTTTCGGAACTGGGAAACCGGTACGGTCGACAAAATAAATGGTGTTGGAGTAGCGTGTGTTTCAATCTTTTGTGATTCCAATTTGAAGTGGACGGCTGAAATTTCATGGCATGTTGGTTGATGTGTGGAATGTTGCATATATTCTACTCCCACCCACCCATATTCAACAAAAAGAATCCAAGCATGTTTAGATCTCATCCGCATGATTATTTTATGAGTATCTATTCTCAGTATAAATGACAAAGTAGGGATTTTTATTTGGCAGCTGCATTCGTTCGAGTTTTTGCTGGGGAAGGAAGGTAAAATCTTCTCCAGTTTTCATTACCATCTTCGTTTCTTCTTTATTTTGTATTTCCCTTTTTTTATAGCCGTAACTTTCGTCAAAATATCGCTTAGAGGAAAGTTACTCGTAGTTTTTGAATCAGTCTTCAGTTCCAGAACAAGAACTCAGAGATATTATTAAGCTGTAATTCCTTGCTTATTACAATATCAGTGATTCCAAACGGCTTTGAGATCTCTGATCAAACATTTGTTCATCTTTTACAGAATAGGAACTGAAAAGTGAACTTATTTGCTAAACTGCAGGTTCTAGCTGTGTTTTGAATAATGTTGCAGGTTAATGTTTATTTATTTTGGTATGGGTTTGCGGTCATGAATGCATTGCTAGGTGGATCCATGCTAGCTGCTAGCTGGATTTCACATAGGCAACTTATTTAACATAGTAGCTATGAATGTGCCATGAAAGATATGCAACTTCTTGTTCTTTAACAGGTTATATGATGTGTGTGTTTTAAAGATGAAATCATATCATAAATTTGTAACTATATAAAATGATAAGTCGTTTTTTATGTTCTTTGTATAAGTTATGAATCTTCAAGATATTTACTAAGTTCTTAATTACAAATAAAACTGATAACAAACTACGTCTTTATATTAGCATTCAGAATTCAAAAATTAGCATTTAGCTTTCAGCAAAATAAACAAACGCAGCCTAGATCATGAATAAATATATGACCATCATTAGAAACTGGCTTAAGTTTGTATTTATTTCTATTTTTCTTGCTAGGGAATAAGGAGCTTTAAATATCGTATTGTTATATCATTTTAAGGCAAATAAAAATATTTTATTTTGCCTTTTTTTCTGATACTTTTGAGTTTCGATTAATGCAAATATGTAAATTGCGTATAATCGAAGAGATCTTGAATTTACTTATTAGGAATATCTAATTAAAAGTAAGTAAGAATAAAGTGATCCAAACTTACAGGCAACAAAGATGGATCTCCTTTGTTCTAATCTTTGATGAACTAGTTTCAAAAAGTTTTTAATGCTGAATAAATGGCACCCAATGGGCATTTCATATTTGTATGTTCAACGACTTGTGACTATATATTTGGTAAAGCATGCATGGTTTTGGCATGAACAATGTTCTTTGAAGTATGAAATGTAAATGCAAAAATATGAATTAGTTGGTGAAATGTCTTGAAGTTTATTTCAATTCTTGTTAGCTTTATCGAGAAAGATAGATTGTGTGACACAGGTGTAGTCATAAACTTACAGTGTAGTGTTGTCTCTGTGTTCAAACTTGAGAAGAAAGCATATTCATGCCCTCTAAGAAAGCTGTTTTTATACGGTAACCATAGGTTTAATGTAATACTGCTTTTTATCTAATGCAATTTACGGTTAGTCTTACTTTTGTAGCACGCTTCAATTCAGGGATAAGACTGCTTAGAATTTCATTTAAGGGAATGTCGAGCAATGGAGTTGTTAACGGTAATGCAAAGAGCATGTTCCTTTCTTCTTCCTCCTATGATGCAGCCATGGAAGCTCTTTCTTCTCTCATCACTGGGCGCAAGCGTGGAGATGGGTCAATTAGAGGTTATAAGTTTAGTTCAATATATAAGCATCTCGAGGTAAAATACAACCTAAATAGGCGTAGACTGAAAGATGAATAATCATGTGTTGCAGCTTCTTTGATTTCGTGTGTGTATGTATGCATTTATGTACATATATACTGGGCGCATTGTGGAGATGAGTCTATTATTGGTTATACGTTTGATTTATAAGCATCTTGAGGTATATACCACCTAAATAAACGTAGACTTAAAGATGGATAAGCATTGTTGCAACTTCTTTGATTTCATTCGTGTCTGTCTCTCTCTCGCTGTGTTTGTATATGTGTGTATGAGAAGTGTTCTATTGCACTCCAAATTTCCTTTCTCTCACCTCCCACTAATTCTCTCTTCATCCACTAATTTATTTAACTATAAATGTGTGGCTCAAATTGGGTTGCAAAAGGGTGTTGTGGAGCACTCTTGTACATATATGCATGTGTATATGTATGTATATATTTACACACACACACACACACACACACACACACACACACGAAGCGCTCTATAACACTCCCGTTTTGTAGCACTCCCTTATCGTATCGTGGGTTACACCATTTTAAAATTAATAACATTTTGTAGATGTTCATTCCACATCTAGAGAATTATCTATGTAAAATTTGGGTTTATTTTGATATTTGTAGCATTTTTAAAGTTCTAATTTAATCATTCATCATTCAAGCATTTATTTGAATTGTAAAATTTAAACATCAAACATATTATGTTCCAAATGTCAAAATGAGTAAATTTTACATAGATGATCATCTATATGTGGGTTGAATATGTACAAAATTCTGTTAGACTTGGAATGATGTAGCTCACAATACGATAAGAGTGCGAAATAGGTACTGCAAAATAGAGGTGCCATAGAGCGCTCCTCTCTCTCTCTCTCTCTCTCTCTCTCTCTCTCTCTCTCTCTCTCTCGCGCGCGCGCACGATCTCAACACATGTATGTAGTTTTCTCCGCGGAAACCAATGTTCGAGTCCTGTTGCATAAAAGGATTCTTAAACAAACACATGCTATTAAACTGAAAAATCAAACTTTATATGTTAAGTATTAACTACTTTTATTTTATAAAGTAGATATACAGAAAGAATGTTCAGTATATATTCTAAACTTTAAAATGTCTTTATGTAGACTTCATTTCAAACATATTCCGGAAATTCAGAAGTCATAACGATGATATTTAAGCAGTTTTATTTGTTATACATAGATCCGTGTTTCGAATGATGAAGTTTTGTTAAAAAATAAAACAACTAAGATAAAAATAAAAATGTTTATATTTAAAATCCATGTTTCAAATGATGAGGTTTTGTTAAAAAATAAAACAACTAAGATTAAAATAAAAGTGCTTATATTTAAAAGTTCAAATATGGAAGTAAAACTTCCAATATGAAATGAGAAGCAATTTATTTTTGAGGAAAAAAAATTGAAAATAAATATTTTTTGAATTTTATACAGGAAATGAAGAGAGATCATACTAGTCAACCTAATTTTACCTATCAACCTAATTTTACCTAGTAAACACTAAAAGCGAATTTCTCCTCTCTAGATGTACTACACTATTTTTTCCAGCCAAAAATTGGATAGGAATACAACATATCAAACTCTTTAAATCTAAAAGCATTCTAGTAAAAAAAATCCGTCTTAAAAGGAAATATAGTCATTTCATGCAGCACCTTTACCTGTTGGAGTGGCTGCGTAACTCATGTATGTACACAATGTTTGACCAATGATTTACATATGCTACTGCTTTAAATGTTTCTTTTGGATGTTCTGTACAATTTGCAGTGCTGTTTATGCTTTTGCACAATGGTTTTTGTTGGCAGCACATGTCTGCACACAATGTCAGGAAAATTTCCTTGCAGTTGCTGCAAATAAGTTAATGGATTATGTTAGAAGCCCAAAATTTTGCAAGTTAATGGATCATTCAAACAATACCATCCAAATGTTCTATTATATTTGTTAAAACTTGCATGTTGATGGATTGTTTAGCCAATATCATCTAAATGTTAGAGTTTCTGTTAATAAGTTTAACGGATCGGATCATGTTTGAAGTACAAGTTTGCCACTTTGGTTCAGTTTTTTTTTTTTTTTTAATCACTGCCATTCGCTTTTGCTTTTTCAGTAAAGGTTTGCCTTCCATATCGACTATCATGATACTATACTTCCGTTTCTGTGACACACACACACGCGCGCGCGCGCACGCACATATTATTAAAGGGAATTATCTGAAGGAAAAACCTTATGTCATTTTTAGTCTGAAAGACACAAGGTTTTAAAATTTAATTTGAAAGACAACATAATGATATAATCATATAGCATTACACATGTATAATGTTATATTCGTATAGCATACAAATATGTAACTTAAATGGGGAGATATCTGTATGTAGATGAAATGCAAATTCTTCACAGTTAGTCTCGTTTCAATTCAACCCCTGCTTTTACTTTTTATTCCCTACACCTTCGTTTTTCTTCTTCACTTGCTACTGCAGTTTTCATCACTTATCACTTGATTCAATATCCACTCTTTCTATGTTTGTATAACTTACTGATATACATATGAATCTTTCTTGGTTTCTTGGTCGAATTGTGTACTTGTTTACATACCAGTAAAGCAATATGAAACTATGGATAGTTACAGCTTTTACTTGCTTCTATTTGTTTGTAAACTGGAAAAATAACACATCCTGTTCATGTTTGCTCATTTTTGCCAAGCAGCGTATATACTATAGATCAAGCTAATAGCTATTTATTAACCTGAAAACAATTTGAAATGCTACTTAATCTGTCCTCAATTCCAAACTGATTTACGTACCTATTGCTCAGTTTTTTCTGTAGTTGTAATGTTGAATGTAAATGCTCTGTAGTTTGGATCACTGTCTTATTTTGATGCATAGGCATTTTCATCGTTAGAAACATGGATTTTTAAATGTTAAAGCAAATTAAAATGGAACTGTGTCAACTGAAATGTATGTACAAAGCATAAATCTAACATGGATCAAGGCTTCTCCAACAGCGTAGGGTTCTTAATATTCAACTGATTCAAGGTCAACATAAAGGAAGCACCTTAGAATTATGCATACGTTATGCTATATGAACATATTATGTAGTCATTTAAACTATAATTTAAAACTTGTGTCCAGTCTTAGTTCTTTTCTTTACACTAATTCCCTCTACATATACATTCATAAATACATATGCATATGTATACATACATACATACATATATCCATACATATGTATGTATGTATATGACTATATGTATATATAGCTTGAAAGATATGTTTAATTTTTGGGCTAATTTTGCAGATATTAGGTCTAGAAGGTCACTTATCTTGTCTCAAAATTATCCATGTAGCTGGAACTAAAGGAAAGGTAAAAGTTTTTATTTTATTTACTTATTTTTGGGAAGACCCAGAGAACCAAGCATTGCTGGTAAACTCCGAGGGAGTACGTAGTGTACCCCCAGCCCATACTTGGGTACTTCCACATATAATGTAGTTGGCGAGGATCGAACTCTCCATCTCACCAGTAAAAGTTAATGCACTGTTTACAATATTACGCATCATTAGAGTCGAGTCATTAGTTTAGTTGGATGCATTGTTTAGTGTGTATCAAACTTTGTGTGTTTCCTACCATTCATGTTTTCTTATACTGAAACTCTACTTCGAACTTCTATTTAAACCATGACATATCACCTTCATTACATATATTAGCCTTAACCCAAAATCTCAACCGTCTGATTGCATTTTTTCCCCCTTTACATCTTGCTAAATCACCTAACACATGTGTACTAACATTTTATTGATTTTTTTGTTTTCATTTATGCAAAAGTGAACCACATGTAGATGGTGATATAATTTACTAATGACATTTCAGGGTTCAACATGTGCATTTTCTGAATCTATTTTAAGACAATATGGTTATCGAACTGGACTGTTTACGTCACCACATCTGATAGATGTGAGGGAAAGATACCGTATAAATGGGTTAGTATACAATATTAGCTTCTTGAATTATATGATTTCAGCTTCCTTTGACGTTGTCTTTCTCAAGTTGGGCAATTTGCTGATATGTTACTGTCGATCGCTTGATGTTTTTATTTGCTTAAATGATTCAGTATATAGTAAATACCATGGAGTACCTTTCAGGGATACCCCCATTACATGCTATATGTATTTTGGGTCTCGTACATCTGTAGGATTCCAATTACACCGTCTGAATCCTGTGTGGTGACGTTTGCTTCCTACGATTCAGATATCACCTGTTAACTCACCTTTAGAGAGTGAACTGCAACATGTATAATTTTAGAAGCATTCATTCACATCAATTGTCAGCCACAGAGCATGGATCTGATCAAATGTTAAGTAAATCATATGGAAGTACACACTTACGTATTACATGTAAATCAGTTTAATGGTTTTGAAATTTCTATAAACACGAGTTAGAATGTATGTGTGTATAATTAATCTCTCTCTTTCTCTCTCTCTCTCTCTATACACACATGTATTATATGTATACATACACACACGCACACATGTCCCCCCCCCCCCCCCGCGTATATATATGTGCATGTATATGTACATATGTATGTATACTTGAGTAGCTTTAAGGGATACCCCGATTCCAACTATATGCATTTTGAGTCTCTCCGAAGGTAAGTACATGATTTCCAAATCACATGGTGTTTTGTGTCTTTGTCAAGTCAATAATAAAGATTAATGATGGCTTACTGTTGAAAAGGCGGCCAACATGTAAAATAATAAATTTGCCATTAGTTCACTATGCTGGTGGCATACAACTGTTGGGCTCATAAAAGTTAATCTAATTATATGTCTTGCAGATAAACGATGCAATTCTTGTATTTGAAATATGCACAAGTGTATGTCATGAATGGGAATGAGTTGATCTTTCCTGCTGAGGCATTTTAATTGATCTCATTTTTACTTACGATCTCTAACTTGTTATCAGTTGCAAGTTTAACTAGCATAATAGAGTGTTGCAATTGATCTTCTTTCATTTCTATTGCAGCCGATAATTTCAGTCTAGTGATTTACATAGATCTCTTCTAAATAGGTGTACTTTTAAGCTTCACGAATACAAGGAACATAATATATGTTCTCATTATTTATGGAACAATCATGCATTCAGTTTTACAACTGTAGATTTTCTTCCTTGGTTTCTTAATCATTGGATGATATATATGGACAGGCAATTTAATTAATTTAACATTTTCTGAAACCTAAAATGATTGGGATTTAGTTGACAAGTTTGAGACAGATATTTATTACCATTGGTAGCTTTTATAATTGTGAAAATTTGGATCCACCCTTTATTTTCAAGTTTCCTACATGAAAACCCTCCTCAAAAACAAGTTTTAACTTTTAAATAACATCTCTATTGTTATTGTTATTGTTATTGTTGTGAGAATTAAATCTGAACTTAACTGCTTGTTTTTTAGACCATTTTTTTAAGTACAAATATTTGCACTATTTGAATTTTGGTTGAATCTAAAACTTTTTTCTTTCTCAAACTTGTTTTTGAGGAGGAATGACTGTATTTTGAAGCTTAAAGAGGGTGCTTCACAAAAGTTCCCAGGTCATAAAGTTAAATCTGGATGTTTTGGTGCCAGATTTTAAATTATGTGAAACTGTAATCTTTAATTATTTTTGTTGAACTGTCAGCCACTCAAAAATGTTTGAATGCAATGTTTCATCACAAGCATTACTGCATGGAGTGAATAGGGTAAAATATGAGTGATGAAATCCATGTCATCACAAACATTGCTGCATTGTACCTCCTCAAGCACCATTTTGATTAATCGAAAGATGTTTGTGTTGGCAACTTGGCATGTGCGATATTATACATGTCGCTGGGCTTACAACTCTGTGTGTACTTAGTTTTTATCAACAAAAGAAATGGAATTTACTCAAAAGAAGAGGGCCGGTGTCTGCCTAAAAGAACGGATTGATTACTTAGAATGGTCTTCTGCCCATGTTCCTTCAGCAATAAGTTTTCACTCTCTGTGTTTTTTCCTACATTATTTTCACATATGACTCATCGTCTTTACAGGCTAGATATATCTGAAGAGAGGTTTCTACTTTACTTTTGGGATTGTTGGAACCGATTAAAGGTGCTTTTAATTTTTCATTTTCGTCTGACACTCTTCATCTTTTCCCTTCTTTTTTTCCGAGTAAAAAGTAAGTGTAGTTGTTTTATATGATGATTTAAGATATAATTTTACGATAGTTTCACACAGTTAGCTAGTACCTGATTCAGATTAGTTCTAAAGAATAGTCTGCACTCTGCACAATAAAATGATATCCCCTCACTTGAAATATATGTTAATATCTACCCTAAAGAATAGTACCTGATTCAGATTAGTTTCACACAGTTAGCTAGTACCTGATTCATATTAGTTCTAAAGAATAGTCTGTGTGTACTTAGGTAGTGTTTGGTTTATTTTTGTTTTGAGTTTTTAACGTTAATTTCGAAAGATGCGAAGATTTGAAGGGTAACGGAGGTGACGGACTAAAGACGGAAGGGATAATGGAGGAAATGGAGGATAATGGATGGATGAATTTGACGTTGTTGTCCGTTGTTTCTTAAAATACGGAAAATGGTAAAAAGTTGTTTTTTGTTTTGTGTGTTAACTTGATTTTGTAAAATGATCGTTTTCCACGATATGTGTGCGTTGTTCGTACTTTTGTACGTACGAAAACCGAAAACTATAAATAGAAAGAGAACACACCCTTAGTTTTTTGGATAATGTATCTTATGGATTTGAACCTTTCCTGTGTGATCGTCTGTCTACTAGGGTGCCCTTTTTATAAATATTTATTTGTGCCACAAGCTTTGTATGATTGGCTGCCTATTATAGGGTATCCTTGTTGTAAATATTCAGTGCTTTAGGTTATTTATTTACCTCTGCAACATTGCTCAAAACCTAATAGTCTGATATATGTTTATAGAGCATTGAGTATAAGTTGGTTTTTTATACAGTTTCTCATATCATATGATTCTGCTACATGGCTACATTCTTGTATGTTTGTCATCTGTTATATTTATTATAGTTTCATTCTTCTGAATAATTGTTGTGCAATCATTATTTAATTTAATCTTTGTCCTTAAAAAGTATATACAAGAAGTAATGAAATTGCAGACATGTTTCATAGTTATTGATACCACTTGTTTGAGTGGCGTACATATTTTTGGCAGCGTTTCTAGATATGTGCAAGGCAGATGTCTATCTAATGCATAAACTTCCAAGTCTTATGGGTTTTATTTGTGCTATCTTCACTGCTGGTGTACGTGTTTTAATAATCTACTATTTTTGAGGGATATTTAGCTTTGTTTTATTTCCTATCGAGAGTGTTACTTTTTTTTTTCGACTTACCCTTACGTGCAATGTACATTTAACATATGGATATTAGATAGGGTAATGTGAAATACAAGTGTTTATAACTTAATGCACGCTAAATGTATTTAGCTCTGGTATCATATCAAAGGATTGCTTATGCACACAAAACCGGTTGCTAGGTTTTACCCAGGGCCGGCCCTGAACGTTGGGGACCCTAGGCCAAATGTGGCAGTAGAAAAGGCCGCGTTTCTAGATATGTGCAAGGCAGATGTCTATCTAATGCATAAACTTCCAAGTCTCATGGGTTTTGTTTATGCTATCTTCACTGCTGGTGTACGTGTTTTAATAGTCTAATTATTTAGTATTTTCGAGGGATATTTAGCTTTATTTTTTTTCCTATCGTGAGTGTTACTTTTTTTCTTTCAACTTACCCTTATGTGCAATGTACATTTTAACATAACATATGGATATTAGACAGGATAATGTGAAATACACGTGTCTATAATTTAATGCACACTAAATGTGTTTAACTCTGGTATCAAATCAAAGAATTGCTTATGCACACAAAACCAGTTGCTGGGTCTTACCCAGGGCTGACCCTGAATGTTGGGGGACCCTAGGCCAAATGTGGAAAAGGAAAGGGGGGGGGGGGGGGGTCTTAAAAGACCTCTAAGCCGTGGTGAGCAGGGATCAAACTGTGCACTTTCACAAAGTGGCCTCCTGCGCCTACCAGTTCACTACATCTTTCCAAACATCTGTGCTAACACAGTATATAAATACACATTATGGATGCTGAGGCTTTCCTCTGGCTGGAGGCCCTAGGCGGCCGCCTATTTGGCCTATGCCTAGGGCCGGGTCTTGTTTTACCTTATATCCAATGAGAAAAAAAAACGACCTTCTGCATGAATTCTAAAAACGGTACAACATGGTCAACTGGTTACGAAGTAACTTTTGTTTTAGGTCACAACCCACACGAGTTCCTTGCCACCTAAAATAATGCCATGATTTAGTTTGAGAGTATGGAGGAAGCGAGTGGTATGTTTGAAAATAATCAAATATTACTCCCTCTTATATGAAATGCAACTGAACCAGAATAATCTATATGTGAGTAGGATAGTCTAGACATTGTTGGCCACTTTTGTGTTAGATAAGTAGCCCTAACTAATCACATGCTAATAAAATCAGTTTGTGTTGAGTTAGCCTGACTAACATACCCTGTAAACCACAATCATAGAACTATCTTGTAACTTAATGGGACATGATACTCAACCGTCTTACATATCAAGCAATGCCGAAATCTCATATATGCATTCTGTCGTATCTTGACCCTATATCATATGCTTCCTTTATAGCTTTTATAATTGATAACATATACATTGACTGAAGTTAAAAAGTGCTGTAGCACTGTTCACAGGATGTGTGAGCATGTGTGATAACTGCCTTATCTTGCAGGCAAAAGTTGGAAATGATGTACAGATGCCTCCGCTATTCCAGTTCCTCACTCTTCTAGCGTTTAAGATTTTCTTGTCCGAAAAGGTTAGTGCAGGGTGGTACATACTGATGAAAGTATTATTATCAAGTTAACCTATTTGGTTCACATATTCTATTATGATCCTTGGATTAAGTGTCATTCTAGTTTTTTAACTAACTGACATTATGTTGATAACGACAATTTACAGCCAAATTTAACTAAGCCCTAAGCTTTAATATCTCCATCACAGAATGAATTTGTCATAAACTAGCGTACTTTGGTTCATGTATAACACTAGAGTCAAAGTTTTAGTACCTTATATGCGTTTATATGATTATCACAAAATAGCCGGGTAAAATCTCATGAGCTCTTGGAAATGTGTGTTCTGACTAATCTTGAATCATCATTTCATGAATTATTTTATTGCATATATTATGAGAGGAAATGTCGAGTTTTGCTTTTATTTGTTTTAGTTTATGTCTTCAATTGATAAAATGCATACGTCTTCCTCGGCGCTCTAGGCAACTGCATTTAGTGATTTTTTTGATAAATTCCATTTAAAAGAGGCTTGGCCGCTAAATAAATGTGGTGACTTGTGAGGAAAACTTTAGGGCCTGCATGGTTTTGTCACGCTTGTGGTATTTTGAGTTTTTTATGTGCTTGGTTTGTTGTTCCATCAAAATAGATCCTGGGAGCCATCTTTTTTTTCTCAAGATGGACCAAGCGCATGAGCCTCGGTATGTTTTTTTAGAGCATTTCAGAAAACAAGCTAACAAAACGGAAATTGATCTGGAAAGCAAAACTGAAAATAAAGATACGCCTGATAACAGATACTTTCAGATACCAATAGTTCCATATCTATATCTACATCTGAAATCATTTTCGGGTATCGGATATCCGTACCTAGAGATACAGACGAATATCGGATAATTATCCTAACCGTTAACAATCAATGAATATAGAAATATAAATGGAACTTTTTACTTTTTTCAATCCCATTGATAACTGAAAGTGTTAAAAAATAAACAAATATCATGATAATAAATAACCTTGAACACTTAATATGCATGAACTGCATATAATATAAATTTCTAATTTAATAATAATCTTGGAAAAAATTAAATGGATAATTTTCAGATGTGGATGTTTTCATATTTGTATCTACATGTGCTTTTTCTGACTGATATTTATCTGTTTTTTTGATATGGATGTGGACGGATTTCAGTTTTTCTTCTTCTTGGGTATCCATTGACAGCCTTATTATAAAGGCAGGAAAACAAAACCAGATATGATTCTGAATCAAATAACAAATGCCGTCTTAAATAATCTGCACAATTTTTGAATCTGCAAGAGAACCAAATAACAATTATGCCGTCTTTTGTTTGTTTGACATGTTCAGTAATCAAATAATAGGTAATGCTAGGTATTTTCTCCCACTTTATTTATGAAAGGTTGCCTGAAATTAGGCCCCAAAGGCAAGATGTTTCTCCAACATTTGCCGACCAACTATTTTGGTACTTGATCTGTTTTCGAGCCTATGACTTACCAAATTACCAGCAATCTAGCGTAAAGCTCATAATTTGCACTTTCTGTAAAATCTGGCCTATTTTTAGAAACCTTGCATGTGCATATAGCTTAAACATATTACATGCTTGATTCATGGATTAAACTGTAGTTATATGCTCCATACCGATCTAATTATTTGAGAGAGTGTCTATGATATTTATCACTTCACTCTCTTTTGTTTGATCTGAGTTACCTGAAGCTTTGAACAAATTCTTAGTATCATCAAAATTTGAGGTGTTAACTTATCTTACTTGTAGGTTGATGTTGCAATTATTGAAGTTGGCATTGGCGGGAGGTTGGACTCGACAAATGTGGTGCGTTCTTGATTATGTTACTTTACTGGTATCCTATGCTTGCAAAGTGCTACATTTAATAAAGTTCCTTTAACTTTTAGTTGTGCATTAGAGATGCAACTCAGCCATTATATCCACTCTGTATTCGTAGAGCCATGTTAACAAAATTCTTCGCATCCGATTATAAACTTTAATTTGTTTAGGAGATTCTATATATGCCTTGGATGATTGGGGAAAAAAAGTCTTGTTCGTATGTAGAATCATTTTCATTCAGAATAACGATTTACCAACCTTTCAAGAAGGCCCTGAAAATGTAAGAAAATACGTACATTGTCTTGACATTTTATTTTGTAGCTCGGTGAAGTGATTTAATCCCGGTTCTTAAAATGAAATTAGTATCTGCACAATATTTGTTTTCAATTTTATAACGCAGAACACACACACACACACACACACACTCACTCTCTCTCCCCCCCCCTCCCCCTCTCCCCCCCCCCCCCTCTCTCTCTCTCCATACACCTAAAGCATAAGTAACTGGATAATAATTTGACTTTACAAACTCTGTTGTATCCATCATCCATGCTTATTTTGGTGACATTAGGAGTTACTTGATATAGAAAAGTTAGATAACTATACTTGTTTTAATTGAAATATATGGTATGATATTCAGATCACAGATCCCATTGTGTGTGGTGTTACTTCTCTGGGTTTGGATCATACAGAAATATTAGGTATGCTCTTAACTTGGAAGAAGACTAACTGTCAAAATCTTACTTTCACCACAACTGATTTAATCTGACTGAATTCTTTGGAAACCACATGCAATGGCCATTTTCTTTGTTTCTTCCGTGTCTGTACACCTCTTTTGTAACTTTTAAATGAATATTTCATCGCTGGAGCCCACTAATGCTTACATTTTTTGCTTGCTATGCTAGCTATGAAATACCATTCATGTTCATTTAACTAAATGTCATGACACTTCTGTTCGCTTTTGTTATCTATTAATTATGCAAGTGTACAGGAAATACCATTGAACTGATTGCTTCAGAAAAGGCAGGGATATTCAAGGTAACAATTGACTAGCAGTTGGTTAAGGATGGATAATATTTTCTGAGCTCACATCCAGTAACCCGTTTCTTGCTTAAAATATACTTCTGATTTGTATCTGGTTCTTGCTCTTTTAGCCCAATGTTCCTGCGTTTACAGTAACACAACTATCCGAAGCAATGACTGTTCTAATGGAGAGAGCATCAGAACTGAAGGTAACTTACCTTTACTTCGGCAATGAAAAACTGAAAATTTAAATGCTGGATTCTTCGTTTGTCATGGAAAAACTTGAAAGGTTGGATTCTTTAGACAAAAACTTAGGTGGCATTTTGTGGCAACCCGCATCCCTCAACATACCGATTCAAATCCTATGGTGATTTTCAAACAAGAGTCGGTGCCATGAAGTTTGAGCTATTGTTTTTCTTCATTATAGAAACTCAAAACATAGTCTCAGAAAACATAGTCTATAAACAGACAAACTCAATATAGTATATATAAATATAGTAAATAAGCATCTCGGAAAATATCTCAAAACATGGTCTCAGAAAACATACGTAATCAAATACGGAAATACTGCTAGTAGTTTGATTGAAAATAATAATACTAAGTGCTGATAAGATAGATCACCTCCCCAAAATCAGGTGAATCGCCTGCTGCTCTGTCCTACTGTGGTGAGAAAATAGAAGGAAAATGGGGACTCAGACAAAAGTCTAATGCATGAATACACGTCTAATATATGATGATCTTGTGCTGTTTGATTTTGATTCTACTCTATGTGACCTAGGGTGTTCTACAAGTGTCAATGCATTCCTATGGTCTTTTACTTGATACCTACATACATTAACAACTCATGCAGACTCCTACGAGAATCAAACTACGGACCGAAACTTAATAACTAACGATCGACCACTGCATTAGTACTACTCAACATAAGGTCATCTACAACTTTCCTATGTGTGACCACATCTCACATTAAGACTATGCATAACTATCTCACATAGGTTTCTCTACCATTACCATTTCCACGTGGAAACAAAATTTCCACAATTACGACTACATGTACCCTCACTACCCGTCGATGGGAGCTTGCAATGCTAACTCTTTGGTTTGTCTCATCATCTACATCTATGTCCACCTCTCAACGATAGTTTCTGCCTCTTATTGCACGTGTCAGGATCCATCAGCAACACAGTATCACAATGCATCAGTATCCGTACATATTGAAGAACTCCCGTTGTGTCTGGCTTACACACTTAATCAGACATAAGTCAGTGCTGGGCATGTACCGTAGAACATTTTGTGAGTGCTATTTGCGATAGAATCGCTCACAGTTAAATAAATAACCCCCAGGATAAAGAGCATTTACTCAACACTGCAACATCATAGTGTCACTTAGTAGGAACTAGTTTTCCTTTTATTTCTAACATTTGTATATAACATATGCATACGCGTGCGCACACACATACTACATATACACATTTAGATTTACATTAATTATAAGTATAAATGCACATACATGCATTTATTATCCAAAGTGAGTGGGCGGATGTGTGCTGTAAGTGCCAAGGTAAGCAAAACATTTTTATTTCAAGTTGTTTTGCTGGTGGTATGGATGACAAATTAATAATAAAATTCCATTGATGGACAGTTGGGAAGATGACGATGATGAATGTTGTAAATCAGTGACGATATTCCTTGATGGATATCAGTATTTTTGAAATTTCAAAAAGACGCTGAAAATCGTGTTCATCGAATTCTCTTTATTAACACAGTAGAGATTATTAACTTGGGCCATAGACTGAGGTTCTATATGTGCTTCAAAACGCCTATTGGTCGACCGCTTGCCGTCGACACTCAGTTCTTATAGGCCAACGGGCACTTTGTAAAATTAGGACTTTGCTTACAATTATTCAATTTTGATTAGTTATTAGTTTGCCCCATTCTGTGATTTCGATGGCGAACGTTAACTACCAATTCATAGCAATCAATTATTTGCAATTTATCCTAACTTATTTAAATCGAATTCATATATGACAATTGTTTAGAAAATCCCTACAAGTGCAATGGTGTAAAATTTCTCGGCTAAATTCGGATGGTTGTGAAATTTTATGTTTGCCTTTTTTTGTTTAATTTAATTCTTTTATCAATCTTTTCCTCTTAAATTTAAAAGGTTTTATGCGTTTTTATGTTCCGTTCATGTTTTCAATTTGTACATTAAAATGCATGATGTAAACGGTCGATTTGGAAAATGGTCTCAGCTATAAAATGAACTTCTCTTGTTTCTCCTTTTTTTTAATAGAAATATCAAAAACTATGTTTTCTCCTTTGTCGGAATGATTAGGATTTCCCAATTTCTTATTTCCAACGTCATAATATTAAAATCACAAATTTTAAGCTAAGCATTATCTTGTTTCATGCAAACTACCGACCTCCATTTGCTAATGCTATATGTATGGTGCACATATATTTCTTCAATAAGAGAGATTTCATATCACATCCTTACAATTTAAATTAATGTCACAAGGGCTTTCCACTTATCATATTATAAATCAAGTTTCTCTTGTGTAAAAAAGACCTCTATACCCTTAAATTAATCTTTTTTCCAGCTTGTTTCACTATTTATTTTTTATGAGCTATAAATTTTGAAAATATTGAAATTGATGAAAAGTTGACTTGCAGTTTATTCAGACTCAACTTTCGGTTTATTTAGAATTTGCTTGTTTTGTATTTAGAATTGTTTTGCATTATAGCAAATTGACTTGTAACATATTCAAGATTATATATTGACTTGTACTGTATTAAAACATGAAAATTTCAATACTATTGCAGTACATGTATCAATATTGCAATTACTACAGGAAATCAAATTACGTTCCCTACAAAGGTTTTTACCTTTAGGAATCAATTCAACAAGCTCTATTAAAAAATGATAAGACTTTAGTATATGTATAAAATCAAAATCATTAACAAGGATTACACAGTTAATACCGAAATGACATGCACCTCAAAATTTAAAAAGTTTTATAACAATTCATTCTTACCTGTTTTTAGACCCATTTAACTGAACCCTATGTTATCAAAGCCTAGGCTCCAAAAAGCTCTGGGCCTCCAGCCTGGGCTTTTTTTACCTCCCAAGGCACCTACGATGCATGAGGCGCCAAAAAAGCCCCAAAGGCACTCGTCTTGTGAAGCGCTGAAAAAGTGCCTTTTTTGCAACATTTGAGAAGAAATTGATGCTTTCAGCATTTGGTCTAATAGGAGCCCAAAATCCAACTTGATAAGAAAAATATGCTCGTTTGACTGTTAATTTCGAGCGCATTCTCTGGAAAACCGCTACTTTTCATTCATCGACCTCCCAAAAAGAATCCCATGGATTTCTTTCGTCGTACTGTCCAAAAAAATAATCTAGTTCATGGAAAGTTAAAACTCCATTTAAGACTTTACGTAATGTTGTTTGTATTTCTATATTTTAAGTATATATTTTAAAGAAACTTGGTACTTTATTAATATAGAAGATCAAATACATAGCTTCAGTTGTACAACATCAAAACAAGTGAAGGTCCAATGTTCACTGCCTATGAAAACAAATGTACTGACGTTCTTGAGAACTGAAGCCGTCTAAAATAGACCAAAATCCATGCCCAAAGGCAAACACTATTTTACAATACACGTAACAAAGGAAGCAGCTAGCGAACAACTAACATGTACACGTGGAATGCACTATCTGACCTCGAAATGCTTCCTTTACCTTTACCAAAATGGAAAACCTTACTTTCCCAATTAGTCTCTTGTTTCCTGATAAATGAATAAGTAATGTGAAGGAAATCAAAGCTGCTAGTTAATGCCGGATCAGGAAACAACATCTTCAATAAATGATCCGAAGATTAAGATGTTCTCATGTTAATCATCAAGGAAGAAAGTAATCGAAGACGCAGGAGCCTAGCACATATATTTCAATTATTTTGTTGTTTGTAGACTTGAGTTGAATGGCGTTGTGCATTCTTAGTTTGATTTATGTTAATTGTATGATGGTTTGTTCTAATATCGCTTTTATATGCTCTTTTTTAAACAAAAATTGTGTTTTATTGCTTTTTTAAATGCAGTTTATTTAGCTGATTTTTTTTTAGAAGGTCATTCAAGGCGCCCAAAAAAGCCCTAGGTGCAAAAAAGCATTGGGCGAGGGCTGGGGCTTTTTCGCATTGATAAATATGGCTGAACCCACAATTTTTATGTTTTACTTCCAAATTTTCGGGAGTGGATTGCGTTTCCCACCAAAAAATGGAAGTATGAGTGCTGATAAGTTCATCTGTTCATGGCCTTCTGCTTATACCCTCTTGCAGTCGGCGAAATCTAGATTTGATTAATCTGTGAAATAAGTTCCGATTTCACAGTCCAGAACTTCACAGTTGACAAGTGAAATTCTGTAGGACTGCTATCATAATCGGGGAAATCAAGAAGGATGACTGGGGAATCAAGAAAACAATAAATTATTGTTATTGGATTTAGGTCCCTCTCGGGGAGCAGCTTTGGTTTACGAGAAGTGGAGGGACTTTTCAATGTATACTGAAAAGAAAGAAAGGTCGGCTATAATTACCATGTTTAAAAAATGGTTCCTCATTTTATCAAATTTTCCATGTGCCGGATGAGAGTTGAAAATTATTGGGGTTGGATTTTTTTATCAGTTTGCGTTGAGCAGTGTAGACAAAAAGAGAGGGTTCCTTTCGGAAAACTTTAAATAGAAGAAGAAAAGCGGCAATCTTTACCCAAATTTCAAAATAATAGGAATTATGTCATGATAAATTGTTCTTGACGATAATTGTACGTAAGCTTGAAATAATTTCATGCCGTATGAATATGTTTTCCTCATATGCACAATAACTTTGCTATTTTTGTTTGCTAAAATAAACCATAATTAAAGTCATATTTCTGGATTGTCCATTTATCACACCCTTTACTGTATTCTCAGACTATACTGTTTTGATCAAATCTTTATAGTTTCACTTTTATTATCCCTTTATTAAGTGAACTGCTACTTGCACTTCATTTTACCCTTGCCATATTATCCATTCTAAACCATGCCTATTCATTTGTGTTATCAAAGCGCGCACTATTTTATCATAGCGTAAAATAGTGCATAGCTCTAAATAGCGCGCTATTTAGTTTTATCTCCTTTTTAAATGTTTGGACAGTGAATTAAGCCCAAAATAGCATGCTATTATATTTATAATGGCGCAGAAGAAGAATACCGTAGAGTATGACTCAAAAGAAGAAGAAATTGATGATCGTTTAAAAAATGATTAATGGTTATGATTTAGATGAAATTAGTTACTGTTTTAAAATTTTAGAAGCGTAATATAATTTCTATGTTCTGTTATTGTACACTTAAATCACGTTTCACTTTTGTTTATTTGAATCTTGTTATTGTAGACTTCATATATTATTTTTATTTGATCTTATTTTCACTTTATAGTTTTTCTAATTTATATATTTTTTCTTAGTAAATTTTTTTAATGGACAAAAGTGTATTTTCTTGCATTTTTTCTTAGAGTTATATATCACCATAATTGATAAATAGAAATAAATTTTATTATAACTCACAATTATAAGAATAAATTTCAAATTTGTAACACACAAATATATTATATCCACCAATTATTTTGAATGTACAATTTGAACTTATCAAATTGTTTGTAATATAATTACGTTTTACATAAAAAGATATTTAATACATGCATAAAGTATGGTAGTGCTTGTATTTGGAGTCTTGAACGGTTTGGATATGACGCAAAATATGCACACACAAAAAAAAAAAAAAAAAAAAAAAACAAAATTCAGTTAGGCAAAATATTTTTGATTACTTTTTTTTTCTAACTGAACGCAATAGCGCATAGCGCAAGCCTTGCGCTATGCACTATAGACTACACTGCTATTCATTCAGCAATAACATGATGTGTGATTATATTTCATACAGCACTTTTGCATTGACTTTAAGTGTAATTAGGAAAGTATTGAACAGTGAAAATTCCCAAGTGAAATGTAACATCTGTGGACATAGTGTGATCAGAAAATTATCAGTGGATCTATCTCCTGATAAACTGGGTAAAATCTATAGGAATTTGAATTACACTTTAATTATTTTTAGATGGGTAATAAGCAGTATGTATTGTAGAACAGATAGCTATGAAATTTTATCTGTATGCTTACCTTGATAGAATATTTTATATGTTATTGTGCAGTTATAGCGCATTGCTATTCTATAGTGGTTGAGGTACACAAATTTATAGCGGGGTTATTAATGAAAAATAGCGAAGATGCAAAAAGCGTTATAAGATAAGATATAACAAATATTTAAACTTGACTTGTTCTCATTTTCATAGCATTTGTGTTGGAAAAAAAGTATCATTTAATCTTATATAGCAAACCAAAGAATATCATAATTTATGAATATTGGATTTGGTGACTACATTATATTTTCAATTTATATTGAGCACTTAGGCCTTTAAATTAGGTCTTTATTCTAACTTTGTTGATTTGGTTTAAACGAGAACTGATAAAATTAACTTTTGTATATTAATGTTGCAAAAGCTGGTGTCAAAAAGCATTGATTTTGTTAGTGTAGCAGAAGATAGCAGGATTTAAAGAGAATCTATTGTTTAATTGTGCTAATTGAACTAGCGTAGTGGTCAAAGAGCGTTATGTGATAGGGTGGAGATTTTGCGGAGTTTTAGTGGGAATTTAACTACACAGATGTTACATCATGGTAATTTGATGCACACTTGTACATAGACTGTTATCGAGCCTGCCATCAAGTCAAATTACTATGCTATTTTTATATGTTTGTTTTAAAAAAAGCTATGGGATTTCCCTCACCGTGGTTAAATCTGTACCTATGAGGTTGTGTATTTGGCAGAACTTTGCGGCAAGATCCACATAACAATTAAATGCTTATGAAATATATTTTTTTTTGGTGAAATACACCTTCATAGAGGTGGACTTGGCAGAAAAACGTCGTATCTCACCTAACAAAGAATTAGCAAAAAAGTAAAAGACGTAAAAATAAAATGTTGTAATGCTCACTTGCAGATACCATTAAAAGTTGCCTCGCCACTTTCATCAAAATTGCTTAATGGAGTAAATCTTGGATTAGCTGGAGATCACCAGTTTTTGAATGCTGGTCTTGCCATTGAACTATGCAAATGTTGGCTTCAAAGAACCGGACATCAAGATTTTCTTTCTAATGTAAGTAAAGTTAAGTTAATTGCTTGATAAATTTTATCATTTAATTGCTTTTAAGCAATGGATATTATGATTCTCATCTTGAGGCAAGTAATTCATTGTTTAATTTTAAAGTATGTTAATTATTTTCCATAAAAGTTTGTCACCTCATAAAAAATTAGCAAGATGCCTTTTTTAGGAAACCTGGATATAGGAAAAAGTGCCATGTCATAGAACAGTGGACAATGATTGCCTTCCTCCAATGGCTAACAGTAAATGTCAACGAAAACCATACACCAGTTGATGTTTGCCCAAGTCGGCCAGGATCAAACTACAACAGTGATAGTACTGTAAAAAGTATGCTCAATCTAATTAATTATGTGCGCTCTCATGCGTGCAGTGGCGGAGTTAGCCCAAAATTTCAGATACAACTACAATTTTTGACGGGGGGTCAACTTACAAAATAACTTTAGACTGCTTTATGGTAAAATCAACCTTTCATAAGGCCATATTTTTGCTCGAGATAGGGCCAAATTTGTAGTGAAATTTATGTTATTTTGAGTGAAAACATTATTATTTGACCAAGATCTAATATTATCTATTTAGATACCAATGGAACTTTAAAAGAAAATCAATAATGCAGTCTCACATAAACAATAACTGAAGTAAGACACAACAGGTTTAATGTGGTTCAAATATGAATATTCTATGTTCACGGAGATCCAACAACTTTTTCGATGAAGAAAAGAGTACAAAAGAGCGAAAAATAATGGTGGATGCTCTCACTTTCTCACATACATATGAAGATAAAATTCCTTCATTTAAATAGACTTGATAGTGAATGGTTGCTTGAAGATGAAGAAAATAATTTTCAGATTATCCAAATATGTTTTCAAATTGCATGATTTGATTTTAGTGTGAATAGATGGCGTAATCTTGATTTCCATCTATTTTCTTTGATTGATTGATTCTCCATCCCTAATCATTTCTTCATTTGACTAATTAATTGATTGACTAATTAATTAGTTTCCCTTCAAAACATTCTCTCATATCTTTCCATATGCAAACCAATTTAATTGATTGATTGAACTAATTAATCAATTTCTTTCATTCTCAACAAGTACTTAAATCATCCAAATTTAACATTCCACCTTGATTCAAATATAACAATCTCTCTTCATCACCCCCATCATCAAACAATTAGCATAGAAATTGTTGGGTCTAGTGTCTCATGGCGCTCAAGTAACATGAAGCAAACTGACCAAGTTTGAGCAATGTTCTAACTTGTTTTTTGGAAGTTACTTTATCATCATATCTGAAGGATTATCCAAAGTACCCACCTTCAACAAATTTATCTTGCTTCGTTCTTCCTCAAGCATAAGAAAAAACCTTTGACATCAATGTGCTTCGTCCGTGAATTATAAGCTTGATTTTCTAGAAGAATCACATTATGACTGTCTGAAATAGCTCTATTGTCCGCTGCGCTATTGAAAAATCATCCGACAACTGAAGTATAATTTTTCCTTTGTTGCTTCCACAACTGATATCAACTCTGCTTTGGTACTCGACAAAGCTATGATAGATTGCAACTTTGATCTTCACGAAATCGAGTCTATGCCAAGTTTAAAACCACAGTTTAAGGTTTCGGCCGGTAGCCCGAGATTCCGGCTATCCCGTTTCGTTTCCGGCCACTAACCAGACGGGATTAGGTTAAAATCTCGTTTCGATAGCTAACAATAGAAGAAAAAAAAAGATGAAGGAAAAAAAAAACAGCAAAGAAGAAGAAATCATCGAAGAAGAAAAGGAAATCGATAAATTAGTGCAATCTTCCTCGATTTGAAGTAGCAATCGCGATGTCGAGCCCTAATATTTTCTCGTCTCGTTATATGTTCGATGTCGAGCACTAATATTTTCAGGAAGAAAAGCACGTATGGGATGCAACGCTATAAATTTAGGGTTAAGCTGGCCAATTAAAATAAATTTTTGGGCTAGGCTTTGAATGAAACTAAAATTATTTACTATTATCAAATTTAGACCAGACGCAATGAGATAACCTGACATGACTTTCTTAATTAATTTGACTTGGTATCTAAATTAAATTTGGTATAAAATTATTTGATTGGACAATATTTTATATTTTATTGGTCACCTTTACATATTCATTAACAAACCGGTAAAAAACAAAAGTAGAACCGAAATCGAAACAAAAACCGAAACCACTGAAACCGTCCGAAACTGGTAAACTTTCAAACGAACGAAACCAAAACCGAGTTTTCGAACCTTGGTTAAAACATAGTCCGACACTGACTTCCTGCCATCTCTATCCCCATCATAATCAAAATTACTGTATCCTCTAAGGGAGATGTCACCATCGCATGCATAAGACTTCCAACAACACTAGAATAAGGTATATCAGCCATATACCTTTTGTCTTCTTCCAAGGAGGGAGATAAGTCTTTTGACAACTTAAATTGAGAGCTTAACGAAGTATCAAACTTTGGCTTTCTCCGTTCCAAATTGAGCAAGGACTTTCTCGTTGTACTATGTTTGAATGAGCTTTAACTCTCTATCCGCTTCCTATCCCTGCTTATGTCCATACCCGATATTTTTTCTTTTCCAAATTTTTCATATCAAACTCTATACTGAGCTTCACTTTCAACCCCTTCCGAGATGCAATCAACGTATCAACATATAACAAATAACCATATCATCACCACGTCTCCTAAAATAAACACATTGATCTTTGAAACTTTTGGAGTATCCCTGTTAAAGCATAAACTTATCAAACTTCTTATACCATAGCCTAAGAGACTGCTTCATTCCATATAGAGATTTGTTGAGTTTGCAAACATATTCTAGTCTGATATTGTCAATGTACCCTTCCGATTGCTTTAAATAAATCTCCTCATTTAGATCACTATGCAAGAATGCAGTTTTGACATCTAATTGCTCTAATTCCATATCATAATGAGCAACTAATGCCAAGTGAATATGAATAGATGTCTAACTATTGAAGCAAAAATATCATGATATTCTACCTTTTTTTTATGAACATTCCCTTTGCAACTAATCTTGCCTTGTGTCTGAGATAACCATTTTCAGCTTTCACTCTATAAATCCACTTGCATCCAATGTCTCACTTGTTGGTGGGAAGAGACACCAAATCCCAAGTATGATTTCTCTACAATGATTCAATCTCCTTCTTCATAGCAACTAACTAACTGAAACTGTTAACTGATGCGATAACTTCTCTATATTCACATGGCTCATCATGGACAACATTTAAAGCATATGTTGCCATATCATCGAGGTTAATATCTTCGATGTTCAATCAAATAAACTAATCAAGCCACTTAGGCTTTCTTCTTTGTCTAACAGGCCTAGATCCAGAATGGGCTCCACCTTGAGTCTGATCCTCTGTGCAACATTGGTGTTATCCTCATTATCCACGGTGTCATCGGAAACATAATTTGAACGTCTATGGAAATAATCGACAGATGACTTGCTTTGGGATTGGTATTCTTTACATGTCCACGCGTTGTCATCTGTGAGGAAAGTTTCACCTTCAACATAACATTCTCATCAAAAGTCACATGCCTGCTCATAACCATCTTCTTGCTAATAGGACACCACAGTCTGTATCCCTTCACCCCTCTCTCCTATAACCTAGAAAGATACACTTGCGAGCTCTAGGTTCCAGCTTCACTTTACTCTCGTGCTCATAGATGGACAACCAAGCACTCTGAGAAATGAATAACTAACATGCTCTTCTTTCCATACTTCTTAAGCGATCTTCATATCTATGGGCCTATGGCAATATAATGCGTGTAGTTGATGAATAAAGGTATCAAAAATAAAGCTTCAGCCTAAAATTCATTTTTTAATTTAGCAGTCAGTCTGAGACATCTTGTTCTCTCCAATAATGTCTGATTCATCCTTTTCGCAACTCTATTAGGCTGAGGGTCGCCTGGTGTGGTTTAATGCCTCTTAATTCTTTCAGATTTAGAATAATCTTTGAACTTCTGTGATACAAACTCACTGCCATTATTTGAATGGAGAACTTTCAATTTCTTCCTTGACTGCTTCTTTACCATAGATTTCCACCTTCAAAACTCGACAAATGTATCTTTCTCTGACCGAAGAAAGTATACCAGAAAGTATACCCATACTTTATGAAAGAAATCATCTATAAATGAAACGAAATACCTGACTCCACCTAAGGACTGACAAGGGGAAAGATGACAACTTTTGCTTTATGCTCTTTTATACCAAAATAAATCTGTCTGTTTTCGAAGAACACTTAACAAAAACCAAGTTTTGAATGATGAACTCCATCAGTCAATCCTCGTTTTCTCAAGTCATTCATGTTGCGTTCACTGATGTGGCCCATCTGTAAGTGCCATAAACTAGAAGAATCTGAATCAACAGATGTAACATAAGCTGATTCACCAACCATAATAGTCTCCTTTAATTGATAAAGATTTCCTGCTTTTACATCTCTCGTAGCAATCATGGAACCCTTAGTTAACATTATTTTCTCTCCTTCAAATACAATCTTCAATTCAAGTCTACTCAACGACCCAACAACAATCAAGCTTCTTCTCAAATCAGGTACAAGGTTTTAAATCTCAGATATCGGTCGTGTTTCGTCTCGGCGATTTTAGAGACTTGATCTCGTATCGGATGAGATCTCAGATGAGATATCAGATGAGATGCATCTAACTTTGGGGTTTGTCTCGGAATTTTATCCCGGATCAGAAAGCTTATATCGAAACAATCTCGGGGTATATGATTTGTTAAAGACTGATATTCTTACATAATAATTTTCATGAATGATATTATAAAAATAGTATTCTAAACTTGAATTGCAAAATCACCTCATCATTCTTAATTTACAAAAGAACATTCATATTCATAAATCATAATATGCTTAAAATAAAAATAAATAACACAATATAAATAGATTAATGCTTACAACTTATGATCCATGAATTGTTGTTTGACAATGAACCTAAAAAGGATCCAAAACATAAAACAGTTCGACATAAGTAGAAAATAAAATACATAATTTCATAGATAGCATGCTAATAAAGAATGACGAATATGAAAATCATAAGTATTGGAGAATATACATGAATATATGATATGCTCATTTAACATGCAAAATACAAAATAGCAGGATATTATATTGGCTGGATTTGAGTTTTTTTTTTTAATTATTGTTTTGGTTTAGACACAAGTTTACATTTTAACTAGAAAAATCATGATTTCGGGTGATATCTTAGTACCTCGTCTCGGTTGATATATAGTTCGATATTGCAATATCTCGGACGATATACTATAAACGAGATTTACAATGAGATTTACCGTTTCGTTTCGGAAGGAGCCTAAAACGAGATTTCGGAGGAGATTTCGGGTGTTATTCTCGAGATCTGAAACAGTGATCAGGGACATGTCTAACATCAGTAATCGTATGAATAACACCGTCAAACATCTTAATCATCACGCTATCAACACCAACCATACGACAAGAAACATCATTACTCATCAGAACTTATCCTCCTCCAATTTCACGGTAAGTGGAAAAGCAGTTCCAATCAGATATCATATGATCAGATGCACCAGAATCAATCAACCATAAGTTTCTCTTCCAAGAAGAGCCAGAAGCTGTAAATATAACAATGTCACTCGCTATATCTGATATCTCTACTGTAGAAGTTATGGATTGCTTTGGATCTTTTTTTCTACCTTCAAGCTTGGGACATTGTGTTATGAACAAGGCTTCAAATCTCGGATATTGGTCGCATTTCGTCTCGGGGAGTTTAGAGACTTGATCTCATATCCGGGGAGATCTCGGACGAGATGAGTCTAACTCGGTGGTTCGTCTCGGATTTCCATCTCGGATCTGAAAGTTTATATCAGAACAATCTCAGGGTACATGATATGTTAAAAAATGATATTCTTACAAAGTGATTTTTATGAATGCTATTAAAAACTTAGTAGCTTAAACTTGAATTGCAAAATCACTTTATTATTCTTAATTCACGAAAGATCATACTCTAAATCGTAATATGATTAAAACGGAAATATAACACAATGCAAATAGATTAATGCATAAAACGTATAATCCATTAAAATGAATTATTGTTAGGCATAAAACATTAAAAAAATCCAAAACATAAAAAAAAAAAATAGCATAAGTAGACTATACCATAAATAATTTCATAGGTAACATGTATGTAAAAAAATGAATTTGAATATCATAAGCATTGTAGAACATATATAACATACAATATGGTCATTTAACATGCAAAATGTAAAATGGTAGTAGATTATCGTGGCTAGATTTGAGTTTTTTTATTATTGTTCAGGTTCCAGCATAAATTTAAATCTTGTCCAAAAAAACTCAGATCTCGGACGATATTCTAGTATTTTGTGTCGTTATATCGTTCGATATTGCAATATCTCGGGCGATATATTCGAAAGGAGATTTACAGTGAGATCTTGGATATCTCGGACGATATTGTCGAGATTTGAAACAATGGTTATGAAGTGTCCCGATTTCTTACAGTAATGACAAGTTAACTTATTAGGCCGCGTAGACTAAGACTGCGGAGAATTCCCTCCTCCATCGTTCTTCAATTTGCTTTGGCCTCCACGCCTCTAAACAGATAAACATTCGGTATCACTATCCAAGCCGGTGTTCGTCAGTCTACCTCTTAATACTTCATTATGAAGAACGGTCTTTACATCAGACAAGCTAATTTTACTGTGACCATAAGTCATGGAATTAACAAAAGCAATATACTCCTTAGGCAAGGAATATAAGAGGATTACAATCTGAGCCTCATCTGTAATACCAACTTCTGCTGCCTTCAAATTCATAATCAAAGTGGTCAAAACATCTATATGCTTCATGAGATTTGCTCCAGGTTCCATATTCAACGATTAAAATAATTGTTGAAAAATAATCCGATTAGCGAGAGATTTGTCCTGACATGCATTTGATAATGCATCCCATGGTTCCTTCGTCATCTTCTTCTAAGAGAATTCTCGAAGAACTTCGTCTGATAGACTCAACTGAATTGTTGTGAGAGCTTCATCTTTTGTATTTTTCAAATTAGCTGCACCCATAACTTTTAATTTCTCAGGCACATAAACAACTTTATAAGTCTCCTCCTTTAATACAGTCTCCATCTTCACCTTCCAAATACCAAAACCTCCCTTTTGGTCAAAACGTGTTATTCCATAATTGACACCAGATGTACTGAAAGACTTACTAGAAGTGGTCATTAATATCCAAACATGAACAATAACACTAGCTTTGATACCAAACTGTAGTGTAATGTATGTTAATTTGAACAAAAGCGTTATTATTTGATCAAAATTTGATATTATTTATTTAGATACCACTGGGACTTAAAAAGAAAATCAATTATACAGTCTCACAGAAACAAAACATATTTAAGAGACATGATAAATTTAACGTGATTCAAATATGAATATCCTATATCCACGAAGACCCAATAACTTATTTTATTTCAATGAAGAAAAGAGCACAAAAGAAAGAAAGATAATGTCACACTTTCACATACATACGAAGATAAAATTTCTTCATTTAAATAGACTTGATAATGAAGGGTTGCTTGGAGATGAAGAAAAATAATTTTCAGATTATCCAAATATGTTTTCAAATTGCATGATTTGATTTTAATACAACTAAATGATGTAATCTTGGTTTTCATCTATTTCTTTTAATTGATTGGTTCTCCATGCATATTCATTTATTTCTTCATATTGACTAATTAAGTAGTTTACTTTCAAAACATCTTCTCATGTCTTTCTATATGCAAACCAATTTTATCTGATTGATTGAACCAATTAATCAATTTCTTTCTTCCTCAACAAATATTTGAATCATCCAAATTTAACATAATGGTAGTAATGTAATTTTTTGCAAGTAATTTCAAAATTTTCAGCTAGGGCATGTGCCCCTCCTAGCTCGAGTCTGGCTCCACCCCTGCGTGCATGTGTGCATTTATTAATCTGTTTTGTCACATGCATATGTGCACTGTATTATTAGCTGAATGGAAACCTAACATGTAAGATCCTAAACAGAAATCTCCAGATCATTCATTTGCATTATTTGCTTGAAAATTCTAATAATTTATTTGCATTGGTAGCAGAGCGGGTACAAACACCTCATCAAACATTCTTAATAATCATAAATAACTCACAGATCCTGTATGCCTGCCTACCTGGGATATCACTTATACTGATGTTTCGTATTACAGTGCTCGTGTCCGTTGTCTGTTATTAATGCCTTTTCTTTACAAATGACTTATCTAGGGTGATATGAAGTCTTCATTACCTGATGCTTTTATAAGAGGACTCTCTACTGCTTCTCTTCTTGGAAGGGCTCAGATAGTCCATGCAAATAACGACGAATCAAGTAACTTGATATTTTATTTAGATGGTGCTCATACTGCTGAAAGCATGGAAGTTTGTGCTAATTGGTTTTCAAATGCTGTCAAAAGTGGCGAGCTTCCAGTGAAGCATGAAAAATCTTCGTGTGATGAGATAAACAAAATTCCTAAAAAGGTATGACTGATAATACCTGCTCGTGCCACGGTATTTCATTGTTAAACATTTATTGGGATGAGTAGTTATGCAATGCAAGCTTTGACTGTAGATTCTTCTATTTAACTGCATGGAGGTGAGAGATCCTCGGGTTCTGCTTCCTCAGCTAGTTAACACTTGCGCTTCAAATGGTAAGTAATTTTAACACTGTTTATCCAGTATACTATATAATATATTATTTATTGCTTACTATATGCATGGCACAAATAAAAATCATTGCACCATACATCTCCTTTTCCTGGTGTCTGCTTGCTAAAGATGATTGATGGCAGTTATGCATCCGTTGCACGCATATTTTGGGAAGTCGGTTTAGTGATTACGTGCAATTTAATACTATATGCAGGCGTTCATTTTTCGAAAGCTATATTTGTTCCAAGCATGTCCTCGTATCATGTAGTTGGTTCTGGAACATCAGCAATTCCCTTTGATGTATGCCAGGATACATCATGGCAGAAAACAATTCAAATTACTTGGGAAAGTACTATACATGAAAAAGAAGAGATTACAAGTAATTGCCATGAAGTTGAGAACTTTGACAGCATATTTTCCAACACAATACTTAGTGAAGACCTTCTTAAGGAATGTAACCATTTGGAGAACTGTGCTACAAGTGTGGTCATTCCCTCTCTGCCGTTGGCAATAAAGTTGCTGAAAAAATGCACGGAGGACAACCCATCATTAACACTTGAGGTAAAATTTATCGATTCCTACAACAATATTGTTATTTATTTATTTATTAAATTGCTGGCTTGCAGAAATCTATTCTATTTAAAAAAAATTATAGTACCTGCATTTTTTGTATTTAGGTTCTTGTTACCGGGTCTTTGCATTTGGTAGGTGATGTGCTAAAACTGGTAAGAAATTGATGGATGAACTGGGTGAAGATTGATGAAAATCCATTGCTTGGAAACATGGTTGATAACCAGTGTATTTATATGCTGCAGTAGACTATTCTTGCATTATTAAGTCGTCATTGCTTATACAAATAATTACCCAAGAAAAAGAAAAGGAGGTTGACTAATATAGCACCAACTGTTACTACGGCCACCTGGTGGATGTATCATTTACTATTTTGTGTTATAATTGGATTAGCGTAGTGGTCTATTACTATTTTAGGTTGATGATAGATTTTAATGATATTTGAATGTTGTTTTACATATTTAATTACTTATATAATGATTGAAGGGTTTGGTTTTGATTTTTATCTCTGTATCTTAAAGCATTTGTGAATTTCTAGATTGTCTTAAGCAGTGCTGTAGCCGCACGGTCGGAGCCATCGACCCCACTGAAATTATTAATCTTTGAACAGAAATTAAGGCCCAATACTTCATTTTACGTATGGAGCATGAGTTTGTTCATCTCAACTTAACTGTGATATTATAACAACTCAATAAATACTCGGTTTTTCATGCACTATTGGACAGTTTTCTTTCATCTTTTCAATAGTGATGAGAATTCTGTGCTTCAAACGAGTACGCATATTTTCATTTCTCACTATAATTGTTATCTACCAACTAGTATTCTCATGTAGTAACAGTCCAACTTGTTCACATTTTCCTCACAATGAAATAACTAGTAAAGAGCGGCATCGTGCATTTTTTTTTTTTTTTTTTTTTTGAGCCAAATACTCACTTATATTTATTGGGGATTTTTGCAACAAGGACAAAATCACCAAAAAATTTGTCCAAAAGGACAAAAGACAAAAAACTTAACCAAAAGGACAACTTTTAGTGCAAATGGTGAAATTCAGGGGGTCCCATGTTTTTTCATTTTGCACTACAAATTGTCCTTTTGAGCAAATTTTTTGCCTCTTGTCCTTTTGGGCAAATTTTTTTGTATTTTTGTCCTTCACACTATATCCCTGAGTCCAACTATTCTTACGTTGTCTTATCCCCCAAATCTGAGTGTGCCAAGCTGAAGAATAAATAAAGGCATCTCATGCATGCAGCGGACACAAGTAAAAGAACTAAATAATGCAAAAGATTCATGAGTACAAAACACCATATTAATATTTGATGGCAAAAAAGAAAGTAGCAGTATACATACAATTTTTGTGGGCAAAAATACAGAATTAACTGACTTCAAAACGATAATTCAACAAACCAGTGATACTACCTGCCAAAGCACTTAAAACAAAGCATTAGAGTAACCTCCACATATGCAGCAAGGATCCGCTAAATACATTCTTAATAGTAGTCCGAAATCATAAACATGCAACAATGATCCACATGCAGCAAGCCTAAAAATATAAACATATTTTAAAACAAATCATAAACTACAAACATATACATTATGTGGAATAAGAATATTTCAATATAAGCCAAATTAAAAGTTACTGAATATGATTTTCTATAACGTTAGAAAATCGTAGTCGATGAATTCAGAAAGGTTTTCATTTGTTGTGCATTTGGAGGATCATTTAAAAGAATGTATATGTGAGAAGAGGAAGCCTGCATAAGCATACATACCATGAAAATTTTTGGGTTATATCGTTTAAAATGTTATCATTGTTATAACCATATAATTTAGTTTATAAGTATATACCTCCTGCAACATGAAGATATTATTTGAAAGAAATGTCCAATCTTGCTGAGTTGCTGCATGATTCCTTGATTGAAACATAATATGAGATTGTTTCTTGCATGTAAATCGATCTCATTGTGAAACATGGTATGGACCGCTTCTCCACCTACAAACATGAAAATTAATACATGGTTGAAATATCCACATACAAACATGCTAGAAATTGACTAAGAGAATAACTAACCAATTTACATATTGCACTTACATGTTGTTTTTGGTAATTTTGTTTTCTGATACTTCTTTTCTAGAGGACCTTTAATTCTTTTGCTTGGTTGACATTTAATACATATTTTTGTTGGGTTTCGCAATTGTGGCTCCTCTTGCATGTTCGATGTAGCATTAACATGAATACTAGTTGGTGTACTCTCCTTCAGATTTTGTCTACCTTCATATTTAGAGATGGTAAAAGCATTAATCTTTCCCTGTACTTCTAGCAGTAATGATTTGCTCAACACAAATGAATCAAAACAGCTTGAACCTTTGTATACATTTTTTTGTGAAAAATGAGATAGCTCACTATAATAAGTTGTTAGTCACGGGTTGTTGGCATTTGAGATGATATCTCCAACTGAATCATAAATAACTTCGTTTATAATTTCTTGTGTCCATCTCTTTAAGTAATATTGAGGAGGTAAACTTGTATACTTGTGACGGAACACCTTCAATGCATGTGAACAAAGAATCCCATCAAACTCAAATTTTCTACATGGACATGATAATATTTGCTTCGAATGATTATAACTTTTCGAGTCCTTTTCCAACCTTCGATTTCATCAACTTTATATGTGCGAATAATTCCATTGTCATTTTCTAATTCTAATGATAAGTCAAGGTTTTTTTTTAACACACTCCTGAAACAAATAAAATAACTTCTTCGTGTATTTCTTTTTTTTTTTTTTTTTTTTTTTTTTTTTTTTTTTTTGCTTCATGCTCTACAGACCAAGTAGAAATAAGATTAGGTGTTATTTGTTGTGTCAAATATCCAGCCTCTTTTTCTCTTTCACAACGATTTTCCATAGCTTTAGAGTAGCGACCTACAAACTCTCAGAGAAAAATTCTACCATGGTTAAAATAACCCTTTAAGAATTTATTTATGCTTTCACTCCTTTGTGATATGGTCAAACCAACACAAAAATGAGAACGACTGTAGACTTGTTCCCATTTCTTTCTCAGCTCGTATTTTTTTTTAACCATTCGTTATCCTTAAGCCCATTAACTTCAAGAAAATTATCCCAACTTTGCTTCTTCTATAGTTTCTGGGTTATATATGCGATCGTTAAATTGTGATGGAAAAGACTTATACCTAAAATTACCTAAGTTCTTTGCAGCATTTTGACCACCACTAGAACTACAGTGTATTCCAACATCATATTTCCAATGGTCGCTAATGGTTAACCAAACGACTTCCAACAGCTTGTTGAATTTTAGATAAGCCGTCTGGAGCCGTTGTAAACCGACGGAATAATAACCATTTGCGGTAGCTGAAAGCCATTGGAAATTTTCTGCATATTTTTCGGAACAACGACCTGAAGCTTTCATTATCTTCCCAAACCTTCTATTTTCTTCAATCCACCATTACTCCACGTTTAACTTCGCTGCCGCCACCCCATCCACAAACCCAACCACCTCTGACGCCATCTAGGAGCATCTCCGACCCGTCTCCACCCTCTTAGCTTTCCAAATCGGGTAATTTATCTAAACCTAATATTTATGTTTTTTTTTTTGGATTTAGGTCATTATTTAAACTCTAATTGATTCATAGTTGTTAGTGTATGTATATTAGATCATGTTAAAGCCCAATTGCTATTATTATCACCATAATGGTCAAATTATTAGCAATTTCAAAATTTTCAAGTTTAGTATATTGAGTTTGTTTAGGGAGTTTTGGTTAGTATTGAACGTATGTGTGTGATAGAGTTTGCAAATAGTATAATTTATGCAAACGCGAAGTATATATTATGTCGAGTGATCGTAGTTTTGGATAATTTGTGCGAACATGAGTTTTGTGCTTATGTGAACATGCGAAATGATTTGGTGTATAAATAAATGATTTTGATAGGTATCGTCGTAGTTAGAATTTGTTGACGTCAAAAGTTGGTCTAATGACAGTCAACCCCAACACAATTATAATAATAGAATGAAAGAAATAAGAGTAAACACATGTGACACACAATATTTTTATAGTGGTTCGGCTTCAACCAAGTCTACATCCATTTTATAATATCTGTTTATACTGTCGATTATAGGTAACAGTTGCTTTTTTTTCTGAAAGAAAATAAAGAAAAAAGTGATTTATACACAAAATCCTTGTGTTATGAAGTTGAAGTATCGGAGTGTACGGTAGGCTATCTTTGGAGTGTCAACCATAAGCTTTTTAGTCAAAAATCCAGAGTTGCTTTCCATTTTAGGAAATGTTCTATTTATAGGCAAGAAGACGAGCTGATTAGAATGCTATGTGGCAGTCATCCGACCCGAGGCTAGCCACATGTTACTTAAACCCAAAGAGTAATTGTAGGCGGCAGGGCCTATTCATCTGCTGAAGAACAATTCTCCTCAGTATTTGCGGCATACGTGGAGCTCAAGTCTTGGTATATAAACAACTGAGTAGGTCATCTTCTCAATTATCAAAGCATACATGGATCTTGGAATCCAGAGTAAGGGAAGTCGAATTGGCCCAGTTTGACCAATAAAGCATCCTTGAAAATCGGTCTTTTTTGTGTAGTGTACGCAGGAGGTGGATCACCATAGTCGAGGGTCGATCAAGTGGTTCGATCGACCAGGTCTTGGACTTTAGTCCATTTACTGATGAAGTATGCTTCTACTTGAGAATTTCTGATTCAGGTCGAGTCATGTTTCGATCGATCGAGGCATGAATCGGTCCAAGAGAAGGAGACAACTAGTCTTAAGTGCAGATTATGGTTTTGAGGACTCCAAAAAGCTGGTTAACATAATTTAATAAATTGTAAAAATATATAATTTAGTACATATGTAATAAAACAGTAAAATATAAACAAATTGTATATTTAAATTTAATATAAACAAATATTTAAACCCTTAGATATTATTTGGCACCGTCTGACAAGTGTGGTATATGATCGTTATATGGATATTTGTTTTTTCTACAAAACGGACATCTCTATTCATTTGATACATCATTTGTCGGATTTTTCCCTGTATTGGACAAGCTACAAATACTATAAATTAATTATATTTCATAAATCATATCACTTTAAACGTTTAACAAAATTTCAATGGCATTTCCTTTACATTCCTCGTGTACATGCATTTGTTTACGATACAAGAAACACGTGGGAAATGTTGCCGAAATTTTGTGAAATCATTTAGTATGAGATGATTTACGAAATGTAATTACTATTGTGTTTATAATGGTAAGTAGGATGACCGACCATCAAAGAAGACACATAAGTGTCAATGAACCAATAATTGTTTATTTAAAATAAAGTTTGTAAAAATATATTAAAAAAATTGCCTTTTTTTACTTCATCGTAGGTTTTAAAGTTTAAAAAAATGGTCAATTACTTTATTGATCGAAGCTGAATGTATCAAAGAAGGGAAACTAGTGGTGTAATAAGTGAACATTTTCAAAACGGGGTACAAGTGTTCATCGAATTTGCTTTAGGTAATACTGGAAAGGATAAAGAAAATCGTTGTCCATATAGTAGGTGCAAATTGTTGAACTATTTAAAACGGAATATGATTAAGATTCATTTGCGCCAATACGGTTTCGTACCTAATTATTTACTGTGGGATCGTCATGGAGAAATTGTAGCCCCTAATAAACAAGAACAGTCGATGGAAGTCATTATTGATGTAATTAGTACGAATCTCATAGAAAATATGGTCGAAGATGTTGCACGATCAATGTTCCGTACCGTTGAAATTGATAACCACGATGTTAACATCGAAGAGGAACCAAATAAAGCTAAAAAAAATATATGATTTATTGGATCATGCTAAAAAAAACCTTTGGAATGAATGTAAAAGCGCTACTCAATTATCGGTAACAACAGAATACATTGCAATGAAATCAAAACACAACCTTACGGAAGCTGGATTAATGGGTGTTGTTCAAGTTTCTAAATGACATATGTCATCCGATAATTTAATGTGCGAAAATTATTATGAAGTGAAAAAACTTATATCATCTTTTGGTTTGCCGTATCAAAAAATAGATACATGTTTAAATGGTTGCATGTTGTATTGGAAAGAAGACATCAATCTTAGAAATTGAAAAATATATAATCAAGAAAGATACAAACCAAGGAAAAGAAGTTACGTACAAGCATATGCATTATTTACTCATCACCCCAAGACTTCAATGGTTATATGCGTCATCTGTAATAGCACATCATATGAAATGACACAGTGTGAGAACCTCAAGAAGGTACGTTGACTACCCATCTGATGGAGAAGCATGGAAATATTTTGACAAAAAATATCCCGATTTCGCAGCGGAGAGCCGCAACGTTATACTAGATTCATGTATAGATGGCTTCTCACCATTTTCCCAGTTTGGTTCTATTATTCATCTTGATCTATAATAATCACACCTTACAATATACCCCTGTGGATGTGTATGAAAACTCTATATATGTTTCTCACAATTATCGTCCTTGGCCCTGATGATCCGAAACAAGCATTGATGTTTACTTGCAACCGTTAATCGAAGAGTTGAAAAATTTATGGTATGAAGGAGTTGAAACATACGACGTATTAAAAATGAATTTTTTTCGGATATTCGCTTTTTGTTATGAACTATTAGCGATTTTCCTGCATATGCAATGCTTTTGGGTTGAAGTACGGTCGGTCGTTTTGCTTGTACTTATTGCATGGAAAAAACACGATCATTTTCGTTACCGTATAAAGAGAAAATTTCACGGTTTGATTGTCATCAATGTTTTCTTCATATTAGTCATTCTTTTAGAAGAGATAAAAAAAATTCATGGCTAATAGACATGAGACTCTACGACCACCAATGGTTTGGTCAAGCGAGGATATATATTAACTTGTAAAAGATTATCCAAAGATACACGAAGCTGGAAAACAAACTGAAATTCAAGGTAAATCAACGGATTCATAATTGGTGCAAACAGAGTATATTTTAGGAATTGCCTTATTGGAAAATTTTCTTAATCCGTCATAACATTGACGTGATACATAACGAGAAAAACGTATTTGATAATATGTTTAATATAGTTTTGAATGTGAAGGGAAAGACTAAGGACAATGTGATACATATATGTGATATAAAGGAAATATACAATCGTCCTGAGCTTCATATGAAGCCCAATGACAGTAGAAAAACCCAAAGCATGTTATGAACTTGATAACAATCAAGTTAAAGTACTGTTAAAATGGGTGAAAGAATTACGGTTTCCCGATGGAATTTCCTCTAATCTCTGTAGATGTGGCGACTATAGAAACAGAAGGCTGTGTAGAATGAAAGCCATGATTGTCATGTAATGATGGAAAATTTGTTGCCCGTCGCATTCAAAGAATTGTTACCCGTTAAAGTTTGGAAGGTAATAATAAAACTTAATTTATTTTGCAAGGAGCTTTGTTCAACTACATTAAAGTTGACCGTCTACTTAAACTTGAAGAAGAAATCTCTAAACTGCTATGCAAACCAGAGAAAATATTTCTTTTGGGTTTCTTTAATGTAATAGAGCATTTACCTGTTCATCCTTCATATGAAGCATGTCTTCGAGGTCTTTGCAATATGGATGAATGTATCCATTTGAAAGGTATGTTACTATACTAAGTATGCAAATGTTAATTTAATTATAAATAGAAGTTAACATTGAACCAAAATATTTTTTATTAGGCACTTAAACATTTAAAGAAAAAATTGAGGCAAAAAGCTCGAGTTGAAGATACTATTCGCAAATCATATATCGAAGAAGAAGCTTCTTTTCTCTCTCATTATTTTAATGATCCTGCGAACTTATCATTTGAAAGGTTACGTGTAATGATGAGACCATCGAACAAGATTCTTCTTCTGAAGCAACATTATCTATTTTTAAACAACATGGCCGACATACTGTAAAATGCGTGAAAATATGGCTAGATGTTAAAGATTATCATTTAGCACAAACATATATTCTTCTTAATTGTCCCGAAGTTGCACCATATGTTAGGTAATATATTTTTACTAGTTTTGTTAAATTTAAGTTACATGTTTAAATACATTACATAATAATGCAACATATCATGTCTATGTTTGCAGTATTTATGAATCACAAAATCCAAGCGGCGATTTAAGCAAAGATTTCAGTAGTTGGTTAAGGAACTACATTTCTGATCCCACTAATCATGTGCTCGACGAAGGACCGAAACATTTGGCGTTTGGACCGAAAAGAAAAGTTAAAATGTATCCAATATTTTTTGTTAATGGATATAAATTCAACATCAAAGAATACAGTGCTGAAAAATTAACAAACAACACTAGTGTATTTATTAAAGGTAGTGATGATCCTAATAATCTTATAAATGATTTTTATGGCGTGTTAACTCAAATTTTGCAATTGACATATTTTACAAGGCCATAGAGGATGTTTATTTGTTTAGATGCAACTGGTTTAGCAATGTTCCGGGTTCTGGTATTAACATGCGTCCAAAGTATAATCTTATAGAAATTAAAGATATCTCGCGTTATCAAAAGTACGACCCTTTTATGCTGGCCAAACAAGCCCTACAAGCTTATTATGCCCCTTATCCATCTCTAAAAGGGGATAAGGCAGATTGGTCTGCGGTTTTTAAAACCAAGGCAAAATTTACGTTCGATGAATAGAATATTCTCGACGAACAAGCCTATCAAGCAGATCTGTAGGTAAATGTTGAAATAGAAATTATAGACAATCAAACTGATTTTGGACCTTTAAATGATGAGACAAATGTATTAGTCGAAGCATTTGAGAGTGTAGAGGAAAACGATATAGAACATGAAACCGAGTCTGAATCAGAAAACGATGAGGACTGATAACATATATTACATTTTTAATGGTTCATCTTATATCATACATATTATGAATTGTATATGTATGTATGTGGTAGGTGCATTATGTCTGGCTTTGGCTCCCGATGACATGGCTCTTCCCAACAGACCGGTGAGAGTAGTGGCGAGCCACTAGCTCGTCTAGTTGTTTACTTGAAGCCGAAGGCTGATCATGCGTAAGTATCAAAATTAGCATCATATAATTTTTTTTACATGATATATCTATAATTGTCCAAGTTCTATTTTATATTTAACGCAAGAGATTTGAGTTGGAGCCATCTCAAGTGGTTCTTAACATTTCGAAGGATGCGTATATGGCTAGGATAAGTGATTTATGGCCTAAGTGGAGCGTATCCCCGACACTGTAAGAGAGGCCATCTAGCAGGATTTTCTGGTACTTTTATACGGCTTTAGAAAATGATTACATACAAATAAATAATTAGTAATATTTTCTCATTGTATAGGGCACAGCGGTTTTGCAGGAAACCGACATCAGCCTAGTTCAGAAGCACTAGAACTCAAAGGTCGCTAAGAAGTACAGAGAGAAAATGAATAGGATTAAAAATTTGGGGGAGAAACCAAGGTGGATGTGCGATGTGGTATGGAACAAGATGGTTGAGTGGTGGGACACGAATGAATTCAAGGTAAATCTATAACGAGTATCATTTTTTTTTTGCCGATTATTAAATAATTAGTCAATGTGAATTTGCAGGCGGAGTTAGTAAGAAACTCCGTAAACGGGAGCAGGAATCTGGTAACTCATCATGAAGGATCCAAGTCTTTCCAGCATCACCGTGAGGACTTGGTAAATTTATCAATTATTACATTTATATATTGATCAATTTAGTAATCGACTATGTGGAATTGATTTATCCAAATTATCAATTGCAGGAACGAGCTCATGGACATCCCGTGTCCTATATGGACGTATTTTCCCACACCCACGCAACAAGGCAAGTAGATGATTTTGGCCATGTCACATATCAGTGGGATGATCAGGACAGGGCGACAACTGCATATGTATGCTTGTTTCAAATTCTATTACTCGCATTGATAAGTTTATTAATTACTGGATAATGTAAATTAAAAACATCATTTTATTATTTTTCAACTAAAATTGTTTTTTGTGTTATAGGCAAAGTTTTAGGAGGCATGGGCTCATGCGCTTGAGGAGTCGGGTTGTGATGATTTGACATCGAAGGAGGAGGACAACATATTTGACGCTATTATGGATCCGACGCAGCGGAGTAGATGTTATGGCTTCAGTAACTAACGGTAATTAATCCTTTTTCATACATACAACAAATTTGCATTTAAATATATAGTTTTATAATATTTTATATGCTGACATAACCTTTTTGCTATTCATTCTATTTGCAGGCTCGACAAGCTCAGAAGGCCCAAGACAAAGCAGAAATTAAGGAGCTTAGAACCATGATTGAACAATTGCAGAAGCAGAATCATCTGCAGGATATACATATGGAGCAACTAAATCAGAAGCTTGTGGAGTATGTGCACAATCATGGTACTTTTCCTTCGTTGTATGGTGCTTCTAGAGGCGGCGAAGATGATGCTTGAGGTATGTTTTTTTTATGTTTGTCATTGCACGATGTATATATTGATTTGGAGAAGGTGAGGATTTTGTTTTGATGTTGTATATATTGGTATGGGGTGGGTGCATGATACTTTGGATACATTTTGATGGTTTGTGTTTGGTTTGTAGACATGTAACGTTTATGTGTTGGTTTTTGAGATGTTTGGATGGTTGTTTTGTTTATATTGATGTTTATTTGATTTATGTGTTGGTCGTTTATATTGATATCAGTATATATGTGTGGAACTGATTGGAAATGAGTGACTGGAAGGTAATAGGCTTGCCATTATAAAAAATAACCTAGTTTTTCCAACGGCTACAAATGATTTCTAATGGCTTACAGGTCGTTGGTTTGAAACAGTTTCCAATAGCTATAAACCTTTTGAAGCCATTGGAAATGATCTGTTGGAAACTGTTGGATAACGTTAACATTATTCCAACGGTTTCAGATGACCACCAACGACACTCAACCGTTGGAATAGCCGTATTCTCTTGTAGTGGACACAAATGTCATAAACATAAACCATGATGAGATTTAAAAAACAAATTATTCACCACATTTGATATAGCTGCCATTTGATTTGTAAATATACTTTTTAGTTTTTTAATTACCATGGCCTTCAAGAAAATAGTAAATAACCACGTTACTGCATCAACCGTTTCACCATCTACCAGGCTGCATCTGAAAAATGATGTTTGTCCATGATGGTTGATGCCCACAATTGGCACACATAGCATGTCATAATTATTTGCACGAAATGTTGTATCAAAGCATACCACATCACCAAAGAATCCATAATCCCTTCTTGATTTCGCATCACAAAAGAGTACATAGTGTATCCCACTATTTTGGTGTGCTTGAGAAGAGTAAAAGAAATGTCTATTTTCCACTTTTTTTTTTTTTTTTTTTTTTTTTTTGCTTGAAGTATTCGAGAAGACAATGATCATCACCATTCTTGAGAAACTCTCTTCGTGCTCCTTGTATTAAATTATTGCTATCCAATCTAGTGAAATTTAAATTGTTGGCTCCACCGGCTTCTACACACATATATAAGAGAAAATTTGACTTTGTTTTATTCCGGAAGAATGCATTTCCTTTGTAAGTTCAACATGTGAAAAGTGGATTTTCTATGTTATTTCAAATAATGAGAAAACTTTAGTGGGACAATGTTATGAGAATGTTCAGCTTTAAGCTCAGTGAGTCTGCATTTGTCATTAAAAATACGATTCACTGTAAATTTTGCTTTACAATTGAACCATCTATTTTCCCTCTTTTTTGCGATGTCCTAATTTTTTTATATGTTTCCTCACATGAGCATACTAATTCTTTTTTCTGAACTTTTGATTTTTTGCTATTTGTTCTTAGTATTCATACACTAAATCCAACTTGTCTTTCATATGTGATATAAAATATATATGCTTCTTCCATGGAATCAAATACCATAACAACCTTAGGCTCTTCAAATTTGTAACTTGAGCCTTCACAGCCCTCATCACATTCATTAGGCATCTCATCATTTAAGTCAATGTCTAAAATATTCATTTCTTTGTGAGAAAAACTTTTATTATCATCCATGTAATAACCTATAGAGAAAGCTAAATATGTGAAAATATAAATGCACCAATTTTTCTTATATGAACATGGCTATACCAAATTAGCTTTCCTCCCAAATTCCTTTTCATTTTCCCAGATCTGCTCTTCCTTCATTGTTCTCTATATAATCACGATCTTATTGATCCACTAGCTCTAGTTCTTGCGCGGTGGCATGGATCGCCTTGACTAAATCTTGGATCTGCTTTCCTTATAATGAAACTAGTAACAACTGAACTGGGATATAGATTCGATTTTTGATCCTTTGGTGGACATTCTGTGTTACTGTGTGTGCTTTTGTCTTCTGGTTTGCGACTTGTCTGTTTGGACTTTGAATGATGTATGGTTAAGTGCGATCTGGTATTTTTCTGGTTGGGGTGGAGTCATGGAATTGTTTGGCCTGTTATCACTGCCATCAAGTTCTGTAGATCTGGTTTCTAACGTTCATGCTAGGGTTTCTTTTATTGCCATTAATTTTTGCAGTGGAGATCTACGTGATAATTATGTTTTTGCAAACATTCAACATCTGCCTCGCTGCAGTCCACATGTCTCTTCCTTGGCTTGGTGGATTTTTCGAAGCTGGCAGTCCTGGTTGCCTCGTCTTTCCGTACTTGTGTCAGATTTCAAATCAATCCTTAACAGTAATCTGCCTCTCGAAGCTTCCAAGCGAGCGCTATCTACTTCATTGCTTGGTGATAATGATATGTAGGTCTGGATTTTGTCAGGTGTCAAAGATTAGGGTGTTAATTCAAATGCTCCTGAGTTGATGTAGCAGACCAGATTCAACAGTTCTAGGTGGAGTTCAACTTGCTTAGGGGATGATCGTCCGGTTTTAATGCAGAGTAAGTAGTGTCACTATCTGGATTTCTCTATTGGTAAGTCTTGCAACTATTTTTACTTTATCTGGGTTGCTTATTTACTATATACCAAGTGTACTTTGGTTATTTGTCTTCTTGGTGAGCTAATGATGGATTTGGTGCTTTGGATGGTGAGAGTTTTTGTTGGACTAGCTGTTTTGTCTGATAGATGGTGTAATGTTGTTGATCGTTGTGGTTGAGCTATTTGTGGAGTGTAATTTGGTAATTTGTTAGGTTGTTGAATATGTTGATTCAATTTTAGGAAGTTTGAGGTTTGTTTGTGGAGTATTCGACATTCTTTAGCTGTTGGACAAGGTGGTCTTTCGGTCTTTGCTCTTTGATTGTAAGTATCAGGCACATTGATTATCCTATTTGCCGATCATCTTGGATTGATATCATCTTCTTCTTTCTGCAATATATAATTGATGTTGAGTTGGTATATACCGATGTGATAATTTGGTGCATTTCATGTTGACAATCTGGACAAGATGCATTATTCTTTTCTTGGTATATCCTGGTACCGATTTACCCATTTCTGCTTGTCTTGTATTCATTTTCTCTAATATAGCTGATGAGCCATCTAGCACAAAAAATTCTGATCTCTTTGTAAATCCTGGAATTAATTTCTGTTGCAACTGGATGGTGAAAGTTAGAGAAATCTTATTGAGTGATGTTAGCTTTGAAGTGGATTTTGATTGTTAAGTGATTATCTGTGCATGGTACAATGTGTTTCAGTGAATGTATTAGTTATGAGGGTTTAGAGTTGTGATGAGTGGTAGTGAATTACTGTTACAGGTGAGAATGACCAAGTGAATATATTGCAATCTACAGCTAAACTGCAAGCTAACGTGTTCTGCAAGCTACTCATCTAAGGCATCCTGGTAGCTAATGCCAAACTGGAAGCTAATCATCTATGCGATGGGTTTGATACTAGTAATTCTGGTTTGGGTGAGGCTCTAGATGAAGAATCTGGTTTTCATAATAATATGGTTTAGTGTTTGATAGTCTGATGCATTATTTGCGAGTAATCACTTGATGGGTTCATTAAGATGGTTTTGATTTCTTGAGAAATCAGCTATTGAAATCTTGGTTTAGATGTTTCTGCCTTCATGTTTGCTACTGTTACTTGATGGCTTCATGTGTGCTCAGCTTCGTATATGCAAGTCACCTGTATTTTGGTTTGGCAGATGTCTATTCGATGGGTGATATTAATAACCAGTATTTGGTTTTGAAGACAGAATGGAATTTACCTGATGGAAGGAACTAACTTCAACGAATTCAAGTACTTTTTTTATATATTTGTTCGGTAGCTGTTGCGAATTTTATTGGCTTTGGATATGTTGTAAATATTAGACTTGGTGTTTATCGTGTATCTTTTCTTTATTAATAAAATTGTTTCATGCTTGCCTTTCAAAAAAAATAAAAAATTAGCCATTATATAACGTATGAATATATAAAGATATGAAGCCATTTACCTTTTCTCCAATCAAATCCTACAACATATCATCCTATTTTGTTCGAGTCAAAATGACACGAAAAAAGTGAGCTTATTGGTCTTTTGATGAGAAAAAATACAGTAATAAAACGGGATAGAATATTGAATTAAAAGAGTGAACTTATTAGTGCAGAACTGTTAAATGATGAAGAAAAAATAAAATATACATATGTTATTTCGAGTACGTGACATAAATGCATGGTAAACATGCATTAACAAGAGCATTTATTTATAAGTGGGGCCATTGCTTCAAAATTCTTTGACACCGTGAAGCGTTACAATAACACCAGTTAAGTTGAGGTGTTATCTGAAGCAAGAAAAGAAGCGATGCCTACCCGAAGTTTAAATTAAATAATCCGACTCGCTTGCATGAGTTAAAAACATAAACTACTACGTTCTTTTTTGTCTCTAGCTCGTACAAGCTGCACAAAACTCTATTTCTACGTACATATCCTATTGTTTTAAAAAGCCAGAACATCAAGTAAAGGTAAATTCTATTTATACACCGAAAATCACTTACCATTATTTTTCTATAAAATTCTATTACTAAATTACCCATTTCTCATAGTTTTTTTTTTTTTACTTTTGCATATAAATGGTCAAACTATTCTTAAAAGTATTGAAACTAAATATGTTAGCGAAGATGTTAATGAATTATTTAATCATGTTAAAATTTCAATTAGGAAAACATTCATAAATAATAGTCTAATTTAGAAGTGTTGAGTTATTTTGTAAAATTAGAGTAATTTTGTTGAAATTAATTTTTTCAAAAACTTTATGAAAGCTACAATATTAGTACAAGAAAAAAAATTCATTTTGTTCATTTTTACTTAATTTGACGCGACGAAATTTCTAATTTTAGGTAATTGTGTTTTAAGTTTGGAACAGGAAAGAAAAAGAAGACGAGAACATAGATAATTTAGTAAAAGAAATGGTGTATGTAGAGTAATATATGGTGTATAGCAGTTTATTATAATTTTTGGTATATATTTAGCAATTTTTGGTGTATAAATAGAATTAGCCTTAAGTAAATTCTCTCCATTTCCTATGCAATTTTCACCATATTCAAAAGTCAAAATAAAATGTATTATTGGGCACAAAATCATGGGAATCAATTCTCTGAATTCATATACTCGGCCTCATCAGATCTATATGTTTTTTTTGAGTGCGATTAAGATTTTGAAATTCAATAGTAAGTAGAGGATCTAGTGTTTTGATTTTCGGAGATTTGGAATGGTATATCTCAAAGCGAAGAATGAATTCGTGTTTTGGGTGGGGTTTCACTTTATTAGGCCAAAAAATGGTGTTATGCAGTTCACCATAGTGAGTTGCGACATTTAATACGATGGGTTGAGTGCAGGTCGGGCTTTTATGGTGGAAGTCGGGGTCGAAGTAGTAAGGGCCAAGATGAAGCACATGAGGAAAGGAGATTGCCGGTGGTGTTGGTTCGACAAATGGTTGTTTGGAGAGGGAGATTGTGACAAGAGAAGTGGGCCGTGAAATGTGGTGTTAGTTTCCAAGAGTGGAGAAATGAATGAGTGGATAGAAGGATCTGTATTTAGTTTAAGTGGTAGTTAAGTTTTAAGGATTGTAATTAGTATTATATATATATATATATATATATATATATATATATATATTATTCAACTTTGCAAATCTCATAAAATGCTTGGTTCATTCATACAAGCTCTAGCTGAGATGTCGCCAGTCATGCTGGATTCATATTGATAGTACCTACGCCATGGAATTGGATTTGTAGCAATTGGTTCTAACAAGCATTTTAGCAAATTTCGTAAGCTGTTTGAAATTCAACGGAACCAAAGTGCGAAAATGAAAAATAGATAAATGGTGAGTAAAACTCACCTTTTTGGTTAACTTGTGAGAGTAAGGTAGATTAAGATACTGATTATCTGATTAATTATGGAATTTCTAAATTGCTTGGTTTAGTCGATATCATCATATTACTGACTGTTGTTTGAACTGATAAATTGATCGATTATTCAAGATTGATCTAGGATCGCAATATAACATTTTGAAATGTTATTAGTTTTTTTGAACCTAATTTAGGATCACGATATAGCATCTCGAATTACTATTAGCCCTTTTTGAATAATTCAAAATTATTATATATATTTGATTTTATGTGAATTGCTGAATAATATTGATTTGATTACGTTATTTGATTTTGAGATAATTATTCAAATTATATGTTTGGTGTTATTCATTTGGTCAAATAAACATCGCTTACATTTTTGGATGAACTTATTTTAATTACATATGTTAGCAGAATAAATCCCCGTTTTGTTATTATATTAATTTGGACATTTTGTTATGTTAGTTAATTTACATGGAATAAGTGTTGTATTAGCAGTTAACTGTTAATTGTTTATTTATTTACATTTATGTACTTATGCAAATACCATATTTTATTGGAAATATGATTTGAATACATGTTAGCCTATTTAAGTACCATTATGATGGTAAAACCCTATGGAATAAATGGTTCTAGGTCATAGATTTTGAATACAGTTGCTTATGGTTTGTATGGGATAGAGGCGTAATCATCCGTGAATGCAATTGCTAAGTTCAGTTGAGATAAGTGTTTTCAAATCACTATTTATTTATATTTCATAATGTTCCAAAAATCGTTATTTTATAAAAAAATTAAAAAAATTATTTTATTAATTATGTTTTAAGGTTAATATTTGTTCATTTAAAAGTAATTTCAATTGTTTTATAATAATGAATAAAGTTAATCAATTTTATTTGTTAAAATATTTAATAGTTATGAATTAATTATTCAAAAGTTGAATTAATACTTTATTAATGAGGTTTAAAGTCAATTAACCATCTTATTAATATTGATTTTTATCAATAATGATTATAGCTAATTATTTAAAATAACAACTGTTTATTTATTTGGTTTAAATTTAATAATCATTTATTTGTAATGGTTTGAGGACTTATTAATTATCACGACCTGAAGTCCCCGGTCGGCCTAGAACGAACGAGAACGCGGATTGTTTGAGAACACGACACATCGGAACGTAGAACAACAGAACTTTTCCACTACAAGAAAACACATATTTGATTGCAACAGAGGAGGGCATTTTAACGGTTCTTGCTGTCCTTGGCTCCCAGTCTTATTAAAATAGCGTTTACGACTCCTTCCCCCGATAACAAAACATAAAACCAGAAGGCGGTAATTTTTTCCGTTTCCCTCTCATTTACCTCTTTCTACGTTTCACTTCCAAAAGCCTTTTGCCCCCTTCCCCAGTGAAATCTTAACAATAACAAATCTTACTCGATCCAGGCTTCAAATCATCGATTGAAGCCCTAGCATCTCCTTTTTCTGCCAAAGGAAACCCTTGCCAAGGTAAATTATTTTCTCTTTCATGTTTTTTTATTCATTTTATTCAATTAAATGATTTTTGTAATCCTTTTGGTCTATTAATTTAGCCTATTCGGTTTTATCAGTCCATTTAGTGTTTTTGCAAAAAAAAAAAAAAAAAAAAAAAATCCGTGTTTGCCAAGCTTGAAGAATGAGATGTTGTCTATTGCCTAATAAGTTTTCCATGTTTTGCATTATCAATTGGTAAAAAGATTATGTCAAAACATTCTAATGTTCATTGTTTGAGTTTTCATTTGCTGAGAGCAATATATTTGCTACGTTTACAATTTACGAATGATTTTGGTTTTCAGTTTTTGTGTCTTATGTATTATTATCAGATGCAGCTAGAAATACACTAATGTTGCCATTTAATTTCGGAAGACAGTGAGTTATTCCATTTGAAAATTATACAGTAATCTTAGGGAAAATTAAAACCAGTTACCATTTTTCACTCTCCTTTAGAAGAGGAGTTGAAAATTAGAAGGGACGAAGTGAAATTTCTTTGGTATTTTGCCAGAGACAACACACAAAATTTAAGGGAGTGGAAAGGGAATATTAAAATAGATAAGAGTTAACGATTTTGAGGCTCATTATATAATGGTATTTTCTGTTGTCAAGTGAACATGTACAAATTTGGTTTATTTTATCACTTTAAATTATTGTTTATTGCTACATAGTTGTTTCTTTTAGGTTATTAATATATTTTGATCTTTGAAAATCATGCTTCTCTCCTTTAACAGGAGCAATAACATATGAATCTCAAACTGTTTGAGTAGTAGTTTACCAAATAGCCCTTTGCAAAGCTCTTTTAAGATCAGACTTCAAGTAATTTATCCATCTCAGTCTATAGTTTTTTCAATATCTTTGCAAACCTAAGATGTAAAAATATCGCTGAAGCAAAGCTAAAAAATTCGTGGTTTTCTTGCATTATGTTCTTTATATTCATATTTAAAAACTCTTATAGTTATACTACCTGCATGTTTATGAACAGAATCCCAGCAACCATAGCCATTTTTAGTTATACATTTCAATAGCTTCTCATCTTCTTCAGGCAACCATAGCCCTTTCCTTATCTTTTTCTTGTAGCAACAAGAATGTCCACCCATATCTATGTGTTGTTTTACTTTAACAAAAGTTGTTTTTTATCTTTTATTTGCAGAAAGGTATTCAAGAATCAAGAAGCTTAAAAAGTTGAGGAAATATATGAAGTGATGAAAGGGAGTAAAGGGAGAAAAAGGAAGAGGAAAGTGGGGGGTGGGGGAGGAATATTTTAAAATTCCTAGATCCGAAACTTTTCCTGCTGCTTGATGCCAAGACTAGTAGTTGCCACTTGCAACTTGACTGGATCTGCATTTGAATGTTGTTGCCAGGAGATGTAATTGGTCTGGTCTTGGTGATGTCTATGTCTACCATTCAGATTTGGAATGCCGCTCTGCCTATTATGCAATGATTCCACCTGAAAACTGAGGCTGCAGCATGCATTCCCTGAAACTTGCATCGATAAGGTAATGAATTGCAGCACTTGATTTGCAAGTTGAGTTTGGTACTAGTCTTCATTTTAAGGGAGTTGGAAGAGAATATTGAAGTACTCATTTTAAGTTTGATGTATCTCGTTCTTCATCATCACATTTACTGCATTGTGAAGTCCAATCGTATTTTAACTACTAAAATCCGGAGTGTAGTTATTTAATATATATATCTATATTTAGATGTATCTATATTTAACGAGATTTGCACTTCTACTATTTAAAACAGCAAACAAAATAAAATTTAGCTTTCAATAATTTTAAACTTGGAAATAATAATTGTAGACTTGAATTTTAGTAAATTCTGAAAACATTTAGTATTAATTATATACCATTTTGAGTTTTGAAAATATTGTATTTTTGGATTGTGATTCTCATTTGTATTTTTAGTCGATGCAGATTTGTTGCCTTGTCTTTTTCCTTGTTTATGGTACATGGACACCAATGGCTTGAGATGTAAGTTTATTATTCTCTTTGTATTATGAATTTTGCTGCTTAAGTATTTTATGAAATCAAAATTTTATGCTATGATAGATAGAGGATTCTACTGCAAACACAAAACCAAATGGATACCAAAGCCTTTACATAATAGTTGTACCGTTTATGTTTGAGAGCATGTTTCAATTAGACGTTTTAGGTGAATACATCAGTTTTTATTACATATGGATTCAACTTTACTGTCAAATCAATATGAATAGGCCAGATCATTCATCATGTGACCCATTATTTCATGCAAAGTGAACTCAAACATGAACAAACTCTTTAACTCAGAGCACATGATTACACAAACGTTTGCTTTCACACACACGCTTTGCATGTGCAAACGCTCACACACTCAAAATAATACATAAAATATAGATATATTCGTAAACTAAGCCACTTTGCAGAGTATATGTTATAATTAAATTTTTATTTCAAAATTACTAGGGATAGTAACTTGGAGAAAAATGCAAGAGTGACGATGACGGCTAAAGACAACAACTACACTACTATATACTTATTAGGTGCATTTTTATTTCAGTAAAAGAGGATATAATAATTTCTTATATAAACGGAGTAGATGTCAATGTAATCGTTCAACCCACCTAACTCTAAATGACAATTTTACTGTCCTTTCAAGCTATTTACATTTTACAGATATAATACTTTCTTCATAATGTTATGAGTTATTCGCAGTTTAAACTTTTATAAATGGGATCAAAACCTCATATAGTAAGAACTAACTTTTGAATAAACTTCGTGCTGGATATTTCGATTTAAAAAGAGGATATAATCCTAAGTCTTTTTTATCTAGAATTCAAATATACTCATCCAAAAATTATATGATAATTTGTTCATAACCTCACAATTTGCCTATTTGTTCCTCAATTAAATTATATTTTTTGATATCTGTTCGGCTTATAATTAATTCCTTAAATATGACATCTCCATAAACTCTAAACCATGAATGACACTGAGTATATAGGTAGTTTTTTCATTGTTATGACTGGACTAAAATGTGCTAAACTGTACTGAAGCGTGATGCAAAGAATGCTTTAGTTGTAACTAAAGCACTGTAGGCTCAGAAAATAAGGAGACTGTTGAACCGGACCTGATGCAATAGTTGTAGAGTGATGGACTATAAGCGTTAAGCCTTGGCTTCCCAAACTGAATGGTCGAACTAGCTATTGAGCATACTGAACGCAGTTGAAAGGCTTAAAATCATTTTGAGGTAATGTTTGCTTATTGGTTTAATCATTGGAAGATGTCGAACTTGTACTGGGCTTGGCAAAACCAGTGAGTACTATTTTCAACGTTTATAAAATCTTGAAGTTGTTTCCAAACAGTAAATTCTTTAGAAAGTAGAATCTTTTGAATTTTTCTTCAATTTTGAGTATTATTTCTATTTCTCTTAAATGTTATTGCAGTTTACGGAAATTTCAATGCACATTGCCATCCATCACAATAGGAGTTGGAAAATTTCAGTTAGTAAATCGATAGTAAGCACAATGCTGAGTTCAAGTGCAAAACTTTGTAGTATCGAGTGTGTTTCTCTGGTGCACTAGGTTGGTCTTCTGCTGAACCAATCATATTTGTCTCTTCTTTTTTAGTGAGTGGACGGTCGGCTGACTTTTAAGTCAGTTGATACCTCATGACAAAGAAGAATTCACTACTAACCATTTGAAGCCACTCAAGGTATGGTAATACTAGTATATTTTTAAACTAGGCTCTACTTATTATTTATGGTAGCAACCATTAATCCTTACGGTGGGCATATGGAGCTCAAGGTGCCAATTGTTGTGCAATTCAACAAGGGCGTAAATCCATAGGTTGTATTTACTCTGCATCTGACTGTTTTATTGTTCAACATTAAACCTAATTGTTACTTACATAAACGAGCTAAGTTGTTAAACAGATGATATTCTAAGTGGGTAAATGTTAAACAGATTGAAACATCCTATGTTTGCACAAGGTCTGCCAAATAATTACTCTGAACTGTTAACTTCTGATACAAATTATGTAAACTAATATGTCTGCATATAGGTTTGCGACAATTACTATTACATCAGGAGCATACTAGCTGAAAATTAAGGACAACATGCTCGAACATCATACTGTGAAAAGGCGGAAATTTTAGGCTTAAAAAAAATATCCTGTTGATTATGTTTTCTTGTTGGTTCAACAAAATGTTTCGTCATGGTGCACTTAAATTGATGTGTAAAATTTTGCGTTAAATTTGTTGCTACTTACCGTCTGCAATGACTACTGTAGTGCTTCGCTGTCGACTGATTACCCATCACACTAATATGCATGCCAACTTTTAAATGTGTCATAGTTTTCAATTTTTTTTAGCAACCTGAAATCGGTAAGCTTAATTTGTTGTAAATCTATGTTGGGTTTGTGGAATGATTACAACTTTGGTTGTTAATTTTCGTTCTTACTATTCTTTGTGAATTAACATACGATGTCAACTATGTTGATGTTTATTATTTCTCTGATAATTATGCATCACGCCACCAAATTTCACGCCATGGCATTTCTACCCATGTTGATCCTTGTATCATGAGTATATACGAGCAAACAATTTCACATGCATATGCATGATCATTTTATACAATTTGGATGTTAATACTATGTTAAATCGTAGGAATATTCAGTAGTTTGTGGTTTGAATCCGAGATGTCCATGGAGGCGTAGGAGGAAGGCTATGGGATGATGGTGCTTTTCAAGGTGTTAAAGGAGTTGTTTGTAGAAATGAAGATTGTATATTCTCCATATCCGTTAAATATGATCGGAATGGGAAATCATTGTTTTCTACTATGCATGGAGGTTCTGGTGGTAAGATTTAGAACTACGAAACTACCGAGAGTCATTTGTGTTTCATAATTGTGAAGGTTTTACAACTTGCCATAATGTATGTATCAACATGTAGGTCAAATTTTACAATTATCCTGAAGAGTATCTAGTGCCCAAGGATTTTATGGAGTAGTCAACGAATATGAAGTCATGAAGTCACTGACGTTTTATTCAAAATAAAGGGAAATATAGTTTTAGGAGAAGAAGCTGGTAGGTTCTTTTCTTCAACTGCAGAAGGAGAAGTTGTTGAGTTTTTTGGTAGAAGCGACTGTCTGTTGGATGGGCTGGGGATTGGCTTCTTCGATGCTGGTTTCCAACCAAAATAGGGTCAGAAGGACATACCAATAATGCCAAAGGTACTTTATTTTGTCAAATATTACTGTGACCGCATTGATATTTAACCATGTGCCAACTGTCAGGTGCTGTTAGTTATTGTAGTTTGTAGTTTCATCTTTTATTTACCTCAAACTAATTGCTCCCTGATCTGAATTATTATATTTCTACATAAACAAAGAAAACAATGCTAGCTGCCTCTAAACAATTAAGGGTAATAAAGGAAACTTTGATTAATAACCATCGTTCACTATCAAAAGTAATCGGCCATAAAAAACGAACACCTGTTAGTCTTTATAATAAACTTTGTCCAAGAAAACAATTGCTCCTTGATCTGAATTATTATATTCTGTCCTGGTACAGTGATTAATAATATATTATTTCATGTCTCAATTGTTTTTGAAACAAAAAAGAAAAGAAAACGAACCCCCTTCTTATTACACTATCATTAGCATTTCTTTTAAATGCACAAGTGCAGGTGAGGAGTTTTTAGGTCTGTGACCTAATTGTATACCTCAAACCTGAGATGTAAGCTTTTTGAATAAAAATAGTGTGGTGCTAAGGGCACTCCAATATCCACTTTCTAATACCACGGCTAAAAAATACCACACCACTTAGTATTACACTTTTCTTAATACCGCGCACTTAAAAAATAGGGGCTACCACACTGTTAACCTTATTTCTGCTTCGATCAATTATCATTCCTCCTCATTTTGAAGACCAATCAAGCCTAAACCCTAGATCTATAACCGATCAACGAAATCGATGTCGCGATGCCGAGGAAGAAGACAACTATTGATATGATGTGTCTCATCTTTGAAGTAAAAAATCCGCAATGGTCATGTCTTTGAAGTAAAAAAGACGCTTCTACAGAATGAGTGGAATTTAGAGTGACTTATTCAATCATCCCTTATCAGGCACATCTCGTAATTTGTTTATTGTTTTAATATCCAATACCCAAAATATTTCTGGTAATGCATGTATGATGTGTCTGAATAAATGTAAATCCATCTTTTTCCTATTGTTCTTGTTCAACTGGCTTGTCACCTGAAATAAATATGAAAGCCTTCGTGTCATCCATCTTCATTTTCATGTATCGTGATGCATTCTTTCAACCATGATTTCTTTGCTTCTTTTTTTTCTCAAATCATTTTTTGGTCTTCTTTTTATCACCTATTTATACCATGTTTTTTGCTCTATTTCTTTTGTTTATATATCAGAGAAAGGGATGCTAGTTTATCTCAAAAAAATATATATTCATTTTTCATGCATCAGTGCAAACATCCAGTTCGGCCACAACATACTGTACAAAAACATACTGGTTGGTTTTTTCTCACCAATTGAAAAGGCTACAATAATTGAATTGATTTTTGTGTTCTGGTCGGAGGCCAAACACCGAAGAAATCAAAACTGGTCGGTTATAACAACCGAACAGAGAGATAACTCACGATTTTAAACCACCTTACTCAAAATAGTGAACACTCAACATTTGTCTTATCCCTTCGGTGGTGATATGCCGTTCGGAAACATAGGTCACGGTGATTCACCACCGTTCTTGAAAGCACTGTATTATATTATCAGTTCGGTCGGTTGTGCAACACAGAATTTTTTTCAACCATTCGGTGCGCAACCACCGTTAAAATAATTTAACTTTCTGTAACTTTTTCCCATCATGTTCTGTGTTGTTCCATCGAAGAATTATCGTGTATGATTACCGTGTTCAAACTTGAAATTTTCCACGGAAAACGCTAAGGAGACAACGATTCAATTGGGGAAGAGAGATTAGTGTTTTCAAATTAGGGCTGAGTACGTGACTAGCTCGGTAAATAACGGTTGAGTGAGAGATTATAATGAAGAGGTAATGTGGTATTAGGAAACACACAAAATTAAATGAATTTTATTTTTTTAATTGCGGTATTAGGAAGAACAGTCCTGGTGAAAGTGAATGCAAGCACATGAGGCGTCCTTGTCAGGCAAGGACAATCAAAGTGGAGCTTAATTCGTAACAAAAATTCCAATGTAGGCGATTGCTTTGGCTTTAAGAGGTCAGGACACTGAAAACTCTCAGTTAATTTAATTGCTACAGTATATGTATTAATTAAGTTTTTCTACCCTTCTCCATGCGTTCAATGATACAAAACAATCCTCTTTATCTTTACTTTATGAAACCTTTGTTGCGAAAATAATGGTGACTTAACCCCTCAATTTCTTTTGCTTCTAATTCTCTTTTGCTTCTTATTACTTATTCTATCCCGATAATTCTCTCTTATCTAGCCCTCATCACTTTTCAGTTCTCGTCGACTTTGCTCGATCCAGAGAGCAATGATTTAGATCTAATTAGTTGCATCTCCAGAGTGGAATGTGTTAGCGAAAGAACGGATCAGCTTGTTGAATGGTGTAGAGACTGTCATGGGCTGCATGGAATGATCTCCAGTAGAATTCAAACACAGCTCATTTAGGGCATCAGGTTTCGACCAGAAACTACTACGGTTTGCATTTGAATGCACAGATGCACCAAATGTTGATGTCTGGTCCAGTTTAGTGATGTTAGGCAGTCGATAATTCAACAGGTTAGTTAATTTTAGCGGTTTTTGGCTTCATTGTTTTGCAAAATTTCTTGCTATTGGGTACACCCTTCTATCCTAACTTATGGCTTTGCTAGGTTTGTTTCTTTACCATATTACTAGGTTTCTACATACATAGTTAATACATTTTCATTACTTTGACCTATGTTGAAATGTTACACATGCATCTAACATATATGCTAGCTTGCTATATTTCCACAGCTGTAGTGGAACCGTACAACAGTGCTCTTTACACCCATTCTTTATTTGAGCACATGGATGTTTTGGTACTAGTGGACAATGGCTTTTGAGCCTCTCTTGTTTTGAGCGTACAAGATGTTTCAGTACTACTGAAAAATGAGTTTTAAGCCTCTCTGTTTTTGAGCCTATCTGTATTGAGTTTCGGTACTACTGGAAAATGTACGCTTTTTTCTTGTTTTATTTATAGCAATTAACTTTTTTTAACCACATTTGTTAACTAGTTTTGAGCCTCCCTCTGTTTTTTTTTTCCTTTTCTATTTTAATTTATAATTGTCAGTAAAACTTCTGGATACTTCAAGTGAAACTATGTTTAAATAATTCAATTAGTGGCTTACTATTATACCATTTATTTGTTAAAGAGAATATGTAAATTTCTATATTAGTTAATGGTATCATTTTCCTGAAATTTAGTAAAGAGTGTATGATGGCAACATCAAGCATTTACTTTTGGTACCCAGCCAGCAATGACATGTTCTCTTGCAGCCTTGGTCTTTTCAAGTGATTCCCAGCTAAACAGGAGCTTCATGTAAGCATTCAAATTTGTCAAACTATCTGGAACTTTCCAGCCTTTGAAATGATCAAGTGTGATATCAAGATGATACAACTTAGGTCCCAAACTTAAGTCAGCAGCAGAGATGCTCTCACCACCAATAAATAGCCCATGAGACTTCAGGTGGTCATCTAAAGATTGCAGTTCTGCAAGCAAAGCCTGCTCTGTTTCATCACTAGGATCCTTGCTTTTTAATAATTTGATGAAAGAAGAAAATATACTTGACCCCACTGCAGAATATTCAAGTGGGGTAACCAAAGATGGCTCACGAAACTTTTCTTCAATGGTTTTGGGGATCACATCAGAATCTGAAATCCACTTTCCTTCATCATCTTTGTACACTGGTACTTTTCCATCTTGATTGACTACCAAGAACCAGCTGGGTTTATTGCTGAGGTCAACTAGCTTATAATCATATGGAATTTTCTTGTCCTCGAGAGTGAGAGTAACTCTTTGACAGAAAGGACCTATATGGAAAAGGGACAAAATTTTAAAGATCAGAATGGAATTTCATAGTCTATTCAGAAACTTACAGTCTCCGAGGGTATCAGGATGACCAGTGGTGGCTTTGATTCGACAGGAGCCATTGAGGGTGATATTTGGCGTGCTTCTGGAGCCGTGCAGGTATGTTTTGATTATTGTCTGTTTTGGTTCAAGATTGCAGATTACTTCAACACAACTTTAAAAGTCTTCCAAACATCAGGATTCTTCTTCATCGTAATTCAATTTTTTGGACTTGTCTTTTTTTTATTTTTTTTGGGATGATTATTTTTTGTTTTGGTTCAAGTTTGGAGATTACTTCAACACAAAATATAGAAAGAATTGGCGACACAATAAATGCGTGTTTGAAATTTTGGTGGAGGTTCGATGAGTTATTGTGAAAGCAATGCATGTTTTGGGTGTTTTCACTAAGGAGTGTTTAAGGGATAGGTAAGTGTATTAATGATGACCGAGGAGGAGGTTGAGGAAACATTTTGTCAAACGAAAAAAAAAATCATGTGAAGCAGTGCATTATTAAATAGCACCCCAAAGCTTTCCCGAAAGCTAAAAAAGTTGAGCCTGTCTAAACAAAGCATGCCTCCTTTACTTATTTGCTGACATGGTTTAGGTGATATTTTTGCCTATATAAATAAAACAAAATTTTGCACTGATTTGCAGTTTTAGGTTATGAAATTGCATCTTGCACTGATTTTAGCTGAATCCCTAAAATTTTCTGTTCTATAAATTCCAGTGGGTTAAAGATATATACATATGGAATCCAATCTTCTACCTTGTTCCGTTTTGGCATTTTAATCATTCAACAACTAACTTAAAAATGATATGATCATGTTAAATAAAACAAGATAGGCTATAAAAATGTGTTAGTGTTTGTTGCTAACCACGTTTTGATGCATTTGTATGATAGGTGGTGTATGATGATGATAATGATGCTGGGATTGCTACAAGTTGGATGGAAAAATGCTTATATTAACGTATTTTGTATCAACGTTCATAGATCGTTGTTTTTAGTATGTATCGTTTTGGTTAGCTACGATTCATTGTATGCATGGTTACTTTTGGTCATAAATATATAGATGTTGAAAACTATGTACGAAATATTATGGATATATACATTGTGGTTTGGCTTTGATTATGTGCATTATAATGTCATAATTGTGGCATTTTGAAATTTGTATTGTATCGTTAGATTTGCAATTTATAAGCTTGACTGTATATGACAATCTGAAATGATAAATAGTCATAGCGTTTTAGTCATGCTATGAAAAGGTTATTTTTTCAAGTTTTCATATACTATAGCGTCATGTTGTTGTAATAAAGAGTTATCATAGCAAGTATATAACGCTATAAAAAGTAAATTAAACTTTATGTGGTGTTTGTATGGCATTTATAGTTGCTGTAATAATCAGGTTCTGAAATTTCTATAGCTTCTGTAGTTGTTATAATAATCAAGCAATGTTTATCTACAGCGTTTATAGTTGCTATAAATAGCAGTTAAATTACGTCATAAATATTAGTAGTATAGACCACAACTTTACGTAAAAGTTTTATAGCAAGCAATAAACGCTATAGATAGGAATTTGTATGTTACAAATCATGTATTTAATAGCAATGCTGAAACGCTATAAGTAACATCATTTGTAGCATGTTTTTTATAGCGATTATTAGTTTGCTATTATAGACCCCTGAAATATTACAACATGTTGATATATAACATTTATAAAAACGCTATCGTATCCTTTTATAGCATTTTTTAAACGCTATAAAAATGTCTTTTTCTTGTAGTGTTCATTGCTATTACAACAATTTACATCAGAGTACAAGAATATCAAAGTGCAGGAAATAATATACAAAGCGGAAAAATAAATATCAGAGAATAAAATACATAGTAGCGGAAATAAAAATGTATAAATACAATGCACAACGGAAATACATCACCTAACACAACTGAAATAAATACACGGATACAAAGCTTTTTGAATATAGCACCAGCTATAAACCAGGATCCTATGAATAGAAAATCTGCAAAACCAAAACTAATAGCTGCCCGTATGGAAAATATAGGCACCCAGAGTTTAGGTGACAAACAATAAACTCCAGGTCAGTCATGGGACTGGTGTGAGAACTTAAAACAGTTATTAAAAACTTTACTCTTTAAAAGTTAGGAAATCATGCCACCACGCCGTATGATACGGAACGGGTTTACTCCACATGAAGATCAGTTTAAAATAAAACAACGCAATGTTTTTTGAAAAATGAAGCTATTATAGGATTCAGGTCCCATCACATAATGTAATGCAAGCCGGAGGATAAAATTTTACCTTATAATAGCCAAACATGCTTGGTACACTTTAAAACAAATATTTTTGATATTATTATAAGTGCATAGTGTATAAAATAACTTCGAATATAAATATATCGATCATAGATGACATATTACCTCATCCTACTATGTCGCCATATATGTTTACAACTAAAACAAAAAAATCGCGTATTGGAAATTGGATTCCATCTATGAGTCAAGGCAAAGGATGTATCCTAACCGATTTCGGATCACCTCTAGCAAGATGTCCAGAATCACACCTATGGGCAACCCTTGGATCTTGCAGGGCCGGTCCATATCTAACGTTTGTGGATTAGTTATTCCTGAACAATACGTTTCCCAGTCCTATCGGACCTATCACCTAGTCAGTATGTCGACCAATCATATCTGAGGCGCCTCGCTATCCAATCATCCACATAAGTAAAATGTTTGGGCTCCATACCCTGACATCACCTCTAGTTAGAAAGAAACGCATGCACTCCCTACTGCCCCTAAACCCGTTTTTTACTCATACCGGGCGGTGAAGCTCGTGAATTAAAGCTACGCTATATTAAAGCCGTGCTTTGATCATCATCCACAAAGCTACGCTTTTCAACAAAAGCTTTGATCATTGCATCTCAGCATGCCACATTGTCAGTTCATACCATACAACTGATGTCTACCGATATATAACATCTGAGCTCGTACGTCACAGAGAAGAGTGTTAAGTAAGAGAATAAATTCTCCACCACCAAACAGATATATATTTAGTAGAGATCGATTAATATAGCACAAAATACAATATCAGACACACAATCCATTTGCAAGTTCATTCTGGTTCTGAATGAAACCGGAGGCACCTTATTCCTCGTCCCATATGTCCACTACAGGGGAGAGGTCCTCACATATCCGGTCGATCTCCAAGCACGTCTGAACGATCACTACTTATTACCACATCTTGGATGTACCGCCCAATCGAGACATTTGTAATCATCCATACGATGTGAAGATCTCCGGTCTCCAACCACCGTCTTCATCTTCCTTTGGATATCATTTCAAAAGATTGTATTATATCTTTTCACAACTTAAACCAAATTAAGGTTTATATATGTAGTCGGGATTATCGGGCCTTACCGAAGTAATCATTTATTTTATTATTTCCAATTCCGACCTATTCATCCCGTGGAGCAAAACAGGTGGTACTCCATATCTAACCCTTATATTGTTATTGGTAAATTTAATTTACATTTAATGTTTAAATCTAATTAAAGATTCATCCATCACATGGAGTAAAACTGGTGGTACTCCATCTCGTTCATTTCTCAAATTCGGTAAATTTAATTACCTATTTTTACATTTCAATCTAATTAAAGATTCACTAAAAATTTAACTCAGTTTTAATCTGAAAAATCATTATTTAATGATTATTCAATCTTTGTAAATTAATCTTGTCTTTACTTGGGTTAAAGAACAAATGTCATGTAAAAACACCGTTCACAATAAACCCAAAATCATCTTCCATTTAATATGGAATCTTCATGGAAATCTGAACAATTTATAGTCGATATAAATTCCCGTATCAGACTAATACTATAAATGGAATAATGGCAAAGCCTTTTAAATTCCATAAAGAGTAAAGACCTTCCTTCGTAGAAGCTTATCTCGATTATTATTAATCGAATTCCATTTAGTTCCAATTTAATAAATAAACTAGAAAACTTCCTTAATTCTTAATTAAAAGATTTAATCTTTTCACAACTGGGTTTAAGAACAGTATTATTTAAGATACCATTAACAACAAACCCACAATCAATTCGATATTAAATATATGGCTTTAAATGGAAATCATGCTGACTTACCTTCAATACCAAATTCTGATACTAATAGATATCGTTTTGGAATAACGATATCAATATCTTTCAAATTCCTCAACGATATCCATATCATCACGGAAACCACTATCAAAATTATCCGAAGATAATTTCCATTCAAATCCAGTCCAATTTATATGTTGGAAACTTCTAGTTATGACAAAACCGATCTCAATTCCAATTTATTATTTTAAGAATCATTGGATTATTATTCTAGTTATTAACTAGTTCATTCAGATAAAAATATCTTTTATCTTTTCAAAACTTGGAGTATTTCATCCAAAATCTTTCCAAATCATTTATTATGATTTTACATAATTTATTTATATTTTTAATAACTTTATTTAGGCCCTTACAGTCAGTTTCCAATATCAGCCACCGAACTGCATCCATAGCGACATTTTCCAAAACTGATTTGGACTTAAATTAAAGTATAACCATTGGATTTCAAAATTTCTCATTTTATTTCAAAGCTCATTTCATTAGGTTCCAATTTCAGGAGAATCCGACGGTCGGATCTCCCGATACATCAGTTTGAAGTTACGGGTTGACGTTCGCGAACTGTCGTTGTGCAACGCGTTCTATTCAAGCATGAATTCGATTTATAAATTTTAAATATAAATCAAAATGCTTCAATATTTTTATAAATTATATAATATATATAATCAACTTTGAAAACTCGTTTCAGTCGTTTATCTTTAAAATTGCACATTTCACTGCTCAGTTAATTTCAATATTTTTGTGTCCATCCAAAATCGGACATTAAAGCCAAACTTCAACTGTTAACTGAATATTATATTAAAATATTTGTTTTATTCCGGGTCGAAATGAGATTCAATAAATTACCATATAATTTCAGTTATATGGATTTTTATACATCACATGTATTCAATAATAGTTATAAACAACTATTAAACAGATAATTTACATCCAAAGTGCACTTACATCCATATAAGCCTTAAATAACTATTCAATGCTTATATTGGTGTGTCAATCAATCGATTAAGATTCAATATAAATACTTAGGGATTAGTATAAATCAAATATCATCCCAATTCCCATGTGGGGTTTTCAACTAACAAACAGTCATTTTTAAATCAATACCGATTCATGAATTTAATTATTACTGGTCCAATTTAATTATTTTTCTAACCAACAAATTTTTCTTAAATGGGTAATAATAATTTTTCCGTTCAAATTATAAATGGATATTTATATCCAATTTCAATTATCACTAGTATATTAACATCATTTTAACATGTTAAATATCTCAAATTCACAATCACAACATAACACAAGAAATCAACAATTCATCCATGGGTTTTCAAACAACTGTGATGTGAGCTACTAGGCACCGTACAACAATTTGTGATGATTTAATCAAATAATAATCAACACAGACTATCAATATATATTTAAATATGATTATAATAACGTAACAAAACAGTAAGTGAGAGAGTTCTCACATTGGTCGGTTTTGAAATTGTTAAATAACGATTATTTTAGTTAAATTAAACACAACGTTTAATTTAACCAAAAATTGCAACTAGATCAGGTCAATACGATTCCAACGCAATTTAAGTCATCCAATTCAGATAAGATTTGAATAAGATACAAGGATTTAAATATTAATCACATTAATTAATTTAATTAACACGCTAATTAACGTTAATCACCCCATTAATCATCTTCACCGTTCAACATACTGGAGCCCGCAAGAACCCATCGTTCAATTCCTTCCTCCACGTCGCGCACCCCCTACACATCGCCGGACCTCAATTGGGACAAGCCACCTCGCGCGCCGGAGCGCCACCGCCCACCGCCGAGCTCCAGGTCCAACTCGCACGCCCCAAGGCCACCCAATTTCCGTTCCAACGTGGCACTTTTGAGGGTGAAAATCGAGCCAAACACCTCATGAAAAACGATCATACCCTTATCAAATTAAAGATCACACTTTCCTCTTGAATTTTCGTATTATAAGTTTTGCAAATTATTTGATGGATTAAGAGAAAAACAGAGAAGTTTCGAATGATATAGGCCATCAATTATGTTGCTTGCGGCGGCTTCAAAGAATGGCTTGGGTTTTAGATTTTAGGATATTTATATATATTATTTTATTCTTATATTACTCGTTTAATGCTCCGAGCTCCGAACTCCAAACAAATCCCAACGATTGACACCCGTAGCCAAATGCCCCTATTCCAGACACAATGGAATATGTTTCGTAAGCTGATTCGAATGTTTTCATCAGTGTTTATGAAAAATAAATTATAAATCAATATAACGTTAAATATTGAATTTAAACATACATTTTAATTTTCCACGACCACATACTGACTCCAAAAATTATGAAATTTGAAATCTAGCTATGTTCTACAGTTACGGTCCTAACAAAACTAATTTCGTAGATTTGGAGACCGTTTAAAAAATGGTCTTGTTTCTAGCTTACTACTAAAATTGAACACACGTTTAAATTTACCACGCATACATATGAATTTCAATTGACTTGAAATGTTAAACCTGACAATAATTTGACGTTTTGGATCCAACAAAACTGGTTTTGTTGAAAACAGAGATAGTTTGCAAAATGACTATTTCTAAGGGTTATGTAATATTACAATAATATTATTGAATTCCAAAATTATTCAAATTAATAATAAATAATTATTATTATCGCATATATATTCTAATGAAATGTCATACAACTGTAAAATAAACATACTTGGGTTTTATAACTCGGTATCACAATTTTCTAATCAAACCGTATTCAATTTACAATAAAAATCCTTTTGTTCAATTTAATAAATCGTTATAATTTATAAATGATTTTATAGCAACTATTTGAAATTTTAATTTGGACATAAACTATAATTTATAAAATGAGAACTCAAATTTTCACATTCGTTGGAAAGATATTCTTAAATAGATCCTAATATTTCTTGTTTCATCAAATTCTAATTTATATTGAATTTTGTATATTCTTTTTAAGTTTAAAACTAAATCTTCAAACTACCGCACCATTACGAGCTCGTTTTAATTATTTTATAAATTTATATGCTCAAACTTCGTTTTAAATTAATTTTACGTCGTTTATTCTCAAATTAAATCGTATAAAATATTTAATTTCCATTGAAATCAATTAAAAACAAATTTTAAATTGGTTCCAAAATTTCGAGTTGTTACATTAATTATCCATCAAGGATGTTCTAAAATAAAATAATTTATTTTATTTATATTAATTTTAAAATAAGTAATCGCTTATTTATGAGATTTTAAAGTGCTTTTATTATCCAATAATAATAAACCACTCTTTTACCAAGGTTTTTATGTTAAATTCTTACTTATTTATATATTGAGAGAGATAAACCATTTTAAAAAAATATTCATAAAAAGAAAGTGCTTTCATAAGATTTTTTTAAAAAGGGCTTTAAAAATATGAATGTGCTTTTAATAAGAAAACCTATAAAAGGATAACCTAAGAGATTTACAAAAGAAATTGAGATTTGGTTCTCCCTAATTTAATCTATTTAAATATGATTGCGTGGACATTTGTTCCGCACTTAACACTCGAGGAATCGTGTTTATGTTTTGTAACGCTCCATCCCGAGTCCCGCACTAAGAAAAAGCATTATTAGGTAATAACGTCTATTAGTGCAGAATATAGGGATGGTTAGGAACGATCATCTACAAGTCTTACATTAAACGAGTATTAAATATGTCGATTGGGTGCACTAGGGATCGATGCACTCAAATCATGTTTAACATAAAACTACGGTGATTGAGGATCTATTCAAAAAAGAGTACAAGCACAAACACATATAGTAGATCATGTAACAAAATACATGTGTGTGTGTGTGTATCAATAATAGAAATACAAAATTACATGTGCTACACACTGGAATGGTTCTTTTGAACCGTATACGAATATAACATGTCCTAAAAATGAATATACATATCATATGAATACTCGACAACTTAACACTGGTTCCAGCTTCAAGGAAGATGATCCATAATAATAGAAAAATAAAGCGTAAATCTACTACAAGCTATTAACCTGAGATAACTCGGCCTGACTTGAGTATATTAAATACACGAGTTAGTCTAACTTAAACAAGATGAATAGAATATGATAAATGAAGTATTATGACATGAAGAGGTAACTCTTTTAAGGAGAAAGGGATAATTTAAACTTGAATCAACTTGCAGTTCATAACATAATTGCAACTACATAATCATATAATGGTCTCATGTAATAGCATTAACAACAAAGTGCAAATGTTTCCATTGACAATGAATCGTTAAGCACAATGGCTAAGCTACAAGTAGATAATATTAAATTACATCGAAACAACGAGATGGAAACCAACAAAACATTAACATATTGAATCTATTCAAGAGCTCAAGACAACATAAATTTAACCACCATCATAAATCAACATGATAGCTCTAGGGATATGAAATTAACATTAACAATGATGGTGAAAACATTTAGATAGTCATTGAATTCCAAAAATCAAGAATAATGAAATCCAGGGTCGGTCCTAGGATATTTGATGCCTAAAGCCAATCAAAAAGCCAAAGCCCTTTAAACTAACTAAAAGTGTACCATTGATTAAACAACGAACGTAATTTATGATAACAAATAATGAAAAGAGGGGGAAAAAAGAAATAACTTTATTTACTCTAGCCAGTAGAAGTTCGCAAGGACCAATTCTGATTTCTGCCCACCCATCTCAATTTTTTTAACCAAAATATTGAAACTAGTGATTACTGCTCTATGATTTACTAATGCTTAAGCTAAAAAAGATCACATACATATTATTCTTCAAGACAATTGTGTGAGTTCTCAATAGCCTTTATTGAAAATTACAGATGAATACCACAGTTAATACTGAAATTTGTATTCCAAACTTCTCATTTCCTGCTGCTCATTACAACTACATTTGGCAGTGAAACAAGGATATCATCGATTAACGTAACATACTGAGACCGCAAGCATTTTTAGCACAATTAAGAATAACTGAACGTGGGAATATACAGACTTTGGGAATAAGAATTCAATTAATACAAGCTAGAACATACAGCTAAAATAATTTAGATTTACCTTTTTACGATTCAATTCAACCATAACCGCAAGTAGAAAATTTTGATTCAACCACAGCCACAATCCCAATTTTCAACAACATCCAATTTAGAATTTATGCTCTATCTCTGTATGCGTTAGATTAGAATCAGATTTGCCAATTGCAAAGTCTGGAGCCTGGAGTTTGCCACTACTTGCCGTTGCCATCAGCTGTCGATACCAAGCCTATCGAGTTGAATTCGTTGTCGCTGTTCTATTTGGTCGATCGTGTTTATCGTTCTGAGATTTTGATGCAATTTTTTCCTAGAACGAGCGATTCCGTATTAGCATGGTGCCCTAAAATTTATGCGGCCATAAGAGATTGCTTCATTCGCTTTGGTAAAGTGCCGGCCATGATGAAATCTGGAGATAACAATAAGAGCACATGGATTCGCAAATGGTACCAACGATAACAATAATGATGGCGCCTAACAAATGATCTGAAAGTCCAATGGATACCGGAAGCTCAACAATTGACCTGAAGGTCTGGTACTGGTAAAATTAACAGAATGTGTCACAGACATTCAAACAGTAATCCGAACAGTGAAAATAGTGTGTCACATGCGACATGTTCTCACCTATAAGTTTACAAGTTAGTCAACTCCATGTTAATATAGCTTCAATCAAACAAGTTAGGAATTAACTGATAATATATATAACTACGTGTCCCCTGCTACGTGGTTTATTATATCGTTTAAGTTACTTTCTCATTCACTCGAAGAGTGCGAAAACATAAGGGTTTTTATGTAGAAAATACTTATTCGAGAAAACGAGTTTAGAATCAATTTTCGAAAACACTTTAGAAATCATTTATAAGTAATCTCTTTATATTTATGATTATCTACCTATAAGATAGTTTTGAATATATATATATATATATATATATATATATATATACACACACACACACATATACACACATGTATCTATGTGTATAAATTACTTTCATAAAATAATCGGAAATTCTTTTGAAATTAATTTAGAAAATACATGCATGAAATTAGCAGAATTCATTAGAAATTCATAGTAATCAACATATAAAAATCACTAGAAAAACTGTAAATCTGACATATGGATCTACTTTAATTTTTATTTTTGCAATATGTAGGCAATAGCCACTTAGAAATACTCAAAACATGGTATAAAAATTCACTAAACAAAACAACTAAAACTCAAAGAAATATAGGGTATAAAACACAGCAAACAAGGCTTAAAGCCTAGAACTAAAGCACGTAGGAATTAATGGATATAGATCGACCTATGCAACCTTTCAAGTAGACCTATAAATGTGTAGGGTCTCCCTTAGGGTAGACCATCACATGTCCTTGGTCGACCAAAGTGACGTGAATTCTTTAAGAGTATTATTCCTACTCCATGTCAAACTTCTAAACACATTTTGATTAATTTACAAGCCATGTTAGGATATGAATTTTGACGTGTAGCAAGAATAACATACATACTATCAGCCGAAAAATATTTAACATAAGTCCGACATTAATCAAAGGAGATACAAGTTTACAAAAACCAACATGAAACAAGATTTTACTGTAACCTTCAAACACAAGTTTCAGATTAAAGTAGTTCAAAATCTTACAGGAATTTCCCATGTTCAAACATAGATTAGATGGGAGGAGTGAATTAACAACTCACCTTGGAAGATTGAAGTGAATTTTCGGTGTATGCATAACAATTTATGGTGTATGAATACAATTTGATGTTAACCAATAGATTTGCTTTAAGCCCCGTTATTGTCTACCACATCCGCTAAAGATTTTTTTTTTTTGGTATTTGCTATAGTAACATTGATATAAAAATATTGATTGGTTATTTTTTGAACCAAATTAACATAAGTAGTGTAAATATCATATTTCAAGGCATAATCCCGTAATAAAAGTCAAAGTTCTTTTGTAGTCAACAAATGTGGGATGCATAAACCTTTGATATTCTGTAATCTTATCATATAAAATTAAACAATACATATTATTTTACTAAGATTATGTGAGAACGAGAATAAATTAACTTAATACATTCGGTTTTATATATAATGAAACTTTTGCAACTTCGCTCTTTCCCGCTATATATTCACTATATATTTTAGCGCTTCCAGTGTTGTAGAACTTATGTCCATTTAATAAAATACCAAGCCATTTAATTCCCTCAGATCTCAGAATGGATCTAAATCTATTTAGATACATCACTATGATCTAGTAAGTGGTTGAAACGACCCAAACTTCCCCGTAAGGAAAGCATGGATTTCTTTGAGAACAACACACATCTGAACACAAACTGAAAAACATTTTATTGCTGATTACAACAATTACATCAGAGTACAAGAATGTAACAGAGTATGAATACTTATTACAAAAATAGAAATACAATAATATCATAGTTTTAAATTACATTTAAATAGCAGCGGAAAATAATACAAATATACAACCGAAAGGAATACACGGATACAGAGCTTTCCGAATACCGCTTCAGCTGTGAACCGGGATCCTGTAAATATATCTGCAAAAAGCTACTCGACTGCCCGTGTGGAAAATATGGGCACCCGAGTTTGCCAGTGAAACAAACTACAGGTCAGTCATGGGACTGGTATGAGAAATCTTACTTAACCTATCTAATAATAATAAGGCTAATCACAGGACCATGCCGCTAACACGGAACGGGTTTACTCCATTGGATTACCGGTGCATAAAATAAAGTAAATCGTTAAACAACGCAATGGTTTTTTTTTTTTGAAAAATGAAACCATTATAAGACCCAAGTCCCATCACACAATGCAACGCAAACCGGAGGATAGGGTTTTACCTTATAATGGTCAAAAGATGCTTGATACGATAAAACGGATTTAGTATTAGTGTGTATATGTTATAATAAAACATTTCAATCATAATGTATCAATCATAGACGACATGGGTACCATATATCATGTCGACATACTAGTTCTACAATCAAAACCGCAAGGTCGTATTGGAATTGGATTTCCATCATGAGTCGAGGCTAGGGGCAAGCTCCTCTCCGATTCAAGACACTCTAGCAAATGCTTCAGGATCCCCCGCAGTGAACCCTTGGAGCGGTAGGGTCGGTCCCCGCCTATCGGCAGTGGATTAGTTATGCCTGAACACACGCTTCCCGGTCCCTTTGGACCTATAGTATGACCACTAACGGCCTATAAAAACCCGAGGCGCCTCAAAATCCATCATCCACATAAGTAAAATGTCAGCACTGGTAGGTCCCTGACTTCACTCTAGCTAGAAAGAAACATGTGCACTCCCTACGGTCCATATCCCGTTTTTTGACTCGTACCGGGGTGTGAGGCTCGCGAAGTCACGCTATACACAAAGCTATGCCGTAATAGGCTATACTTTGATCATCCCACAAGGCCCTGCTTTTCAACAAAAGCCTTGATCATTTGCATCTTGGCGTGCCACATTGACAATTCACGCCATGCGATCAATCACTATTAATGTATACCAGGGTGTTAAGCAGAGAATAAATTTTCCACCACCAATCTGATATACATCAATAGAAATCAATTTAATTCACATGGAACGAAATCCAATGCCAGACACGCATCCATTTACAAGTCCGTTCTGGGTCTGAACGAAACCGGAGGCACCTGAGAGGTCCCCGCATATCCGTAACAATCAACAATAGTCCGCACGGCTACCACTGAAGCCACTTCAAGGTAGCTACTCCCATCATGGGTCTAGTAGCAACACATCCATTTGATGTGAAGATCGTCGGTCTTCAATCACCGTCTTCAACTTCGACTCTTCATCGTCGTAGTGATTATTCGGAATGAGTTAACCCGGTCTTTCCGAATAACTTGCGTATTTTTATATTTAAAAATCAAGTACTATAAGAACACATCCAACGCCTCATTCCAACTCAGAATATTCTTTTAAATAATATATTCATATTGTTCTATCAAAGATAAATTCTTTAAATTTATCCTTAAATCTCTCTGTTAAAGATTTATTAAAACACAGTTTGGTTTTAAATATCACAAATCATTACTCAATGATTATTTAAGAAAGTAATCTTATCTTTAACTGGGTTAAAGAACTAATGTCATTTAAAACATAGTCCACGGTAAACCCAAAATCGTCTTCCATAAAATATGGAATCTTCACAGAAATCAATCAATATATATAATCGTTATAAATTTCTGTATCCGACCAATAATATAAATGGAATAACGGCAAATCCTCTTAAATTCCATATGTAGTATCGGTCTTCTTTTACAAAAACTTATCTCGGTTATTATTAATTCGAATTCTATTCAATTCCAATTTAATACATTAAATTGGAAAACTTTATTCTGAAGAATCTTCATTAAATCTTAATAAAAGATTTATAAATCCCAAATCATATTTTCACTGTTAGTTGAGTTAAAGAACAAATGTCGCTTAAAAGCACCGTTCACAATAAACCCAACTCACATTTCATCTTATTCCAATTACTAAATATAACTGAAAACTTTAATAATCTAAATAAAAGATTATTCTTTTCATACGGGGTTTAAGGACAGTGTTATTTAAGACACTATTCACGACAAACCCAAAATCCAATTTATTCAATTTAATCTTTAATTAAATATTAGCAAATTGGAAAACTTCATTAAATCTTAAATTTAATGATTTATTCTAGTTAATAACTAGTTCATTTCAATAAAAATATATTCTTCTAAAATATATTCTTTTTCTAAGATGTTTTCTAAAATATTCTTTTTTCCAAAATATACTTAAAATGTTCTTTTTCTAGAATATCATTTTTGGAACGTGGCCCAATCAACAACCACATATCGCATGTAATCAATAATCATGATAAATAATTATCAAGCATCTAAATAACAACCAAAGTGGATTCTACACTAAATATTGGGACTAGTGTGGTTCATCCCAACACCCGTGTGGGGTTTCATCCAACAAACAAATAATAAATTATTTGTGCACTTGGGCGATATGTAAAAATTATCAACCCAATCACATAAACAAGTCGAGTAACTCGTAAATGGAAGTGTAATATCCAGTTTGAATATACTAACATTTTATTTAACACATCAAATATCTCAACATCACAGATAACATCTCAATTCTTTTTATTGTTGACAAATGACAATAAAAATCTTAACTCTTATTTATTTACCAAATTGTATATTTTTTTGGTCTCATTCATTTTAATTACAAGATGAATATTTTACTTCGTCTCTTTAAAAATGACAAGAATATCTCTTTTATTCTAATTCTTTTAAAGTGACAAAAATTGTAATTTTGTCTAATTCCTTTTCAATATACAAAATATGATACTTTTGTCAAATTCCTTTCAATGTAACAAAATATGATAATTTTTTCTAATCTTTCCAATGGAACAAAATATGAATTTCTACTTCATACCTTTTAATGTGACAAAAATGTCAATTACTACTTCACTCTTTTTAATGTATAAAAATATACATTTTTAACGCATTCTCTTTTTAATGTATAGAAATATACATCCTTAACTTCTTCTTTTTAATGTATAAAAATATACATTTTGAGTGCCATTCTTATTATAACAAAAATGACTATTTTGATGCCATTTCACATTACACAAAAATGTTAATTTTGTCTAATCTTTATAATGTAAACAAAAATGTTAATTTTTCTTTAATCCTTTTAAAAGTAAACCAAAATTGTTAATTTAATTCTAATGTACATTTTTCACTAAAATGAGATTTAAATTTTTATGTACATTTTTCACTAAAAATGGGATTCTAATTCTAATGTCATCCTTTACATAAAATGTAAATTCTAGTTCTAATGTTATCTTTTCATAAAATGTAAATTCTTGTTCTAATGTCATCTTTACATAAAATGTAAATTCTAGTTCTAATGTCATCCTTTACCTAAAATGTAAATTCTATTTCTAATGTCATATTTTACATGAAATGTAAATCCTTATCAAATCCTTTTTATGTTAACAAAATGCATATTCTTATCAAATCCTTTTTATGTTAACAAAATGCATATTCTTGTTTTAATCTCTTTTAATGCACAAAATGTTTATTTTAATTAATCCCTTTCTAATGCCCAAAAATGACTATTTCTGTTTAATCCCTTCCTACAAAAATGTTCATTTTCCTTTAATACATTTTTAACATATACAAATGTTCATTTTTCTTTAATCTTTTTAACATATAAAAATGTTCATTTTTCATTTAACTAACATGTTTAACACAAAAATGTTATCTTGTCCCACTAATCATGTTTTTACACAAAATGATGTTTATCTCACTAACATATTTTTTTCTACACAAAGTGATGTTATTCTTATTTCACTAATCATGTTTTGTCAAAAATGTTATTCTTATATAATCCTTATTAAATGACAAAAAACGTGATTTTTGGAAAATCCTCATTTAACTAACAAAAATGTGTATTTTATATAACTCTTATTAAATGACAAAAAAAATGTCTCTTTTATTTCATTCTTATTAAAGTGACAAAATGTCCCTTTTTAAATTCATTCTTTTTAATGTGACAAAAATGTCCATTTTATCATATTAAACATTTCTAAACAAAAATGCCTTTTTTTTTATCATATTTAACATTTCTAAACACTTCTATATTGTCATCAATATAACAATAAAACATGATTTTTTTTTATTGAAAAGAATGTTACTTAGAAATCTGTTCTTTTCATTGCAAAAGGATGTTTAACAAAATTTATTCTTTTATATGAAAAAAAACTGTTTAACAAAATATATTCTTTTATTTGAAAACAAACTGTTTAACAAAATCTATTCTTTTATTTGAAAACAAACTGTTTAACAAAATCTATTCTTTTATTTGAAAACAAACTTTTAATCAAAAATGTCATTTTGATTTGCATAACAAATTTCAAATAAAAATGTTGTTTTTATTTTCATAACAGATTTCTAATCAAAAATGTTAATTTTGATTTGAATGTGACATTTTATAATAAAAATGAGATTTTATTCTAATGTACATTCTTATTCTAATTAAACATGTTTAACAAAATGACATGTTTATTCTAATTAAACTTTTCTAATTAAAATGACAATTTATTTCTAAAATAACACTTTTACTAAAATGATGTCATATTAACAAGACATGTTCCCTAATCATAAATGATATTGTTATTCACAAAGATGTGTTTCTAACTTGAATGATATCTTTAATCTACAAAAACTACAATCAACATAATCAACAAGCAACGAAGCAATATCATACATCGCAGATCTGAATTAATTTACACACACACCATGATTTATAAGAGCAAGAAAAATAATTAAAATCTAATTAAATTATTAAATCAGAATTCTCACATCGATTTTGATTCTGTTCAGTTCAGAGTTGATTTTTCTTCAATTTCTGATCTGCTCTGATTCAGATCTGGATTGGCCTACGTTGTAGATCTCTGAAAGACGATTCCAACGGATCTTTGTTTGCTAAATTCTGATATCATATGAACAACTTATGATTTTTTAAACTTTAATTACAATTTAAATTTATTAAAATATAATTAAACCTTAACTACTTTGTTAATGCGTCTTCCTAGCTCCTTCGTTCATTACTGGAACCCAACGTCCACCTTCAAAGCTCCTTGTCGCACCAACCTTCAAGCCCCCAGACCATCATCCAAGAACACCACGCTGAAGCCCATCGCGAAGGACACCGCCGCCCACACCCTTGACCATCTCACACCCCCCGCGCTCCTAAAGTGTTGTGCGAACGCAGTCCCTTCCCATTCGAAATTCAAACCATCCATGCCCCGAGAATCGATCATAGCCGTATAAAATCAAAGAGTGGAAGGAGTGCTATAATCGTCTCCTTAATTTCATAACCTGATTCGTATTTGAATTGAAGAGATTAACTAATTTGTTTCTGTCGTTTTCAGCCATTGAAGAACAAGACCCGGTGGCTACTGTAAAAGGATTAGGGTTAGCGTATAGAATACCGTATTTATAGTGTATTTTATTTTATTTATTTATTCTTTTAAGTGAAAATTAGGGTCACATCCTTACAATTAATCCTAATTAAGCTCACATCCTCCCCTATGAAAAAGTTTAAATTACATCCTTATTTTTAAACTAACCGCGTATTTGTGACTAATTTGCCCAATTTCAATATTTCAGCTCAACACACAGATTTCATTACAGCTAGGTTTTTTTTCTTTAATTATTTTTAAATTACACCTTAATTAACGGCAAATTAGCAGATCTTGCGATTAATTCTGAGGATATTTCGTGATTTAGTTTTCTTCCAAAATATAATCCTGCTAATGGCGGCTGCATTTTGTTTTTGAGGTTCCATTCGCGTCCAGTACATATTGAAATTGGTTTGCAATTTTTCAACTGATCTGTTACATTGAACGATTGTGCTTGAAATGGCTTCATCTTCCTTTAGGTAAAATTTCCGTTTTTTTTTTCTAGTTTTCATTCTTCAATCTGTATTGGTTGATTCAGTAGATTTTATTGACGGAATTGTCTAGTGTTATTGATGTGTAATTTAAATAATTTATAAAGTTTCATTTTTTATTTTTATTTTGATGAATTTACAGTATTATAATTTAATCTTGCAAATTTGTAGTTCAACTGTTGTACGTACATGTATAAAAGTATGCATATATAGTATATATGAGCATATATAAATGCAAATATTGGTATATTATGTCTGTTTGGATGTACTCAGCAAATTTGTGTGCAAGTACATAAATTTTATGTTTATAACTATGCAAATTACTGAAATTAATTTTTTTCCTCGGCCTGCCTGTTTATCAGTTCAATGATTCTATTACTTTTGGGTTAATTTATGCATAATATATGTGTTCAGGTTTTCTTTAAATTTCAAAATTTTCAAAATATATGTATCTTTTGCAGATATATATACACTTATTACTGTTTATTGCATCTTAGTCTGCATTTAATTGTATTCCTACGTTTTTTGCTACTAATTTTATTTGGCTACTGATGATTTTACTGATTAATTTTTAATTTTTTAATTTTTTAATTTTTCCTCCAGTTGTCCTTCAAACATTGGTGTGTTGGTGCTGCTCAAGTATGGGAATGATAGTTTTTCTATTCGTCTCTATTTGGACAGTACAGTTGATACTGTTATAGATGCTGTTTGTGGTAAATGGATTGAATTACGTCCGTTGTCATTGGGTTTGAATCACATTAGAGATGGTTTGAGAAGAAATATAGAAAATAATTCTGATCTTCATTCCATTCTTTTATTGGCTGCACATTATCGTGAAGATTACTTGGTTTTTTTTGTCGACGTTAATCGAAGTAATTCTTCTGTTGCTCCTGATAGCAATTCATCTTTAGTTTGTGATTCATCTTTTGGTAGTAGTAGTGAGTCAAACAACCAATTTAAGCAATTGTTGAAAACTGATTTGAATCAATCAGTTTTCTCTAGTGTTGGTCAACAATTTAAAGGAGGTGTCACTGAGTTTACTTTATTTGATGATGTATAGCATGAAAACTGGATATAAACTTAATTTGCTTAAGAATGATAAAGAAAGAGTTACTGCTGTTTGCTCCAAAAAAAATTGTTCTTTCAGGATTCATGCTTCGCTCAAGTTTAATCTGCCAGGATATTTTGTTGTAAAGAGGTTACACCCGGAACATAATTGTGGTGCTGGAATTCATGATATAAACAATCCCGTTATATCCAATAAATTGATTAAACTTTTGGTTTGTAACCATATTCATGCAAATCCTTTAATGAAAACAAAGGACATTATTAACTTGTTTCAAACTGAGTACAATGTCATATTGAAGTATTATTATGCTTATAGTGGAAAGAGATTGGCATTAGATGATTTACATGGTAGCGACGTAATGTCCTACCATCATTTGCAGTCTTTTTGTGATGCAGTTCTTTATACTAATCCTGGAAGTACAGTTGTTTTGGAGTGCATTGATTCTACCCGTCAATTCGAGAGGGTATTTATTGGATTTGAGGCCTGTGCGTTTGGATTTCAATTTTGTCGACCACTAATTTTTGTTGATGCTACGTTTATGAAGGGAAGAGCTCAAGGGTGTTTAATGGCTGCTACTGGTAAAAATGGAAATGAAGGTATTTTTTTTTAATGTTTATTTTCCCTTGTTCTTCTGTCAGTAATCTTAAATTTTAACAATTTTAATTAATGTTTGTTTGAAACTGTACATCTACATATGCCATTATTTATAATAGTTGCATCCATTTATGATATAATTCTGAACATACGAATAGTACTACGCTTCTTCAGTTTCAGAAATGCGTAAAATACAGTAAAATTAATTAACATAAGAGTACAATTATTTCAGTTTTTTTGACTACTCATACAAATAGTCGAAAATCTTTCACATTCATATGCAATTTATATAAATATTTGCATTCTATCATGCAATTATTCTGTCTGTACGCTGTTCAAGCTAATGTTATTTTTATTATCAAATAGAAATGAAATTATTTTTAAAACCTACATCAAATTGTGAATTTTTTATTATTTATGTACCATTGGAAAACAAAATTTATGCATTTTTTCAACAAAAATGTACTGTCACATATAACATCTACTATATTATTTCTAATCAATTTCCCACATTCATCCTTTTTTAAAATAAATATTCCTGTTCCTTATTACAATATTAAACAATTTTTTTTAAAAACAGGTTTTTTCCCTATAGCAATTGCAATTGTATCTGGCGAAGATGAAGCTAATTGGATTTGGTTTTGTGAACAACTAAGAGAGTTTCTTAAAGAAGATTCTAGAAGCTATGTTTTCATATCTGATCGTCATCCAGGTATCCTTGTTGCTATTCCACGGGTGTTTCCAAATTCATTCCATGGATCCTGCTTTTATCATTTGACCAACAATTTAAAAGTTGCTTTAAAATCGCATTTTTCAAAAACAAATAAAAGGATGTTGCTGGATTCGTTCTCAAGAATTACTTAGATTTCAATGCTGCTTTGAAGAATTTTAGAGATGTAGGTTGATCGACTGTAACAAACTTTTTGAATGGAATTCCATTTGAGAAATTTACTAACGTATTCTTCCCTGGTTGTCGTTACGGTGAAATGTCTTCAAATTGTTCAGAAAGTTTTAATAAGTGGATTCTGGAAGAACGACATTTACCCATCACTGCTTGTTTAGATAAAATTAGAATGAAGTTAATGAAGCTCATGTCTGATCGTCGTGAAGTAGCTTCTACTTGGAATAGCGTTTTATGTCCTGCTATTGAAACTAGATTAAGAAGTCTACATTTGGAAGGTGCATCTTGGTTTGTTATCAAATCAAGTGAGTATAAATTTGAAGTTTGTTCTCCTGTACATCAATTTGTTGATTTATACAATCGAGTTTGTACATGTAATGTGTGGCAAATTAGCGGTTTTCCTTGCGCTCATGCCGTCAGAAGTATTTTAAGCTGTGAAACCTTGTCTGTGTACGACTACATTGAATCTTATTTCAAAGTTGGACATTTTCAGCTCACCTATTCACATCCTATTAATCCTGTCATAAATTATATGGGTGAAGACGTGGCTGTTGAAGATGCAATTATAGCTCCTCCAAAAGGTAGAAGATTGCCTGGTCGTCCATCCTCTTCTAAAAGGTTAAAATCAGCCGGTGAATTTACAAAGACTACAAGATGTGGTGTGTGCAAGAAGCTTGGTCATAACAAAAGGACTTGTTCTTCAATAGCAGACTAATTTTTTTTTCCGTTTTAAACAAATAAATGTAATCTTTGTTCAACTGAATAATGTTCTGAACAATTATGTTCAACTTTGTTTTATTTCATTATATTTGATGTTTATTCTAGTGTACTATCGTTTATTTCATTACATTACTACTGTTTATATTGTTATTCAATTTACATGAATATTAATATGCAATTATTTCATTTATCGGCATATAAATATGCACTTATTCACTTTATTTCAATAATTTACTACCGCTGTATATGACCCATACTGCTATTGTTTAAATAGCTTATTTCTACGCAATTATTTCTTATACTTGCATACATGTACGAACTTATATTGATTATTTAGATAACCATGCGTATTTTTTCACTTATGCATACATGTACTAAGCAATTCTGATTTGTTGCATCTACGTATGACAGCATGTACATCACAGCATAATGTATTCCACTATTATATTCTGTTGCATAAATATATGCAAATATTCTTATTAATTGGTTGTACATATGCAATCGTTCAATCCGTAGACGTATTCTTTTATATTTTTTAATTCTTGTTTCATTTTACAAACATGTACTATACTAACGTACGCTTTTTTAAATCATGTGTTACACTAATTAACATTTGCTTTATATTGGTAACATCAATTGTTGTACTGATTTTACAATTATTTGCGCTACATATTTCAACTTTTTTAAAAAGCATACATATTTCAATGCTTGTATGTAATATATGTTCAATGAACATATTATTTACCTCATTCCTCTATATGTTCGTACATAAAAAAACTATCTTACAAGTGCATAGATTTTCGTATTTCATTTACTTAAACAATAATGTGCATAATTGAACAACATTTGCACTAAAGTATGCAAGTATTACGAATAATTGCATACAGCGAAATAACAAATTATAAACAACTACATTTCATTCAAAAATTTTAAAATACTTCATTTGAAACATAAAATCTTCCACCATTCCATCTAACACAGAAGAAAACAATGTCACCGTAGTTCCACTACATAAAACCGCTGCTAATATATATACATCATCAATTATCAAATTTATACTATCTTGTTCGCTGATGACAGAAAAAATTTCTGTGTCAAGTTTTCGACTGGATCCCAACTGTGCGGTTTACAATTTAGAATCTTGTATGCAAGACTAGCTCTTTGAAGATACATTGCTTGTGGTTTGTAAATTTCATCCCCTGCATCTAGTTCCATGTTCTCAGATCTCTGCTTGATAAAATTCATCACAAACATTGCGCATTCAACACTGCAAAAACATAAAAAAATAAAAGGTTATTTACAATTATTTTTTATTCTTAAAAGAATTATTTTCTACTATACGCATATATAATTGAACTAACTTTAAAAAACACACTGTAGTATGACGTATATCTAAATCTTTTTACTTACGTCTGTCCTTGCTTAGGGCAATTAGCAAATTCAATATCCTTTTGTTCCACATAATTCTTCCCCAGCATTTTTTTCACAAATGCATGTACGTACTTTCTCTATTCAACACATCAAGCAATTAGTTAATATTATTATTGAAATATTTAATACGCTTATCTACACACATACCATTTTATCCGCTATTTTCTGGTGTTCTCCACCATCACGTCTTGGTTTATTTGAATCATAATGTATCCATCTTATCTCTTCTTTTTCAAACTCTAACAGTGAAAAATGATTTCCATGGTGTATAGGGATGAATATTTTTTTACAAGACTTGTACTCTTCCTTCACTGGAATATCAACTAATTTTTTAACTTGTCGCATTGACTTCGTATTAAGAAAATGCTGTAAATGATCAAATTCAGCGAAAAATTAATAATTGGTCTCACTGAATTTATATTACAAAAAAAAAAAACACTACTTACAGAAGCTATAGTTTTTAAGCATAGAATTTCTGGGTGTTCCTTCCGCAGTTCATATGCAAACCAGTCGATAATCTATTAAAACAAGTATTATTTACTACTTTCTTCTGTAATTAGTCATACTATAACACTATTTGTTTCCTGTTATACCTGTGCGTCAATAAAATAGCCACGTATCAAATCTGCCCAAACAGTTCCAACTATGATAATGTCTTCATTCCCATTTAGGTAAGCGCTTTTCCTGTTATTTAACAAATTTAATGAAATTAACAAACATTGGATGTTGTTCTACTTTTGTGTCAAAGTACTACTGCTTACTTGAATATGTATGTATGTGTATATATATATATATATATATATATATATATATATATATATATATGCAACTATGTACAAAACTTGCATATATTTATGCAATTATACATATTAATCTAAATAAAATCACCACTGAAGCTACAAGCTTGATTTTAAGTATACATGTTTTCTAAATTCATTTTTCAAGTATTACAAATACTTAAATTTTTTACTGTGCCAAAATAATATTTCATTGCAAAGTATTACTACCTAATTACAATTGCATAATAAACTTACCTTAGTCCAGTCACTAAAACGAACTCTTCCATTTGCTTAATCTGATGCTCCTCCAACTGCTTGACATTATTTAACTTTCTAATATTCAGCTTGGTACCCATTTGAGTTTCTTCACTTTTTGGAACATTTTGAACGTTCTCCACCACCACAGTCTCCATTTCTTTCAGTTTCAGTTTTCCTTCATCTGAAATTAATAACAAATTTACACAAACTATAGTTATCTAACATATAAATTTAAAACATTTTTAAACTCATAAATAAATATTATTTTTTAACCATTCTTTCTTTTTAAAGACCGAAGTTCCCACTTCTTTCCCTCTATCTTCTTGTGACGCGTAATACGTTTTTTGTCTTTGCCACATACATTATCCTGCTGTTGTTCTGTCCTTACCTCTTTTTTATCTTCAACACCTACAACAACAATATCATCATCCTTTATCTTATTGTTATCTATTTAAACAAACTTAGCACCATTAGTATATAAATATGTGTTATTAAAGACGCATAAATAATAAATAATTGCAAACAAGCATGAATTTATTCAGACCAGTCTCAATTACACGTGAGTAAATTCAAATAATCATGTGACTATCTGAATAATTGGTCATACATGAGATAATAATCTACGTAGAATAATAAAACGAGCCCAAATATTTAAATATCTACGCAAAACATTCATTTCCAGTTAACAACCCACCAGATACATGTATTTGGAAAAACCAATTAACACCTCACCAGAAAAAACATACACAAACGAGTGCATTTCCTTTGTAACCAATTATTGTTTTTCATACTTTTTTCATGTAAGTAATATTAGCATCAGCAATTGTTAATTTTTAAAACGAACATAAAATAAACTCATACATATTTTGAATATATTTTTAATTTATTTTGGTGATAATTTGTATAAATTTATAATTTCATAAATTACCTTTTATAAGTTCTTCCCTTCTCATTTCTTTCCCCTTTTCCCATGCTACCTCATATACCACTGTATTGTCTTCTGCATTTTTAACTTCCTCTTCTTTCTCAACATCTGATGTATTTTCTTTATTACCTCCATCATTATCATCAAATTTGTTGTCTTTATCCTGAACTTTGTCCTGATCTTCTCCATTCACTATCCCCAAGTTTTCATCATGCACTATTCTCTCATATGTTCATAAAAATTTACTGTCATTTATAATTTTAAATATATGCATACAATACTTAAAAAAATTCACTTATTCGAACACTATCATGCAATTATTCACAGTCTAGTAACAATGGGCACCACACAAGTCTAAATATGTGCATACGTGCATGCTATATTTTAAATTAATTGCATAATATTCTGCTAATTTTTCTCTTGTCAAACAATTTACTACTTTAATCAATTTCTGCAATTTTATTCATATATCCATGCAATAAATATTTTAATATTCAGTGTTACATGCAGTAATTATTATTACACTATCAGCTTTCTCCAACTCTGAATTTACACCTTCTAGTACCTCTACATTGACCATCTGCTCTTTTTCCGGGTCGTGTACCTTTATGGTCTGCTCCTTTGGTTGTCCACCCAACTTAGTTTGTTTCTTCTCAGGATCTACCAACAACTTTAAAATAAATTTCTCCTTGACCATCTCTTTCTTCCCTTTTTGGTGTTCGTTTTTTTTGAAACACTTCTCTTCATTATCTTTTTTCTGCTCCTCATGTTCTTCACTCCCACTATCAGTCCGCTCACTATCGTCACATACGTTCATTTCATCATGATCTTGTGCATCATCTTTTGCATTACTATCCTTTTCCTCATCATCTACATCCATCTCGTCTACATCATCTTCTAATGGTTGCTGCTGCTCCTCAGTATCGGCTGATGACGTTTCAGCCTCAATTTTATCAATTCTTTTTTTCAACCTCGAAATCTCCTCTTTCAACTTCCTATTCTCCAACTTTAACCGAGCAATCATTTTTTTGTACTTTTTTTCTGTTTTATTAAACACTGCTTGATACTCAGCATCCTTCTCAACAGATTGTTTAAGCAACTTCACATCTTTTTCCTCTTTATCCTACAAAACCAAATCAACAAGTAACATTTAATCCAACACTTGAATATTTGCATACATGGTTACAATAATGTTAAAAAATTTACTAAAATCATGAAATTATTCTACATCAAGTTCATTAAAATTTCCCAATATATGCATATTGTTTTACAAATAGATGAAATATCATCATGTAATTATGTTACTATTTCACACACTTTTAAAAAATTAACTAAAAAATATTTGTAAGTAATTTCACATAACTACTGATTTCTTCTAAAAACTTTCACCCCTATACGATTGTTTTTTAAACATGCCTACAGTAAGAAAATATACCAATTATATGTGTATATATATATATATACACACACAAACATAAATACTTTTTAACATCATACATAACTAAAACTATTCTTATACTTGTAGTACTCATTAATAACTCAAAAAGAGAGTAATGATCTTACAATGTTGAAAGTGACATTCAACAACATTGCTGGCTTTAACAATGTGATATCCCATTTACCAGCCAATGGGTATAACGAGCTGTTGTACACTTCCTTTGATGTTTTTAGTACATATGTTTCTTCACATATCCACCACTACATAAAAAAAATTATTAACATAAACAATAAAAAAAAACTCATAATTAAATACTAAATTAATAAAACTTACTAAGAGTAGCGTCACGCAAGCATTAATCTTTCGTGGGGTTTCATGATACTTGTCAATTTGGTGTAATATATGGTTATGAAGGGTTTTAGGCCATGATATTGTCATCAACTTCTTGTTGCATACACAATACGGTACTATCGTCCGAGGTAATGTGTAGTTTGCATTGGACACAAGGAACGTGGCTGCAAGATATAGAAACACAAGCTTTACAGTATCAAAACATTCTTCTTCAGACCTTCCATTTATTGTACTGTAAATTTCTCTCTCAATATTCCTTTTGTTAATAGCCACTTCATTCTTAAAGTGTCTTTCTACAAATGACTTAAACTCCTCATCCTCCTTATCCTCCTTCTTCAAATGACCACTTGTTTTTATCATCTCACCTTCAACTGGAGCATTTAACAGCTTTTTAATATCTTCCTCTTTGAATGTTACTATTAAGTCTCCAAACTGAAAATATTTCAAATGCTTCTTATAACTTTTGATTATAATATCCAAAGTGATAGAATTTTTAGTTGTCTCCGATGAAGAAATTACACCATCAAATATCATATCTATAAAATTTCCTACAGGAATTTTTGCAAGTAAGAAGCTGTGCTGACCAGTAAATAATCCTTCCTCCTTAATTCTGTCGACCAAATCTATGAACGATTTCAAATTATTCCTGTACACTTCTTCCTTTTTTACTCCTCTACCTACTTCAGCAATTTTTCTTTTCTTCGTTACCTGTACAGATGATTTTTCTTGTTCAGTTGTTACTGACGCCATTTCTGCAATCCCAACACCATCTTTATTTTCTTCAACATTTTGTTTCTGTAATAAAAAATAAAAACAATTTGTTGTAACATTAAATAAAGTCACTCGGTTATAACAAAATAGTTGACGACTACACAATTTCTACATCAATTCTGTTTAAATAAATATTAATTATACACATCCAGTACATAATTGTAGAGTCTAATGCAACAATACTACTTATCTTATATTTAATTGCACATATTGATGCAACAATACATTGATTGTTTCACAAATGTAAGAAAACCAATTTTAAACCTGCATACACAAATAAAACAATAAAATTTAACTGCAAACATTGAAGGAACTAAATGCACACAGTTGCACACTTATATGAAACTATTCATATTAACCACATACAAGAATGAAACAATTAAATTTGACTGCATGCGCTTATTAACATGCTAATATTTGCATACTTTACTGAAAAACTTATGTTACACTGCATACACTGATGCAACTATATGTTGATAGTTGCACATTTGAATGAAATATTTAAAAATTTACTACATATCTTACTGCAACAATCTGTTTTAAATCTCCACAATTGTACGCAATATTTCTAATTATTTTCATTCACTAATCATACATTTCTACAAAAAAAGTATTTCAAATATATTTAATTCCAAATAAATCAACAAACCACAACTATAATTTTAATATCAACACAAAAACACATTCTAAAATGTGCACACGCAATCAAACATAATATGTTTAGTTACAAAAATATATGTAATATTCTACTTGTATATGCACACTTTTATGCAACATTAAGAAATAAGCGCATACAATTTTGTCATAAAACTTCGACCATCGTACAACTATCTTAAAAAATGTGGCTACAGTTCTTTCATTAAAGTCCTTTATATATTACAGCTGCACAAAAGAATACAACAATTCTATCTAATTTCATCCACAAATGCAAGATTTTGATTACCTACCATTTCAATTAATTTGAATACTAAACCTTTCTAATATATCTAACGCACCCATTTAACTATTCTACAAACAAACATTACGAAATACATATGACTAAAAAATATGCACGTATAATTGTACATGAACTTCTTACATGCATATAATTTTAAAATAATTTCAAAAACATGCCTAGTTCTATGAAATTTTTTCTCCTTTATTCAACTGATGAGGTGTTAACTAATTTTTCACATTTTTCAAAAATTAGTTATTTTTCGCCTTGACTCCGACAACAATTCATGCATTCTTAACTACTGCAAATATGTTTCTAGATTATACAAACAATATCTTGCACTCCTTCAATAAATCTTATTAGCTACATATAATCACGAAATATTTTTAAATCTTTCATACAATTATGCATCTTTCCGTAGAAAATAACTCAACATCAAGAAAAAATATGATTTATATCAAACATGAACAAAATGCACGGTTGCATGCACTGATTCATAAGGACAGCAGATAATTTGTCCACAATACGTAAATCAAGAATCTGCGTATAATACTACATCTACAATTGCAACTTTTCAACTTATGTTCTTGTAAAACTGCACATATTTAAACTATTTGGACCCAAATATGACGTTATTTACAATCCATTCATACTACAGCTCTTTATTTCGACCTCATACCTTATCCTTTAAAAACTACAGAAATATTTGCACAATACGAACACAAGATTGGAATGCGAAATAACACAAGAAGATTTATACCTTTTTCCTCGCCATATCGAATAGATTGAAGAAGACGACAGAGAATTGGAGCAAAAAACTGCAAGATCTCAATCAAATTGATGATGGCCGCCTCTTGATTTTAACAGAAATATTTCTAGGGTTTTGGAGAACCGAGGATTTAGGGTTAAGCGAAATTAATGGAGCGGCTTGACTTATTAAATGACCACAACTCGTTTTCGTTTGTGTTTAAATTGAACGTAAGGGTAAAACTGGTATTATTTTAGAGCGGTTTCAAAAATAGGGATGTTTTTTACAATATTTTTATCACCGGGTTTTTTTAACATTTAGAAACTTAATAGGGACCTGTAAAAAACGCACCCTTCTTTTAATTCGTAAATTACCTGTTTACTATCCCGAACTCCAAATCGAACTCAACGAATGTTGCCCCTAGCTAAATACCCCCATCCCGGACACATTGGAATATGTTTCATAACCCAATTCGTTTACGATATGTCTTTCTTTAAGTTTAATTATAAATCATTTAATTATTAAATTCAAACGTACATTTTAAATTACCGGGGCCACATACGGACTCTAAAAATTACAGAAAAATTATTTCTAGCTATGTTTTGACAGTACGGTTCTAACAAGACTAATTTCGTCGAATTCTGAGACTGTTTGAAAAATGGCCTTTTTCTAGTCGATTAAATTTTACCAAAACTGACAAAACACGTTTTCCTCTGCCACGCTCACATATTAATTCGAAAAATTCTGGAAAATTAAACTTAACAATAATTTGACATTCCGGTTCCAACAAAAGTGGTTTCGTCGAAAACCGAGGTCGTTTGTAAAATGGCTATTTTTAAGGCCAATATATTTAATTAAAATATATATAAATTCTACAGCGACTTTTCTAAATTTTAAACTGGGCATAACTTTTGATTTATTTAACGAAATTTCAAATTTTCAGATTCATTAGAAAGATATGATTAAACAGATTTAAATAGTTCTTGTTTCGCTCAATTTTGATTTAAAATGAATTATGTACATTCAGTCAAAGTTCAAACTCAAATTTCCAAACTGCAGCGCTGTTTTAAACTCCTTTTATAATTAAATTAAATTTATATGTTTTAAAATAAATTTTTAGTCGTTATTATTCAAAATAAATTATTTTAAATAATAAAATCTATTAAAATTTCTAAAATAAAATTTTTTAAATTGGCCCCAAAATTCCGGGTTGTTACAGTGGTTTTCTTTCATAACTATCAGATAAACAACGTTAACATTTTAAAACCATGGGAACATGTTTTTTTTTTTAAATATTGTTATTTAAAGGTGTAACACATCATAATATTCCCATATACCGAGGTCTCATGGAAAAAAAAAAATCTAAAAAAGGGAATTGTAGATAATTTGTATCACGACAATATCTTTTTTTTGTTAATATTTGTAATACCTTTGATGTCACACTATTTTATGTCAACACGAACTGTCAAAAATACCCCTTTTGTAGGTATTATCAAAGCATGTTTAAATTAGGTAATAAGATTTAATTTACAAAATCAAAATCTCATTCAACAAATATTTCAAATTTTAATGTGCATTAAAAGTAGGATCAAATAAATAAGCTTCATTTGCTAATTTCAAACTCCTCACTACAAATATTTTTACTTGTTAATATTCCATAAAGTATAATCCGATGTTAAACTCTTTCTACAAATTTAGATGCAACTCTATGAATATTTTCTGATTTTAATATAATTTAAAATTTGAATTTAATGTTAAGTAATTCACGGATTGCACATATGTTAAAATTTGGATTTAATATAATTTAAAATTTGGATTTAATATAATTTAAAATTTGGATTTAAAATTTTAATTAAACGTCTATCGCGACGAAATGAATATATCTTCCTTGCCTAACTTAAGCCTTCTTTTTAATAGGAAAGTAATTAAATCTTGAACAATAAATATAGGTAAAAGCAAAATTCTACATGGCAAATTCTATTCAAACACCACAAATTGCTTTACCTACACCATGGGATTTTAAATAAAATTTCCGACCAAAATGACCTTATTAAAAAAGAATCAATATTAAAGAATGAAAATATATACAATTCTCCCCTGTTTGCATTATGTATACTCAATATAATTTCTCTTGTAAAGTTAGTATATTATAAATTAATTTATATCACAGTTAAATTAACTTTATATTTCTTTTGAGGATTAAAATATATTCATATCGTTACAAGCAACATTTATATACAATCAATTTTAACAGTTTTCATTTTAATTAAATATAAATTTTAAATTTTAAAAATAACTGCTAAAATTAATGTTATACAGAGTACTAAAATTCTTCAATCTTTCATTCAAATCTAATCATGTTTAAATTTAACACCAAAATCTAACTAGTTTAACTTTCTAATATTTAAAAAAATAAGTTCAAATTTCCATCGTTTAAAATTAAAAGTGATTTAAAAATAAAACAATCAAATAGATACTAGTGTTAAAATAAGTTTTTTTTTAAGTTTTAGGTAAATATATTGCAATGAATTATCAGTTTTATGTAATTTAGTTTTAAGGTTAAAGAAAGGAAAGGTAATGAAAATATAAAAGGGTAATTTTGTGAAAAACATGATGTGTGAAAAAAAAAATTTGGTGTATGCTATTTTATTTTATTTTATGGTGTATGTTAAAGAACTATAGGTGTATGAATATAATTAGTCATTCTACATTTTGCCCGACATGTTGAAAATGGCATTGTTATATGCAGTTCAGGATTATTTAGGGCTTCCACACCAAAAATGGTTTTTGGACAAAACCGGCTCTGGAACGAGTAACTTTGTTTTTATTTTAAATTTTTAAAATCATAAAATCGAATCGAAAATTTCAGGTAAATTCAGGGTTTTGAGGTTATTATTTAGAGCATATAGTCGTATATGACAGGTCTTCAATTATAAAAATGAATTGCTTGTGCCAATCTTCAGTCTTCACTGACTTAAATTGCTCGAGTGTTTGACCTTCAAAATCTACACTGACTTGCAGTATCAAGATGCATGCCTGCAATAAATACTCCTCCTCTGGTCATCTATATATTCATACTTCTATCCACTACATGAAAGAACTTATCCAGCTTGCTGTATTTCTTGTGCACGATGGGACCAATATTAAGTGTAATTCTATCTTCAACTGTCAAACTTCTTCTTCATCCTCTTTTCACACTTCATTTGTATGTCATAAGCCGTGTACCAGATTTGTTTAACCACTTTTCTCCACGAAGTAGGCAACTAATTTCAACCTACAATTGTGTACAGTTTCCTATGTATCAAACAAAAAGAGAAGTAACTGAGAAAGTGAAATGTGTGTTTTGTCTTTGTGATATTGAAGCAAGTGAAGATATCAGCTCACTGAAATGTGGGCACATCTTCCATGGAAAATGTTTGAGTAGATGGCTCGAGTACAGACGGGATACATGTCCCCTCTGTCGATGCTCATTAACCGAAGCTGATGAAGAAGAAGAAGATGTCACTGACTTTTCGTTTTTGCAATTTGTAGATGCAGCTGTGTACTGCCTATATGATCGCCTTAGATATGCAAGGGATTGAGCTGAATTCATGGCGTATAAGCTTCTTTCTTCCTTTTCTATCTAAGAAGTTTGAAATCATTTGAAAGTTTGTAGATATGTTCCTGTATAACTCAATATCATATCTATATAAGTTAGCTTCAAAAGCATGTTTCAAATCAATGGAGAAACATATCAAGAGTTTCAAATTGATTCTCTTATGAACATGATGTTCATAATTCAGATTGAACTTCCAAAAAATTTCATTCGATTAGGAATAGTTTAACATCTGATTAAGACCGTAAAAATGTTTTTCAAAAAAAAAAAGTATGGAGGTGTAGCAAATCCTTATTCTTGCAGGTATGTATGTACGTGAGGATCTAACTGTTGCTTGCAAACCATGGAATGGAGGAGGCATATTGAAATAGCTTAATTACCATGAAAAGGCATTATATGTGACATCTGACTCACTGTACCCCTAACAAAAGTTAATTAAGTGTTTCAAAAAATAACGGTTGAATGACTGTTCTGTGAGTTAAGTGTGCAAGGTTGAAGTCATACTCTTGTTAATATTGTACCTGAAGTGATATTTTTATTGTTGCTACAGGTTCTAAATTTGAAGCTTACATTTTTACGATTACACTGCTCAAAGTCCAAGTAGTGGGCCGGGCTTGAAATCCATTATTGTTACAGTAGATTATAGAGCAAGTACTATGCAAACTTGTATTTAGGCAAGTGTGCCTACAGTTTTCCTAATAAAATACCAAAGTTTAACACTATTTTCAACTTATGACCAATAAAATGATGATTTTTGACCAAACTATAATAACATAAAAAGTAAGACTTGTATTTTTCGTAAGCTTCCAACTGGTTCGCTGTTTTTAATTTTGCATTTTCGTCTAAATAAAACTACGCACTCATAATATATTACTAAAAAAGTAATTGTTTTTAACAAAATAAAATTAAGATTTAAAACTGAAAACAATTTTATTACATTTTTTCTGTTTTTAGGACTTAAAAAAAGTATGGAAAACATTACGTTTCATTTTTATTCATCAACACTCGCAATAGTCAAGAAGTGTAACAAGAAATTTCGTTGTTTTTTGCATTTTGTAATACGGTTTAGAAATACAAAACTAAACGGATCTTTAGCTATGCATGATGCACATAAATTGAATGATTAAACTGTAGTACATCTTAGTATTAAAATTCTCATGTGATATATAACATACTATTTTTTAATTTACATTGGAATCATATTGTTCAAATGGTTATCTATCAACCAACTAAATGTTGCTCATTCTAACAACGTTGACTTAGAAACGCAGCATGCTTGTGTCAGTTTTGTTTTCAAATCTTGTTTGTTATTTTACCATTCGAGAGCGTCTGAGCCTTGTAAACGATGGATTTCTTACCTAGTTATTTTCTCTGGACTGCAGGTTTCTTCAGCATACGGACGTGCGTTTTCGAGACTTCGGATTCTCTGCTCACCCTGCTTGATGAAAATATAAGTCCCACATCGGTAAATGTTCAACTAAAATCCTGGATATATACTAAGAAGCTACAGTTCTCATCAACCAATTGATTTTGTGAACAAACTATGTAGCTCTAAATTATAAAATGCCAACACTGCTAAAAACGAATTTATAACTAATTTTTTTTATTTAGTACAGAAATTGTTTCTAGCGATGATGATTCAAAGTCGTCACGGAACACTGTAATACATATACTATTCCGGTTTCCTTATGTATTTTTTTTCCAATACCTTGTTCTGAGTTTTGCTCTAATACCATAATGTGACGCTTCATCCCAAAACTCACACTAACAAAAAGCACTAACAATTGATACCTTCTGCTATGTAGAGAATATGGCTAGTTAGAAGCTACATTCGCAAGTTTTACATTAAACGAGTACCGAATATGTCGATTGAGTATATTCTTTTTTCTTTTCACTTCAAGTGGATTGTCATATTCATGTCTAATATAAAACTATAGAAGAATCTATTTATAACAGAGTACAAGCACAACACATATAACAGATTACATATATATACAAACAACATAATATAACATTATATGTGTAACACAATATTATATTGATGTAAAAAATAGGGCTTGGTGCCTTGGGACTCTAGGGGTCTATGACACAATACTATATTAGTGCCAAAATTTAGGCTTTGTGTCTTAGGACTTTTGAGGTCTCATGGTTAAAAAGGCTGCTGATTGCAGTTTCGGCATGTTGCGCAGAAACAAGTTATTTTGATCATTTTTATCTGGCATGTCCATTCAATTGAATGGATACAATCGTTTCATTTTAAATGCGAAAAGACATTCATGCACCGCTTGGTTAAAGGGTTGCAACATTTTCAAAGGACATTAATGTTCAGATAGTCATCTGCACCAGCCTATAAATACATGGCCCAAAACGAGACATAATACACATTAGTTATTCTTCTCAATCTGCTACCTCTTCTTCAGAGTACACCTCTGTTCTAGTTTCTATACTCTACTTCAGTTCGTCAGAGCTCCGTTTGTTGGCAGCACACTACGGGGTTGGTCCGTTTTATCTTGTAAACCAAATTGCTATTACGTCTATCAGTGCATATGACGACAATATTATTTCAAGGAAACAAAATCTTTTCTGGACTCTGAAATTACTGAAATATTTATGTTCTAGCCTGTGGGTGACGATTCTGTACCGCTCCAATCTAGTATACAATCAGTCTCGCTTATTGTCGTTGTTGTAATTACAGTTTGACTTGACAATTATGGCATTATTGAGTAACATTGATTGCTGCTACTGTCTATTTGTAATACATCGTGTATCAACAAAAGATCTAACAATATAATACAATCATGTATTGACAAAAGATCTAACATTGTAATACAATCGTGTATTGCCAATAATTTTAACAAAGCCATCATTGACCCGCCTACCCATCAGGAAAAGGAAATTAGGATGTTTGGGGATTAGGATGAGTCGGGGGATGAGAACAATGCTCAAAGAGATTAAGATGGGATTAGGATGACCTGCCTGCCCATCATCAGCTTTAGGACTGGCGAAAGAATGGGCTGATGACCATGTTATAAGAGTGTATCGCCGAATAATTTTCCAAGCATGGGAGGATGTCTGGAGATTAGGATGAGTTGGGGGATGAGAACAATGCTCAAAGAGATTAAGATGGGATTAGGATGACCTGCCTACCCATCATCAGCTTTAGGACTGGCGAAAGAATGGACTGATGACCATGTTATAATAGTGTATCGCCGAATAATTTTCCAAGCATGGGAGGATGTCTGGAGATTAGGATGAGTCGGGGGATGAGAATAATGACAGAGACATGCAGGTACTTGTCTTTTTGGTTGTTTTGTTTTTTGTAAATAAAAACATGTGTTCTTGGGATATTCATATGTGGATGTTTTTGTGAAATGTAAGAGTTGTTGTAGATATTTTATTTTGTTATGGAATTTATGATGTTGATATTTGTCTCGTGTGTGTGTGTGTGTGTGTGTTTGCAGTGTATGCATTAGTTTGTGATATATATGTTAGCCTGTGGTATGAATTTGAGTATATATGATATGTTGAGTTATTGAATATGGAAATGTATTGTGGTATTGATAATGTATGAGTTGTGTAACGAATGAATATGAGTTGTACATGTATGTGTGGTCAAAAGAAGGAATGGTGGCATAAATGTAGCGAACATGTTTCAGGTTTGTTGCAGCTAGTGACGGCCTATTAGTCCCATGTAGCCATAGCTAGCGACAACTATTTACGGGTTATATTTCAAGGCTTGCTACGTGACGATGGTTAATTATGAATTGCGTTTCAGGACTTGCAACAACGGTTGACGATGACTAGTGACTTATACCAGAGAATCCACGATTTGTCATGTGTCCTCACTTGTCGTTCTCAACCATAGCTAATGTAGTTATGCAAGTCGATGTTAGAGTCGTTGTTACTCCATTAACGTCAGGTTATTTAATGACGGTTTTTTGCTACGATTGACGATGATGGTTTGTGATGACCACCAACAGTTTTTTGTTGTAGCTAGCCGAAACCTTACTCGTAGTGAGTGGGTATCGCATTGTTTAGGGTGCAATATAAAACTCGTGGTACATCCATGTATACAGCCCCACCTCTGAACCTAGTCCGCCTTGGTAGTGGCCTACGGACTTGGATCGGATGGTGGTAGAAGAAGAGAGGTGGAGGGCCTCAAACTTCTAGATTACTTAGTTAGAAAAAGCTTTCAGTTAACATGCATAATTAATATGAGATTGAGTTTGTCGTTTGTTCAATAATAACGTCTATAGTTGCTGAAACAAGCAACCTGAGTTCAATGCCCAACATGTCTATATTATGGTTTTAGTTTTGCTTCGCTTTATATGGTTTTGCACACAGAACTTTTAGGCTTAGAAATTTTTTTCTATGTAGGGTCGGCACTAGGGCTGTCAACGGATATTTTCGGATACGAATAGTATCATATCCGTATCCGCATTCGAAACCATTTTTGAATATCCGTATTCGTGGATACAGACGGATATCGAATAATTATCCGTTCCGCCAACAATCGATAAATCAATGAATATAAATAAAAATTTTTAGCTTAATATTAATCTTTTTCAAAGAATTGCTAAAAACAAATAAATATGATGATAATATATAATTTTGAGCAATTAACATGCATTTTGTAGACTTCTAATTTTGCAAATTAATAAATTAGTATATTTGATTATGTTAAAATACACATAATTTAAGTTATAATTGGAAAGAAAAGCGGACGGATAATTTTCGGATGCGGATATGTCTATATTCGTATCTGCATCCGGATCCGTTTTTCCGTATCTCGGATAGCTTTTAAGAGTAAAAGAACTGTCAGTTGCGATAAGTATAGACTGATTCAAGGCACAGATCGCTACAGTAATGACTTTTCAAGAACTGCGTATGTTGTGTGCATAGTTCATTGAACTGGAAAAAAATATTTGCTGACCGAAGTCTTGCCGTCTGGGGCTACCATGTGTGCATAAATCCTAAGTTTGATTCAACCTAAACATAAGTATTAATATCTGTAACTTCCATGCATGAATCCTAAGTTTGACTGATAAATTACAGTATATTAAATAATGCACGAAAGCTACGTATGCATACGCTATCATAATGAACACTGAGAAGACGTCTAATATATTTGTATTAGATTGTGCGGTTCATTGTACAATGACTTATATATGTGCACCGTTAATTGAAACATTGTATCTTCTTCTGCATGTACTAGATATATAGAAATATAGAATGTGCGGTTGTTCCGTGGATATTATTAAGTTTAGAAGTATCAATTCTTAAAATAAAAGATTATACTTCAGGTGTCATGTATTGAGGTGAAGAGGAAGCATCCTTCGTTCAGCCCCACAGCCCCGTAATTTCAGACATTTGTCACTTCCGAACACCCCACCCCCTCCCCCTTACACAATGTTGAAGCATCATCAAGGGAAAAAACAATGACATATCCGTTTCAATGACACTCTAAACAATGCAGCACCCCTAAATGCTCCCCGATTTCCACTACATATCCCGTTTCTCTCTCTCTACTTATTTCTCACCATCCACTAACTTAAACTATTATAAATATTTGGTTTCTGTTGGAGAGCATTTGGGATGCTCACTATTTGGGGTGCCATTGAACGCTCCTCATACGTGTGTGTATATATATATATATATATATATATATATATATATATATATATATATATATATATATATATACACACACGTATGAGGAGCGTTCAATGGCATCCGAAATAGTGTGAACCCCATTTGCTCCTCTATATAAACCAAACATTTATATTAGAATAAGGTGAACGAATGAGTGAAGGGAGAGAGAAACACGATATGTGATGGAAATCAAGAGGGATATTGCACTGTTTGGGTGTCACTGAACGCTCACTATATATATATATATTCAACTCAAATATGTACACATGACAAATGCATGCATGAACACCATACAGAAACTGCCTTTTTATAATTTAAAGTTCGTACATGTTGTCCGACTCAAGAAAATGAGTGTATGACTCAAATTACTATGAATTAGGTTGTATGTTTTTTAAAGCTTGAAAGCGCATATGAGTCAAAGACCTTATCCAGAAATTAATGGTGGCTGACTCGCTATAAAAGAACGATGGCAATACCTGCAGTTTTAGTCATTTATTGGAGATGGCAACAAATAGTAATCCCAGAACGGTTGGATACAAACACGAATATAGATAGCGTTATTTCCGTATTCATTTCGATATACTTTGGATATCATATGCAAAATTCCATCATTTTCATCTGTTATTATAGCCTTTCCCCGCCTACTGAGTTCAGAAAACTAAGACTCATGGAAGTGCATACTTATATTGGCCTGCGCAAATAAAATTAATATGTGGACATAAAATTGTTACTTACATATTTTAGGGAATTTCTATAAAACACCTTAGTTTAGTTTATAATGCACTACTGTAACTCTTCAAAATCAAGTTTCCAAAAACTTCCATGTCGTTAGTTTCATCATGATAGGAATTTCTGTATGCTTTATGATTGACAAACCATGAAATTTTATATTTGAATAGATAACTCATATTGATTTAACTAAGAAGAAATCAAAGAAAGTAAATAAATTAGCGAAAGACATGCCTGAACTCATAGATATCTACAAAAAGAAGATTAATCTACTTAGGATATGGTTTTGATTTTCGAACCTGACATAAGTTTTAGATCTGAATCGATAGTTGCAACTTTCATTTACTGATCAAGAGAAAAAACAAATCTAAAAAGATAAATTTTGGATATGATCTTCCAAATTGACATAAACCTAAATTTGAATTATTTCTCATAGAACATTAGGAGAATAACTACAGCTTATGTAATTTCGGTACCATAACCCAGTATATAATAGTGTGATATTTTAAGCTTCGACTCTTCAACAAATTGAAAATCACTCCGGTCTTTACGTATTCTTTTCGTGGCAGTTAAATTTTTAAGCTTTATTTATTTTACTACTTTATATGATCACTTTAATTAGGCTATACACCGAAATAACATAACATATTTTATTTTACATTTGTGGTCCACATGTTGAGAATTTCCAACAATTCCTCCTTGGCCACATATGTAATACAGGAAAATAGCGTGAAGAACAAAATGAACAAAAAATTATTTTATAAGGACAAAAGGCTAAAATTTAATACATAGGACAAATTTTAATGTAAATGTAAGAATTATAAGCCTCTGAATTCCTCATTTTATACTAAAATTTGTCCTTACGAATAAAATTTTAACCCCTTGTTCTTATAGAACAATTTTTTGTTCATTTTGTCCTTAAGGCTAAAAATCCTTAGTAATAACTTTAAAAAGTATGTTTATCTTTATAAACTCTAAAATTTGCTATTTATATTATATGATGTATCTGAAACAATCTTATCTATTAACTGTGTTGACAAATGCTCAAAGCGGCCTTCCTCACATTTATCGTAATTGAACTCATCAATGGTTATATACACACACACAATCAAATGACACAGATCAATCATGAATGCATAGCATGAAAATTATATGAAATGTGATTTATACATGTCTATTTCCAACTAGTTCTTCTTTAGTGAGATCAAAACGTTCAATATTCAAGCAAAGTAAAGTGCAAAGAAAAATTTGCTACTTTATTTCTGATCAGGAATATAGCTTATATATATATATATATATATATATATATATATATATATATATATATATATATATATATATATATATATATAATGAGCATTCTGGGGGGGACCGCTGTTTTGCGGCACACTTTAGCACATCTACCCTACCATGAGCTGCACTAATACAAATCCAACAAGATATTGTAGATATTCAATACACATATATATTATCATGTATTCAAAGTTTGAGCTCATTCCAACATTCGTTTAATAATATATTGTATATTTAAATTTAACGGTTCGATAAGTATTTGAACGGTGAATAATTGAATTAATATTTTGAAGATGTTACGAATGTCGGAATGAGCTCAAATTTTAGATAGATGATAATATATATGTGAATTGAACATCTACAAAATCTTATTAGATTTGAATTGATGTAGCTTAATATAGGGTAGGGATGCTAAAGGGATGCTGGAAAATAGAGGTTCCCCGGAACGCTCCCCCCCCCCCCCCAACCCAACGCGCGCGCGCACACACACACACACAGAGACATCAACCAAAGTATAGAGCAACAAGTCCTATGACAATACCAAATACAAACTCCCCTAAAATAAAATATCTTTACATAAAAATTACACCAATTAAGCTACATACTCATGAAAGACCTTGAGTGATAGTTCTTCTATAAGCGGATCCGTCATAATGGAGTTTGTCAAAATATGCTCTATGAATTACAATATATTTTGCATTCTTCACTTATTGGAAAATAATATGTTATTTACCGTCATTGTATTACTTTAATGGTCCTTCAATTCGTTACCAATAACCCATATTCTTGTGATAGAATTTCACAATTATTTTCTATAGTTTGATTTCTTATAGGGTTCGTTTGCGTTACATCCCTGGAAAGTTTGAAAATGTAAACAGCCTCCCTCCCATCTTTCCAATTCAAAGCGGGTCCCTAGAATCTTAGTTACGTGTTTTTCACAAAAAAGACGCACTACCATATAATTTTTTTATAAATAAAACGCAAATGTTCCCAGAAGACCATAGTGTTTTTTTTTTTTTTTTTTTTTTTTTTTTTTTTTTTTTTTTTTTTTTTTTGCATACATGTATGCAAGTAAACCCAGCAGTTGTACACATGTATGCAACTTTTCATGAAGTAATTTACACTGAAAATCTACATGAATATTTGCATGCATGTATGTAAGTATTATGTTTTCTTGCATACATGCATGCAAGTAAAAGTGAACTGATATTCATACCTACGGATTGTTGCAAACATGTGTGCATTATTCTGAATACTTGCATGCATGTATGCAAATAAATATGAACTGATTTGCATGCCTACGAATTAGCATACTTGTATGCAAGAATTCTTTATTACTTACATGCGTATATGCAAAATAGTCAATACAGATGCTGTAACAGCCCGCATTTTACGTATTGGAAGATCGTAAAATATTTTTATTTCGTTACCTGACAGTTGGATCATTCTCATCTTTTAATATGTTACTTATGGGGATATGAGACATATTCATAATTTTCACCAATTTTGTTTGTAACCATTTTTCCTATGTCAGTCTTGTACACGGCATAACTTTTGACTCAGGTCGAATCAGAGGGTGAGACATTGGAAAGTAATTGATGGTTGCCTTTCCGTAGAGTGGTTACATTAAAGATTTGACCCAGCTATTTGGGAGAAATCGCTATTTTAAAGTTTTTCAGTAGGCTGTCCAGGTTTAGTAAGCCAAAATGGGCTGAATTGGGAAGGCCCATTAGGGGGTTGGTGGAAACTATAAATAGGGGGTAAGGGATATGGGAAAGGGTTTGAATTTTCCATTCTCTCATTGGGAGGTCTTGTGCTCCTCCTTCCTCTAACACTTTTCCACCATTAAAAATCAAAATCCAAGTAGGGAAATCATACATCTACACCATTGGAGGCTAGATCTACATCAATTGAAGCAAGAATTCATCGCATTAAGATGTTTAGTGCAAAGTGCTTGCTGTGTGGATTCATATTCCTTTGATTTTTGCTTGTTTGGGAGAATCGGTGAGTGATTCACATCTCTCACATGGATTCAATAAAGTATATGAATGTGAGATCATGTTTTTCATCAAATTCAAGTGTTTTCTTATAGATCTATACCATTATATGTCCATTTTCATATGAATCACCCTATGATCTAATTTAGCAAGTTTAAACCATTAATTCTATGCCATTTCATATGTTTATGTAAGTTAGATCTCTCATTTTGATCATATGTTCATTTTAATGAGTTTTTTGTGTGAAATTTACATCATTTTAGTGATAATCATCATATTCATGTTGTTACCGATGTTATGACATGTTTATGATTGTATTTGGTGAATTGGATGAGTTGGTTTCGTCGAATCTATCGTTTGGCGAAGTTTTGGTTGAAATCGGAGTTGAATTGCAATACGCAGGTTTTGGGTCAGCATAAAGTTGGGTCCTTCAGTTGGTTGCTGCAGTAGCTGGTCGGTCGGTTGGTTGCTGCAGCAGCTGGTCGGTCGGTTGGTTGCTGCAGTAGCTGGTCGGTCGGTAGGTTGCTGCAGTAGCTGGTCGGTCGGTTGGTTGCTGCAGTGTCTGGTCGATCGGGATGGTAGTTACAGTAGCTGGTCCGTTGGTTGGTTGCTACAGTGTCTGGTTGACCGGGTTGGTTGCTACAGTAGCTGGTCGGTCGGTTGGTTGCTATAGTGTCTGGTCGGTCGGGTTGGTTGCTACAGTTGTTGGTCGGTCGGTTGGTTGCTACAGTGTTTGGTCGGCCGGGTTGGTTGCTACAGTAGTTGGTCGGCCGGGTTGGTTGCTGCAGTGGTCGACTGGTTGCTACAATGGTCGGTCGGTTGCTATAGTGTTGGAGTTGCTACAGTGATTTGCTATAGTAATTACTACAGTATTTGCTACAGTGATTGCTATAAGTGATGTGAAGTGTTCGTTGCTCGTCGTACGCAACGAATGGGAAAACGACTCAAGGACGTATTGATTTTGTGTGAAGTAGTTACTCTAAAGTGTCCTGAGCCTAGAATCGTCGTAATCGATAACGACTAGAGATGAGGAGGCCAAGGAATTATCGTTGTCGTAGTTTCTAGCGGCCCCTAAGAAGGGATACAATTGAAGACCAATTGTAGGTCGAATGCCCTGCGCGTCGTGTATGGCCTAAACATGTGTTGTGTATAGCGTGTGGGGTTTTGTTAGAACCGGGGCGTCGAATATGTTCCTTGACAGTTGATGGAGAATTGCTTGCCAGTCATACGATAACGGTGGTTTCAAAGTAAAATTGGCAGTGATAGCCAGAGTCAGTCATGGATGTTTGAATGCTTTGTTGTGATGATGGTTGAGCTGCTTTTTCCATGTATGAATGGTTGGTCTGATTTCCATGACTGGATTGTTATTCCTTTGGATGTATGGATCATAAAGGCTATCACTGTCAGGTGTGGGGAAGGCAGATATACGTCTTCTCTGGAGCTGGGTAGATTAGTTGTTTATTTACCCATTACCATATACTTTATTGATGAAGTTTGTTAGTTGTTTTATCACTTACTAAAACTTTTATCTGACTCAATGTTTAATGTTACTTCTTATTACTTTGGGCTGTTCATCCGGTTGTGGATGGGCAGGCTAAGAAGCAGGTGACAGGTGGTGTTTTAGTGAGAACAACGATGCTGATCGATGGCGAGCAGAGGTCACGTACCAGTTTTACTACTATCTAGTATTTGTTTCCGCTGTTTACTATTTCTCTAAGTGTTGTAGTGTGGCAAATTGTACAAACACTATAGTTGTTATCCTCGTGTATCATACCTTGATGATCGTCCATAGCTACCTTGCACGCCTGTCGATGCATTATTTCTCTTATATAGTCCGGGGGTTACAGACGGTCGTCACATTTGGTATCAGAGCTTTGGTCAACGATTGTGGCCAAAGTTCAAGGACATAATTACGTATGAGAGACGTACTTGTAGATTTCAGTTGGATGCTTACTATATATATTAGCATATATAGTAGTAACGGTTATTTTTTTTAGCAGTTTTTCTTGGAAATGGCTAATTATTCTAAATTTCAGATTTAGAATGAGTAGACGACCATCAAGACACACTGCTAGGGGAGATAATACTGGAGGGGGAAATGCCGATGAACCAGACTACCCAGCCATGTTCGAGGCCATGGCAGCAATGATCATAACTGGGTCCCCGATCCAGTAGCAGCTACGGTTGATGTTGGAGTCCTAGTGCCTAGAGCTGTAGAATTTGCAAAGCTGTGCAAATACTTTTCATCGTTAGGGGGAAAGCAATTCAAAGGCATTGAGCCAGTTGAAGAAGTCCAGACGTGGGTAGATACATGTGTGAGGATCTTCAAGGACTTGGGCATTGATGATGCAACAAAGAGGAAACTTGCATCAAGGCAGTTAGTGGGCAGAGCAATGGACTGGTGGAACTCTGTCACACTTGAGACTCCTAAGGAGGATATTTCATGGAAATTGTTCCAAGCTAAGTTTGAAGCAAAGTTTATATCCACCTTACAGAAGTCTTTTCCGTTTAAGAGATTCGTGGAGCCTAAGCAGAATGGTCGACTAGTTCTTGACTATATTTCTGACTTCGAGGCACTGTCGAAGTATGCTCATTCATTTGTGGATACTGCTTATCAAAAGAACGAGAAGTTTGTCTTGGGGTTGGATGAATATCTTCGAAACTAGCTTGTGGATCACCTCGATGATAGCTTTGAGAAGGTCGTCTAGAAGGCTTTGAGGATGAAAGTCTGTTTCCTAAGAAGGTGTCTGTTGTAGCAACTAAGGAAGAACAGAAGCCACAGCAGGGTGGTAATAACAAGAAGAGAAAGAAACAATAACCGAAGGGAAAGGATAGATAGAAGAAGAATGAAGTGACCTTCTTCAATTGTTGGCAGAAGGACCATTTTGCTAGTGAATGCAAGAATCCTAAAGCTGAAAAGAAGTGCTTCAAGTGTGGAAAGCCGAGACATGAGAAGAAAGATTGTCCAGAATCAACTCAAGGGAAGCAAGTGGTTAAGGCTTATGCTTTGGGGGTTGTACCATCTTCTTCAAGAGCTCCTATTGTATAGGAGAAGGGAAAGGGTGTCATGGTGCAAAGTACTCTTTCTGTTAATGGTGTTTCAGTTCGAGTTTTATTTGATACTGGAGCATCACATTCATTCATTTGCAATTAGCTTGTTTGTCGCTTGGGTTTGGAACCTAAGATTTGTGATAGGCCATTGATCGTGACTAATCCAGTTGGGAGTTCATCAAATCTTTGCATGATTTGTCTTGGTCTAGTGTTGTCGAGTCATGTTGCTCTTTTATGTGTGATTGCTTTGTTCATAACTTCGCTGGGTTTGGGATCATCTTGGGCATGGATTGGCTCAAGAGGTATGCGGCAAGGGTGAACTGCGAGAAGCTAGAGGTGAGAGTCAGGGATGTGGAAGAGTGAAAGGTGTTGATAAAGTGTAAGAGCGAAGAGGGTGTCTTCGTTAGCTATCTATATTCGCTTGTGATTCCGCAAGAAGACTTGTCACCTGTGCTAATCGCTAATGAGTATGAGGATGTCTTTGAGGAGGTCAAAGGGTTTCCGCCGCATCGTAAGATTGAGTTTAGGATTGATTTTGTCGAGGGTGCTAGACCAATCGTCATGCCTCTTAGGCGGATGGCGCCTAAGGAATAGAAAGAGTTGGAGGTGCAAGTTCGTGACCTTTTGGGAAAATGATTCATTCGGAGGAGTGTGTCCGAATGGGGTGCACCGGTCATGTTTGCAACTAATGCAGATGGCTCGTTAAGATTGTGTGTGGACTTTCGTGAGCTGAACAAGGCGACTAAGAAGAAAAAGTATCCATTGCCAAGGATTGACAACTCATTCGATTAACTTCACGAAGCCAAAGTGTTTTCTCAGATGGATCTGGCAACGGAATTTCACCAGTTGAGGGTAGCAAAGGATAGTGTGCCAAAGACTGCTTTTAGGACACCATCCGGGTTCTTCGAATGGTTGGTGATGTCATTCGAGCTAACTAACGCACCAGCATATTTCGTAGACCTTATGAATAGGGTATTCAGATATCGGTTGAACAAGTTCGTGCTTGTGTTCGTGGATGACATTTTGTTCTATTCATGGAATAAGGAACAACACAAGACACACTTAAGGATCGTGTTGGAAATCTTAAGAAAATATAAGCTGAGAGCCAAGTTTTCAAAGTGTCACTTCTGGAAGAGTGAAGTGAGATTCTTAGGTCATGTAGTCTCCGGTAGTGGGATAGCAGTTGACCCCACTAAAGTAGCAGCAATCCAGGACTGGGATAGACCTAAGAATGCGACAAATGTGAGAAGTTTCCTTAGGTTGGTAGGATATTACCAAAGGTTTATCAAGGATTTCTCCAAGATAGCTGCACCATTGACAGGATTGATGAAAAAGAACCAGGTGTTCACATGAGATGCGAAGTGTTAACAAGCGTTTGGGATCCTGAAGGAGAAACTGACGAGTGCTCCTATGTTGACCATTCCAAGTGGGAATGAAGAGATGATTGTGTATACCGATGCATGTGGTACTAGACTTAGAGCCGTGCTAATGGAGAGGGATAAGGTTGTGGCCTACGTGAGTCGACAGTTGAAGCCGCATGAGAGAAATCACCCAACTCATGATTTAGAGTTGGCGGCGATTGTCTTTGCTCTGAAGATGTGGAGGCATTACCTATTGGGTGTTCGGTTCGAATTGTTTATGGACCACAAGTCGTTGAAATATCTTTTCTCCCAAAAGGATTTGAATCTTCGACAGCAACGATGGCTAGAGTTTCTGGCATCGTATGATTTTAGCATAGCCTATACTCCGGGCAAGGGAAACGCAGTTGCAGATGCATTAAGTTGAAGACACGCAAGTTTGGGAGCGATATTTTTAGAATGCAAGAGCCTTGAGTATTTGACAAGGTTTGATTTCAGGCCAAGGTGTGAGTTAGAACCTGAAATGTTGGAAAGCTTATCATACCTACTCTCATCGAAAGAGTTGGCGAAAGCCAAAAGCAAGATGCTCAGCTTGTTGAGTTTATCCAGAAGTTGGAACCTGAGAATAAAGAGTTTGAAGTTGATCGAGAAGGATGGCTTCGAAAGCAAGGGCGGTTAGTAGTTCCTGATTTTCATGGATTGAGGGATGAGGTTATAAAAGAATGTCATCACTCGAATTTGACGATTCATCCTGGTGGTAACAAGATGTACCAGGACATGAAGCGAGTCTACTACTGGGAAGGGATGAAGCGAGATATTGGAAAGTTCATTTCCAAGTCTATGAACTGTCAGTTGGTGAAAGATGAACAGAAGCCGAGTGGTTTGCTTCAGCCATTGGAAGTTCCTACATGGAAATAGGAGCAAGTGTCGATGGATTTTATCGATCGACTACCTAGGACGAGGATAGGGAATGAAGGGATTTGAATCATTATGGATCGTTTGGCCAAAAGTGCGAGATTCATTCCTGTCAAGTAGACATGGACGGCATCAAAATTGGCTAAACTTTATGTGAAATAGAAAGTTCGATTCCATGGTGTCCCAAAGAGTATAGTGAGTGACCGAGATCCATTATTTACTAGTGGATTTTGGAAGAGTTTGCAAAAAGCTTTGACAACCGAGTTGTGTTTCAATATGGCTTACCACCCCCAAACTGATGGTCAGACTGAGAGAGTCAATCGAGTTTTGGAAGATCTCATAAAGGCTTGTGTGTTAAACTTCGGAGGATCGTGGGAAGACCATCTACATCTGGTTGAGTTTGCTTATAACAATAGTTACCAGTTTAGCATTGGGATGGCACCATACGGGGCATTGTATGGAAGACCGTGCAATTCTCCAGCTTGTTGGTTAGAAACTGGAGATAAGTTGGTACTTAGGCCAGAGATGATTAGAGAGACCTCGTATTGTATCGAGATCGTTTGACAACAGATTAAGGCAGTTGTTAGATCCAAAAGTGGTTCTAACACCCAAAATGTTGATAATTCTAAATGAAAAGAAGATGAAAACAAAGAGGAACACACGATTTATAGTGCTTTGGCGTTAAAGAGCCTACGCCCACTCTGAATTTCTTTAACTGTTGATGGAAGTACAAATACAATGATTGTTTTCACTCAGTTTCGCTTCTACAATGAATAATTTCACTCAATCTTTCCTGAACAATGCTCTAAAGGTTGATGATTATCTAAATAAAATGATGAAATTCGGATATAGCAGTTGTTTAAGTCAAGAATTTGCCAAAAGATCCTTCAAATGATGTTCAAAGGTGTATTTATAGGCAGAAATCTTCCTTGGAAGGCCTTCAGTTCGGATACACGTGGCAGCCATTCCATTCGGTTTGGAGTAAGGAGCTCTGAGGTATTGATAGCGCATAGCTTTAGTGGGTAAACGTGAGGGAAACCGCTCTGTGTTTCCTGGACATTATGTGTTGATGGTGAAGCACTGTAGTTCAGTTCGAATGACTAGTGAGGGCTTCGGATCGGAAGAAACCGATCAGATCCGGGTGAACCATATATTCTCCTTTCCCTGTTCTGGCCGCCTCAGCTTGGGAGGGATCGGTTCGGGGGCACCCGAACCGAACCGGTTTCCTGTTGCTCATCTTCTCTTCTGAATCTATATGTCAAGTAATTTTCCAGCTTTGTGTAGCCTAATCGCAAAGTAAGCTAACATTTTGCCCCTTGAAGCATGCATTTATTGAAAATAAAGTGTGATTCGAAAAAAACTTGCTCCTTGGCTTTTGAATTGGAATCGTTGAATAGTTGCCTACATTTGTTTGAAAAGTTGTGCTGTTTCATCAGGTTACATCTCTTGCTGTCTATAAATACACTATGGAATATACAGATTGCTTCCATTGTTTTGAAATAACTTTGAGAGCTTTGTCTAATATCCAAGGGGCTCCTTCAGGTAAACCTTTATGATGTGCACTTGTGACTCTACTACATTTTCCATTTGATGTGTTTCATTTGCTATATGGCTATTGACGATTATGGTTCAGATCGGGTGGGTCTTATCCAACGCAGCCCATACTTGAACCATCATTGTGCAAAATGGGCTAAAAGGCTTTATGTTAGAGGTGCTATGCACTGATCAAATCAGGTTTAAGTGTCTATTCCATTGGAACACAAAGGGGCATCTATCTCCTTATATATATGTATTTGTTTATTCCTCTTTAATTCTTTGTTTCTTGTCATCGCCTTTTCCATCGTCGAAAACCGTAGTCCTTAAAGCATGAAGAAACTCTCCCAATTTCTTGAAATAAACTCACAGGTAGGACTTCAATTTGTGGCTAACTTCGTTTTAATCGATTTCAGCTCAAAATAAAGAATAATTTGAGTAATTCTACTTGCTGTCATGTTGATTTTGACGTTGTGCCTGTTATCCCCTCGCCATCGTTGTTGGTTGCTCGCCACCATCGTTGTTGGTGGAGCTTTTCACCAACTCGGGGCATTGGAGCTGATAAACCCAGTCATGGCTCCGCCAGTAGTTGTTAGTAGATGAGGAATGGGTTTCTGAGTTGGTATAGGAGGAAGAGAGATGACGAGTTTAGAGGAGAAGGAGCAGATCGGTTTGGTGCGAAGGAGTTTGTATTGTTGACATTCAGGGAGAGATGATATGGTTAAGAATGAATGGACGAGGATTAAGTCATTGAGACAAATCTGTGACCTCGGTTTGGATCGGAAGAGCTTAGATGGGGAGAAGTTCCAAATACACATGGATGAGGGAAAATGAGCTTAAGGACATAAGTGCAGTTCGGTTCGGATCAGATCGGCCTCCCCCGCCTCGGTGGGTAAGATCGGTGGAGAGATTCCAACAACTTTCTGGGGAGCAAGTCGGTTCGGTTCCGAGCCTCCGGTTCGGATCGGAGCCTGTTCAGATAGAGCGGGAGATGTCCTACTGGATCGGTTAGCTCTTGAACTTTGCCCTCTCGACCTAGTAATAACCATAGCTTGATGATCTTCACCTGCTCCGCTTTCCCGCGCATTTTGCACTTTTTTTCCTTTTTCCTTGGTTATAATATTCAGTTTTTCAAAATCTTTTAGGAAGAGAACTTCAGAAATATTGACTGCACGGACTATCTTCTTCGGATATACAAAACCAAATAGTAGGATGTAGCCCAAAATATAGAGAATTTGAGAAGTTCTCAGTGAAAAGCACCAAAATGTTAGATCCAAAAGTGGTTCTAACACCTAAAATGTTGATAATTCTAAATGAAAAAAAATGAAAACAAAGAGGAACGAATGATTTATAGTGGTTCGGCGTTAAAGAGCCTATGTCCACTCTGAATTTCTTAACTGATGATGGAAATACAAATACAATGATTGTTTCAACTCAATTTCGCTTCTACAATGAATAATTTCACTCAATCTTTCCTGAACAATGCTCTAAAGGTTGATGATGATCTGAATAAAATGATGAAAGTCAGATATAGCAGTTGTTTAAGTCAAGAATTTTCCAAAAGATCCTTCAAATGATGTTCAAAGGTGTATTTATAGGCAGAAAACTTCCCTGGAAGGCCTTCGGTTCGGATACACGTGGCAGCCATTCCGTTCAGTTCGGAGTAAGGAGCTCTGAGGTGTTGCCAGTGCATAGATTTAGTGGGTATAGGTAGGGGATACCGCTCCGTGTTTCCTGGACATCGTGTGCTGATGGTGAAGCGTTGTGATTCAGTTCAGATGACTGATGAGGGCTTCGGATCGGAAGGAGCCGATCCGATCCGGGTGAACCTTCTATTCTCCTTTCCATGTTCTGGCCGCCTCAGCTTGGGAGGGACCGGTTCGGGGCCCCCCGAACTGAACCGGTTTCCTGATGCTCATCTTCTCTTTTGAATCTATATGTCAAGTAATTTTCCAGCTTTGTGTAGCCTAATCACAAAGTAGGCTAACATTTTGCCCCCTCGAAGCATGCATTTATTGAAAATAAAGTGTGCTTCGAAACAACCTGCTCCTTGGCTTCTGAATTGGAGTCCTTGAATAGTTGCCTTCATTTGTTTGAAAAGTTGTGCTGTTTCATCAGGTCTCATCTCTTGTTGTCTATAAATACACTGTGGAATATATAGATTTCTTCCATTGTTTTGAAATAACTTTGAGAGCTTTGTTTAATATCCAAGGGGCTCCTTCAGGTAAACCTTTATAATGTGCACTTGTGACTCTACTACATTTTCAATTTGATGCGTTTCGTATGCTATATGATGATTGATGATTATGGTTCAGATCGGGTGGGTTTTATCCAACGCAGCCCATACTTGAACCATCATTGTGCAAAATGTACTAAAAGGCTTTATGTTAGAGGTACTATGCGCTGATCAGATCGGGTTTAAGTGTCTATTCCATTGGAACACAAATGGACATCTATCTCCTTATATATATGTATTTGTTTATTCCTCTTTAATTCTTTGTTTCCTGTCGCTGTCTTTTCCATCGTCGAAAACCGTAGTCCTTAAAGCGCGAAGAAACTCTCCCAATTTCTTGAAATAAACTCACAGGTAGGACTTCAATTTGTGGCTAACTCCGTTTTAATCGATTTCAGCTCAAAATAAGGAATAATTTGAGTAATTTTTCTTACTGCCACGTCGATTTTGACGTTGTGCCTGTTATCCCCTCGCCATCGTTGTTGGTTGCTCTCTACCGTCGTTGTTGGTGGAGCTTTTCACCAACTCGGGGCATCAAAGTTGATAAACACAGTCATGGCTCCGCCAGTAGTTGTTAGTAGATTAGGAATGGGTTTCTGAGTGGGTATAGGAGGAAGAGAGATGACGAGTTTGGAGGAGAAGGAGCAGATCGGTTTGGTGCGAAGGAGTTTGTATTGTTGACATTCAGGGAGAGAAGAGATGGTTAAGAATGAATGGACGAGGATCAAGTCATTGAGACAAATCTGTGACCTCGGTTCGGATCGGAAGAGCTTAGATGGGGAGAAGTTCCAAATATACATGGATGAGGGAAAATGAGCTTAAGGACATAAGGGCAGTTTGGTTCGGATCGAATCGGCCTCTCCCTGCCTCGGCGGGTTAGATTGGTGGAGAGCTTCCAACAACATTCTGAGGAGCAAGTCGGTTCGGTGCAGAGCCTCCGGTTCAGATCAGAGCCTGTTCGGATAGAGCGGGAGATGTCCTACCGGATCGGTTAGCTCCTGAACTTTGTCCTCTCGACCTAGTAATAACCATAGCTTGATGATCTTCACCTGCTCCGCTTTCCCGCGCATTCTGCACTTCTTTTCCTTTTCCCTTGGTCATAATATTCAGTTTGTCAAAATCTTTTAGGAAGAGAACTTCATAAATATTGACTGTACGGGCTATCTTCTTCGGATATACAAACCCAAATAGCAGGATGGTAGCCCAAAATATAGAGAATTTGAGAAGTTCTCAGTGAAAAGCACCAAAATGTTAGATCCAAAAGTGGTTCTAACACCCAAAATGTTGATAATTCTAAATGAAAAAAAGATGAAAACAAAGAGGAACACATGATTTATAGTGGTTCGACATTAAAGAGCCTACGTCCACTCTGAATTTCTTTAACTGATGATGGAAGTACAAATACAATGATTGTTTTCACTCAATTTTGTTCTACAATGAATAATTTCACTTAGTCTTTCCTGAACAATGCTCCAAAGGTTGATGATGATCTGAATAAAATGATGAAATTCAGATATAGCAGTTGTTTAAGTCAAGAATTTGCCAAAAGATCCTTCAAATGATGTTCAAAGGTGTATTTATAGGCAGAAATCTTCCTTGGAAGGCCTTCGGTTCGGATACACGTGGCAACCATTCTGTTCGGTTCGGAGTAAGGAGTTCTGATGTGTTGCCAGCGCATAGCTTTAGTGGGTATATGTAGGGGAAACCGCTCCATGTTTCCTGGACATCGTGTGCTGATGGTGAAGCGCTGTGGTTCGGTTCGGATGACTGATGAGGGCTTCAGATCGGAAGGAGCCGATCCGATCCGGGTGAATCTTCTATTCTCCTTTCCCTGTTCTAGCCACCTCAGCTTGGGAGGGATCGGTTCGGGGGTCCCCCGAACCGAACTGGTTTCCTGATACTCATCTTCTCTTCTGAATCTATATGTCAAGTAGTTTTCCAGTTTTGTGTAGCGTAATCACAAAGTAGGCTAACAGCAGCCCAAGATCGTCAGAAGAGTTACGTCGATAAGCCTCGTAAGGAATTGGAATTCGACTTTGTCGACATGGTTTTCATAAAGATTTCTCCATTGAAGCATGTGGTTTGATTTGGAAGTAAAGGAAAGTTGGCTCCAAGGTTTGTTAGGCCATTTTCGACAGTCGAGTGAGTTAGAAAGCTCGCATATAGATTGGAGTTACCCGAGAAGATGTCGAGTGTGCATAATGTATTCCATGTGTCGTCTCTATGGAAGTACGTGCATGATTCGAATGTGGTGCTATCTCCAGAGCGGTACGAAGACCTAAAAGTAGAGACCGCAGTTGCGAGACCTCGTAAGCCGCTTCGTGTTGTGGGAAATGACACGAAACAGCTTAGGAGGAAGACGGTTAAGCTTGTTAAGGTACAATGGAGTGAAGATGGTGACGATTGTATATGGGAGACGGAAGTGAGTATGAAGGCGATTCACCCAGAACTCTTCATCGGTAGGACCCTTTGATATCGTATCGTCGTTATATGGTTGTATTTGTTGTTGTTTGATAGAATTCCTCGTGCTAGGATAAGGCTATGGATGCATGGCTAGATGGTTGCTAGTTTGGATGATAGAATAGGCTTCTCATGGAAGATTGGCATGCATAACTATTGTAATCACTTGTGTTTGTTTGGAATTTCAGGGGCGAAATTCTTAAAGGGGGAAGAATTTAGAATCCCGCATTTTACGTATCAGAAGATCATAAAATATTTTTATTTCGTTCCCTAAGAGTTGGATTATTCTCATCTTTTAATATGTTGCTTATGGGGATATGAGACATGTCCATCATTTTTACCAATTTTGTTTATGACTATTTTGCCCGTGTCAGTTTTGTGCAGGGCATAACTTTTGACTCAGGTCGAATTAGAGGGTGAGACATGTGCCGTTGGAAAGGAATTGATGATTGCCTTTCTGTAGAGTGGTTACATTAAAGATTTGGCTCAACGGTTTGGAAAAAATCGATGTTTTAAGGTTTTCCAGTTGGTTGATCTAGGTTTGATAAGCCAAAATGGGCTGAATTGGGAAGGCCCATTAGGGGGTTGGTGGAAACTATAAATAGGGGGTAAGGGATATGAGAAATGGTTTGAATTTTCCATTCTCTCATTGGGAGGTCTTGTGCTCCTCCTTCCTCTAATATTTTTCCACCATTAAAAATCAAAATCCAAGGAGGGAAATCATAGATCTACACCATTGGAGGCTAAATCTACATCAATTGAGGCAAGAATTCATCGAATCAAGGTGTTTGGTGCGAAGTGCTTGCTGTCCGAATTCATATTCCTTTGATTTTTGCTTGTTTGGGAGAATCGATGAGTAATTTACATCTCTCACATGGATTCAATGAAGTATATGAATGTGAGATCATGTTTTTCATCAAATTCAAGTGTTTTCTTATAGATCTACAACGTTATATGTCCATTTTTATATGAATCACCCAAGGATTTAATTTAGCAAGTTTAAACCATTTATTCCATGCCATTTCATATGTTTATGTAAGTTAGATATCTCAATTTGATCATATGTTCGTTTTGATGGGCTTTTTGTGTGAAATTTACATCATTTTAAAGATAATCGTCATATTCATGTTGTTAGTGATGTTATGAAATGTTTAAGATTGTATTTGGTGAATTGGATGAGTTGGTTTCATCGAATCTATCGTTTGGCAAATTTTTGGTCGAAATCGGAGTTGAATTGCAATATGCAGGTTTTGGGTCAGCATAAAGTTGGGTCGGTCGGTTGGTTGCTATAGTAGTTGGTCGGTCGGTTGGTTGCTATAGTAGTTGGTCGGTCGGTTGCTTGCTACAGTAGCTGGTCGGTCGGTTGGTTGCTACAGTAGCTGGTCGGTCTGTTGCTACAGTGTCTGGCCGGCTGGGTTGGTTGCTACAGTAGCTTGTCAGTCGGTTGGTTGCTACAGTGTCTAGTCGGCCGGGTTAGCTGCTACAGTAGCTAGTTGGTCAGTTGGTTGCTACAGTGTCTAGTCGGTTGGGTTGGTTGCTACAGTAGCTACTCGGTCGATTGGTTGCAACAGTAGATAGGTGGTCGGGTTGGTTGCTACAGTGGTCGGCCGGTTACTACCGTGGTCGGTCGGTTGCTACATTTTTGGAGTTGCTGCATTGATTTGCTATAATAATTGCTATAGTATTTGCTACAATGATTGCTAGAGGTGATGTCAAGTGTTCGTTGCACGTCGTACGCAACGAATGGGGAAATGACTCAAGGACGTATTGAGTTCATGTGAAGTAGTTGCTCTAAAGTGTCCTGAGCCTAGAATAGTCATAATCGGTAACGACTAGAGATGAGGAGGCTGAGGAATTATCGTTGCCGTAGTTTCTAGCGGGCCCTAAGAAGGGGTACAATTGAAGACCAATTGTAGGTTGAATGCACTGGGCGTTGTGTATGGCCTAAACACGTGTTGTGTATAACATGTGGGGTTTTGCTAGAACCCGGGCATCGAGTATGGTCCTTGACAGTTGATGGCGAATTACTAGGAGTCATATGATAATGGTGGTTTCAAAGCAAGGTTGGAGGTGATAGCCAGAGTCAATCATGGATGTTTGAATGCTATGTTGTGATGACAGTTGAGCTGCTTTTGCCATGTATGAATGATTGTTCTGATTTCCATGACTAGATTGTTATTCCTTTGGATGTATGGATCGTAAAGGCTATCACTGTCAGGTGTGGGGGAAGGCAGGTGTAAGTCTTCTCTAGAGCTGGGTAGATTAGTTGTTTATTTACCCATTCCTATATACTTTATTCATGAAGTTTGTTAGCTGTGTTATCACTCACTAAGACTGTTGCCTGACTCAAGGTTTTATGTTTCCTCTTATTACCTTGGGCTATTCATCCGGTTGTGGATGGGCAGACTGAGAAGCAAGTGACATGTGATGCTTTAGTGAGAACAACGATGCTGATCGATGGAGAGCAGGAGGCTCACGTACCAGTTTTACTACTATCTAGTATTTCTTTCCGCTATTTTCTATTTCTCTGAGTGTTGTAGTGAGGCAAATTGTACAAACACTATTGTTGTTATCCTCGCGGATGGGAAATACTTTCTAGTTGTCATGAAAGTTTAGTGCTTTTTGCTTCACTATCACTACCTGTTGTATATGTTCTATTATATTTTATCCTTGCGCCGTGAGTTTACGACAGGTTCCGCTTGTGTATTATACCTTGATGATCGTCCATAGCTGCCTTGCACACCTGTCGGCACATTATTCCTCTTATATAGTGCGGGGGTTGTGGGTAGTCATCACAAATGCATAACTGAAATAGTTGCACAGTTGTGTGCAAGAATTTCAAATATTTACATCCTACGATTAATAAACTACTATTTCGCTGTTTTTACGAATTTTTGGTTTTTGACGTGTTTTTCGGTGATTTTTTCAACTGATTTTTTTGATGTTTTCGTGTTTGATTTAAATACGAATTTACGTGATTTTTTGATGAATTTTCTTAAAATGGGGATGTAATTTACAATAAGTTAAGGACTGGACCTGAGCCTAATTTTGAAACTTATTAAGGACTTGTGCATAATATTCACTTTCTTATAATTAAACATAAACAATATTTCCATTGTAGTGAAAGCTATAAGTTTTTGCACAACACTTTTCTTTATATAGTTCCACTCATAAAACATATTATCTTTACCTAAAATTGATCTTTTGCAGTAGAACAATCGAAAATTTCAATCAATTTAAAATATGATTTTTTTTATTGATTTTAGTGGATTTTAAATGGTCAAATATTGAATTTGGACTTGAAAATAACTGAAAATAAATTCTAAACTTGGTTTTATCTTTACTGAGATTAAACAAGGTCAGTAAACTTTTAAAATCAATTTCAAAGTGAAAGTTTTGAAAATCAATAATTTAATATTATTTTGATGACCTGAAAATAGATCATTTTTGAGATAGTCACAGAATCCAACAAAACCACTTTTATCGGATCCGTAACCTTAAAATATGGAAAGGTTTAAAATTTCAAGTTGATCGGAGTTAATATTTAAGCGTACATAATATAAAGGCATGTTGAAAAATCAGTTGAAATTCGTAAAAAGCTAGAAATAAGGTCATTTTTCAAACAATCTCCGAATTCAACAAGCCAATTTTATTGGATTCGTACTAGTGAAATTTAGTAGGGTTTCAAATTTCGTATTGATTGGACTTACAGTTTGATCATACAAACTGAAAACATACAGGAACCGTTTTATTGAAATACGATTGAAATTAAACGGTTTTGGCTGATATTGAACAATGGGAAAATATTGATCAAATGGTTAATGACCACCTTAATGACATATTAACATATAGTAATAGTTTTAGAAAGATTAAATAATCGGACTGGAGATATAAACTTCCTAATATAAACCTTAAGTATCAAGTTACACCTTAACTAAAAAAAAAAAAAAACCATGTGTTAACTTTTGAAGTGTCCTTTTCTTCTCCTCCTTCCTTATTTACATGACATATCATTCCTTCACATGTAAAAAAAAAGGGACAAAGCCATGTGGTTGCTTTTGAGGTTTCTTACTCTTTTTAAAACTCACTTTTGAGTTATCTTTCTCTTACTTCTCCTCTTTTTCCTAAAACCAATATATCCTCTCTCCTTCACTTCGCTTCATTTTCTTTTCTTCCAAGCTCCAACAATGGACTCCTTCCTCTTAAAATTCATGGCCAAACCTATTTCTCCCTTTTCTCTTTGCTTTTCTAGCTCCAAAACACCTAAATTCATCTCTATTCCTTTCTACTAACACCTATCTTCCTTCATTTGAAAAGCTTAAGCCCAAACAACCCTAAGTCGAGCCTATTTTCCACAAAAAAAATCCATTTTTTCACCTCCAAACTACTTAAAAACTCCTCTCCTTATAGATTTAGGGTCCTACCACATAAGAATATAACATTTACTATGTTTTAACTAGAAAATTAAATCTTTGTGCTTGATTTTTAAAGACAAAGTCCTACGCTTAAAGAACGAAGGAGTGGATCCCTTGGTGAGAACACTAACTTTGTTAATAAATGTAATAAGGAAAAATTACATTTTTATGAGTTAATGTAGTGTATATTTTTTTATACATATGCTTGGGTTGGATATGTTGATGAGTGGTTTGATTTGAGTGGGTTTGGGTTGTAACTAAGTGTGAAAAGTAAAACACTTAGTGAAAAAGGTTTAAAATGTTAGCTTTAGATGTTTAAGATATAGACACTTAGTTTAAAAATGTTAATACTCTTAACACTTGAAATCAACAACCCCATAACACATCCAATATCCCAATTACTATTCATTATAGCATCCAATAACAATCATTAACAACCATTAAACATCAATTATCACATAGTTGCATCATTAACATAATCCATATCCAGTAACCGTGAAATCAACCTAGAGTGTCGTTAACTGAAGTGTTTACATCATTAACACTTAAAGGTGACATTTTTTAACCTAACTAACATAAGTGCTTACCGCTTTAACATGTAAAGGTGATACTTTTACCTTGCTAACATAAGTGTTTACCTCTTTAAAACTTAAAGGTGATACTTTTAATACTTTAAACTAAGTGTCCATTTGATAATTAAGTGTGAATTTTGGTAACACTTTAGTGATAAACACATATGTATGGATACATACATATTAAGGAAGTCTTTAAAAAAATACTGGAATGTTTTAGGATGACAGAGAGGATAGTGTCTAGGCTTGAATATGGAAAAGTTGGTGTCGCACTCTCCCTGGCCATCCCTAATTAATCCAGCGAACGGAATGGTTGATTAAAATTTAATTTGAAATTTATTTGAATTTAGAATTTATTTGGAATTTTATTTAATATTTTATTAATAAAATATTAAGTGAAAAATAAAAAGTTTGAATTTTAAATTTGAAATGATTTGAAAAGATAGTTTAAGTAATTATAAATAGTTTTCATAAATAAAGAAATTTTATTCAAATAAGTTCAAGTAATGAAGGTATCTTTTAAAATATGAATTTAAAATGAATAGTAACTTTAAAAGGTGAAGTTTGATTTGGGTATCCAAGGTATGTTTTAACAATATTTTATTATTCAAACTATCTTATTTACTTTTATAATGGATTTTAGGAAAATTTAAACTTTAAATAATAAGTTTAGAAAATAATATTATTTTAATGATTTAAATAATATTAAAATATTCAAGTAATAGAATATTTGGATTTAAAGTTCAATATTCAAATTGTAGTTTCCAAAAGTTATTTTATATGTTTTATATAGTTAATAAAATATTTTGGAGGCTTCGACTTAATTTTAATTTAAGTTGAAGTTTGGTCTGGATAAGACTAGTCGCGCAGCGGTACTTCGCGAATTTCGACCATTGACTTCAAATTCACTTTCCGAGAGATCCAATCATTAAATTTTCCCAAAATAAAAAACATTGGGTTAGAAATGAAAAGAGCTTTAAAACAGAATGTTAAGTTTTAAGATCCAATGACTAGATTTTTAAATAAGTCAAAAACAATTTTCTAAAAAAATACAGGTTTTGTAGTTAGTGACCAAAATTGGATTTTAATGAAATAAGCTATTTCTAAATTATTAAAAATAGGGAAAAATTATGATAAATCATAATAAATGATTCAAAAGTGATTTGGATTAGATATATCAAGTTTTTGAATGATATAAGGCTATTTTATGAAAACTAGTTATTTTAATAATGGTATTAAAACATTTTGAAATTAGTAAGTACTTAACTAAGTTAAGTCTTTCTAATATATGAATTTAATTGTATTTGAATGGAAATAATCTTGGATATTTCATTATTGGATTCCATAGTTATACGGATACTGTTAAGGAATTTGAAAGATATCTGTATCATTATTCCCTATGCGGTATTTGTTGATTTCAAATTTTGATGTTAAATATAAGTCGATATGATTTCTATTTAAAGCCTTATATTTGATATCAATCTGGATTTTGGGTTTGTCGTAAATGATGCCTTGAATAACATCTATTCTTTAACCCAGCTAAAAACAGAATTGGCTTCCAAAGTTAAGTAATCACTGATTTATGATTTTGAAGATCTAAAACTAAGTAGAGTTTAAATAAATCTTTGAATAAAATTTGAATGAATGATATGAAAAAGAGACTAAGGGAAATAATTAGAACTTACCTAAATGAATGTAGATATGGATTAAGGGTAAGGAGCTACTTACATTTTATTATAGGTAGAAATTGCCCTAGACCGGTTGAATGGGACTGGTGTCCTCCTCTTTGTTCCACTTAAGAAATGGTTTGGGATTAGGTAAGCATGTTTTCCTATAAAGATGAATCAAATATTTTAAAATAAGATCTGTAATTAAGGAATGAGATTAATAAGGTAATTAATTTACCAAATACGAGGGAAATTAGATATGGAGTATGACCAGTTTTGCTTCATGGGATTAATAGGATGGGAATGGGATTTTGATTTGGGTAATAACCTTTGCCTTAAGGTTTAAATGAAATCAAAGAATAATCCAAAATAGAATGTATGTTATGATATCCTTGTATGTTCTCCACACAATTTTAAACTTGCGCTCATTATTCGGAAAGACCGGGAATGATATTTGGATCTGTGTATCATTCTGAATAATAAAACGATGTGTTAGAGCAGATCGAATGCTATTGAAGACAATGGTGAAGATCAGGACTCTTCACATCAAAAGGACTGTTTGTTGAATGCCTCAAATGGTTCAGCGGCCATTTGAAATTGGATTTTATATCATTTAAGCGACAGTAGTCCAGACGTATTTGAAGGATTTTAGTTTTGCAAGGGCCCCTCTCAACTTGTTGGACAAGGAATAAGGTGCCTTCGGTTTCGTTCAAACCTGAAACGAACTTGTATGGATGTGTGTCTCACATTGTATTTTTAGTGTATGATTGATCTTCATTAAACATATTTTCGTTGGTGGCTAGAAGGTTTATCCCTTAGTTAAACACCTTTTTTTGAGACGTACGAGCTCAAAGTTTATATTGTCAGTGATTATCGATTATATATTAATGAAATGATAGTGTGACATACTAAGTGATGTGTTATGATGATCAAAGCATGACTTATTGTAGCGTAGCGTTGTGTAACGAGAATTCGAGAAGCCTCACATCCCAGAAATGACCAAAATAGGAAAAAATGCAGTAAGGTTATGGGGTTCGTAACCCTTAGGGGATGACCATTTTATTCTAGATCTCTGAAGCAACACTATGGTATGGAACCCAGGTGTTCGCTATGTGGCTATTATGTGGTAGTGCTATGTTAAGGAGCCCTGACATTTTACTATTGTGGTTTTTTTTAGAAATTCGAGCATCTGTAGAGAAAGGTCGTTAACGACCGGGAAATGGCATACTCATGTGGCGTGGCTTTGAACAACACCAGCGACCTTGTATTGGCAGAGAAGGGTCTACTTCTCGGGGATTTTGCAAGAGGCGTACCCATTCGGTAAGGAAGTTCATTAGCCTTGGTCATCTGTTGGAAAACCCCACATTGTGAATGGTTTGGGTCGGTATATGATTCTGAACCTGGATCATCGGCTACGTGCCCATACGGTTTTCTATTGTATATCCTGCGTAACACGTAGGAGGTTAGTATAATATTATGGTACCTATACTATCTAAGGTTGATACATCTATTTGCGAAAGTGATTTTCACACTATGCACTAATAATAATATAAGAGAATTTTCATGTATCAAGCATATTTTGGTTATTATAAGGGAAACCTCGCCCAAGTGTGCGTTTTCATTGTGTGTGTGGCGCGATACCTTATGGTAGCTTTATTTTCTAGGGAGCATTGCAAATTTTTATGCACTAGTATTCATATGGGGTAAACCCGTTCTGTGTTATATGGCGTGATCCCATGATTTACCTTACTTTAAAATGAAAATAACTATTTTTAGTTCTCATGCCAGTCCCATGACTGGCTCAGAGTTTATTGTTTCCCACCTAAACTTTGGGTGCCTATATTTTTCCACATGGAAAGCCTGGTGGTTTTGGTTTTGCAAATTTAGCCTTTGATTCATTTTTAGAGCAGGATTATAGATTATGGTTTGAACTATACTTTGGATCATTGGATAGCCTTTCGCTGTGAGTTTTTATTTTCCGCTATGTATTTATTTTTCATCTAATATTTGTTGTACTTTGATATATTATTGTACTCTGATGTAATATTGTAATGATATTAATGAAAGTTCTTTTTGTTTGTTTATATGTGTAAGTACCTCTAACAATCCACCTTTGAGAACGGTTGAAGTCAGTTTAATTACCGGTTTGAACCGTACCCGAAGTCGGGATGTCAAAATATTAAGATCGTAATGCTTTATGATCCCCAACCGATCTGATCTTTTAACTATGAGCATATAACATTTTATTTTGCTCCTTAAAGATATCTCGTTTCCATTTTGGCTACTGACCAGTGATCCACTTTCAATATTAGTAAGATATCTTCCAAATAATATATATATATATATAATATCCACATGTATATATAATTTAGTATGCACTGGAACCCGCACAGTAAATGCATGAGGAATATTTTTCATTAGTTTCAAGGATAGTAGCATTTATCTGTTTTGGTAAAAAGAGAATCAACTGAATTGTAGTTTACATAAAACTTTTAAGTACTTATCTTTCTAATTCTTTTGTTATAATCCAAATGTCACTCCATGAACAATAATGATGTATTTTAATCTCAAATACAATCCATAAGTGAAGTTCTTAAGTTGTTTCATCAATGTCTCTATTGAGAAACATGACTGTAATCTCCATCATATAATGCTCAAAAGTACACGATGCATTAAGCTCTGAAATGCTTTTAAACAGTCGTTTACTAAGTCCAAAGGGAAATGTTCTTTAAAGAAAATGAAATTTCCTTTTAAAAATATTATTTTCAATGAAACTGACTTATAAAATTCCATATTACCCACTTGTTCCATTTTGGCTTTAAATAGTTATGCATAACCCATGATCTTGTTACTTAAGTTAGAGGGAAATTTGAAACTTTATTATCCATATAGATTTATATTATATGTTCATTTCTAAAATTCATATTTTAAATTCGTACCTTATATGGATTGATGTAAGTCCATAGAATCATCTTTACCAATCCATTATTTATCTTTATGAAGAAATACTACATAATCATTTGAAATAGTATTTATTTCCATTCAAATGGACGTCCTTAGCGATCTTGGTTTTTGAGGTTGTTGAATCTGTTTTCTTGAAATAGTAAACCTTAATTTGAAAAAAGAAATAACACTGTCTTATTATGCTTCCTAATTTACTTCTTTATATTGAAAGGGTACAAACCCTATATACTATTGGAAGAGGTAACTATAGCTGAATCAAAATAATGATTCTCTTTAAAAAAAAATGTTCCATACTTTATTCAAAATTCTATTTTACATTGTTTAATTATTGTTCTTAATTAATTTCTTATTAATGAAATGCAACAAATCATGCACATTATATGAAGAAGTAATTGTAGTTGAATGAAAGATGATGATTCTCTTTAAAGACATCGACTATACTTTATTTCTCCCTCCACATTAAAAACCCTTAAATAAAACTGTAGCGTTATCTCTTTTAAACTTTTCATGAGTGTGGGTTCATAAAAATATATCTTTAAAGTCGCTAATAATATCAATAAAATATTTTCTATCTTTATAATATCTCAATCTAGAATTCCTTATTATGGAAAACATGTAAATATGTTAGTCACAAAAAAATTTGAGATATCATTACAAAGGTTATTTAGCATAAGTATAATAACTTATATATTAGACATTATGAGGTTTAATTACATAAATGTTTGAATTATTCATAAATAAACATTATTATATTTTAATGAACAATAGTAACCTAATATGTTCCTTTTAAAAATAGAAAACAGAAATTTATCTAAATGAGAATATAAAAAACATTAAATAAATTCATACAATTTAACCGAAATCTCAATAATTACATTAAAAAAATATCTAGTATACTTTACTTTATGTGTCTGCATATTTCATTAAAGAAACAACTATAAATATATCTATATGTTTTTTCTTTTCTTCTAAATGCGTAGCGACTTCATTATCTTTATATATATTTGTTTACAATGTATGTCAAATAAGAACTTCTTCCAGTCTAATCACGCTTCACATTTCTTCTTCTTTCTATGAATCAAAATGAACTCATAAGAAATCACTCTATTCTTAAATTATTATTTTTCAATAACCATATTCTTAAAATAGCTATTGTACCAAAAATTAATAATAACTCGAGTGCTTTTGACTTTTGAAGCAAGATTTTTCTATGTAGTACTCATTTTGTGTTTCTTTTACTTTGACTTTATGAAATTAAGCACCACAAATTGTGCTTGTTTCCCCATATTTTTTCCCCTAAAAATGCTTTCCATTCTCAATAGATAACTCACTAAAATTAGCTATCCTTATATAATAGAACATCCTTGAAAAGCTTCTAAAATACATTACTGTAACGACCCAGAAAATCTGAACCAATTTAAAAAATTTAAATTGGCTAAAATAATGGATTTTAAATATTTAAAATAAATATTTTAAATAATGGCAATGAAAAGTGAGTTCGAATCCACAATTGAAAACGAATATAATTAATTATAATTATAAACAAGGCCTGAAATGGCGCTGCAGTTTCAAAAATTGAATTCAAACTTTGTCGGACTGTACCGGGTGCGAAACAAAACGGATTTTAGTGAAACCAAAAATATTTAAATCTGTTAGTGAATACCTTTCTAACAAATCTGAAAAATCGAATTTTCATAGCGGAAAGTAAAAGTTATGGCCGAATGAATTTTCAGAAAGGTCGCTATGGAATTTATATAGCCCTTGAAATTGGTCATTTTGCATACGACCTCGGAATTCGACGAAACCACTTTGGTTGGATCCGGGATGTGAAGTTATCGCTAGGTTTCAAATTTCATAATTTTTGAAGCTAGTATGTGAGCATGGCAAAGGAAAACGTGTTTTGGTCAATTACAGTTAAATTGGATCGACCAAAAATGGGCCTTTTTGCAAACGGTCTCAGAATTCGACAAAACTAGTTTTGTTGGGACCGTATCGTCAAAACATAGCCAGATTTATTTTTCTGGAATTTTTCGAATCAGTTTGTGGCCCTGGCAAATTGAAATGTACGTTCAAATTAAATATTGAATATTTTATATTTTAATTTGAAGGAAAACTGACTGAAAAAGTCGAATGGGCCTTCGAAACATATCCCATTGTGTCCGAGATGGGGGTAATACGCTAGGGACGACAGTCGTTGGGCTTGGATTGGAGTTCGTGCCCAAAAACCCTATTTTTGGATTTATTATAAAGGCCGGCCAATAGGAATTTTCCTACTCATTAAATTAAAAAAAAAATTAAAAAACACGGAACCCTATTTCGCTCCAGCGAACGAACGACGACCGGGCTCCTATCCTTTCCGACCAGATCCCCGCCGCCACAGCCCCCTAACGCTGCCGCCACCACCCCCAGTCGAAGCGCCTCCCTCCCCCCTTCAAATCCGACCTGGCCCCACCCTCTCTCCCTCCGCCTACCTCGAGAACGAAGCCCGCAAAGTCAACGACTTTGTCACCATCGTTCTCCGCCGTCTGACCACCGGAATTGCCGCCACCACCACCATCTGACGCGCCTCTCCTCCCTCTACGACGTCCAACCACCTGATCGACCTCTCGCGCGACGATTCGCGCGCCATATCGAAACCTAGTTTCAAACACGCGAGGAAGGTAACGGCCTAGTTGATTTTGAACTGATTTTTGACCCATCTTTGAAAAATCATATCTTTTTCATATGTTAACGAAATTCGATGAAACAGGAAACATCGTGATCGTGTGGATGTCTTCTACATTCTAGAAGAGACCGCATATTTTTCTGAGCCTTCTGCTATTTTTGGTGGAGTGGAACCCAATGTGAGATTTCTAATTTATAAACGATATGGAAAACGACGATGTATAAATTATATAGTCGATGTATGAGTTATATAAGCATTGTACACCTCTTGTATAAGCATTGTATAAGTTGTACATTCGATGTATAAGTTATATATGCGTTGTAAAAATTATATATGTGTTGAAATAAAAGTGAATTGCTATATATAAATATATATACGCCCCTCGTCCACAAACCATGGACGATATTTATTGGTTGTGATTGGTGTGAAAATTGATTGATAGCGAATGGTTGCTTGGGATTGTTTGTGGTTGATATTGATTGATTGTGGTTGAAAAATACCCGTTTGTGGTTGAGAAATATTTGGTTGAAACCACATAGGATTAGTTTGTGGAAATGAAATAAATATATACATGCCGCCTGCGTGCGAACTAGATGCACGATCCTCATTGTCAAAAACCGCGAGGTTTTAAGGTAGAGCAAGGAGCCGTACTAGGGACGGTCCCGGTTTTAACTACCATGCCATTATGCTGCCGAAATTTTGAATAATATTCATGTGTTTGAATTATTTTCATTTGCTGAAATTATATTTATTCATTGAATAGAAAACCTTCATGTGTTGAATCGATATTCATTCGTTGATTAGAAATTCATGTGTTGAATGGTATTCGTGTTTTAAATATAAAAATCACATTTTTATCTATATATAGAAACTATAGAAAACCTTCATGTGTTGAATCGATATTCATTCGTTGAATTGAAATTCATGCGTTGAATGGTATTCACGTTTTGAAATAAATTGTTTTACAATAAAAATCACCTTTTTATCACCTATATAAACTATATAAAATAATAGTGTTTTGAAATAAATTGTTTTACAATAAAAAATCACCTTCTTATCACCTATATAAACTATATAAAATAATAGTGTTTTGAAATGAATTGTTTTACAATAAAAATCACATTTTTATTATATACATGAATTGTTGAAATGTGAAGTGTTAAAAATAGCAACTCGTTCAAATAAATAAGCATGAGTCGAAATATTCATTAATTAGCTAATGATGTGATTTCTACCTATACATGCAACATTAGAATGAATGGTGTTTTTAAACCAAATGGAATCAAATATGAAGTTGAATAGAAAATGATAAGTGATAAGAACTATATATATGTACATGCATATTTATTGAACAGGTTGTAGCACAGGGGCTAGAGAAGAGGAATAAAATTTTGTGCCCGACAAATAGGTACACATTTACTGTTTTGTTTGGTTGATGATTTTATGAGCCTTTTTGCTAGCCGCTTGGCTTTTTCTTTTTCTTTTCGACATGAGACGCCCGTGTGGCTATTTGGGAATTTTCCCAGCCCCTCCCGTACAAAGGAGGTTATGGCGA